>OX031006.1:53422172-54671557 GCA_943735925.1 Pollenia amentaria
CATCAATGAGGCAAAAAGTGACATCAATCTAATGACGAATGTCATCCTAAAATGTTATCATATTTTATGCGTCATCTACGCTAAGACTACAGTGACATCAATTCGATGCCACATCTTGTGTACACTAATAGAAAAGCCTTCATATCGCTGATGTATTTTGACATCAGTACAGACGTATGCCATCAGTGCGATGACAAGATTTCATCAGTGCGATGACATAATAAAGCATGCCATCAGTGCTATGATATAATATATCATGTCATAATGTATTATTAACATTATTTTCATGTTTAAAAAGTAAAATTAGAAGCAAAAATTCCCATATTCTATTTTTGTTAATTATTTATTTAAATACATAAAAATTTTAAAGTGGAATTATTACGAAAACCATATCGGACATGGTGCTGGTGTCTTATAATCTTAGGTTAGGTTAGGTTCCATGGGCAGCCATCGAGAGACAGCTCACTTGGGTCCTTTAGCGGTCCCTTTGTGATACCCAGCGCCAATGCCCATCCCGAAGAGCAGTTATTCAGATGGCGTCACTGCAAGGTTGAGCCAATTCGTCTTCCTAATGAAGAGAAGAAGCAATCTTAGTTATATTCTTGATAGATCCTCTAAACAGGAAAACACCGGTTCTCCCAGGTATTTTTCCCTAATGCCCCGTAGCCCAGGGCATTGACAGAGAAAGTGAAGCACAGTTTCCTCTTCCTCCTCATCATGACAACTTCTACAGTAGTCATTGAATACCAGACCCATTCTTCTAGCATGAGTCCCAACAGGCCAGTGTCCAGTTATGACCGACACGATGGTCCTGATTTGGTTCCTATTAAACCTAAGTAGAGATTTGGTTCTCCGTTCATCATATCCAGGCCAAAGTGCCCTGGATGTGGAGCAGGTGGACTCACGGGTCCATCCCTCTTGCGCAATTCTATAGTTCTCGCGCCGCATGAGTAACTTACAGTGAGCCAATGGAAGGCCAATGAATTGATCAATGAATGTTTCATCCATACGACCACCTTCCTTAGCCAGCTCATCTGCTACCTGGTTTCCCGGGCAATTTGAGTGCCCTGGTATCCAAATAAGCGTTAACTCCGAATGTTCAGCAATCTCATTCAAAGACATCCGACATTCCACAGTCAACCTAGATGTCGTATAGACACCCGCAAGAGAGGCAATGGCAGCCTTGCTGTCAGTAAATATACGTATATCTCCCGATACGCGATAATACTTTAGCCAGTTGGCTGCCCGCTTTATAGCCGAGATTTCCGCCTGCAGGACACTACATCCATCCGGCAGACGAAAGGAAACTTTAACGCCCAGTTCCTCTATGTAGAAACCTCCGCCAACTCTTTCCCCCTTCCTTGAACCATCAGTGTATACCCCCAGGGCTGGTTCATGGAAGGTGCTCATAACCGACAGCGCACTTTCGTGCGCTATATGTGTCGCGTACCTCGCACCAAAGAAAGGCTCCGGGGTGCAGTAGTCCACTCCTTCAGGGACAATCGAGTGTCCCATTATACTGGAGTGTCCATAGTCACGGTTCGACCAGCTGTGTGCCGCGTTCAACCGTATCGCCGAACAAAGAGCCATATGTCTGGCCGTGATATCCACCGGCAGCCAGTTTAGCATAGTAAACAGCGCCTTGGTGGGAGTAGAGCGCATTGATCCTGTGATCATCAATGCGACCAGTCTGTGAACCTTCTCAAGCATCGCACGGTACCTGCCCTTATGTCTTATAATCTTAATCTTCTTTAAACAAATGGCGGAATACAATAAGAGTGAAGCAAACATGTGTCACGGGTAAGTAAATAATAATATTCTCTCAATTTGACTTAGGGTCAATTACAATGACTCAATTTGTTGACAGTTTGTCATCGCACTGATGACATACTTTATAAAACTGACTCTGAATCGTCATTTCTAAGATGCCAATGTGTCATCCCATTGCTGACATAATTAAAATTTTTGTCCCTGATGACAATTTGGCCAAGCGATGTTAAGGCTGACATCACAATGATGAAAAGTGTCATGGGGTCAGAATCGAAGGCACTTGTTTTATAGCACTGATGTCAAAATACATCAGCGGTATGACGCTTTTTCTATCAGTGTATAATTGCCCAATGTTATATATTTAACTAATGTCTTAATGCCAAAGTCAGTACTCATATTAAGCAAATATTTGGCAAAGTCAGCATTATTTTGAAAAAATTTTCTGTAATTTGATTCTACGTTTTTAAAATTTTGATTCAATTATGGTATTTTAGTCCACATTTTTAATACCTATAACTTGCATATATTATGATAAAGCAACATTTGTATTTTTTTAGCCAACTTCTGCGTCTTTTGGTCCAAACGATTCGTTTGTTATTTAAAAAACACCAAAATCTATTGCTTAATCTTGTTTTGAGACAAATTAAAAAAATAAAATAAATATTTAAACATATAACATTAACCTTTTTTTTGGTTGTTCCTTATGGCAAAAATATTAAAGTATATAAAAAATAATAAACATGATTAAAAAAAGAAAAATAAATCGCAAAATTCTTTCTACGCACACAGAAATTTAAAAATCAAATATTTCAACTTAAACCCAAAAATCCCAGTTTTTTTTTCTTGTTTCTCGTTTTTAAAACAAACAAAATAATTTAAAAAAAACAACTTCTTGATAAACTGCCTTTAATTATCTGAAGCAAAAAAGAATGTGCACAAAAATCTTCTGGAAATACAAGTAAATGATTAATTTCTGTCTAATTTTATATTTTTATGTTTTGCTAAAAAAAGAACACTTTGAAAATTTTATGGTTTTTTAGTTTCTTTTTATTTATCATCTTATTTTTATACAAAAAATGAGACCTACAAATAATTTTGAACATAAAAAATTGCGGCCAAAAATTTGTATTTTTTTTTTAGACAGAATTTCATGTGCATAACAAAAAATAAATGAAAGTTGTTGTTTTAAATATATTAGGAAGTCATGAACTTGAAGTACCCTTCTGCAAAGAAATTCGGGAGAAGTAAAAATATTTGTTTATGGTTTTTAATAGGGATGTGACGATACAGATATGTTGGCGATACTTCAGATTTTCCGATATATCGGCGATATTTTGCTTTCGATACAACGATACTTTTTATATTATTTTTGGAGTATTTTTGAAAAAATAATTAAATTTTCTATGCTAATTTTTTTTAATAGCAAATAAGAGAAATAACACATTAGAAAGCAAAGCATAAAATCAAAACAGAATAATGAACTTGTTTCATATAATAAATGAATCAACAAAGATTCAAAATAGTTTGTAGTCTCAAAATTAGCGGCTGACTAAGCATTAGCTTTAACTTAAAGATTTGAGGCTTTAGAATATAATGAAACCTATTGTTTATCTACAACATTTGATCCTCGTTACCAGGGCTGTGGAGTCGTCAGAAAAAAATACTAACTCCGAATCCAAACGCTGAAATTTTTTAAGGGCAACTCCGACTCACGACTCACGACTCCAACTCCTACTCTAACCTTGATGCTAAATGTATATGAGACAGGTCCTTATTTGACTTTAAACTCTTTTTATACCCTCCACCACTAGTGGTGAATGAGGGTATACTAAGTTTCTGGTTTCTTGAGAAATTCTAAGTCGATTTAGCCATGTCCGTCTGTCTGTCTGTCAGTTGAAAACACGCTCACTTTTGGATAACTGAAAAGATAAGAACAAACTTGGTGTCGAATTGCTTCTAGTTATCCAAAGCAGTTTTGGATTGAAATCCAGCCAAATTCGGTCAGTAGGATCAGAGTTATGAATCAAAATGTGCAACCACAACCCTAAAAAATTTACAATTTTGTTACAAAAATAAACATAAAAGGTGACATATGGCCCGGCATGATATACGATTTTGCATAAACTCGTTCTATATGACTAGAAATCATACTGTACATCTAAAACGGTAATAAATATTGCTATGATATTAAAATATGCAACGTCATAGTTTTATAGGACTAGTAATCACACTGTCAAATTTCGTAAAGATCGGCCCAAAATTTACCATAGGCCCTATATTAGGGGTGCCCCGGTATGCTAGTTGGTAGTGAGCTAGTCTATCAGCGACGGGGTCGCGGGTTCGACTCCCGCCAGAGACTCTGGTTATCTTTCCTGCAGACAAGCATAGAGCATCGCGGGATTATTATAGGGAAAAACAAAAACAAAAAAAAAAATAAATATAAAGCCTACTCCCGGAAAATAGTTTAGTACGCCTAAAACCGTAATGAATAGCGCTATTGTAATACAATTTGGTACGTCAAAGATTTATAGGACTAAAAATCCTACAAAAAAAATTTCCTGAAGCTCGGTCCTTAATTTACCATATAATGTCCAATATTATGCTTACTCTGGGAAATTATTTAAATACGCCTAAAACAGTAGCAGATATAGATATTGTGGTAAAATTTGGGCCAATATTGGTTCATAAGGCCAGAAATAGTATCATTCCAAAGTTCTGATTATCGGTCCATATTTACCTTAGATCTTATATTAAGCAGCCTTCTGAAAAGCTCTTTAAACGCTAAAACAAATTTTACTACTGTATTGAAATTTGTTTTATTTAGATTTTTAATAACAGAGATCACTCTACAGGATTTCGTGATGATTTGTCCATAACACAAAGGAACAAAATTGAACTTTTTTTGTGCGGCCTAGAACTCTATAGCAAACTTTTACTAATTTGAGGTCTATGATTTCAAATATGGTCTCCATTTTTCTCTATCAGCTGGACTTCTCCAGATATACAGTTATGTCCAAAATGAAGGCACTTTCACTACATGTATTGCAATAACTTGAACACGGTTCACCATTTTCAGTTTAAAAAAAAATCCGAAAATCGGCAACAATATTATCTTTAAGACGGTCTTACATTGTTTTTAAATTTGCACGGTAGTTTTAGAGAAATCGTTGAAGTTTTGAAAAAAATTCATAAAAAATAAAAATGCGAGAAAAATCAAAATTGTTGTCTTAAAACATTTAGTCAAACAGATATCGAATGAAATGAGCTTTATTTCATTGCAATCGGTGTACAACTTTTGATTTTATTCACAATATAAAGTTCCAGTCAACACAAAAATATTTTTATTTTTCAATTAAAAAATTAAATTAAAAAATGTTTTATTTTTATGGAAATCGCGATTTTTATCAATTCAGTTTTCTCAGTAAAAAACCGCAACTCCGACTCCACAGCCCTGCTCGATACAGTGCTCGAATATTTCAACGACAATTGACTTCAATCGTACCGAAAAACGTCGTATTCGGCTACTTAGAAGGTATCTGCATTCCCAAAGTGTTTAAAACCCCTACACGTGGTACAAGTTCTGATAAACCTACAAGAACTCACCTTTGGAGCGTGGGTCTTTCCATCATATGCTTTAATTCTGCTAAAGAAGAAGACAAGAGATACCCTAGCTCTCCTAATATTTCTAGATACACGTAGAGAAAAAATATGTTTAAAAATGGTCACCTCCAACAAAACTATTTTTAAAGAAAATTTTTAAACATATTATGTTTAATTTAACCATATTATTGTCACCGACAACCATATTATTGTTTAATTGGTCCTCCATCAAGAAGCCACAACCATATTGTGGTTGTCTTTAAACATGTTTTGGTTAAATATAACAATAATTTTTTTTTAAATCAACAATACTATTTTCCTCTTTTCCAAGAGCAACATGCTTTGGTTGAAAACCAACCATGCTATTATAAGTGTTAAACATATTTTAGTTATTATTGACCAAAACATGTTCGGAGGCAGCCATAATATGGTTGGGCCTTCTTGATGGAGGACACATTTAACAATAATATGTTTGTCGGTGACAAAAGTATGATTTTATAAAATATAATATGTTTAAAATTTTCCTTTTAAAATAGTTTTGTTGGAGGTGACCATTTTTAAACATAATTTTTCTCTGGGTGTACGCAGGTCCCCTTGTATGCGACCGCAATGACATGTTATACCCAAACTTAAAGAAAATGGCGCAGGAATTCTTAAATTTTCAAATGAGTTCTACCGGTCTGATTTAAACGGACTTGCGAAATCGTCTATCAACGCAAAAGTTGAAATTGCAAACGCATTCAAATTTAAAAAAGAAATTTTAAAATTGTATTCTACAACTTAATTTTGTTATTGTTATTCATCATATTTTTCATGTATTTAGACAAAGATTCTCTGCATTTAAATTTTTGAATTTCATTTCACTTTTGAATAATAATCATTAAATTAATTAATTTATAGGTATTTATATGTAAACTCTTTAGATTAATTTATCATCAACATGTTTATTTTAAAAAAAAATTCTATGCTGTAATAATAAGATCTAATCTTGAGGCATAAGAAAGACATAAATAAATAAGTAAATTAAATAAATTAAATTAAATACTTTGTTTATTAAACAAAATTCTTATTAATATTATTGTAAACAAATATTTTGTTGTTTTGGTCATTTTATCACGAACTCAAATTAAATCTTTGTTTTTTAAATCTTTTTAATATCAAGTTAAAATATTAATAATCTCTTACACGTTAATTTTGTACAGTAAACAGTGTGACCAGTACACATGTTCTGTAACTTTGGTGAGAACTTCTCGCATCGAAAAGATGTGAAACAGAATATTCCATCGTTTTTCGAAAAGTGAAAAAGGGTGCCTATAACTCATGCCGAAAACTATCAAAAGTTATTACGTCGTTACGTTATAAATGTCATAATATTCCACTCGAAGCCGATGTGAACTTGCAGACGCTGAGAACGCCAGTAACACATATCGTTGACGGCTGCCAAAATTACTAAAATGGAAAAATTGTCAATGACGGCGGCGAAAATACAACCGTCGGCTATACCAAAAAATGTAAAATGCGACTTCAATGTTTGTTGATTACAAAATTGCTTTAAAAACATTTGTATATTTTTCAAAAATTTTAAAAGCAAAATAATTAAACAATGAAAAAAACAGTCAAAAACAAAATACTTATCTCTTCCATGTTATTCATTGCATTTTGCATATTTAATATATTTTTTTAGTGGTAATATTTTTTCTCACCCCGTTTTTATGCGTGAGTTTATTTGACAGTCCAAAGCGAGAACTTTCTCACAAAAATTTTACAGACACACTTTTTCTGTAAATTGGCGAGTAATTTCCTTAGGTGACAGGTATAACTCGCTAAAAATGTTACAGACTCAGTTAAGTGAGAAAAACAGTTGTTTGTTTCAATTTATGGCATTTTTGTTTCATTTCTCGCATTTCAATCGAAAAGTTTCTCGTAGCGAGAGTTTCAGAACATGAGCACAGACCTAAGAAAAATTTTACAGCTAAATCTGGCGCTAGGCATGACAAAAAATACTAAAAATTATTTTAGGAAATGCTAAAAAATAATGCTAAAATTTTTTTTAGTTTTTTGTTAAAAATTTGTTACCAGTATTAAATTTTATTCGAAACTCAATACATTTTAGTGACTTATTTTTTAACGAAAATTTAAATAAATGGTTACATTTAAACAAGTGGGTAGATTTCGTTTAAGTATTTGATACATATAAATATGTAGCACTGGTAGTTGAGATTAATTTATAAATGTAGGGGCCCGCAAAACCCTGATACATGCTAAATTTAAACGATTTATTTCTATGATATAAACATTTTTTAGACGATTTTATTTTTTATAGTTAAGGAAGAATTTAAGTTCAGCAGTAATTTTTATCTAAGTCCAAAGTGAAACTTTACATTTGTATCGTAATATCAAAGGGCAAATAATATTTATAATCAACATTATGAGGGCATTTCTTATTTTCCTGAATATTAAATTTTTTTTTAACAAGACATGTCATACGTTTCTTAACATAAGAATTACCCATTTTCATAGAAAATTTAATTTTTGGTAGTTAAAATTTATTATAATTTATAAAAAATTTAACAAATCGAATCTGGGAATTTAAGTTCTCATATTGAGTTTTGATTTTTATTATAAATTTTATACTTAAATAGTCTTATTCCTTCAATACTTCTGGAAACTATTGAAGGAATAAGACTATTAAAGTATAAAAGCTTTTTAAATTGTAATTTGACTTAGAATACACATTCAAATAAATATAAAAATGTAAAAAAATAAAGTAAAATCAATAAAACTACTCGTTTAAATTTTTAAGACAAATAATATTAAAAAAAAATAAAAACATTTTCTAAAAATGCTAAATAAAATGCCAAGTGCTAAATGAAAATTTTGCAGCTAAATTAAAATTTTTAATGCTAGATTTAGCTGCAAAAATGCCAAAATGGCCACACTGATAATAAATAATTTACTCTTCATTAGCTTTGCTAATTTTAACTTGAATTCAAATTCAATATGAGTATCGATATCGATCAGCGATATTTTTGTTTGAGTATCGGTATCTTATCGGCAAAAAAGCCATATCGTTACATCCCTAGTTTTTATTATCTTAGTTTTTGGCTGCACGAACTTTTTATAAGGCCCTAATTGAGTAAAACCAAAGACTATAGATTTATAAAGATGTTGCACTTAGTACATTTGGAATAGACAAAAATGTTGTGCTTCTTAACGATGAGGGGGGGAAGTAACAAGGAAAGCAAAAACTTCGTGCTCACATTTAGAAAACTGGAGAGAGCAAAAAACCACGTGCATTAATACATGCATACACATGTTTTTTGTTTTTGTCAACCAACGTGTGTGTGCGTATGTTTTTTTCGTTAAAACCGGTTTTCATGCTCACATTCAGAAAACTGAAGAGAGCAAAAAACCACATACATGCATCAATACATACATACCCTGCAGTCAGCCTGGGGCCAAGTGTCCCTCTGTCAACACTCTTTTCTCTAGCGACAACTGCACTAGTGAAAAAGTCGACAACTTTTCTTCTACGCACGAGTAGAAACTAGCTACAGACAACAGATCTAGTATATTTCTGGTGACACTGTCAACGAAGTCGTCGACAGTTTGTTTTTTTTTTTTTTATTATTTTGCTCTTTCAATAGGTACATATTTTTTTAACTGAGCAACAGTTTTTCTCTTCTTGCATATTATTGCGTCATATTCTTTTGTTGATTAAACACGTGCTCGCATTGAAAATAAGTTTGTTTTAGAAATTGTTCAATAATTAAAAAAAAGGTGATTAAAATAATATTGTGTATAAATAAAAATAAAATATAATATGAGCAGGAAAAATGCCAATCCCTCAAAAGGAAAAATAAAATATTTTCCACCCAAAGGTAAGTTTTAGAATTATTTTAACATTAAAACCTGCATTTTTTTATTATTATAAATTTTACTTTTTGTTTTTTATTTTAAGCAAATCCAAATTGTGCTTGCTGCAAAGAAAATTCAAAGGCTTGAAACATTTGAAAAACAGCAAAATACTATAATTGAGATTTTGGCTGAGCAGAAAGTTTTACTGGATCGGTTGGTTTCTCAAAATGGTTCCGTAGAAAACATCATGGGAATTTTTCCAATAAATACAGAGGAGAAGCTTACAGAATTTGACACTCTTTTAGCTACACAATCAGACCCAATTTTGAGCTGTGGTTTATTTTATATGTATATTTAAAAAAGGTTTAGCCAGCCTTTAAGAAAATGAGCTCCAAAATATCAAAAACATACTGATGTAAATAATTAATAATAGTTTATTTTATATACTCTTAGAAAGGTTAAGCCAGCCTTGAAGAAAATGAGCTATAAAATATTAAAAACAGACTGATTTAAATAATTTTTAGTTGTATAAGGTTCTATTTAAAAACTATGTAATTTAAGCTTTTCTTAATAAAAAATTTCCTTCAGACAAAAAATATATGTGTTTAAGCGTATCGCCTTACTCTCTGTAAAAATCTAGCTCCAGTATCGCCCGAGAAGCGCCAATTATGTAGACCAGAGTTACTAAAATGCACTAGTGAATCTGTGGTTCAAATGTCTCCATGTGGTCCTAAAATAACTACCACGTCAGTAGTGATAAGGTCTACTGGTGGATTTTCAATGACAAGCCTGTGTTAGAGGTCAATAGTAGATTACATTGGCTGGGGCATAGCTGGTCAGTAGTACTGGTGACAATGTCACTAGTACAACACTACAGTTTTACTACTCACATTCCCTGCGGGGTACATACACATGTTTTCTGTTTTTGCAAACCAACGTGTGTGTGTATGTTTTTTTCGTTAAAACAGGTTTTTGGTATTTTTATTTTTTAAGTGATTTTGTTTTGTTTGCAAGCAATTTATGTGCAAATAACCTACGTAAGAACAAATGCGACCGATTGCTTAATTGGTAGGGTAAGAATATGTGTTTTATTGTTGTAAAAATGAAATTATAACGATTCGAACCGAATTATTATTAAAATTTTTAGACAATTCAACTATGTAGGTATGTTCTTATAATATGTGTATGTATGTATCAAACGAATTTATTATAAAACAAGTGTGTTTTCTTAGGACGTGTGTGAGGCGATAGAAAAGAGCGAATGCAAGTAAAATGTTGACACTTCTGAAATTAATGAAATTTCAATAGCCCTGGGGGCTAGTAGAAATTTTAAAACAACCAACAAAATTTCTGACAAGCAGCAAATCGCAAATTGTAATTGAAAAAGTCAAATAAAAACGTTTAAAAAATTTTGTGAATTCAAAACAAAAATATAATATAAAATGCATAGAGCCACCTGCAAAAAAATTATATTTTCCTAATTTGTTCATTATTTTATACAGTACTTTTCGTTTATAGTCATTTCCATTGTTAGTCACATTAGCTATATAGTCCATTTAATCTTTATTTTTGCCGCTATACAGAAGATTAATAGAAAGTATTTACGTTATAGTCCATTTAGCGATATAAGCACATTTACAAAAGTAAAGCAAATTATTAACGTTTTAGTCACATAAGCCTAAGTTTTTTGTTTGTTTCCGAAGTTTCAAACCATATCAAAGAATCAAGAAATTAATCGTTTACTTTTTCTTATCAACTCTCCAATCGAAAAAAATTAGTTTTTGTGTTTGGTAACAGTGATGAAATATGTTATTATTGTTTTAACTTTTTTAAAACAGTTTGCAACTCTGTTGCAAAGCTATAATCCCGCTGTCAGTGTTGTTAATATGATTTTTTATTTTACAAATTCATATTAAATTCGCCAAACATCTGCAAAAAATTTTCTATACATATTTAGCATTATTCCAGTAGTGTGTTTTTAGTATAGTTTTTTGAACGATTTAAAATAAATCGGGCATGCTCTGATAATCGTAAAACGCTTAACATTCTTACTTGAAATCGTATAATATGTGTTCTGTAAATCGCAATAGCACGAAGTTTGGCGAATGAAAATTACAAAAGTATGCTGAAGGAAACTAGAATTTTTGTAAGAAACTATGGCAGATCGGAAGCATAACGCACGAGTTTCCGAACACTGTAAAATAAATCTGGTGTTTTGCTTTTTTTAAAACGTGCGAATATCATAACAAGGCTGAATATCTTAAAACTTAGAACTTCAGAGATCAGTGAATTGAATTTTGCAAATATATTAATTTTAAGAAATTTTTAAAACTCCATTTAATATACAATCAAACGCGATTAAATTTTAAGAATTTATTTTATGAAAACCTGTTACCGGTTGTGTTATTTATGTTTTGCAGTTCTCATTTAAATATTAAGTTTAAACTTTTTTCATTTGCTTAAAATTCCACGTGAAATAAGTGCAGCTTATATTATTTCGCAGCTGTAAACAAAATGTTGCTAGAAACATTTCGCAACTTTTTCACAAATTAAACAGAGTACAACTCTATCAACATTTTTTCATAGAAATTCCGCACAAGTTTTTTTCATATGAGTTTTGACAGCATTTCACGTGAAATGTTGAACAGAGTACTAGGCTTAACCAAACAAATAGTAGTTAATATAACATACACTGTCCCGTGTTCGAGCTCTAGTATATTTACAATCATAAAATCTAAGGTATTTTTTTTTAGGAATTTTGATAAATTAACTTACAAGTACTGCAATACATACATATCTATGTATTAGTATAATTAAAATGGGAAATAGATTAGAAACAAAAGAAAAGTTTTAGGCACCATATCGGTATAGCCACAATTTTTTTTTTAATATATGTATAAGTTTGGCAACATGTTGTTATCCCTAAATGGATTAACATAGGTATGTAATTTAATTGCAGTTTATTTCGTTGACTCGTCTATAAATGTGGTATACTACCGTAGTCCCATATTTTGAATATATCCTTATTTATCTAGGTATACGATGAAAACGCATTCTTTATTTCGTTAAAATATATCATTTCACACAGCAGAAACATGAATTTTTTCCCCACATTGAAATACTTTGTTACCATAGTACTTTGCTACCGTTTCACACACGCCCTAACTATTTACCACGAGTATTTAGGTAATAATTTTACTTATCGCTCTTAACAAGTTTAATGGATACAAATTTTAACTTTTTCAGTATGTAATCGATGATTTGAAGGTATTTAAATGTTTCCCATGTGTTTTGCTTCCGTCATAATATAAGGACTAGTAAATTTAACATCTCCATCCTGTCTTTATAACATACGTTATTCTCCGCAAACCAAAAACTATAAATAAATTAATAAATTTTTCATTTTCATTGCTTTATTTAGAAAAAATATTTTTGCAGACTTTTATAAGAATTCAACAAACTTCTAAAAGTAAGACTTCGAAAGCCTGATTATTTTTCATAATTTGTAATAATTATTTGTGGTAATAATAAATAAAATTGGATTTTTCGTCGAAAATAATACAATTTTAACAAAAAAACATTTTCATACATTTTTAAACAAAAAAATAAATAAAATTTCAAGATATTACGTGCACACACATCAAACTGGCTTTTTATGAAAATCAAAAGCATTTTGATTATGTCGCCATGTCGCTTTAGTAAACATAAAAATATCTTTTATAAATAATCAGTTAATTTTTTTAGAAAAAATATTTTTTATATTCCTACAATTGTTTAAATTTAGACAATAACAGCATTTGAACTTCGATGCAAATCGATATAGTTTCATCTGTACAACAATAAAACACATAGTATTGCCCTACAATTAAAAATCGGTCACATTTGCTTTCACATAGGTTGTTTGCACATAATTGCATGAAAACAAAAATTCTTTTGTTAGGTTTTTTCTTTATTTTTACTTAAATGTGTCTTCAACAAAAAAAAAACTTCTTATAGTTTGTTTTTACTTTTTTATTTGCCATGTACAAACATACACACACGCGTGTATACACACATATGCGCTGAAAGATGAGAAATAAAAGTTCTCTGAGAGTAATAAGTTCTCTGAGAATCAAAGTGGCAGTAGTCGTACTGCCGTTCAACAAATTTAGCACTGGCCGTACAATGTATGGCAGTGGGATATCTTTATATCAGGGATTTCCAAAAATTTTTTGGTTGTGTAGTAGTGAGTACCAGAGAGTAAACAAATTGAGAGAATGCATTCATTTACAGCCGAAATAAAATGTTAGTAATATATTTTATAAGTTGTATAACACAAAGGTACAAAATTAAAAATTTTTTGTGTTGATAAAAAATTTGTAGCAGCTCTTTACCAATTCAAAGTCGCTGATTTTAAAACTGCACTTTTTTTTTATTCGGAAGCTGTTTGACTCTAAATCAGTTTCAAATATCTTATCAAACAATTGTAAAAAATTTAAAGATTTTTATGTTTTAAAAATTCATAAAAAATAAATATTGCACGCAAATCACAGCTGATAGAAAAAAAGTGCAGTTCTAAAATCAGCGACATTGAATTGGTAAAGAACTGCTACAAATTTTCTATCAACACAAAAAAGGTTTAATTTTGTCCCCTTGTGTTATACAACTTATAAAATAAAACTTCTAAATTTATACTTTTATGGCAGTTTCGTAATAGTAGAATGCTTTTCAAATGGGATGAACTTAATTTATTACGTTGCTTGGAACAAATAAATTTTAAATCCGAAAAATTTGTTCGCATAGGTAAGTAGTGCCGAATAAAGAGAGGCACTTAAATGAATTTTTTTTTAGTTCAGGATAGAACTCGCCATCCAAATCTTTCCAGAACTCTACAATATTGTTTTCGTCTGGAGCATTTACTTCTCTTCGTAGTATGATTAGTTCTGATTGAATATCAAATTCGTAGTTGCTTACATCGCAACGAAAAGGGTTTTCGAAAAGATCTAATAGCGGTTGTAAAATTACAAAATCTTGAAACCTGTCTTGAAAATTATTGAAAAGTGTTTCAAATATTTCGGCATATTCATATCTTTTGTCGATTTCGAGATTTCTATAAACAAGTGAAGTTTTTGGAAAATTGGAAAAATCACCAGTTTTAATTTGGGAACAAATTAGAAAAAGTTTTGTTTTAAAATTGTGAATGATTTTTGACAAGTCGCATATATTGCGTTCCTTTCCTTGCAACTCCAAATTAAGTTCATTTAACATACTTGTCGTATCTGCCAAAAAAGCTAAGTCTAAAATAAAATTATTGACTTTTAAACACTATACTAAAACTTTTTCTATTTTCTCAGTTTCTAGGAACTGAAGAACTTCTTCTCTTAAATCATAAAGTCTATTCAGGCAATCATCGCGACTTAGCCACCGAACTTCATTAAACATTTTCAGGTCACAATTCACAGCATTTTTGTTTTTAAAAAAGTTACAAATTTTCGGTGGGTAAGCGCTTGATGTCCGCCTCGAATTTTATTTATTATATCCTCTGCTGTCTTCATAGCTGGGGTATCATTTATGAATTTCGATGCAAGAGCGGTCTGATGAATTATGCAGTGAAAATTATGAACTGAAAATTTGTGTTTTTTTAATTGGCCTATAAGCCCATTATATTTGCCCAACATTACATTGGCTCCATCTGTGCAGACTCCAGCAAATTTGTTTATGTCTACAATGGAAAGAAGCTTTTCTGTGACAACATCATACAACAACGTACCAGTTACATTTCCATAAAATGTTTCTAAAGTAAACATGGACTCAAAAATAGAGTATTCGCTGTCTACGCATCGAATACAAATTGCAAGTTCACACAGATCATTTATGTCAGTGCTTTCGTCTAAACAAATTGAAAAAAATTCGCAATTAATTACTTTTTCCCTAATTGCAGATTCTACACATGTTCCTACTTGAACAGTACGACGGCCTACAGTTTGACTGGAGAGGGGAAGAAACTCTATAAATTTAGTATTATCATTAAGCCTTTCCCAAATTTTTTTTAGCAATTGATTGATAAAATCACCATCCCACAATGGTCTTCCTTTCTTAACAATTTCCAATATTACTAAACTTGAAATCTCCTTTTTCAATTTGGGAAATGATTTTGGTTCATAAATTTCCTCTTCTAATAACCATTTTTTCAATTTTTCTAAAAAAATTGTTTTATATTTATAAAACAGGTCTTCTCTTTCCTTATCATTTAAATTATTTATATTATTATGAAAACAATCGCAATGCCGTTTAATAACTTATTTCGTTTATTCCTTAAATGTTGCATAGCATATAAGGCATTGGATGTTACCAAAAGCGTTTTTGACCGCACAATATAAAGTGCCATCATAAAGTTTTTTCTATTAACTTGAAACAAAAATATGTATTAGTAGTGGTATACACAATTGTGCATAGAAATGGATTTCCCTGGTCTATTTATTCAAAAATAAAATAAATTGCATGAGAATTATAACGTGAAAAAGTTATTTTAGCAAAAAGTTAGGGTATTCATAGTGGTAAGTAAAATAGAAAAGGTATTCACGATGTTGGGTTACTCATACTTCAAACATCTGTGCATTCATTTTAATTCTTGCTAATGGTATATCATAACTTTTTACAAAATACCAAATGCGCACCTGAGTGCCTGCAAAAATGTAGAAAGTCATTATAACAGGTCAAAGTTATGTACGTTAAATAAATACCATAAATTAGTAAGGTTAACTCTTTGGACTCGGTCATATAATTGTAGCATAAAAAAGTAAGCAATAAAAATAGTGCCAAACAATAACGCTTCATTAATACATCAATAAAACATATCTTCTTATCCAAATATTTTACCTGCTGTCACATTTGCTTTTATGTGTATAGGTTTACACATAAATTGTAGGAAAACAAGACATTTTTAACTTGTTTTTTAAATATTTTTACTTACTTACGAAAAGTGTTTTCAAAGAAAAAAACCTACCGACGCGATTGTGTACGATGTTTTATTTTTAATGGGAATAGTCAAATGCTCCAGTGGGGTATGGCTTTGCATATCCAGTGCGTAATTTTTGTGAAAAACCTACCGACGCGATTGGTACAGAAACAAAAATATTTTTACAAGCACAAAATACCAACAAATTCTTGTGGCTATTTTTTTTTAATAATTTCTGCATTAAGCTACGTCTTTTTTACGAAAGAAAAAGGGACCCTTTTATAGGCATCAAAGAATTTTTTTCACAAACAAAACCCATATCGTTAGCTTAAATGCAAAACAATATAGATATTATTTGAATATTTGAAATTTTTGTTGATTAGGATTCACGTTACATATGTATTTTTATATAATTTTAAGTTATTTACAAAATTTAAAATGACGTATCATCAAATAAATTTATAATTTTTTTAACAGCATAATGTATAATCACACTCAATAAAAAAATTAGCAGAGTTTTTAATTCTTTTTATAAGAACACATTAATATTTTTAAACAAAAAAACTGGGTAATCTGTTTTATAACTATTACCACGGTGTTAGTGGAATTAGTGATCAGATAATAATTAATAATAATAATTTTTAGTATTGCATAAGAAAAAATAAAAAAGTGCTGTAAAATTATAAGAACCGAATCCATATACGTATGTAAAATAAAACCTATAATAAATGTGACTATCAGCTTCTTCCACATAGGACTGTTAGACATTTTGAAATTTTTTATCTGAAATATTAAAAATTGCTTTTAAATCTCAAATAATTACCATTTTACAAAGTTCTTTGCTTTGCATGTAAACTTATGAAAGGTTACATTACTCTACATTTAAGTCTTAAAATTTAAACTCTTAATAAAAATTGCACGAAAGGCATTGGATGTTACCAAAAGCATTTTTGACCGCACAATATTTTTTGAGTGTAAGCTGAAAAAAAATAATAAAGCATCCGCTAGACATGCACACTTGTCGAAGTCACATCGACGACTGAATTGAAGAGTATAAAAATATGTGTTAGTAGTGGTGCGCACAATTGTGCAAAGAAATGGAAACCCCTGCTTTATATATTTATAGTCTTTGGTAAAACCAGGGTAGGAAAAAATTCTACTCGCGAGCACAATTCGAGTCAACTCTCTCATTTTAAAATTTGTGCTCGCGAGTTTTATTTTTAAACTCGCGAGCACAAATTTTTTACGAGTCATAAGATTTTTGTGCTCGACTCGTAAGCAGATAACAACTCGTTTTAAAATTTGTGCTTACGAGTTTTATTTTTCAACTCGTAAGTACAAATTTTATGCGAGCAGAAAACGAGCGCATACGAGTTGAAATCGAGCAACTCGTTTAAAAAAATTAATGTTTGCTTGTGCGAAGTAAAAATATACATACATATGAATTTTTAGAAACGAAGGGCAGGCAAATGTGTAGGAAGGGGTTATAAAAACATATGCACACATATGAATGCTGGGCATTACCATGTTGATAAGAATGTATGTGTGTTTGTATGTATAAATGTTTTCTTGTTTAAAAATATGTAAACCTGCAAAATGTTTAATGATGTGTAATAAAATGTATGCGTTCTTAAATGACTTAAATAAAAGTGTTTGAGATTGGTAACATATTATTTTCATAAAAGCTGCCTTTAATAGTTATAAATAAAATAAACATTTGTCAATCGATTTTCATGGTTTATGGCTCATTTTATTCGCAATATATCTGGCTTTCTGATAAATAATAAAAAAAATTGTTCTAAATTTGTTAACAAATTTTTGAAAACAAAAAATAGTACTAATTTTGCTTGAAAAAAAAAGTTTATCGCCACTAATTTCTGAAAATGTCCGAAACAGTGGAAAATATAAAAAATGTTATTCGTTTGACTTAAAGGAAATATTATTAATAATCATTTGTTGGTGTTTTTATAAAAATCGGCCCTTATTTCGGGCGGAATATTAGTCAAGCCCATAAAAAAATTTGAAACTGCAAACGGATTTAAATTAACCGCTTCAAAATCTTTATATTTTATATGTTTTTATTTAAAGACTTACATTTGTTTTTGAAGACCAGTGTTATAAATGAATTAAGAGTTTTTTAGGGTAGCAAAAGCCATCACATAATTGTCTTGTGACAACCAAATTAGTTGATTCTTATAGAAAACATCAGCAGGTAGTAAACAATCACGACTATTTATAGAAAATGTGATCATTGATATGTTTGTTTGATCCCTAGTGAGTGTTTAAATGTCAGTGCAATGGGTCTGAAAAACTTATTATATTAATGTTTATGTTAAAATGGCTGGCAAGACGTGTGGGAAAGGGTTGTAAAAGTAACGTTTATACTAAAAAAATGCACACAAGTGAATGCTGCTCATAAACAGGTAGATAAGTGTGGTTTAAAATATATGTGCAATACGTATAAATGTTAAATTTTGAATGATGTGTAATAAAATGTATGCGTTCATTAGTGACTTACATAGAAGTGTTTACGATTCATAGGAAATTAATGAACTGCCTTTTTTATATTTTCGAAACGTATAACATGATTGCATTCTTTTAAACGAATCCTTTCCTTTGCTATTTCTTCTTCATGGTTAGTTATACTTGTCACAACGTAATATTTGCTGTATCAATAAATACCTTTTCCCACCTTACTTCTGATCCATTTGCTAATGCTATGTTGTGTTTCGATGAAATATTCATACATACACACATTTATCCACACATACAAACAAATAAACAGGAAAAATATATTTTTAGTTAAAAAAAATTCATACGCAAAAATAAAACTCGCGAACAATTCTTTTTAGCTCGACTCGCGAGTTGAGTTTTATTTTTGACTCTTAAAATTTGAATTCTTTTCGCGAGCAATATTTTTCAACTCGCAAAAATAAAACTCGCTCGCGATAAAAAAAATTGCTAAATTTGCGGAAATTCCCAAAAATTTGCTAATAGCGGCATGATACCAAAGTTTAGTACTCGTAATTATTAAAAATAGTTAAAGCTGCAAAGAATCACAGAAATAAATCGCTTCTTTTGCGAACATGGATAAAATTCGCGAAAAATTGCCAACTTGGAAAAAAAACCCTAAAATATATATGAAATTGCTAAATCGCTTAAAAAACAAAATGTAGGGGAAAAACAAAAAAAAAAATGTTGCAAAAATAGCGAAAATTCGCGAACAGTTTTAATATTTAAAGCAAGCCATAAAATTTAGTAAATGTGCCTAAAACTATAAGGAATGGCAAAAATTCTATAAAAATTTCTAAATTAGCGGTAATTCGCAAAAATTTGCTAATAGCGGCACGATAGCAAAGTCTAATAATTATAAAAAATCTTTAAAATTGTAAAGAATCCGAAAACTTACAGGAAAAATTGCTTCTATCCGGAACATGGCTAAAATTATTTGTCGTTGTTTGCTCTTACAATTTTTTTTGTAATAATAAATAAATGTTTGCTCAAAAATTACTAAAATATTTGTTTTTTTGTGTTCACACTATGTTCACATTGGACAAATATTTGTTTGCCGGCAAATACTCTTATTTGCTCAAAACTAGCTGTTATTTTATTATTGTGAACGAAAAGCGGGGTTTTGTGGAGTCGGTCTGCCAATTTTAAAATTTAGTTTTGTAGCATAAAAAAACTTGTTTTTATTTTTTTAATAAAAATTTTGTGATATTTATTTTTAGAGGAATTTTTTTTTAAATTTACTATTTGATTTATTGAAAGTAACTTTTTCGAAAGAACCCTGCAGGAAATTTGTGTCAATTGTTCCAACAGAACTGGTCCTGGAATTTGTGAAAATAGAATAGGAATAAAAAGAAATAACTAATGACATGTGAAAGGAGAACTAGTCACTTAACTGGTATATTAAGTTAGAACAAGAAGTTAGATTTTTTAATTTTATTTTAATTTTGCTTAATAATTTTTTTACATATAACATTTTTTATTTATTTATTAGGAATGTTTTTTTAACAGGTTCAGTATTCATACGTTTAGTGAGAATAGATGTGTGACTGGTCAAATTGTGGCTGTTAGGTGTCAATTAACCCCCTCCAATGCCAACCCCATGTAAAAGTGATAGGTCCTATTCATATAAAGTGTTAGAACTAGAACCGGTCTCTACCACCAAAGAACCGACCCCAGACTACTTAAGTGTCAGTTCGCTTCGCTCTAGGGAACTTTTAGATATTTACTTTTTTTAATAGAAAATCATTTTAAATTCCTTTTTAAGGAGAATTTTTTAAAAACTTATTTTTTTTGGAAATTTTTAAGAAAATTATTATTTAAAAAGGAATTCATATTTAGGTCGCGAAGTTATAACTCTTTTAGGTCGCGAAGTTATAACGTGTCAGGTAGAATTAATGACTACATTCCATTCAAATACGATTCAATCCCAATCTTAGACTTGTTCCCTTCTTAGAACTACAAATATAAAATATTTATTTATATTAAATAAAATTTCATAGGCAAATTTAAAGTTATCGTAAAATCTCTAGTGCCCTGCTTCTTCAATATCAAACGAATAGGTTCCTTTAAAGATCTGCCCCAAAAAAATTAATTACGAAAATCTGAATTATTTGTTTGCACTGTTTAATTCTTTTTTTTTTTTTTTTTTTTTTTTTTTTTGATTAAGGTGAAGGTCAAAACATGATTCGATATTTTGTTTTTACAAATATGAACATTTAAAACTGAATTATTTAATTATTTAGTCAGATACTTAAAATACAAGTTATTTAATATTGCACAGTGGGGCCAAACATTAGAGAAAGAGATATTTATTTTATAAAAAAAAAAGAATTTTAAAGTGAATTACAAAAAAAAAGAGAACCTAATAACATTTATTTAATAAAAAAAAGAATTTTAAAGTGAATTACAAAAAAAAAATATATATCGAAAACGTCTCTATAAAAATTTAGAGGTCATAAAATTGTTTTAAATATTTTTTTAAATATATGTAAGAAATTTTCTCTAAAATGCGAATCATCAAAAATTACAGCTAAAAAGTGAATAAAAAATTCCTTATAAAAATGTTTGCACGATTCTTTGCAAGAAATTTTAATAAAAATTTCTTCAAAATGGTAAATTTTTAAAAAAAAATTCTTCTCAAAATGTAAAATTTCAAAGAAAATTTCTTTAAAAACAGAATTTTCGAAAAAATTTACTTTTGATTTCACTTTTTAAACTAAAGTTTTAAAGAAATTCACTTTAAAAGTTAAAGGTTAATTTAGAAAAAAATTTACTTTAAAAAGTGAATTTAAGAAAACTTCACTTTGAAAAGTGAAATTTCAAAAAAAAAATTTCAAATAAGTGGATTGATTCCCTAAAAAACCTGAATTGTAGGAAAATTTTCTTTTAAATTCACTTTTTAAACTGAAGTTTTAAAGAACTTCACTTTAAAAGTTAAAAGTTAATTTATTAAAAACATTCACTTTAAAAAGTGAATTTAAGAAAACTTTACTTTGAAAAGTGAAATTTCCAAAAAATTCCTTAAATAAATGAATTCTCTCAAAAAAATTTCATTAAATTAAATCTTCAAAAACATTTGCCTAAAATATGAAATTATAAAAAATTGTATTTAAAAAGTGGGATTTTAAAAAATTTCACCTTTATAAAGTTATTTTCGAAAAATTTCCCATTAAATTAAATTTTCAAAAAATTGATTCTAAAAAGTGAAATTTGGAACAAATGAAAGACTCTATTAAGTTTAGATTTTTGAAAAACTGCCTCTAAAAAAGATTTTTTAAAAAAATCTCTCCAAAAAGTGGAACTTAAACAAATTTCTCTAAAAAAGATAAATATTTGAAAAAGTCCCTAAAAAAAATTTAATTTTCGAAAAACCAAAAAATTCTCTTTTATTAGTAAATTTTGGAAAATTTTCAAAATTTACTTAATTTTTTTGAAAATCTCTTTAAAATATTTTTTTTTAAAATAATTTCCTGTAAAGATTGTTTTTTAGAAAAATTCCTTCAAGAGGCGAGTTTTCAAAAAAATTCCCTCCAAGAAGTGAATTTGCAAAATATTTCGCTTGAATAGTGAATTTGCAAAAGAGCAGTTCTTTTTGTTTTTGGATTTTCGCAAAAATGTTTTATAAAATATAAAGTTTTTTTTATTGTATTTAAGTCAGTGTTTAAAATGTAACATTTTTTTTGCTGCTAATTTAATAACTACTGACTCCAAAAATATTCTGTCTGTAGTTGTCTATTCATTATTGGTACTGCTGAATGTTGAAAAATCCTTTTTGATTTTTAGTTTACTTTTATATTTATAATTTTACAGTTTCACTTTTAAGTGGAAAAAAGAAGTTGTTCAGGTAGCAATAAAAGATTTTTACTATTAATGCCAACCTACATGCTACGTTATTGCTGTACCTTTTGCTTTTTCTTTCCGCTAGTTATATGCTATAAATTTTAGACTATTAGTCTAACTACTGGTTTTCAATTGTATATATAGGAGTAGCTAACGAAATTTAAAATCTCGGGTACCTAAAATTGTTTTGCTAAGAAAATGTGAAGGTAGCAGTAGTAGTAGCAAAAATATGTATAAAAGTTCTTTAAATTTTAAACTAGAGTATTTGAAATACTTTCGATGCTACTAATACTTGTAGTAGGAAAAATATGGCTCCAAGTTTTCACCTTTTTTCAAAACTTAACTATATAGTATATTTTCGTTGCTACTGCTACTAACTTGTAGTGTAGTTTTCTAAACACCAATTTTAGTTTAAACCGTTTTGCCCTTTTCCAACCCACTGTGCATGAAAGTTATTTTAAAATTTAAAAATCAAAACAACCACTTTTTACTTCACCGAGAAAACAACAAAAAATATTGCCAAATAAATTGTGTGCCTTTGGTTGACACACGACTCTTGATTCTCAAACAAACAATATTGCCAGTTCTTTCGTTATTGGGTTTCACATTTTTTATAAGAATCTTTTTGCTGCTATTTTGAATTTTATTTTTAATTTGATTGTGAACGAAAAGCGGGGTTTTGTGCAGTCGGTCTGCCAATTTTATAATTTAGTTTTGTGCCATAAAAAACTTGCTTTTATTTTTTTAATAAAAATTTTGTGATATTTATTTTTAGATTTATTCCTTGGGTTTTTTCTTCCATTCATTTATGTTGATTTACTTTTGTTCCTTTTTTTTTGGTTAATGAAGCATTTATGAATTTTTTGTTTGAGAAAAAGATTAAAAAACAAGAAACTCAATTAATTTTTATATGTTGAAAAATTCTTTAAGATTTATTTTATTACACGGAAAAAATTATCAGTAGTTTTTTTTTATCAATAAAAAAAAATTTTAATTTAAATATTAATTAAATACAACATTTTTTATTTTTCCAATTTATTCTATGAGTAAAATTTCAGTTATGAATTTTATAAAGCTTTTTGTAATAGTTCTATTCTTTAATTTTTTTTTTTTTTTTTTTTAGGAATGACTTTATACACTACCAGACTATTAACTAAAAATCTTAATTGATTTTTTCGTTTGAAATAAAATAACTTAAACTTATAGAATTGTTGTTGGGAATTGTCAAAACCTGCTCTATATTTAATTAAATCAATTAGCACATTGCTTGAAACGGCAAAGTTTTTTGATCATGTTTTTTTTATTAAAATTAAAACTATAATTTATTGAAATAAAAAATATTCACAATTTTAAATTTTTACAATTTATCGTAATCTATATAATCAATCACTTTGGTAATAGGTGCAATGTCGTCAAATTGTTTGCTTGATTCTATGAATTTGGAATGAATTTGGTGATTAGAGACAATTTTTAATTTCTTCTGTGTATTATTTAATTTGTTGGCTCAGTTAAAGATACATAAATCAAATGTTTTCTCAAGCACGTGTCTCTAAAATTTCGTGGATTTCTCTTGAATGTGTGTCCCTTTTCTTTTTTAAATTAATTTAAAACGCAATTTGTTATTTCTGGTTAATTTAGTTTTTGTATGTGGCTAAAAATTGTAGAAGTTGTTGCCGGTCGTATGCCCAGCACATGAAAAAAAAAACAAGTAAAAGTGCTATTTTTAGCTGTACCGAATCTTTGATACCCTCCACCGAAAGTTAGAATCTTTCAAAAGTGGGCTTTATATGGAACTTATGGTAAATAATTGACTGATCTTAAAGAAATTTTGTGGTGCGATTTTTTGTCAAATAGAACGAATTTCTGCAATAACTTATGTCCTATATGTACATTCCGGCACTATTAATGTTACTTTTTGTTTCAAAATTATAAATTTTTCAGGGTAGTGGTTTAACATTTGGATTCATGACTCTTATTCTACTGAATCGATTTTGCTGGATTTCAATCCCAAACCGCTTAGGATAAACTACATACAGGCATGTCACAAATTCCGATCGGAATGGTTTTAATTCCGTATGTTCAATTCCGATCGATTTAGTTATATCTTCTTCAGATTCCGATCGATTTTGCTAAATGTGTTTTTTTTATAACAGCTCTGGTTTTACAATTGGATATGGCAACTTTACATAAAAACCATATGATTTTTGTGTTAAGTATGGCAATGTTCAGCGTAGAAATGAAAAAAGTGGTTTGTGAGGAAAAAAAGGTGGCAACGCAACGGTAAAGAATTTATTATGTTTTTAATAAAATCAATATAAAGTAAAATAAATAAATCGAAAGTGTGTTATTTCTTCAATCTATATCATAAAAAACATTTATTTATCCATAAAAAAATAGTTTTAAGTAAAACTACTTATAAAATACTGAAACAATCAATTCCACTTAGAAAACCAAAAGTGGGTTCATTCCGAAAAAATTTTTCGTTTTTCGTTTTCTGAAGAAGCAAAATACGGAATTAAAACCACTTTCGATCGGAATGGAATTCTATGACAGGCCTGATAGAGACATTTTCACGCCAATATTGTTCTTCTCTTTTGAGTTTTTCGAAAAAAAAAGTTTCACACGGAAGGACAAACTTAATATACCCTCCTCACAACTAGTTGTGGAGGGTATAAAAATTGTAAAAGTGGTAAAACGCATTACAAAATTCCTAATCATTTCTTAATTTGGCCGTTAATTAGTAAATGAAAAAGAATTATAAATGGTAATTACATGCATTATTTAAAATTTCCTGAAAATTAGTTAAAAGGAAAAAGAAATTTAAATAAATTGGCACAGTGAGTGTATCATTAAAATTTTTATTGTTTAGAGGAAATTATGTTAAATAATCACTTCTGTATGGAATTTTTTTAAAAGAGAAATTTTAAAAATTTACTTTTTTTTGGTATTTTTTTTTTAAATTCACTTTAAAAGGAAATGTTTTGAAAATTCATCTTTTAAAAGGAAATTTGCAAAAATTGGCTTTTCATAGGTAATATTTTAAAATTCAAGTTTAAGAAAATTTTTTGAAAATTTACTGTTTAAAGAAAATTTTTTGAAAATTCAGTTTTTAAAGGAATTTTTCCTAAAATGTACATTTTATAGTAAATGTTCAAAAATTGTCTTTTCATAAGTAATTTTTTGAAAACTCACTAAAAGGAAATTTTTTTAAAACTCACTTTTAAAGTGTAATTTTTTGAAAATTCACTTCTTAAAGGAAATTGAAAAAAATTAATTTTAAAAGGTAATTTTTTTTAAACTTTACCTTTTAAGAAGGAAATTTTCGAAAATAGGATTTTCATGGGTAATTTTTTGAAAATGCACTTTTTAAATTAATTTTTTTATTAAATTCACTACTTGAAAGGATTTTTATGAAAATTCACTTTTAAACGGGAAGTACATTGCGTTTTAAAATTTCAAACGCTGGCGTTGAAAATTTTAAAATGGTACATGAATTTCTGTAGAAAGCAACAACAAAATTACAAAATATTTATGACATTGTTTGTGCTTTCAATGTTATTCTTTGGCGTTGCGTTGGGTTTTACATATATTTTTTAATTTTTAAAGGGAATTTTTTGAAAATTAAAATATTTGTTAGAGAAATAATTAGTATTGTGGTTATTTTGTTGAACTATTCATGGTTTTTAATCCAAATTTTTACTATTTTTAATTAGGCTTAAGTTCATTAAATTTAATTTTCATTAAATTATTTTTATGAAGAAAGGAATTTTTACAACATGGAAGATTAATTAAAATTGTTATTGATAATTTTCATTCTTGACTGACCTGGGATTCGAAGCCACGCTGGCTGGCGTGTGATTCGAACCCAGGCGGCTGGTTACCCTGACATGTTTCGACCTCAAACCACTAGGTCTTCTCAAAGGGATTTGCCGTCTTACACTCGCAGCCATCGAAGACTGCTGACGTCAGTAGTCAAACATCAATCCTTAAACCAAATTGTATTTTAACCTTTGGTAGATCGAAATTTGCTTATTGAATGATTATCCATTTTTAATTGATCTCATATGTTTTCCTTACTTCTGTTTTTTCGTACTTTTGTCAAGAATTCTTCTTGAAGTCCAAAGTACATTTTTTGTTTATCATGTTTTTTGTCTTTCTTTTTTCTTGTTGACATTTTTCAGCACAACTTGAAGGACAAATGAACACATAGAGCTTGTGCCTTAGCTTTTAACAATAATTAGTATTGTGGTTATTTTGTTGAACTATTTATGGTTTTTAATCCAAATTTTTACTATTTTTAATTAGGCTTAAGTTCATTAAATTTAATTTTCATTAAATTAATTTTATGAAGATGTTTGACTACTGACGTCAGCAGTCTTCGATGGCTGCGAGTGTTAGACGGCAAATCCCTTTGAGAAGACCTAGTGGTTGAGGTCGAAACATGTCAGGGTAACCAGCCGCCTGGGTTCGAATCACACGCCAGCCAGCCTGGCTTCGAATCCCAGGTCAGTCAAGAATGAAAATTATCAATAACAATTTTAATTAATCTTCCATGTTGTAAAAATTCCTTTCTTCATAAAAATAATTTAATGAAAATTAAATTTAATGAACTTAAGCCTAATTAAAAATAGTAAAAATTTGGATTAAAAACCATGAATAGTTCAACAAAATAACCACAATACTAATTATTGTTAAAAGCTAAGGCACAAGCTCTATGTGTTCATTTGTCCTTCAAGTTGTGCTGAAAAATGTCAACAAGAAAAAAGAAAGACAAAAAACATGATAAACAAAAAATGTACTTTGGACTTCAAGAAGAATTCTTGACAAAAGTACGGAAAAAACAGAAGTAAGGAAAACATGTGAGATCAATTAAAAATGGATAATCATTCAATAAGCAAATTTCGATCTACCAAAGGTTAAAATACAATTTGGTTAAAGGATTGATGTTTGACTACTGACGTCAGCAGTCTTCGATGGCTGCGAGTGTAAGACGGCAAATCTCTTTGAGAAGACCTAGTGGTTGAGGTCGAAACATGTCAGGGTAACCAGCCGCCTGGGTTCGAATCACACGCCAGCCAGCCTGGCTTCGAATCCCAGGTCAGTCAAGAATGAAAATTATCAATAACAATTTTAATTAATCTTCCATGTTGTAAAAATTCCTTTCTTCATAAAAATAATTTAATGAAAATTAAATGTTAGAGAAATATTTTGAAAATTCACTTTTATAGAAAAATTTTTGAATTTTATTTAAATCACCTTTTAAGGGTTTTTTTTCCCAAAAATTCACTCTTTGGAGCAAAATTTAAAATTTTTTCCAAAAATTTTTTTTAGTGGAACTTTTCGGAAATTCAGTTTACATTCGCTTACAAGAGGATTGTTTATAAAAAATTCAAAACGAACATTTGCGCAAATTCAAGGGGAAAAATTTAAGAAAATTAGCACAAATATAGTTGTAATAGGGAAATTTTCGAAAGTTGACTACTTAGAGTTAATTTTTTAGAAAACTTCACTTGTTAAAGGTAATTTTGTAAGAATTCACTTTTTATAGGAGCATTTTGGAAAATAACTTTTTAAAAAAATTTTCAAAATTTTCAAATTCGGCTTTATTGAGTTTTTTAAATGGACTTTATTAAAGTATTTTTTTTTTTCAAAAAATGACCTTTTGCCAAAGTTAATTTTGTACGTGGACCTAAAGGGAGCACTCTGAAAGCCATGAACACGGATATTATATTCGATGTTGACATCGGATCTGGATAGTTTGGATACCGCATCCAATTATGTGTAGGGCACAACAGACTGCACAGCTAGAACATACATTTTTCATATAGCGAGACTATTTTCAGGACTCATTGATTACTTAATAAGATTTTGGAGAAAGATTTTTTTTTTAAGAAAAGTACCATTTAAAAACCGTACTTTTTTTTAGAGTATTTATCTCGAAAAGTATGTTTTTTGAAAAAGGTACCAACTTCAGAAAGAGGGTTGGTTTTAAGTGCATTTTTAAAAAAACCGTACTTTTTTAGAGTATTTATCTCGAAAAGTATGTTTTTTGAAAAAGGTACCAACTTAAGAAAGAGGGTTGGTTTTAAGTGCATTTTTAAAAAAAGTTTGCCTTAAACTAACTGACTGCTACTCGTATAACCGAGTACTTAAAATAATATTAAAATCTAAACTTTTCCTATATAATTGTTGTTCCTTTGTGTAAATATGATTAATATTTTTATTTTGATAACTTTAATTATTTTTTGTAAGTGGTTATGGTATTTACTACCTTAGCAAATCAATTTGTTTAAATAATTCAACGAGCCTTATCAATTTTTTCGCGCTACTACATATAATTAATAATATAAGTAGATAAGAGAAAGGGAGAGAAAGAGAGAGACATCACCAAAATGTAAGAAATGAATGACTTTGGGCCATAGGTGCCAGATAAAATTGGTCGAAAAGCGTCAAATCTAAAGCTAAATTGTCAGAAAAATCGATATTGTAATAAGCAACTAACTTTTATTAAGTTTTGAAAATGAATTGTTATTTTTAGTATCCGTTGCTAATAAAATTTTATTATATTCTGCCTGTTTTTGAAATTAAAATAAAAATTTTCATTAAGAAACTTATTATTTAAGTAGCACAACCAAAAATGTTTCCAAAGCATTGGTATTTATAAGAAAACACCTGTTTTACGCGTCGAAAATCCTGCTAAAGAACTTAAGTATGGTAAACACCAATGAATTCAGACTTTCTAAAAGAAAAGTTTCATAGTGTAAATCCAGACTAAAGCTACCCTGCAGGGAATGCCAATAGTAAAATTGTAGTGAATATATAGTGACATTGTCATTAGTACTACTGACCAAGTGTACCCCAGCCAATGTAATCTTCTATTGACATTTAGCATTAGCTTGTCATTGCAAATCCACCAGTAGACCGTAGCACTACTGACTAGGTAGTTTTTTGTGATCACATGGCGACATTTAAACCAAGGATTTACTAGTACATTTTATTTTTTCTAGGTCAATGTCAATAGTGAAATTGTTATTATTGAGTGCCCAGCGTAATAAAAAAAACTAGCTGTTGACGCGTTCGTTGACAATGTCACCAGAAATACACTAGTACGGTTGTCTCTAACGTATCTCTACCCGCGCTTTAAAGGAAAGCTAGCGACATTTTAACTAGTGCAATTGTCGCTAAAGAAAAGTGTGGTGACAAAGAGACATATGGTTCTAGGCTGACTACAGGGTATGTTCACATAACGTGTATTTGCCATGTGGAATGTCACTTTTCTACACACATGTAATATTATGTGTATGTCAAAATTTGAGTAATACATAAGGTTTATAATTTCCATGTTCAAATGTTGGTATGCAAATTCCATTTGACATAACCTATCAAGAAAAACAATAATTATTTGTGTATTTTTATATAATTTATTTACTATTATTATTTATATTTGATAAAATTTCAATTAATTTTCGCCGCCACAAACAATTTTGTTAATACGAACCAGCTGATGTCAGATGCTTTGTCACTTGAAAATAGAACTCGTTCTAAATCAAAAATGTCATATTTTCTTTTTAAATAAATGCTAAATTTTTTTTTTTTTTTTTTATTATTATTCCTACACTAAATCCCGCGAAGCTTTTCGCTTGTCTGCAGGAGCCCAGAGTCTCTGGCGGGAATCGAACAAGCAACCCCGGTACTGATAGACTATCTCACTATCAGCTAGCCTACCGGGGCACCAAACATATGTACTGTACACAGAGAAATAATACATGATAGTGTTTGGAGGTGTTCAGACGATATGTACAAATTTAACATGTGTAAAAGAGACAATCCACATGACAAATATAACATAATGTAAACATAGCTTTAAGTGAGTGGTTGTAAAATGCCTGTAATAATCAGTACAAACTAGGGTATTCATTCGGTTAACCATTAATCGGTTAACCGATTAACTGATCGGTAAATTTAAAATTGCCTATTTTCATTTAACGATTAAACCGGCTAATTTCAGTCGATTAACCGCTGTAACTAAATTTTTAACTTTTTGGAGTATTATAACATATTTTTTTGTGTTTTTAATTATTTGTTTCGTCTCATATACAAAAGGTATGTGTTTAGAAAATATTTTATCATACAAACAAAGTGTTTGCTGTCAACAGCTTTTGTTTCGCGTACTTTTTATATGTATGCGTTTAAGGGAATTTTTGGATAACTTATTTTAATAGACAAATTCACAATAATCCACTATTTAAGGAAATTTTTAAAAGCCAACTATCTAAAAAGCCTTTTTCAAAGTCCACTTTTTGTAAGGTATTTAAAAAATAATTTTTTTTTAAAATTTACTTTCTAAAAAGAATTTGCAAAAATTTGTTTCATAGAACATTTACCAAAACTCATTTAAATATTTTTTTTTTAAATTTACCTTAAGGAAATTATTAAAAAAATCATATAATAATGGGAGTTTTCTGAAGTTGTATTTTCTGAAAGGATTTTTTTTTTTAGAAAAAACACTATATAAAGGGAATTTAAAAAATATATACTCTATACGGGGAATTTTTCTTGGAAATTCACCTTTTTGAATGAATTTTAAAAATTCGGGTTTTAAAATAATACAGTTTTAAGAGGGAAGTTTTTGAAAATTTATAATTTTTTAAAAGCATTTTTTTCAAAATTCCCTTTCTAGAGGAAAGTTTTTGATAACTAACATTTCTTAAGGTTTTTTTCCGTTTCTAAAGAAAGAATTTTTATGGACGTTTTCTTTAGAGATAATTTTTTGGAAAATTCACCTTTTGAAGGAAATTTTGCGAATATTTACTTTTTAAGGCAATTTTTTGTAGTATTGCATTTTTTAAGGGAATTTTATTTTAAGGCAAATTTTTTAAAAAAATCATTTCAAAGGGAGTTTTTTGAAAATTTAATTTCTAACAGGATTTTTTTTTTATAAAATTCATTATGTGAAGTAAATTTTTTTAAATATGTATGCATTTAAGAACATTTTAATTTATTAATTGACCTTCTTAAAGAGTTTTTTAAAATTCGCTTTAACAAAATAATTATTTTTAATACTTGTATTCAAAAATAAATTTTGAAAAGTGACCGAATTTTTCATGATATTGAATTTGGTGCAGCAATTAATTTCAAAATCAGTTTTTTTTTTAAACATTTACTGCCGTATTCATAAAAAACTAAAATGGATATGAAATCTGTTTTAAGAAAAATTTGTATGGAAATTTAGTTTTAAAATACGTTTGAAATCTATTTTATTTTTTATGAATACGTCAGTTAAAGTTTTTTTGCACAAAAAGTTTAAAAGTTCTGATAAGATTTTTTTTTAATTTTTCAAAAAATATATTTTTTAATTTTCGCTTTTTTATTGTTTAAAAAAAGATACATTTTTCTTATCACTCATTTTAAATATTTTTATGCTTTTTTATTAAAAAAAAAAATTTTTCATTTTTAATTTCATTGCAGTTTGTGTTCTTTTTTCGGCATTTGGCTCTTTTCTTTTTTTTTATACTATTTTTATATTAAAAAAATCATTTAATTTTGCCAAACAACTGTCAAACCGTAAGTAAAACGTTTTTTTATACATACATTTTTTAATAAAATATTTTTAGAATTTATGTACGTCAAATAAATTTTTCAAATCTATTTGTGTTTCAATAAAAAATAGTTTGTTTTTTCTTAAAGTGAAAATTTTTGTTGCAATTTCATTTCGATAACCTTTGGCAAAAGGTTTCAAATGTCGTAAAGGATGTGATTACTCGTAGTTGTCGTGATGACTGGCTGGTAAGGGAGGAGCTTCATATTAAGAAATTTCAAATATCTGCCATCAAAAGAGTAATTTTTTTGAGGGTCTTGAAAATAAACGAGGAGGTGTTTTTTTGGAAATGATAATATTCAATTTTCCATACAAGGCCAATTCGTGTAAACGGCAAATTCATGTAAACGGTGGTGGCAATACTACAAAAAGTACAGCAATAAAAAAAAACAACACATTGTATTTTTATTGTTGCTTAATTTGGTCTCGAGTACAGTGCTGTCAGATGGAATTTTCAAAATTCCCTACGTTTTGATAAAAAGAATCCCCACATTTCCCTACAACAGCAAATTTTTCCGCCTACAGATTCCCCTACTTTATATTAGTTATAGGTAAACTTAAAAATTATAAATAATTCAATATAGCATATTTTATTTAAACTGAACACAAAACAAAAACATAAATTTTAATAAATTACAGGTAGCTTAAAGTGAAAAAAAAAAAATAATATAACATAACATAAAAATCTTGTATACGTAACATTTAAAAAATTTATTTATTTTAAAGCACTTTTCTTAATAAGACAACGGAAGCTTGTACAGTTTAGCATTTTTGATTGTAAGTGAGATTAAAGAATACATATGGAATCTAAAATTTCATGACTCAGTTTATCTCTTTTTTTTTCGCGCGGATGTCAGTAACAATTGAAAATATCCTCTCAGCATCTGCATTGGCATGTGGTAAATCCAGTAGAATTTTGGATAATTTTGAGTGGCACGGGAATACTAAATTGTCATTGAAATTCTTAGTCTTTGATATATATGACCAAAATGGTTCCAAATCCATCTTTGAAAGATAATTTATTTCTTGTTCTGAAAAATTATATTCTAGGGTTAGCCATTATTGAGTAAGTAGTAATCTGTGGTATATTTTACCGTGTGCAATTTTTTTCTATTGAGAAGCAATCCATGTACAAACTTTTGCAGGTAAAATTTTTCTATAGGAAACTTTTGCTATCATGAAATTTCTATAGAAAATCGAAAAGTTAACAAAAGACAGCTTCTGCTATCAAAATATTTCCTTTAAAAACTTCTGCTTTCCACAAGTTTTTTATAGAAAACTTTTTCTTATTGAAAAGATTAATAGCCTATTTCCGATGTGCGAAAGAATTCTTTCTTTCGTATAACTACATTGAAAACAAAAACAAAGTCTAAAAATTTGTTTTTGTTTTCAATGTAGTTATACGAAAGAAAGAATTCTTTCGCACATCGGAAATAGGCTATAATTTACAAAACTTTTGCTAGCAAGAGCTTTTCTTTAGAATAATTTTACTCTTGTAAAGTTTTCTGTAGGCAACTTTTGCTGTTAAAAAATTTCTTTTTATAGAAGTCTATCGACAAATTTTCTATTACAAAACTTTGGCTATTAAAAGTGTTTTATAGAAAACATTTGCTATTAAAAATAATTATTTCCTCATTTTCTTATCTGTAAAAACTGATTTTTTTTTTTTTTTGGTTTATTTTAAACTTTTCTAGCAAAATATAATAAAATTTCTGTGCCGGCGTTTAATAATATTTGTCTATCTGCCTGTGATAAAAAAAAAAAATGAAAACAATTATAACAAAACTAAAAAACAAACTGAAGTATTTTAATTTTTTTAATGGGCAAATAAATTAAATTTTTAATAAACTTGTTATTTATATTTGTTGTTTTTTGTTTTCAAAAAAAAAAAAAAAAAAAAAAAATTAATTTTATTTAAAAGTCAGTTTTTTTTTATCATCGTTTGATGAATTTAATTTTTGGGTCCAATTTTGGTTTTAATTGAATTTTTGTTTTTCTTTTTTTTTTGTGGTTGAGTGTTAAATTTAATTATGACATATACACAGATTGAATTCAAGTTCAATGGCTTTTTATTGTAATTTTTTTTTTTGAGAAATCTGTCACAGTTGTTTTTCTTTTTGGTGTCTAAACTTGATAATTGTATGCAGAAACACACAAGCAAGTATCAATATCGCGAAATGGTAAAAAAAGGAACCATTACTTTTTATTGACGGTCATGAACAAGGCGAATTCATGTATACGGTGGTGTCGATACTACAACAAGTAACAACACCAAAAACACACCAATGTATTTTTTTGTTGCTTTCGTTGATCGATATGTCAAAAACACAAGCAACTTTTGACATTTCTCTCTCTAAGTAAGAAAAAAAGTAGCACTGCTGTACTTTCAACGCCACCTGATAAATGAATTCGCCTTGGTCATGAAGTTTTATTTTTTTCAAAGGTTACTTTTTTGACGTAAAATTGCATTTGAAATTCGAATATTAAATGCAGATAAACGTTCAAGAGAATGAATAAAAACAGAAAGATAAAATTAATTTAACATTTGAAAACTTTTACTAAAAAATACGAAATTTTTTTTAAGTCGAATACTTAAGCAATTCTTTAAGAAAATTTTTAAAAATAACAAAACTTAACAAACATCTCTAACAAAATCTGCTAAATATATCGATAAAGAAATTACAAACAGAGAAATCTATTGAAAACAAGAAAAAAATTCCTATAAAATTTTATAATTATCGAAAAAAAAAAATTGTTATAATATTTTGTTAAGAAAATTCTACAGTTATCGATGGCGGTGAGTGTTAAACGGCAAACCTGAGGAGATTGTGTGATTACAATCGAATCATGTCCGGACAACCTGTCTGTCACAACCTGGGTTCAATCAACAGCTCAGTCAAGAATGTAAAATTATCAATATATTCATTTCATGTTGTAAAATTCCTTTCTTCATAAAAATAATTTAATGAAAATGAAGTTCAATGAACTTAAGCCTGATCAAAATATAAAAATTTGGATTTTAAACCATAAACAGTCCAATAAAATCACCACAATGCAAATTATTATCGATAACTTATCAGTTATTGATAAAAAAAAAGAAAATGCTTAATTCAATGATAACAGTTCAGATGAATTTACCAATGAAAATCTACAGTTATCGAATACTTTTCAGAAAAATTTTCGTAAGAAAATTCTTTATTTATCAATAACTGCTTTGAAATTCTTTGAACAATATCCCTAATTCACCGACAACTGTGAAAAAAAAAATGTTTTAATGAAAATTCTTCTGATATCATTAACGGCCCAAAAGTTGTTTGAAGAAAATGCTTAACTCAAGGATTGAAGTTTAAAAAAACTTTTCTTAAGAAATTCTACAGTTATCGAATACTGTCCAGAAAAATTTTCTCAAGAAAATTCTTCATTTATCAACAACTACTCAAAAATTCTTTAAAAATTATTCTTAATTCACCGATAACTGTTCGAAACACTTTTTAAAGAAAATTCTTCAGTCATCTATAAATACTCAAAACCTTGTTAAATAAATGCCTATTTTACCAATCACTGTTCAATAAAAATGTATTGAAAAAAATTTTAAATTTATCGATAACTTTTAAGGAAAAAGTTTCTTAAAAAAATTCTTTAGTTTTCGATAAGTATGCAGAAAAATTTTCTAAAGAGAACTTAAAAAATACTCTTAAATTAATTCTAAAGTTATCGGTTATTGCACATATGTATTTATATAAAAATATCGACTGCTTAGAAAATATTTTAATAAAAATAGGAAATTTACTGATAGCGATTTAAATTTTTTTTAAAAAAAATCTTCGTTATCGATAACTGAGTAAAATTTTTTAAAACAATTTGCACAGTTATCGAACTGTTAGAAACTTAAAAAAAAAAATTCTTTAGTTATCGCAAATCGTTTAGAAAAATTTTGTTTAAAAAAAGTTTTTAGAATTCAATAACTGTTACAAAATTTTCTAAAGATTAAATTATCGATAATTACGTTTACGAGCAAAACGATCAAAAAAAGCTATACAGTTATTGATAATTGATTAGAATGTTTTTTAAAGAAAAATTCTAGTTATCGACTGTTAAAAAAATTTTTTTTTATTGTTCAGTTATCGATTAATGCTACAAAAATGTCTGGAGAAAATTCTACTGATATCGATAATTGTTGGGAAAAATATTTTTAACTAAATAATACAGTTATCGATATGGTATTACTTAAAATTTTAATTAAAGAAACCTGTTTAGTTATCGATAGCTAACAGGGTTTTCCATCTGAATTAAAAGAAAAAAACTTCAAGGTTTTGATAACTGACAACATTTCCGAAAGTAGTTTCAGAAAAATTTTCTATATCAATTTCATTCATCATTTAAGATAATTAACAATTAAAAAAAAAAAAAAAACTACAGAATTAACAATATAAAGAAAATTTTTTTAATTTAAAAAATATATCTGGAAAACATTGAAGTATGGCAGCTTTATAATTTGTAATTTGACTTGGAAGACACATTTGAATTAATATGAAAATTTATAAAAATTTCTACAGAAAGCAATTTTGGTAAACATTTTCTATAATTATCGGAAATTTCCGAAAGTTGTTCTAAGAAATTTTAAAAGTAAATGAAAACTGTGCAATTTACACTTTTCGATAACAGCCAGATTTTCTTTTAGCCTTTTCTGCATTTTTCGATTACCGGCTATTATTTTGAATTTTCCGCATTTATAAAAAACTTTTATTATCAAAAAAGTTGTTTTTGGGAAAACATAATTTTTTTCATTAAAAGATTTTATTTATTGTGCTTAATTCCCTTTTTTTAATTGATAAAAAATACTAAAATGTATTGTTGGAGGATAAGCTGTTGCTATGCGCATTTCACTGGTTACTTAGGCCAGATCATCAGGAAACGTTCTCCTAAATATTTTTAGAAAAGCCAAAGCTATCAGCAAACAAGACTACTGAGGGAATAAGAATTACCTTCACTCAAAACGTCTTGTTTGCAGCGATATCAAAGATTAAACAAAATACCAACAATAAAACAGTGTATTTCAATTCAATTAAAAAAGGTAATTAAGCGCAATAAATAAAATCCATTAATGAAAAAATTTATAAAAAACTTTCTTTTTTCTTAAAAATGTTTGACGGATTTTTTTAAAGAAATTTTTGCAGTTATCGATACCGAACTAAAACTTTTTGAACAACTTTATTCGATCTAAAGAACATTTTTTTTCTCTTATTTTGCTTAAAAAAATTATTTAAATTATTTAGTTTAGAAAAATAAACTTAAATATCAATAATTAAATCGGATTTACTTTTCTTTTTGCAAGACATAAAAATATACACGAAAAAAAAATTAAATTCCAAGAAAAAAAACTTTTCTCCCACACAATTTTATTTTTTCAAAGGCAGTGAATACGAATAATCTCAAAATCTTACTTCATGTCAACAAGTGAAGTCTAATCTGTTGGTTTCACAATCCCAGTGTCTGTGTGCAGTTTGAATTTAATTTAATCTTTTAATTACTAATTACAACATGGAATTACACCGTATAGAATTTGCCGTCATTTTGAAGGCATTCTTCTTAGAAATTTTTCGTCTAAAGCTGTTTAGAAATGCAATAAGTTGTCATATGATTTGATAGAGCACTATGGGATAGGGTAGTGTGTTGTTTTTGTTAGGAAGAATTTTTTTTTTTTTTGCAAATTTTTGTAAAAGAATTTTTGTTTTAAGATGCTTTAGGATCGCTTTGAATTTCTTTTCATACTTAAGTAAATCTCATTTTGCACCACTGTGCTTTAATGCAAATAATAAAATTGTAATAACAAAATTTATTGCAAAGGTAACACTTATGTGGGTGTTATACACGGATGATTATTAATTTTTGCTGGCACGACTGCATTGAACATCATGTTTACATTTACAAAATATTAAAATTATTTTTAAATTCAAATGAATAAAAAATTTTAAAAGAAATATTAATAGGGTCATTCATATTTCTATAGGAATAAATGAAACGAGCAAATACAAAAGTATTTGAAAAAGCTTAAGATGTCGGATTAATGTCAAATTTTGTATCTCTTTTTTTTTTTATCAAAATTCTACATTTTAATTCTACACCCAAAGAGACCCAAAATTAGAATGGAACTAAATGCTGTATACCTATTTCCAGACTTTAATAGTTTTTTTTTTACAATTTTGATCGTGATTAAAAAGGAAGCATCCCTTAAGGTTTCCAAATCATAAAGGTATCCAAATCGTATATGTATTTATAGTTATAGTTACTGCCCATTTCGTCCTCGGAAAAGTTCTCTTAAAAAAATAAAGTAAAAACTGAACTATTTATATGCTAAGGAACTTTAAATTTACTTTCCACTTCCCATTCAAAAGCCAACTAAGAGGAAAACTAGTAAAATCATTACAAGAATGCGCGTTGTCCAATTTAAATCATATTTAAGTCTGATTTAAATTAAGTTTTTTAAAGAAATCTTCTCGATTACAAAAATTTTCGAAAGAAAACTTCACGATAACTAAAGTTTTTTATAGAAGACTTCATGATAACCAACATTTTCTAAATCAATCATTTGAATAACAAAAGTTTTTCAAATAAAGCTTTTAGATAACAAAAAATTTTTATAAAAAAATTCTGCAAAGTAAAATTTTTGGAGAGAAAACTTCTTTTTAGCAAAAGTTTTTGAAAGAGAACTTCTCTATTGTAAAACTTTTCTATGATGGTGTTTAGGGTGAGAGGGCCTTGAGACGCCGATTCGTGCCTTATAAAGGGGGTGTTTTTTAAAGCAAATATAACTTAAAATTGTAAAAAGTAACACCAAAAATTAAATCATAGTCCAAAAATGTTTTTATTTGAAAGGTTGATAATTAGCAATATCATTTAAAATAATTTCGGCTATATCAGCACCGTGGCTGTTGTTAATGGAACACATTCTGGACGTTATTTTTGGTTAAGTTTTGGAAAATAAGGTCCGATGATGCCACCAGCCTAAAACCGCACTAAACGGTGTATTTTTCTGCATGTAAAGGGGTCTAGGGAAAAGATTTTCATGTATACCTGCCCCTGGGTCTACTCAATGGTGGATCTTAATCACAGGGTGACAAACAAAGCGCTTACTAACCTCCCACCGAGTGTGAGAGCAACCAGCACACTTAGGTAGCAAGTTGAGTGCATAATCCGGCAAGATTATAAGCTGGAGATATGTAACGTCCGCTGGTTTTGAAAAAATGCCAGTACCATCTGTTGAACAGCAGCAGCACCAAGTACTCTCTCAGGCAGAACTCAACCACAAGGGGTGAAAAATCAGACATTTAGTGGGATTTTCAGGATATGCCTTCCATAGCAAGCACGTGATCCGGGAAAGTGTCCTGTCAGCGAACGGGCGAATCATTCGCAAATACAATTTCCCTGAAGACAGGAGGCATAACGCTCAAAAGTCAATTGAAGGAGGCCTGACTATACCATTGCCGTGTCAATGGGGGCTACTGACTCCCTTGGTAGCATATAGAATCTCTGGTCAGCGGCGATCGCAAGAAATCGTGAGATCTCTTGGAATGACTGCACCTGATTATGCCCTAAGATGACACATACAGCCCAGGAGGAGATATTTAAGGGGGTCTGTAGGGTCTCTTATGGTTTGGTCTCACTCCATATGTAGCAATTTTGTTTGTTAACCGTTTCATGATGATATGCCAGAGTAAATAAATATCAAAAAGTGAGCGCAGTATGACAGCTAAACCTTTCATAAGTTCTATTGGGCTTATGACCACACTTTATTAGGAAAAAGTGAGAATAAATATTTCCTTCCCTAAGTTTTAGGTCAAATCTCTATAGCGGAACATAAATTATAAAAAAATGAGAGGCCCATCAAGATCTTAAAGTTAAAAACGGGAAATTTATTCCTATTTTCCCCCCGAAACATCCCTTAAATAGGCAGAAAAGTAAAATAAATGCGCACATGGTAAACGTGTTGTTCGGGTTTGATTAGTTTTGATCTTAAAAATATATAGCAAAATATATATTTAAAATAAATTAATTCCATAGGGCCATTTAAAAGGTCTTTTAAAATATATATTTTCTACAAAAGATCTCTCTTTAATTAAAAATATAATATACAGGCCTGTCACAGAAATACATTCCGATCGCAAATGGAAGTGATTTCGTATCTTGCTTCCCCAAGAACGAAATCACTTTCGATCGGAATTGAGTTCTGTGACAGGCCTGATATATTTAGGCCTGATATGATTAGAAACTCAAGGTTTATGCCCATTTATTTTAATCTCCTTTAATGGAACAGAAGGGAAACTATACATGCCGTGGTAAAAGTCGGGATCAAATGTCTTAAACATCTAAGACAGAGCATATATCGGACTATACGCTCAGAAACATTTTATTTATTTTCAACTTTTTTCCATAGTATTTACAAGTTCATCTGTACTATTAGATATTAAGTGCAATTTTAATTCGACTTCAATTGAGATTTCTCTAAAGGTTTTTATCCACCCTAATGTTTATTATAGTTCCCTTATTTTTGTTAATGTGTTGTTCTTTTGCACAATATTTGTTTACAGAAAAAAAAAAATTAAATCTATTGAATCACCTTCATTTTCTTTTTATAAATGCCTTAGTGTCCATTAAGCAATTAATTTTAAACAAATACACAAAAGATCGATCAATGTCTAATGGAAGACCCGAACGCGTGTGTTATTTTGTTAATTAATTTCATTATCTGGTGCTATAAATTTTAACAAAATTAACCATGAAAGAACCCAATCTTTTATTCGATAGAATATTAAAAAAATTGTGCCTTTTTTTGACATTTTAAAATTAATATTTGCTGTTCAAAAACTATAAATTCTATTAGGATTTTCCCAGTTATCGATAAAGGTAGAACCGTCATCCATTATACCGATAACTGTAGAATTTTGTTTAGGCATTTTTTTTAAATCACCAGTATTATTAGAATTTTCTACAGAATATCTTAAGTTATATCGACCTTTTGACGATAACTAAGCAATAACTAAGGATTTTTTTTAACTGTAGAATTTCCTTTAGAATACTTCTTATTTTTATCGATGACTATAGATTTTTTCTATGAAATTTTTTTCATTTGTCCAAAACTGTGAATTTTTTTTTGAAAATGTTATCAGATATCGATGATTTAATTTAATTAATTATCCCACACTACGAAATTTTTTTATGACTTGATTATCAACACTGGTTATCAAAACTGGTTATCAAAAACTGTAGAATGCTCTTTAAAAATTCAAGCACGAATGGCACTTCTGGCCATTACACCGCGTTACACACATTCTGTCCTATGAACCAAATATACTTTTTCGGAAAGGGGAGAAAAAATAAAAATACACGTGTATCGGCGATTTTCATGTACACGTCAGAATTTTTTTTTTTATGTATAAAGTATAAAGCTCGTAGTGTCTGTCTGTCCGCCTGTGTGAAAGACTTTGGATCGATTTTTAACCCTTTTTCCGTGATCCAATCGAGCTGAATTTTTGCAGGCAGACTCGTGGATATTTCTTTATCACGTCAAATTTTTAAAAAAATAGATTTTTATCAATTCTCAGATTTTCCCGAATTAATTTTTTTTGAAAAAATGGTTATCGGTTTTTTTGTAACGGTTTCAGTTCGTTAAAAAACCGAATTTTTTTTATTAATTTTGTTATATTAAAATTAAAAATTGTTACATTAAAAATTTCAATGCTTTTAAAGAAACTTAGGCCTTTTATTTTTGCATATGCGTAATGTCTTGTCCTTTAAAGTGCTTTCGGCAAAATTTTTATTTAGTTAACGACAACTTTTAAAGTTTTTATTGAATTTTTATTTTATTTATTAATAACTCTTAAAAATTATACAATATTTCTTTTGAGTTATCGATAACTGCTAAAATTCCTAAAGAAACTTTTTTGATTATCGATAACTGTCGAAGTTTCTAGAGAACATTTTTTAATTTGTCAGTGACAGGTGAAATTGTGCATTCGTTTTTCAGTTATCGATAGGTGCTGAAAGTTCTATAAACATTGCTTTGAAATTTTGGTAGCTGCTAAATGTTTTATAAAAATTCATTTTCGATATCGAAACTGCTTAAATTGCCATAAATGAACAAATCAGTTAGTGGTGAAATTTCTATAAAAAATTTTCTAAGTTATCGATAACTGCTTATTACTAACATTTCTATAAAAACACATTTCATTTATCGATAACTGCTTAAATTTCTACGGGAATACAGTTTAGTTTCAATATAATAACTGCCGCAATTTCTATAAAAAACTTTTGCAATTGTCAATGACTGACGAAATTTCCATAAATAGTTTTTAGCCGAACGCTGTATAGAAATTGTGTAGAATTTTCAGTAATTGCTAAAATTTCTATAAAAATTCATTTTGGTTATTGATAACTTAAATTTTTATAGAAATGCTAATCAGTTAACTGAAATTTCCACAAAACTTTTTTTCAATTATCGATAACTTCTTAAAATTCTATAAAAATGCATTTTAGTTATCGATAACAGGTAAAATTTATATATATTAACTTTTGTCGATAACTGCCAACATTTCCATAAAAAGTTCTTTCGGTTCTTGATAACTGCTGAAAGTTTTATATAAATTCTTTTTACATTTTCGAAGACTGACAAAATTTCTATAAATATGCATTTAAATTATCAATAGCTAGTGAAATTTCTAAAAAAAAATCTTCTCAGTTAGGGGTTTTTTGAAGAAATGCATTTCAGTTATCAATAATTGGTGACATTTCCAAACAGTTTCTTTTCAATTCTCGATAACTGCTGATATTTATCCGTTATCAACAACTGCTTAAATATTTGTAGAAATGAATTTCAGTGATCGATAACAGCTGACTTTTCTAAAGAAAATTCTTTTCAATTATCGATAACTGCTCATATTTATCAGTTATCAATAACGGCTTAAATATTTATAGAAATGAATTTCAGTGATCGATAACAGCAGACTTTTCTAAATAAAATTCTTTTCAATTATAGATATTTGCCAACAATTTATTTAGCCGAAACAAATAAATCATCGTACAATTCTTTAAAAAAAATTTCAAGGTATCGATAAGTGCGGAATTTTGTTTCGTATTTCTAACAAATACTTTTAGATTTGAAATGTCTTTAGCTCATTTTTCGCAGTTATTGATAATTTTCAATATTCTTTTGAAATCTTTTAATTTACTGATAAATAAAGCAGATATTTTCTTCAGAATTTAAATAAGTAATTCTTATTGTTTATCTTTTATTGGCAATTCCTAAAAGGCTTTAGTAATTTACGGACTAGATAACAGATTTTCCCAAAAAAAAAAATATGTTAAATAAATATTTTTTCCTACGTTTGATATAAATTTAATTGTTTTTATAACATATAAGAAAAAAACGACTGTCATGAAAATTAACTTTAATAATTAATTTTCTTAAATTTTTTTTAAAACATTCTCTGGTATTGTTAATTTATTTTGAATTTTTTTTTAAAACCCTTTTAGTATATTTTGTTGGTCTAAAGTGTTTGTTTTAAAATTATATTATAATGAATTTAAATTATTTATGAGGCTTTTAGTTGGTTTGTTTAATTTTAGTTTTCAACATATAAAGCGAAAGTTAATTTAATAATAGGTGTGTTCAGTTACTTTAATAGTAGCAACTTGGAACGAGAGAGTAAAATCAAAATTTTCAAAATTTTTCTCCCAACTAGTTAAAAAGCAAATAAAAAGGTGAATGAACGCTTAACCAGCAAAAACTAGCAAGTTAGGAATAACGGCAATATTCAGCTATAGAAACGAGATTTTTCTTTCTGAATTTAATTGTTTTGAACTAGAAAAATAAATATCTTATGTTATTGAAAAATATTTTTCTTTTTTAACAAAAACATGAAATAGGTGGTTAAATAATTCTTGCTAATAATTTTACTACATATCAGTAATTTTCAAAAAATTTTGGAGTCTCTTAAATTTTTATGCTCTTTTTTCACTCTCTCGTTACAAGTTTTTGGAGAACGTGTTACACTTTCTTGTAACAATTAATGAAAAAAGCTAAAATTTTCTGTTATTGAACAGACCTTATGTTTTATTTAATGACATTTTAATTAAAAGATTTTTTTTGGTGTACTTTCAGTCAATTAATATTATATTGTAATTATACAATTTTAATTTGTTTGCTAATTAAGAGTGATTAAGGCATTTATTTTTAAGTTTATTTTAATTATATTTGAGATAGAAACTTTGTAAGATTGTAAATATTTACTACAAAAACGTATGTGGTTGAGTGGATTTTGCTTAACTATTTGCAACACATCGGAACTAGACATAAATTTCTACTGACTATTACTCAACTAAGACTAACTTACACTCAACTAGAACAGAACTAGAATTCAGCAAGTACTGACCTAGAACTGAACTAGAATGGAACTGAACTAGAACGGAACTAGAACCTGAATTTAATCCTAAGCTAGACTAAAATCGAAAGCAGGAACAGAAATTGCAAATTTATTAGAATCTGAATATGAATAGAAACAATAACTTCTAATATAACTGAGTAAGGGCTAATAAATCAGCATAACGTCGGTCACAGGTTGACAACTCTTAACATGTTTTTTTGTACTTTTCAGAGGACAAAAAAAAACGTTATTACTCCGTTACTAAACCGTTTTGGAAGTAAATAAAAAAAAAACCAAAATTAGTAGGAGATATTTATTGTAAGATGGTGTAAAGAAAACAAAGGTATTGAAATAATTTCAGATTAAAAAAAAAATTAAAAGAGTTGACAATTTCAAAAATTTAAAAGTGAGTTAAGAGTTGTCAACTTGTGACCGACGATAAGTTAAACTCTATTTTTGGTTTAAAATGTGTTTAAACCAGCCAATCTATAAATCATTAAACATATAATCCACTTATTAACTAGGGATCTAAGAATACGCCGATACGATACCGATACTCAAGAAGAAATATCTCCGATACCGATACCGATAAGAATATAAAATTTAAATTCAAGGTAAAATTAAAAAAACCCAAGAAGAATGAAACAACAAATGCGAGAAAGAACAAGAAATACAATACAATATAAAATGGAAACAAAACAAACAATATTGCCCACGTTTTGTTCCCACAAAAACCGTAAAAAAAAGCTATAAATCGCAAAAAAAAAGATAATACCCGCTACTTTCGATCAAAAACTAAAAAAGTTAGCAGCAGTGCTAACATTTAATCTGGAAATGTCAATTTTAAGTTACAAATTTTTTTATTTTTTTTGACAGTCTAAGATTATTTATCGATAACACAGATATATTTTTTTGACATTTCAAGATTTTTTATGGTATAATCAAACTCTTTACACTTAGTCAGTTTTCCTATGTTCTCCAATATAGAAAAAATAGCAAGTATAATAACACCTTAAGAGATTTTATGTATTCAAAATTAATATTAATAAGATTGTGCTGAAGTTGTGCTGAAAAAGGTCAACAAGAAAATAAAGACAAAAACATGAAAAACAAAAAAATGTACTTTGGATTTCAAGAAGAATTCTTAAAAAAAAGTACGAAAAGCAGAAGTTAGGAAGAACATGTAAAAGCAGAAGCTAGGAAGAACATGTAAATCAATTAAATAGATAATCATTCATTCAAAGCAAATTTCGATCTACCAAGGTAAAATAGCATTTGGTTTAAAGATTTATGTTTGACTATTGACGTCATCTGGCTTCAATAGCCGAGTGAGTAAAGATTCTTGCTAATAACAAACCCCACTGGTTACAATCGAAACTAGTCAGGGCAACCAGTCCGTGAAAGCCTGGGTTCAATTCCCAGCTCAGACAAGAATGAAAAATTATCAATAAATTTTAATTAATTTCATGTTGTAAAATTTCTTTCTTCATAAAAATATTTTAATGAAAATTAAATTCAATGAACTTCAGCCTAATTAAAATATCGAAATTTGGATTAAAAATTAATAAGATTCTTTACTAATGTGTTATTTGGCCAAATTTTAATAAATATTTCATGTTTGAATTGCATCAAGTCAGCTAATTAGGCCTATATTATTTAATGTAAATAAAAAACTTTTCTTTACATGTTTTCCAACGTTTCGTCAATTATTTGTTGACTTCATCAGGGTTACGTAAATTTAACAGTAATTTTCACATTAAATTAAATATAAATAAATTTTACAAAAAACAAAGAACATTTAACACAAAAAATAAATTAAAACCACAGCTTAAAAATTAATATCACAGTTTGAAGTTATATTGCAACTCTATGTTTGAAAAACAAAGTATTCTCAATTTTTGCGGAGATAATTTCGCAACTTTGCTTGAAGCAGACCTGCAGTAAAAAATCGACTCTCATATGTCATTGAACGCACTTGGAAACTTAAGTATTTCTGCGCCATGGTTTTAAATTTTTAATATAACATTAAATTGCGTCAGTCTCTAGAAAAATTAAAAAATCTACGGTATATCTAGATTTTTTCTTTAGCTGAGCCAGACAGAGGCAGAGATCGACAGAGGATCCTCTTTCTCGAAATTTTCTTTTAAGATTTGCACAAAGTTCAGGTCTTGTAGACTTATCAGAACTTTTACTAGGTGTGGGGGTGACTGTGTCTTCAACACTTTCGGAATGTATAGTCGTGTTGAGTAGTTTTTTCGATCTATCGTCCTTACAATTTCCTAGTTTTGTATCGAAGGTAGAGAATTATGGAAAACAATAGATTTCATTATGCTCTAAACACACAAATCTTTCATTCAGAGCTAATGCTACGTAAATCGCCAATTTATGGGACTGTAAATTATTCTGCATCTCAGTTTATGCATTTATCGTATTTTCTAATAACTTGCGAGAACTATTAACTAGCGAAATAGCGTTAGAAAATTTAGCAGTGACTTTGCTTATGGATTTTGTGGTCTCTTCGAAGTAATCCAAAAATTGTAGCGAAGTGATTTTTATTTTCACAAAAATCATTAGAAATTTGCAGATAATTCTGCTGCAGGTCCAAACCAAGCGTTCAATGCGTTCATTTTATTATTTACACGTTATTGAAGCCTGCTTGATTATATTTTTTTAATAACAACTTTATTTTAAAACTAAAATAAAAAAAAAACATTATTTTATAAAGGTTAGTACTAACCAATTTCTACGCTATGAATAACTAGTTAGTGCTAACCTCAATTTACGTTATGACTAACTAGTTAGTGTTAATCATTATTTACGCTATCACTAACTAACAGCGTAGTAAGCAGTACAGATATATGTTCCGTAGTCGAGTGGAATTACCCTACAAGAAATGGTTGACCGATACTAACACACACATATTTTTTTACTAATACATGTGCAGATATTTTTTACTTTCATTAATGATAAAATATCCGTCATCGTTGAACAATTTTCGATGTTCAAACTTACATTAACGTGAATCCCCGAAAAGAAAAGTTTATTAAAATTTTTGTGTGACGAGTGTGGTATAAAAAGATTATGTAAAAATACATAAAAACAAAATAAATATAAACAAATTGTGAATTGTACAAAATAAAAGCGAAATAAAATTGAAAATTAAAATTTTGTACACATAATGTGGAAATAAAAACTAAATATAAAACTGTATATTTTGTATATTTTTGTAAAAAAAAAACATTAGATAAAGGAAAAATATTGTGTTTTTGTTTTAGTTAAAAAGAAATTTCTTAAGATGAATAAAAGGCATTTTCAAAATTGTCTCCTAAAAGAAAAAAGGACATATGAGTAAAAAAAATATAAATATTTGTCTTTAAAAATTTAATATTTTCAGATCATATCAAAACCAGAAATGATGGCCCAGTCCAAGCTGCTAATGGAGTGTAAGGTGGGCATCAAATGAACGCAAGAATATATATTTTGGATGACAGGGGAGAAAAGTTATAGCGGCATTGATGAGGTCGCTAGCATGCTTCCCCTTCAAACAGCTGAGACTGTGAAGGAAGTTGAAGAGAAGCTAAACTCTTCGGTGTTTGCTCATGAAATGGTAATAAACGTAAAAATATTGCACACTTTTAAATTTTTAACACTTTTTACACTTTATAGTAACTACGTTCACAAAATTAAAGGCATTTCGGAGGATGTTGGAAGCGTCATCCGTGCCATCTTAACGGACGACGTACTTGCAAAGTACAATCTCTGGCAGGCCTTAATAAAATAAATAATAAAAAAAGATGAAAAATAGTTGATGTGCATAGATCTATGTTAAAGACGCCATAAAAATATATATACATACATATGTACATTGTTTATAATGTTTTTATTTATGTTAATATGTTTTTCGGAATTTTATGACAATTACTTTTCAGAATTTTTATAATTTTTAATTAAAAAAGATGCTAACCTAACCGAAATATTGAAAAAGTTAAATTAATAAATATTTCAATTTGGTTTTTAATTCTAAAAAGACTTAATTCAAAATATACAATTTAATACATTAATTTAACATTTATTTATTATTAAAGTATGAAAAACATTAATTTAAGTATTTTTTGTTATTTAATATTAAAGTGTAAAATTATATTATTTAAATTTAATTTTATAAAAAGTACTGATTGAATTGGAAGAAATTGTGTTTTATTTAAAGTTGTCTATTGGCAACTACTACTGATATATTCATCATGACTGACTAGTCAACTATGACTAATATATTCATCCAGACTGACTAGTCAACTGTGACTAATAAATCCATCAAGACTGACGTTAAAAAACATTAGAGTAAGCAGTTCAGAAATATGTTCTATATACGATAAAATTCATAAGTTAGAGAAGGATGCAAAATCACACGTACACAAAAGTTTAGGTAATTTTTTTTCATATTGGCCTTAAGAAAATGATAGAAACTTTGTTCTACGCGATGACCCTTATTCTATCATTAATGGCAGTCAAATGAGTAGTAAAATGACCGTCACTGTTCTTATAGGGTAATTAGTTACAAAGAGAGGCAAAAACACATGTACACAAGAGCTTCGGTTAGTTTTTTCATTTTGCTCTTAATAAACTAAAAGAAACTTTATCCAATACAGTGGTCAATACTACTGGTAATTTTACTAGTAAAATGACCGGTAGTCTTCTTGTAGGGTATGGTTTAAACTACCAATACAGATATGAATTTGACAACATTTGTCGTAGCGCAGCCACAATATAATATTTCACCTACATATTATATATGGGGGACTGATTTACAGCTTTTGAGTTTAAATTACATATAAATGTAAGTTCAGTTTAACTTAACCAGCGTTTAAACATTCTCTGGTTTATTAGCCATAAGAATTATAACTTGGTTTTGAACAAGAACCTGGACGGGAATGTGATTGCAAATATTAATCAGAATCTGACCTAAAACTGAACCATAAAAGTTCAACAGAAAATTTACAATAAAAAAGTATGACATACCTATTAATCTTAAAGTTTTAGTGCCAAATTAGAAAAAATCGTTTAAAGATTAACTTAAAGATCAATATGCTCGAAATATTTAGTGTGAACTGCTTCGTTAAGTGGTCAATGAACTTGTTTATAGTTCGGCGTCATAAGATTCATCACAGGCGAAAATGTATGTAAATATGTATGTACTTTTACTGGAAAGATTGTAAGTACCTACATATGTACTTCAAAATTTCTTTCATTAGAGTTTGTTCAAAGAAAATATTTTGAGTTTTAACCAATAGTTTTTTATTTGTCTTTATTGTTTTTCTTTCACATTCTTGGTATATTTTATTTCAACCTTTGTGTTGTTCTTGTTGTCATTTTGCTGTTTTTGCTCTATGTTTGTATAAATGTGTTCATATTATGTATGTTTTTTGTTTTTGTTGGCATTAGAATTTACTTTGCTCGCCACAGATTTTGTTTTTGTCCCTGCTTTGTTATTTTCTAGTTTATTGTTTTTGTAAAACAAAAAAAAAAAAAAAAAAAAAAAAAAAAAAAAATCAGTTGTTCATTTAAGTGATGTCAGACTAGGGGATTTTTCCCCAAATTGAGGATCTTATTCTGAAAACGGGGATAAACAAATTTGATTGGGAAATTTTGTTGGGTGTTTTATTGTAATTTTTGGTAATTTTTTCTTATTATTATTTTCACTTTTTTTTATGAAGCAACAAGAAAAATGTTAAAAATAAAAACACTTATAAGCGACATTTTTCAATTTACCCTTGGCGCCATATAAACCCTACTCTCGGGAAACAATTTATTACGCCTAAAACGGTAATAAATAATGCTATCATAATACAATTTAATACTTCACAGTTTTATAGAAGTATAAATCATACTAATAAACTTCGTAATGATCGGTCCATAATTTACCATATGCCCCATATAAAACCCATTCTAGGAAATTAACTAAATACGCCTTAAACCAAAGCAGATATTGCGGTAAAATTTGTTCCAACTGAGTTTCATAAAAATATCATGCAGTTTTGTAATATGCAGTCCATAATTTACCTTAGATGCCATATTAAGCAACCTTCTGAAATTCACTGTAAACGATAAAACTAATTTCACTGCTGTATTGAAATTTATTCTAGCTTATGTTTTTTTTATACCGGAAATCATACTACAGAATTTTGGGATAACCATGTTACGAATCATGAAATTTTAATCCCGCTAGTTCAAATTTCAAAAAATAAGAGCATAAAACTTTTCTATGGCCGGTTAACAATTTAATATAGGTCCAAACCGCAAACGTCCGTTTTTATAAAGATTAATTAATAATATATGCCTATCATATAGAGCCCACACCTGAAATATTCGCAATATCGGCATAGGGTATCAAAGATTCGGCACAGCCGAATACAACACTCAAACTTGTTTTCACATAACTTAATTTTTTATCGATAACTGTAGTAAAATTTTTGACAGTTTGCTATTTATTTTAAAATAGCTGAACTCTTTGTACTTGGTAAATTTTTCTATTTAATTATATTTGCACTGTTCACTTGAACAATGCATTAAAAATGTAGTTTCTTAAGGGCTTAAGCATTATTTTCAGTGGATTTGCGCTGCGACTTTAAAGATGAAATAAATTCGATATATTCAGTATTGCCATTAAAAGTAAAGAATAAATGTTTTTCATACATTTCTAAAAAGTTTATTGGCAACTAATGTTAAAGCGTTTCCCAACAAATCTAAATTTGTAAGTCTTAAACAGATTTAGATTTGTTGGGAACATTTTGCTCCAGATATATGCTGCAAGCCATTAGGACAACCCAATTTCAGCTCAATTATAAAAATAAGTCGATCGGTTATGAATATCAATCATTTAACAGATATTTATGAATCATAATGGATAAAACTTTGTTAAATGGAAAAATTTATTTGGCGTACAAAAATGTAATACTTTGAGCTCATTTCTGACAGAAGTTTATTTACATCAAGAGGCCGCTGGATCACTGCCATTCAAAGATTTAGCCAAGTTGGTATAATTAACACTGCTTTGTGTACCAACAAGTAATGCTTGTGTTGAACATGTTTTTTTCGGTAGTGAACCTTATTTAAATAATAAGAAATTAAATTCAGTATGGATTGCTATATATTTACACTATTATTGATAAATACTCATTTAAAATTTATTTAGCTTTTTGCGACACGTTTGAAACATCCCCAGAAATGAAAAGTCGGTTTAATTCAAGAAATATGTACCAACAAATTGAGCAGTATGATAAACCTGGGCCCTGTTTCTCAAAACTATAAATTACAAATCGACCAGTAAAATACGTTTGAAACAAAAACAAAGTTGTTGCTTTTTTAACGTATCTTACTTGTAGAATTGTAACTTGTAGTTTTGAGAGACAGGGCCTTGATTGCGGACTTTTTTACTTTTTTTTAATCAAACTAGCATTTATTGAGTTGATGTAAAATTCCACTGTTGCCAATTTAGCTATTTTCTTGTCAAATCTAGCGATTTTTGGAAAAAATTGTGTTTTAGCTATTAGCGGGAAATCTATCGATTTTTTAGTATGGGTTTGTTCGTTGTTAATAATTTTGTTGACTCTTTTTGTTAAAAAGTTGCCTTAATATAAATAAAAGGACCAAATAAACTATACAAACTGTTGCACAAACATAAAAAAAAAACATGAATCGTGCTTGTGTGAATATTACAAATTTATTATCTTGTTATCCAATTCTTATATCCAGTTCCTATTTCTAAAAAAATATATTGACTTTCAAGCCTTATTCACAATGGAAGCAGCCATTTCGTTTTCCAGATGTTTCATATCTTTCCAAGATAATTCATATAAATTCTCTTAATTTTAAGTTCAAAAATGTAACTGAAATTGTGTTAAAGAACTGAAAAACTTTTTTACTACTTTCTTCTAGTACAGCACAAATTTATATGAAGTTCTAAATGACGATTATAATAATTTTCATAAGTTTTAAATAAAATTTAGCATAACTTCGTCAAGGAATCCTAGCAAATCTTTTTTTTATTGATTACATTAGACTTACAGCCATACCTAAACAAAAGCGGAACGCGTTTTCTAGCTGTCAAAAATCCTCATGCCCATACAATTTGTATGTAGCATACCAAAACAACGCGACGGTAACGCAACGGTAGCGCTTTGAAATTGGAAAATCCGATTTTGACAGCGCGTTAAAATAAACAGGGCTGCTATATTTGTTGTTTTGACAACCCTGTTTTTATTGTTTGATAATAAATAATGGCAAATTAGCTATTTTTAAGTCAAACTACCGGTTTTAATTAAATTTCTTATGTCTTTTATGAGGGTTTTAGTCGGCACGAAACTTAACACTACTGTTTATGGCACAACGCTGACGCTCTTATGTAGGTATGGCATATCAGCGTAAAAGCTACGCTGAAGAAAACGTTCCGCCTTCCGCTCTTGTTTAGGTACGGCTGTTAGAGGGTGTATTTGAAATTTTTATTAAAATTTGATCTTAGCAAGGCCTATAGCTAAGCTATATTATTTTAGTTTTTTATTTATGTATGTTTTTATGTATGTATTTATGTATAAAAGATTGTATGTTCTACATGCTTCCTTAAATTTGTTCTTAAAAATAGCATTTGATGATGCATTTCATTCATAATTTTATAAAACTCAACATAAGTTACTCATTTTATTTGCAAAAAGGCGATTTGGGGCTAAATTTTTAAATATTTCGAAAAAGTTATTTGCAAAAACTGAATGTGTTTTTACCGAAATATCGCTACATTTTTTAATAAGTTAAAAATTTAGCTATTTTCTAGCTATTTTTCATTCTGTTTTAGCGATATTCCTTGAAAATCCGTTGGCAACATTTTTTTTTTGAAATGTTTTTTGACAAAATTATTTTGTTAGGATTTTTGGGTATGAAAAACCATTTTTTCGGAATTTTTGGGGAAGAAAATTTTCAATTTGGGGATGCAATTTTTAAAACATCTGACAGTTTTTTGTACATATTTCTTCAATATGCTTTTGCTTTTTTTTGTCTCTGTCTAACTCATTTACGCTTATTTACCCCTCTATCGATGTTTTTTTTTTCTAGTACAAGACAAAAACATCTTGTTATTGTTTTTCTTAGGATTTTTACCGGTGTTGTTGTTTTCACGAGTGATTATTTCTGTTTGTTTATATTTTTTGTTGGTGTCTATCTGTAAAACGATTTGCAGTTGTAAAGTGTGGCTGTGTGTGTTTTTTTTTTTGATTTGGTAGCAACGAGTGTGTATGAGCTTGAAATTGTTTGTCGTTTTGTTGTTAATTTTGATTATTTCATTTTGTCTAGTTGTATTTTATGTTAGGGATGTAAACAAACATACAACATTAAAACACATTTGTGTTCTAGAGAGGGGGTGCGTGTGAGAATTTGTAATAAAATGGGTGCTTGTAGGATTACAATTGCGGCCTTTAGCGACAAACCACAATTATAAGGATGGCAGCAAATACATACCTACATACATATTTATTGTGTAAGATAACTTTTTGTAAGGTAAAGGTACATGTACACGACACGTTTTTTACATCTGACTTGTCAACTTTTCAAGTCACATGTAATTGTGCAGGTCTGCCAAAAAAACTGTTTTACATGAGGTTTATAATATTTGCTCACACACGTACATGTAATTTGCTTCCGACATTATCTCTGTTTTTTTCGCATAGCTATTGCCGAAACCAAAGTACTTCTTGTTTTCAAAATAATTTTGAACATAATTTCCATGCAATGGTGAAATTATCATACATACATACATACATATGTATGTTCTTATATCGGTATTGTAAAATATTAACTTCAGCCGGCTAATGATTCCGTCAATAGTGCACCGCCGCTGCCGGTTTCTTCCCGGCATAGAATTCTGACACAGCTGATGTCAGATGGTTTGTCAGAAGAAAATAGAACACGCTATAATTGAAATTTTGTCAGATGACTTTGCGTCTGACTTTTACAGATGCAATGTTTTAAAGGTAACACACGATATGTTTGTATTTTACAGTGGGAAATTTGACAACTCAGATGTAAAAAACATGTCGTTTACGGGCACCTCAAGTCGTGTAAAAACTAAGAAAAAACCAGCTAAGTTGCTATATCTATATATTATCACACCCAGTATTAAGACAAGTGCCAGTTGGTAGACTATTCTGTGACCCAGTCAGCGTTGCCATATATATTTTTAAAAAACTTTTTATATCTGAAAAAACCTTTTTTTTTTAACAAAAGTGCCAACATTTTTAAAGAAAACCTTTTTTGCATCTTAAAAAACGCTGGACTCTGTATATGTGTACTTTAAGGGGTTTAATTGAAGTTTATTTGTTTTTCTTTCTAATCAATATATTTTAAATGCTTGGCAACGCTGAATTCAAAATTAAATTAAAAATAAAACAAAATCTTTTTTTTTGGCGAACTGAGGAAGGTTATGAAGCAGGGATGTTAAAGTTGGTACAATTGTACTTTTTATGGTACATTTTGACCTTCTAAAGTACCGTGGTACTACCATGACTCATTTGGTACAATTAAGAAATTTATCATAGTTCCTCTTTTTGAATTTTTAGTATAGCAAACAAATTATTGAGTCCTTTTCATTGTATTTATTTTTTAATTATTCTTTCTTTTTTCAGGATTTAAAAATTCTTCTTTTAAATTGCAATTTTTATTTATTCAATATGCACTTAAAATTATTAACATGGTTAATTTAGAAATGCAACCAGAAGATGATCAAATTCATGTATTTTTACAAAGGCTAACTTTTTTGTTCCGCCAAATAGCACGTCATTTCATGAATAAAAATTTCACGTAATTTAATGAATAAAAATGTTTTGGATGAATTTGATATCTATATCGTAGACCTGTAATTTCATGCCCTTTGAAGAAATTTATTGCGGAACAGAAGTGGATTTATATATCTCTACAAATAATATCAATATTGATATTGTTAAAGAAATAAAAGAAAATGCAAAACAATTTTAACTTTAATAACGGAGGTCTATGTGGTTCCATAAACTTACTCCTGAAAATGCTACTACAGGTAAAACAAGTAAAAATGTTCCCGAATGAAATTGCAAATTTTGATTCAATCAATAATTCATTTAGAGCTTTAGCGAATGTTGAGCAACTGCAGTCGTTAAAAAATTAAAACCTTTGTAGTTTTTGGTCGGCTGTAGCTAATTTACAAAATGAGCTGAATGTCCATATCGAGGGCCTATATTCAAAACCCTCTATCTTTGATTTTCACGAAAATTACTTTTTAATGGTAAAATGTTCAGTAAAACAACCCTCATCTACGGTGTGATTTTCATAACAAATATATTTTTTTTTGCTGTTTTATTTGCACTTTTGTATTTTCTCTATCTTACACAATTAATTTTTCTGAATGCAAAACCCTCGATCTTTTCTAATAATTAATTTCCAAATGTTTTTTGAAACAACTTGTTCTTGCAATATATGTTTTTTTTTTTACAATTTTTTGCAAGCTGAACATTAATTCGACATTTTTAATGGTTTATCAAAATAGCGAAAGCCGATTCTGAACTGAATTACTATGAAAATATTTTACATGCTTGTTTTGGGAAAATATCATGTCCATGGCATAAAAATAAATGGTTAAAGTTGGAATTTGCTTAAAAAAGTGTCTTCGTTTAAAGTGTCATCTATGATACTATTGTCAAAAAAATAAGTAATTTATAGGATATCGTAGGAAAATCGTATGTAATTAAAATATTATTATCGTGTGATAAACTTATATAATAGTAGGTTTAAAATTTAGTTTAATAATAAAATTTCATTAGTAAACTTTTGTAACAGTTATTGGTTAATTGTTAATTTTTTTTATCTTATGTTGTATTATTAGCCTTTATCTTATATAAACCACGTTAAACACCGACAGATGGCATAAATAAAATCAAAATAATTTATTTTTATTAAAATGCAAGACTCTCTATCTTTTCATTTTCATAAAAACATATTGAATATTTTTGAGAAGCAAAACCCTCTATCTCGCATAAAGTCCCCAATAGTGCAAAATTTTATGAACCAATTATCTGTGGGATTCAGCAGTTGATTTAAAAAATATTGTATAATACCGAATTTTAATAACTCAAGTAATACGCAACAAAACAGTTATTTGGCTCTCCTGAAAAGGATTTTGAATATAGGCCCTCGATATGTTTCCTGACATTTCTAGACTCGTTGCTGGAATTTTATCCATTTCATATTCGTCTGCAAATGTGGAAAGAGTTTCTTCTTTCCAAAATATAATAAAAACTAAGAGCCGTACCTAAACAAGAGCGGAAGGCGGAACGTTTTCTTCAGCGTAGCTTTTACGCTGATATGCCATACCTAAATAAAGGCCATGTCAGATAAAACTTTTGCTTCGCGTTGCGTTACCGATTCGCTTTGACATCTAAGATAAAATATACATACTTATACGAAACATGTCACATAAAGTACAAAAAGTTAGCCAACTCTCATCTTTTTGCGCGCTTTGACAATTGGCTAGTATAATTTTGTTTTTTTTTAAATTTTATTTGTCAAATTCAATTCCAAAAAACCGTCCAATTAAATAGTTTAACTTTTATTATTATAACAAATAATTAAATGTACATATTACCAACTGCTTTTATAAGTAAACGAGCAATGCGTGAGTGTTGTCAAAGTTTTCATTGTGTCATACACCTTTTGCTTTGCGTTTTTCTGCCGAAGGTAGAAACGTCACGCAAAGCGACAAAGTTGTATCTGACACGGCCTTAAGAGCGTCAGCGTTGTGCCATAAACAGTAGTGTTAACTTTCGTGCCGACTAAAACTCTCATAAAAGACATAAGAAATTGAATTAAAACCGCTAGTTTGAAGTAAAAATAGCTAATTTGCCATTATTTATTATCAAACAATAAAAACAGGGTTGTCAAAACAACAAATATAGCAGCCCTGTTTATTTCAACGCGCTGTCAAAATCGGATTTTCCAATTGCAAAGCGCTATCGTTGCGTTGCCGTCGCGTTGTTTCGGTATGCTACATACAAATTGTATGGGCATGAAGATTTTTGACAGCTAGAAAACGCGTTCCGCTCTTGTTTAGGTATGGCTGTAAGGAAAGAAACAGACTACATGTGCCAACATTATCAAGTCTCATACAAACAAAGGATTGGTTAAGATTGACAAATTAATGCTGCTATGATGTAAAAATTCCAAATAGTTTATTAACTTAACAAATAAGTGCCTGATTTTGATCTCATATACTTATAAGACTTTTATATACCTTATTTTATTCATACATATAATGTATGTTTACGTTCAGTTTTGTTTTTTTTTTTGTACAATGAATTTCTATATACTTTTTTTTGTTGTTTTAATTAATTAAAAAAAAAATGGTACCGTGCAGGTCCAAAAAGTACATTTTTTTTGAAGTTGGTACAAAATTAAAAACCCCATTTAACATCCCTGTTATGAAGTTTAATTTGGCTGAGAATGTTTAATATTGTATCCAACAAATTGTCGTAAGTTTCTAGATGTGATAACAGATCAAATGAGTCCAAATACGAGTAATCAAAATGAGCATTAGAATTAGACTTAGAAAAACATTTATTAAAAATTTTTGAAACAAAATTTTTTGTTAAAAAAATTCTGTAAGCTTTTGCCCCTATTACGGCTTACTGCTCAGTTCAGTTGTAACCGTACAGTAAAAAAAGTTATTTTCTACCGATTTACGACATAAGTTACATACATATAAAAAATAAAACAGTTTAATAAAGGGTTTATGAAACGGATTTTCATACAAAATCTATTTTAACTTGGAGATTATATAAATTTTAAAAATATTTGTGCTCTTAATGATATTTAATTGAGGAAGTTTAAAATAATTTTTAAAATTCTTATGTTAAATTCGTTTGGCAAAAATAGTTCTAGTAGTCGAGCGTCATTTAGAAATGCTGTTCAAAACTTAAGCATTTAACCGAAGAGCAAGAAAAACTTCCAAAAGGTTTAAAAAGTATATAAGAATTTAAAGTTCTAAAAATTCATACTCAAAATTAAACAAAAATTTAAATTCGCCGTCTAAAACGGTCATAAAATTGGACTGTTTAAACGGTCATCTTAAAAAACATACATACATATATAATTTCTTACATTTACGACAATGAGAATTTTATTTTTGAAAATTGTTTAACTAAATAAGATCTATACAATTCTAACATTTTGTAAAAATTGCGGTTTTCGACCGCATTTTGGAGGGAAAATTACCTTATTTGGCAACACTGTTCTCTTTGTTCCAATATTAGTTTCTTTATTTTTCTTCACTCATTTATTTATTTTCAATAACATTTAATTTGAACTTGTTGCTTTTAATCAACGTTTTTTTTTTCTTTACTCAAAGCAAATTGACAAGCCATTAAATTACACTCTTATTTATTGACAATTTATTCATTTAAATACTGGTTTTTATAACGTACTCTACAAAAAATAAGATTTCTTATCATTAAAGGATTTTTTTTAAATGTGTAAATAAAATACGTTTTAAATAAAATTGTACGTCTGTCTGCAGCAAAAAACTGCAATAATAATAATAATAATTTGATATCTAAACTGCGGTTTGGTATTTGTATGTATACCCTACACCACAGGTGGAAAGTGTATATATAAGTTTGTCATTCTGCTTGTAATTTCTAAAATATTGATCTTAAATAAGGCAAAGTTAAAGAAAAGTTTCGTTTTTAAAGCTTCGTACAGACGGTGGGCAGATCATACAATAATGTAAGATCTGACAATGTTACGACAATATACTGCCAAAGAAAAATTGCCATCAAAAGTAAATTGTCAGTTCAGACCATTGTAGGAATTTTTATTTACTGACCATTTTGGATGAACCCACTTTTCTCTGGAACGGCTCGGGCAATTTTTCCAAAAGTGATGTCATTTAATCTTTAGGTGGTATTCTACCATAATCCGTTGAGTTTATGCCCTGACACTTCCTAGTTTGGCTGGCATAAATCAGCAACGATTTTTACTGACCATTTTGGATGAACCCACTTTTCTCTGGATCGGAAGGTTGATTTTTTTAATCTTTTTCCACTAAATTTCTAAAATCATTATATCCAAAAAAATACCTTCATTTTCAATTCCGATGTTGCCACTAAATCCCTTGATTTTTTTTTCCGCCGTTGCTAACTTTCGTTGCTATCTTGGCGGACGTAAAATTGTCCGCTCACACGGTTATCAGCTGATTGCATGGCAAGAATTGCCAGATCTGTTTTTAGCAATGCAGATAATGAAAATTGCGTGTATTTTTTTTAATTGGAAAAGTGAAAATATTTTTATTGAAAGGACAAAATAATAGCAAGGATATTAACTATTTTTATATTGTTTTAAATATGTTTCAATGATTTTCATTAAAATTCATTTTAATTTAGCAAAATTAAGCTTTTTCTTTTCTCTTTTCACTTAAGCCTAGTACTCTGTTCCAAGTTGTGAAAAATGTTCAGCAACATCTATTATTTCATGCGAAAAATTTGACATGCATGAATGTTACCTATCTCGAGAGTTTGCACAATTTGACGTTTTTAATCTTTCAAAGTATGCGACATTGTTTTGGATATGTAAACAAAAGCCACATGTATTTTACTAAAAAGTATTTTTTTAAATAAAAAATTAAGTAAAAATTAAAGTAAATATTGAAAAACTGTTACCGGTTGTGTTATTTATGCTTTGCAGTTCTCATTTCAATACTAAGTTTAAACTTTTTTCATTTGCTTAAAATTCCACGTGAAATAAGTGCAGCTTATATTATTTCGCAGTTGTAAAAAAAAAAATGTTGCCAGAAACCTTTCGTAACTTTTTCACAAATTAAACAGAGTATAACTCTATCAACATTTTTTCATAGAAATTCCGCACAAGTTTTTTTCATATGGGTTTTGACAGCATTTCACGTGAAATGTTGAACAGAGTACTAGGCTTTATATCAGGGACCGTAACAGTTATTCCTTTTTTCATAAAAGTCTGATGATAACAGTTATTTTTTGATTTTTATTATTTTGAACAAAAATAACAATTATTTTTTGAGTTTTATTTCTTCGAACAAAAATAACAGTTATTTTTTGATTTTTATTTTTTCAATCAAAAATAACAGTTATTTTCTGATTTTTATTTTTTCGATCAAAAATAAAAATTATTCTCTTTAAAGAAATATACCTACGTGTTATAATTATTTAGTTGACTTCAAATACTTATTTTAATGCGCATAAGATATCGCAATGATGATCACAGATTTAAATAAATATTTAAAGACAACTCAATAATTATAACACGTACATTTCTTTAAAGAATAATTTTAATTTTTGCTCGAAAAAATAAAAATCAAAAAATAATTGTTATTTTTGATCAAAAAAATAAAAATCATAAAATAACTGTTATTTTTGATCAAAAAAATAAAAATAAAAAAATAACTGTTATTTTTGTTCAAAAAAATAAAAATCGAAAAATAACTGTTACTTTTGTCCAAAAAAATAAAAAAATAACTGTAATTTTTGATCGAAATAATAAAAATCAAAACTTTAAAAATCATAATATTTTATCAAAGAAAAGTTCATAAGGATCAATATGTTATCTTGAATCAGTTTGCTAGCATTTACTTCTATATGCTTTTTTTGTTTATAATTTCAAAATAACTGTTATTTTCGGTCCCTGCTTTATATGCATCTCAGGGATGGAAACTTTGGTGCAGTTGTACTTTTTTTTGATACATTGGTGGCTATCTTAAAAAAATATTTCGTAAATTATAAAAAGTCTTTTTTCTAAATACATACATATATAAAAGGAGGGATGAGCCAGAAAATATAAAATTGGTGCCATTATAATCTCAAAACTAGGTTTTGTTATTGAAGTTGGTACAAACTTCGAAACACCATTTTCCATACCTGTATTTTCAGCGTTGCCAATAGAAAAAGGTCTCTGACAATGATGCCATTGTCAGATGCATAAACTTCGCACATCTGACAAAAAAAGAAAAAAGCTTCCAACGTCTGACAGTGATCTGCCAATGGCAACGAAGAGTGTTTATACGATTGTGAGATATCTAACAATATTTTTGTCTTACAGTGGACTGACAATGCTTTTTCTGACACCGTTGTCAAACAAAAATTGCAAGTTCAAAAGGTTGTAAGATATTGTAGCGCATTTTATTGACAATATTGTTAGATCTGACCACCGTCTGTACGAAGCTTAAGTCCTTTTGACACTACATTTGTCATGCATTGTTCAAGTTGTAGTGCACAGCGTGATCCATTTCAAAGTTCCCTACTTTTTTTAAGAAAAAAAAAACACTGAAAATTCAAATTTAATGGGGAATGTTTATTATCATTTGAAAGAACATTCTTTGGCATTTATTTTTTGAAGATTATGTCTATCAAATGTTGGCCGTTGCTACGTCGCAGATGGTCCATCCGTTAAGTCCAATTATCGATGACTCGTTCGAGCATTTCGACTGGTAACTGGCGAATGACACGCGTGATGTTTTCCTCCAAGGCCTGTATCGAAACGGGTTTGTCCGCATACACTTTAGACTGTACATATCCCCACAGGAAAAAGTCTAACGGTGTGATATCACACGATCTGGGTGGCCAATCGACCGACCCAAAACGTGAAATTATTTGCTCACCGAAGTGTTCTCTCAATAAATCCATTGATTGATGCGATGTGTGGGAAGTGGCGCGTCTTGCTGAAACCAAATATCGCCGAGATCACGAGCTTCAATTTCAGGCATCAAATAGTCGGTTATCATGGCACTATAACGGTCGCCATTGACGGTTACGTTGGCACCAGCATAATTTTTAAAGAAATATGGACCGATGATTCCACCGGCCCACAAACCACAACAAACCGTTGCTTATTCTGGATGAAGTGGCAGTTCTTGAATCTCTTCAGGTTGCTCTTCGTCCCAAATGCGGCAATTTTGTTTTTTTACATAACCATTGAGCCAGAAATGGGACTCATCGCTGAACAAAATTTGCCTCGAAAACGTCGGATCTTCTTGGAACTTTTCAAGAGCCCATAGAGCGAAGCGATGTCGCTTGGGAAGGTCGAGCGGCTTCAGTTGTTGTACAAGCTGTATTTTGTACGCTTTCAATTTAAGATCTCGACGTAAAATGCGCCAAGTCGTTCCATACGTCAGTCCGAGTTGCAGTCAAAAACAATTTAAAATTGTCATTTCAAGCTTGTAATATTAAAAGTGTTGCTGAATCAGCGGTTAATGTGCAACTTCAGCGATTAACCGCTTTTTGTTTGTTTTGTTTTTATGTTTCCCATAAACAAAACATCGACACATATAATAAAATGTATATAATAAAATAAATTAATTTAATAAAATGAAAAAAGAAAAAATTAAAAAAACAATTTTCTGTTTACCTTTTTCAATATAAATTTTTCAACGAAAATTTGAATTTTATTTTGAAAAACCGGTAGTAGATTTTTCTGTTGGCATTCAGCCAGGTCTGTCCGGTCCATGAATAACAGAGATATTAACAGAAAACCACGATTGCCTCTAGTTTTTGTCACAAAATCCCCTGTTTTATTTTAATGTTTAGGCTTTTTACTTACTTTTTTTACAAATAGCAAAAACATACGTGATATGTCGCCTAAAGCGTGGTACTCTGTTCAGTATTTCGTGCGAAATCTGGTCAAGCTAAATTTAAAAAAAAAAATTCTATGAAATAAAAGCGAAAAAATATTGATAGAGTTGTACTCTATTTATTTTACGAAAAATATTCGAAATGTTTCTAGCAACATTTTTATTTTCCGTGCGACACAAGTGCAGCTCATTTTATTTCGCACGGAGTTTTAAGCAACAGCTTATCATTTTTTGTATTTGTAAAGTGGTTTTTATAACAAACGTTTCACAAAGAAAAATTTAAAAAGTGCTAAAATTAATAATAAAATTAAATTTTTTTGTTTTTTGATTTCGGAAATTATAAAAAAAATATTGTTTTACTTTTTTATTGTCATTAAAAAAGAACATGATTTTTTCCAACTAATAAAAGCGTTAAGTTTTGAAAAATCGCGAGATAGATAATATTAATATAATGTTAAAAAATCAATGTTGCTCAACATTTTTCGCATGTTTGTATAGAGTACTAAATAGAGAAATGTGTTTTAAGCGAAAAAATTAATTCAACATATTCAGGTTTGTCACAGAATTTGTACGAATGTGAAAGTTGACACATTTTTCAATTCATAGCTGTTTTGTTTTGCTATAAAAAACGAAAATTTTTTTCTAGAGAAGCTAAAAACATTTTCATTTTCGTTAGAATTTGGCTTCTGAGCCACACCTGATTTTATTTATAAATATTTTTTTAATTTTTTTGATAATGTGTGTTAGTGGGTGAGTGGTCTAAGACGCTGCATTACGTCAGGTGAAGGGTATTAAAGATTCAGCACAGCCGAATGTAGCATTCTTATTTGTTTTTTTTTTTATTTATTTATTAATTATTTATTTACTTAAGTTTTTAACACATGTGTTAAGTTTGATGGCACATTTTGTTTATTTTATTATTTACTAGAGTTTATTTAAATAAACGAAAAGTTAAACAATTTCACATTTTAAATTTATTTGTTAATTTATTAACATCTAAACATACAATTAGCTTAAAGTTTTATTTGAAACTTAAAAGCATTCGGTCGCACGCCTTTTTCAAAAATTCTATAACAATGGGCTTGTTTGTGACCTATTCAAAAAAAAAAAAAAAAACAAAAAAAAAAATAGCAGCCTCTAATTTAGCACTTCAATAAATAATTGCTGCTTTTATTTTTTTAAGTTAGAAAATTTATTGAACTAATTGTAACTAGTTGGGAATGCTAGAAATGATAAACACACTGATTTATTGCTTGGTATTTTGTTAAAGCTTTAATATCGTTGCAAATAAGACTTTTTGAGTCTTTGTAATTCTCATTCCCTCTGTAGTCTTATTTGCTGATATGCCAGATGAGATATCTTTTAGGCTTGAAGAGTGCGAAACAGCACTTATTGTCAAACTCCTCTATTCTTAAGGAATTTATGAAAACAGCCTTTTTTCCCCTTTAAAAATGTTATTGACCTTCAACTCTAATTTTAGTTCTGATACGCAAATTATACCCTTTTTTGTGAGTTATAATCTACATTTTATTGTATGGAGGTGATTACAGAACAACGATAGTTTTTTTTTATACCATAAAGAGTTTGTTTTTTGTTAAAGGTATTGATATAAATTTAGAACCCAAAAAATTCTTTTTTAATCAAATTCATCATTGTTATTACAAAGCGTATGTTATTTAGATAATTGTATTAATAATAAAGGATGTAATTGATACACATGATAAAAAAAAAACAAAATCCAAATTATTTGGAAATGTTTGATAGACATTTTTAGGGATGAGATTATTTACAACAAGCAAATTTAATATTTAAAAACTTAAATTGTAAAAAAGTAAAAACAAGTAAAAAAGCCATTTTAGTTGAAGCAAAATTTTGGTAATTTATTTTCAAATGTTATGACTTGAAATGGCAAAATAATTATTAATTATTTGTTAGCTGATGACATAGTCTTTTAAAATTAAGAAAAAAATATTAAAATTATTAAGACAATTTTATATGTTTATTTTTAATACGTCGTCGGCGAATTTGCAAGATTTTTAAAGTTCAAAAGAATTTATTTTTCTCTCTTTATTTGTCAAGTCATTTGTTGTTATTGTCTTCATAAACTTTTCATTTTATTGAACAAAAAAGAAAACTGGAAAAAAATATTCTAATGCCGGACATTATTAATCATATTTTTTTTTAATTTGCTTGCTAGAAATGTATTTTCAAGTGCATTTATTATATTTTTTTTTATTTAAAGACAATATAAAAGTAAATTATATTAGATAATTTTCAAATAGATAAAATGCCTTGTTTTATATATAAAATGTGGCCATGGAATCTAAAGTTGTCATCGGTGTTGTCATCCGTTTAAATTCTCATGCGTATTTTAACGTTTAAAATCAAACAAACGGAACTTAAAAAAAACTAAAGATAACCCAACAAACAAAAATGTTTTAGATAAAACACAAAAAAAATACTGAGAAATTGGAAGAATGACTAACTACCTGTACATCTATTTCCGAACGAAAACTTCGTTCGCTTAACTTAAATTTAAAGCAAAATCAAATTATAAAATAATGTTTTTGTTTTACATGTAACTTAATCGAACGAAATTTTAGTTCGAAATCGATGAACAGCCCATAAAATTTTATTACATAGAATTCATTAAAATACTTTCTTAGAGTCGTGAATAATTAAAACAGTCTAATAGCCAATTTACACTATAACTAAATCTAGTACTTTCGAGATTTCGAGCCAAATCTAGTTGTTTTTGGCTAGTTATCCCGTACAAAACAAAATCTACTCCGTAACTAGATTTTGACGAAATCTATTCGAAATCTAGTAGTACTTATTGATGCAACTATGTTTTTCCCCATATAGCACTAAAAACTACTTCCCTGCACAAGAAAAAAATGACATTTTAACAAAAAACAAAACAAAAACAATAATAGCTGCATGTTAAAATTGTTAAAACAAATTCAAAAATTTTGTAAAATAGTAAAAAAAATGCAAATGACAAATAATATTGATAAAATATATGAAGTTGATTATAAAGAAAATGTAATGCAAATTTTTAAATGCCTATTTCTTTATATGTAAGTATGTGTTACACAAAAAAACTTTCAGTCGGCGGTTTTTGTTGTGAAAACCAAATCTCGCTAATGTCAAACAGGTATAATGTAAACGAACTAGATTTGGAGGAAGATTTCAAATGAAATCTACTAGATTTCGATGTAATGTAAATGCCCTATAAGCGACAAGAGTTTAACACGCGACAACGTAAGCGACTGTTATTCTTTATTTTCTATTTGACGACATTTCGTCCTGATGTTCAACCATTTTAATTAGTTATCAACCTTCAAGTTTTTACAACAAAATAAGCACCCAACGCTATTTAAAATGTTTTTTTTAACAAGTTTTATGAGCAACAGTCTATAACGCAATTTCTTTTAGAAATTATCTACAAAAGTACTTTAGAAGTTCTTTCTAATCCCTATAAAATGTAAAGAATGTTAAATGTATATGTTATTGCCAGCGTAAGTTTTTATAAATAACTCGCCTTTTAACGATTGTTTGTTGTCCTATAAAAGAATATAAGCGACAAAGTTTTTTTGTGACTTCGAAATCAAAAAAATGTTGTGAAGGCCTTTAGAATATCTTCCTAAAACTCTGAGCGACAATTTCTTTAAATAAATCACCTAAAAGTTTTTATAACAAAGTAAGCGTCAAAAATGTTTTATGTTGTCGCCCATAAAACTTATTTCTAAAAATGTCTATTTAAATTTGGTGCTACTTTTTTTAGTCTTTAAGAAATCTTAAAAACAAAATACAAATTGACAGAAATTACTTTTTAAGAAAAAAAAAAATCCCCATATTGTTTATAAACTAAAAAAGGCCATAAATGTTTTCAACCAATTTTTGTGCGGCAACGTTAAACACTAATGGCCGTATTCGTAAAAAAATAAATTGGATATGAAATCTATTTTAAGGAAAATTTGTATGGAAATTTGTTTTTAAAATACGTTTGAAATCTATTTTATTTTTTATGAATACGGCAGTAAAAATTGAGGATAATTATTTTAAAAAGTTTCTTAAAATCTAAAGGAAATTCTACATAAGAAATAATAGGAAATTAAATTTAAAACTTTTCAAAGTTTTCTTTTACTAAACTTTATTAGTCGCTTACAAACTAAGCGACTATTTCTTTCAATAATTCATCCGGAAAAATTATTTTATTATCAAATAAGCGTCAAATAGGTTTTTAAGTTGTTTGCTATTAAGTTTTAAGCGCGACAACTCAAGCGACAATTTACGCCTTAGGCCGAGGCCTCGCAATGAGCGACTAAGCGACGAGCGACTGAGCGGTGAGCGTCAAAAAATTAAAACATATGAAATAATACTGAAGTGGCCACGCAATGAGCGACATTTCTGGGCTGCTGAGCGACATTTCTGAGCGTCTAAGCGGCGTCGCTCAGAAATAAAACTTGTTCTAATTTTTAGTTGTTTTCTGAGCGGCAAAAAATAAAAGAAATTACCAAATTTTAAAAATAAAAATATAAACGAGAAATTTTGGAGAGAAGTTGGTGAAATTTGTTGTTGCACACAGTGATGCAAGTAGAAATTTTAAAAAATCCCTTTTTTCCCTACAACCAAAAAAAATTTTCCCTACTTAAATTTTTTTTTTTTTAAGCAACAGGCAAACAAATACATATTTTGCTAATACTATAATTAAAGCATTTATTAACATTTACAATTAAAGCATTTATCAACAACAAGAAAAAAACCAAAATAAATATGCAAATGCAAATAGCAAAAATAAGCGAATAGTTGGCAGATGCGAACGCGAATTTTCGTCGCACCCTAAAAATTGTTAAAAAAAATACTACATTTGTACTTAAATGCTATATAATTTTAATTTTTAAATGTAAATAATGCGAATATGTACGTATTTTTACACAATTTATTAAAAATTAGATTGCTCTGCAGAAATAGCTTTTCTTTGTTTTGTCAATCTGGTGTTAACTTTTTGCAACAGCAAATCAAAGGATTTCACAGACATGCGACAGTATTGCCAAAATCTGTCTGGAAATTTGCGTAGATTTGTATATAAATGCTTAAATTCGCCGTAATGTCGCCTTTCTTGATTTATAGGATGAACACCAAATCTTCTTTTTTTTCTTAAACGCATTAAATTCTTATAAATATGAATACGATTTTCGCGTAATAACATTAAACAAACCTCTCTTGACAATGGCATTTTAACAACTAGCCGCTCAGAAATGACGCTCAGTAATAGGCCACTTGCCGCACAAACTCGTCGCTTTGTCGCTCGTCGCTTAGTCGCTCATTGCGTGGCCTCGGCCTTATGTTTTTTTTTTCAAGAAATAGTCTAAAAAGTTTTTACAAATCTTTTTAAAAGATAATTTAATAAAAAAAAGAAAAAAAAATTCAAAGAACAATTTCTTAAAATGTGTCGCTTACTAAAATTTTTTCTTAGCATGAATAACGAAGGTAAAAAAGTTGCTAACGTATTTTAAACTGTATTAATTTTTTTTTAAAGACATGTTACGCTTGGGTAAGAAAATTAAAAATATCTTTTCCAAACTTAAAAGCGACAATATAAGCGACATGTTTTCTATTAAATATTATAAGTTTTATAGGCTTCAAAGTTTTATGTTGTTATGATTTTGTACAAATTTTACGCGCGATCGCTTAACAGATAAAATATCTATACCCATAAATTTTCAAGTTGTTTTCTATAAGTTTAAAGCGCGATATCTTAGGCGACAATTTACCTCCTTTAACAGTTTTTTTTTAGTACGCCACACTTTTTCAAGAAATTGTCTACAGGTTTATAAAAAACTTCCTGAAACACAAGATAAACGACAGGGGGTTTAAACCATTTTGAATCGTATTCTTTTAAGTTTGAGCTACCTTTTTCTAAACTTATCAGCGACAATATGGGCGACATGTTTTATATTAAACATTACAAATTTAATAGGCGTCAAAGTTTTGTGATCCTTTAACAAACGATTTTTATAAAATGGTATTGTACAATTTTAACGCGCGCTCACATAAAAGACAAAATGTATCAATCCGTAATTTTTTTTTTAATTTTTTTCGAGCCGCAAATAAAAAATGTTCTGAAAATGTTTAGTTCCCGTTTATTATTGGGGCTTTTATTAGCGATAATGCGTTAACATATGACGCTTCTTAGACATAAAAAATGTCTATTAGATTGTCCTCTATTTAAATAAGAAGCATATAGGGGACGACATGATTTTTTCTATGTCTTATTTATATTATTTTTCGGAAGATCTGAGCGACAAAAATTTTATTTTGCCAAACAACAGATAAAACGGCAAGAATTAAAATATTTTGTTTTCGAATTTGTGATTTAAATGTCTGCTTTTAAATGGACCTAAAGGTAGTACAAATAAGCCATATAGACCAAGTTTATAAAGTAATTCTCGAGAAATATACAACAAAATCGTTTTGATGGCGATATGACTTTAAGATATACTTTTCTCTGACATTTATTTATGTTGTTAACAAGATAAGCGACAATGTTTTACGGATTCTAAGTAAATAGTCGACAAAGCCGTCTTCAAAGTGTTATTTAATAAAAATAATTTAAGTGAAGTCCAGCCACGTTGTTTGGTCTTTAACTTTAAAATTAATTGCTTTATTGTCTTTTTATTTGTAGCCAGTACTAAATATTAAAATGTAGCCCTTTAAACCATTGGCAACAAAATTATCGCTTCTAAACATTTTTGATATTAAAAAACGATTTCTTTTAATTTCCTATTTTTTTTAAACGAAATAAATAAAATAATTAATAAGATTTCTCTTTGACGTGCTAAAATCCCAATACTTATTTTTGATAAATACGGCCAGATTATCAGGAAACCTTTTTCCAAAGGCTTAGGAAAAGCTAAAAATATTATAAAAATAAAATTGTAAAGAGAATAAGAATTATAAACACTCAAGTTTTACTTGTAAGAATATCAAAGCTTAAACAAAACAACAATAATAAACAGTTAGATAATTGTCTCTTGCATTCCCCTACAATTGGCTGGTTTTTCCCGACTCAAATTGTCGTTGTAAGTTGGAAAAAGCAAAACTAAAAAAACAAATTGCTTTATTTTATTGTTTGCGTATGAAAACCAAAATAAAGCCACTTGCCAGCTCAGTTTTTTTCAGTCTATTTATCAAAAATAAAATTATCATGTTCAAATTATCTGTTCTGAAAATCACTTTAATTCAAATCACGTGATTTCAAATCCAATGTGCATTTTAAAATCACACATGTGATATTGTGGTGTTCCGTTTTTTTTGTTTTTCGGTGTGATTTTCAATTGCCGAAAGCACACCGAGAAACACAAAAACGGAGTGATTTTCATAACACCACAAAATTACAAGCTTGATTTAAAAAGCACGTAATTTGAAATCAAGTCATTTTCAGAACAGGCCTGAATATTTACTTAAATTATTTAGATAGTTAAAATATTTATTATTTACTAGCGGATACCCGGCGTGTGCTAAATTGCATCCTTCCTCCCCTCCTCCCCTCCTACTTTTTAAAAATGTGTAGCTAATTTGTCGATATAAAAAGTCTTCTATTTGTGTTTTTAATTTCATTTAGATCGGTCAGATTATTTTGGAGGGACAGAAATTGCCCCAAACCTCCCCTCCTGGTCCTATCTTTAAAAGAATCCATAGCTAATGTGTCCATATAAAAGGGGAGTTATCTAAACTGAACCAAAAAAGGTACGTGGAGTCAATGAAAATTTACGTTGAGCAAACGAAAAAGTTATTAATTCTCGTCCAATGAATTTGTTCGTTGAGATAATGAATGACCGTTCATAAAAAGATTTGATATTAATTATTTAAAAAACTGTTCGCTAATATAAGAAAAAAGGTTACGAAATAATTAATAAATGCATGTTCATTGAGTCAACGAATCGTACGTAAATTGAAATATCTGAATAATTTTATTTTTCTTTATATTAACGAAAAACTCATTGAGCCAACGAAAATTAATTTAATAAACGTTGTTCGTTAATATTATGAACACTTTTTGGTTCAGTGTATGTTTTATTTTTCATTAGGATCTGTTAGATATTTTTGGAGAGGCAAACATTTCCCCCTTCCTTCGGTTGTGGTCCTATTTAAAAAAAAAAAAATTTATATCTAATGTGTCCATATAAGAAGGGATATATCTATGTTTTATTTTTCATTGAAATCTGTTAGATAGTTTCGGATAGACAGAAATTGCCCCCTAAGCCCCTTCGTCGTCCTAGTTTTGAAAAAACATAAAACCCAAAATCACCCGAATATAAGCCCAAAATCACAAAATTGCCCTTTCTAATAAACCCGTGTTGCGGAACATCCGTTGGAGGGGTTTAAAGTTTATAACGGTCAAAGGTAGAAGCAATATTTATGTTCTATATATGTGACCTTCTCCGAGAAAAGGGACCTAGTGTGTCAAAAAACGGGTTTGGACTTAAGAGTCGATTCTGCTACCTAAAAAGGTGTAGAATAAGATGAATGAATTTCTGATAAAAATTAATTTACCCCATAAAAACGTACAAAACGAACTTGGAAAAATCCATAAAAATGAGAAAAACATTAAAAAAAATCAAGTATCGAGATCATAACAAACAGAGCAGCAACAATAGCAAAGGTATTGTCACACTAAAAGCGAAAAAAATACGTCACCACAAAGGCATGACGTCACCAAAGTCGGCACCCAATCATATCTAACCATACCAAATCGCATCTCCCAACTGAAGGTGTGTTCATAATGATAATGCGTTCTGAAACTTTAAATGCGTTTTTCTCAAAACTTCATTTTCACATACTAGGTCCCTTTTCTCGGAGAAGATCACATATATAGATGATTTTTTTTTTTAATAATTGTTTGCTGGGTTGTTTTTAACACCAACACTACTAATTAAAAAAAAAATATTTAGATAATTGCGTGTTGGTAATTTGTATGGTTATTGTTAATACTGAAATAAAACAATTAAAATATATTTAACAGCCATATGGATGGGCGGCATCTTAAACGGTTGGGTAAATTTGAAATTAATGGCAGCTATTTTTAGCAAAACTTTGTGAGCGACTGCATTGGAATTTAATTTTTTAATGGGGAATGTGTTTAATTTCTGTTTTTAAAAGATTTTTGTACAATTTGTTAGTTTCTTAAAAATAATAATAAAAAAATAAAAATATTAGTCAGGAAAAAATAATTTTGTTTGGCTATAGCAACAAGAGTTGTATTTGTATAAAAATGTTCAACTGCTCAAACAGAATTGAGTCTTCAACTGCAGGCAAAAATTTTTAAAGCTCATAATAAAATCGGAGGCAGTAAAAAAGAAGTCGTTTCGCCATCGCCTCATTACTGACGATGACAAATTAGACAAAACCCCGAAGCAGAAGAAATTGTACGTAAAGTTTGGCTAAGCGGTTTTAGGTGCCCGAAAAGTCCAACTAATTATGAGCTACTGACATCGAGCCACACAATCGCATGAAAACCTGTGACACATATCACTAATTCGTTTGAAGCGATTATTTGAAAATAATATGCGAATTAACTTAAGCCGATATATGTTTTGAATTACATTAACACTTGGTCAATTCCAGTTCAAAACTATTTTCAAAATACTGGTTGGGAAATTTTGCCCTATCCGCTTTACAGTTAAAACCTTGCCCCAACTGACTGATATTTTATCCAAATCGATGCAGAACACCTCCACTGGAATACGTTTCACTTTAAAATAGCATTTTATTTATTATACATCCAATAAAACGGATGGCTGGTTAGTTGGTTAACGTGGTAACACGAAAAGGAACCCCTAATCAAGCGTGGCCCAGGGCAATACTGAGGTGGCTAAAGCCAGCGCGTTACGTTGCATATTTCACCAAATTGCCGAGTTTTACCCGCGATATCTTAGAGAGTCCTTGTAGAATGGAATTCCCACATAATACATTTCGTGTTGAATTAAACGCTGGGCAATCACATAGAAGATGAAATACTGTCTTCTCAGTTCCAGGTTCCCTGCAGCTGCGGCAGCATTAATTGAAAGGGAGACCGAGTCTCATAGCGTGCTTACCGATCGCACAGTGAGCATGTCCCTGCGACAGAAGTTGAGAAGTAGCTCAGAGCGACCTAAGTCGTATGTGGGAAACGTTACCTTGGTAGCCCTGCAGCCATCCAGTTTCTTCCATTTGTCGTTAGCCATATCCAGATAGTGTCTGAAGATTTTGATTCTGATAGTTCCCAGGGGTGTTGCGACTGGCACACTCTCTGAAATATCAAAAGCATCTCCAGTCTTGGCCAGCCCATCTGCCTCCTTATTGTCATAATGGTCCCTATGAGCAGGGATCGAAATTAAGGCAATTCCAGATAGGCTGCCCAGTCTGGATAGTTCTTCCCTACACTGGCTAACGAGAATGGACGTTGTTTTATGTGACTTTAGTGACATTAAAACCGCCTGGCTATCAAGGAAAAAGTCAATTTTGCCGCTGATGTTCCTACTGTGCAGTGTTTTACATGCCTCCCTTAGCGCCAGTATTTCAGCCTGAAATACGCTTTCCCCATCCGGCAGACGGAAAGACAGATTCACTTGTCGTTCATCCGAGAAAACCCCAGAGCCAACACCACAGGTAATTTTTGACCCATCTGTGCAAATCCTCGTGCGGTTTTTATCAGCCAGGATTGCCCTACTCCATTCCCGCCTTGACGGAAGTATGACCTTGAATTTCTTCTAAAAGTCTGTACGGGGTGTCATATAGTCCATTGGTCGTTTCAGAGAAGTGGGTTGTGGGGTTGGATAAATTCTTATTATTTTAGAAATCTTAGTATTAGAAATTTTTGATTTGTTTTTCAAAGAGTTAATAATTGATATAAACTTTAAATTAAAGTATTAATAATTTAAATTTTTTTTCCCAATATTTTTTAGAAAATTAAGCTGAAATTTTCCAATTATCTTTAATTAGAAAATGTTGATTAACGTTTTTGCTTTTTTACTAAAAAAAAAAATCCTGAAGACTGCAGTGTATTACAGACGGACACTCTGGGGATCTTAGGGCCGTGGAAATTTTTTATACCTATACTAATCCCACGAAGCTCTACGCTTGTCTGAAGGAAAGAAGCCAAGGGCTCGGAGGTCACAATATGTGTCGGCGGCCGGTATTCTCTTAGGGCCTTGATGGGCTGTTATGTGAACCCCAAGCTAGCGGGGGATTGTAGGAGGGCTGAAAATCTTAGCGGATTATGTCGCGAAGCTTTCCTGGGTACCGGGTCACTGCAACATCACCGGCAATGAGATGGCGAGATGAGTTGGTGAGACTGGGCTCGGAAATAGAGAATCCTGACTGTTTGGAGGCGGTCAGGCCTCCAACGGGCTTATATTTTGGAAGAATCAGCGAATGGGTTCGGGGCTGGACTAGTCGAGTCTTAGGGAACCGCACAGACTGCAAGGTATCGCGTGCGCTGTGGCTGGTGCTTATGAAGTCTGATTTGAATTCGCTGCTAGACATGGGTCTTCGCCAGGACCATGATAGCTCCCCGCAGGAAATCTCACTAATCATTTAACTGGTATACGAAGAACCAAAAGGCAGAAAATGTAATGAATTACAATACATTATTCAACGGTGGTGGGACACATTTTTTTGGGACTTTCTAAAATTTGGTTCTAAAATTCTCTTCTAGGACTTGTTTTATTGAAACAATACTCCATTTTAGTAACTAACACTAAACACGTTCATCGAAAATAGATGTGTGACTTGACAAATATGGCTTTTAGGTATCAATTGACCCCCTCCAATGCCAATCCCATGTAAAAGTGATAGGTCCCATTCATATAAAGTGTAAGAACTTGAACCGGTCTCTACCACCCAAGACCTATCACGGGACTACTTTGGTGTCAGTTCGCTTCCCTCTAGTGATATTATCATGAATCTATATACGATAGGCAGGATGGCGTAGAGAATGGAATCTGAATTGTCGGATATATGTAGGTTGTGTTAGGACCCAGAGGTGATGGAGACAGTTGAGTACATCCTGTGTCACTGCCCCAGGCTACAGAACAGCGGGCTAAGAAGTAGATTCTTGCGTGAATTGGGAGATGTTCCGAGCTGTGGGCTCGATACGGTATTCCTAATGGGAATGACCTAACTGCGCGTTAGGAGACTGGGGGCACTCGATACATGTAGGGCAGTTTTCTGTGAACTAGGGTTGTTCTTATTGGTTTTGTCCGATTTTTATGCTGTACTACTCTTTATGTCTCCTATTATTTTCTTATTAGAATTCTATTACTTACTAAGGAGTCACAATGGACCATTTTGGTCTCTGAGTGAGTGACTTCGCACCAGCCTTTCTACCTAACCTAACCTACAAAAAAAAAAAAAACAAATCGTATTGATGTTTTAAAAGTACAAGTCAATTACGAATAAATGCCTCTATTCGAAATAAGTGACAATACAAAATTAAATACTCATGTCTTTAAAATATTTTTTTCATCAATAATTTGCTTAAAAAAAATAAATAATTAAATATTGAAAAAATTAAATACAAATATAAACAAGTTAACTTAACGAGTTTTGCTAAAAAAAAAACATTTAAAAATTCTAAAAATAATATGTCAATAAACGATATTATTTCACACACGTTTAGCCAAATTAATCAATTTCAGTTGCCAGGCGATTTGGTAAATATTTAAAAAGTGTTCAAATTAAAAGAAATTAAAAGTCAATTTTTGACTTTATATGGAGCTTTTAATTAAACTTGTTGAAATTATATGAATAAAATAAAAAAGTTTTAATAAAGTCAATACTAAAATAAAGATTTTTGTCATACAAGATGTATGATTAATATTAATTGAAGATCATTTTAAAGATTGAATGGTATTTCCTTAACGAAAAAAGCTGTTGATTTCATTCACTGAAATATTGTCCTTTAAAATCCAAGAAAGAAAAAACTGAAGGTTGATATAATTTGAAATTGTAAAAAACAACAAAAAAAAAAAATATGTTTATTGGAAAGATCAATACTTTGCATTTACAATTGCAAATTACTTCACGGCTGTTGAAGAACATTTTGCCCTATTTTTCCGAGCATTCAGAGAAAAAACAATGTTCGGCATTGTTACAGCAACTTCACTATGTTTATTGTAACAACATATTGTTGTCGTCAGCAATTTTTATTTTCATTGAATATCTGCAATATTTTAGTTACTGTAATCATTTCAGTGATTATCGCAATTATAAATTTGAGTCACTGAAAAATATTTTTTTTTCTACCAACTAAATATTGATAACTTTAAAAATATACTGTATTAGTTACAACCATTTAATGATATTTAGTTACCATTACACCATGTTATGATTACATACGATTAAAATATAATAACTGTAATCATATTTTGAATCATAATATGATTCGTTCAGATTCATTGCAAGTAAGACTTGAGTGGTTGTAATTCTCATTCGCTTTACAGTTTTATTTGCATAATATTTTTAGCTTTTCAAAATTCTTCTAAAAAAATGTTTCTTGGTGATCTGTGTATATGATTACTTTTTACCATAAAATAATCATTGAATAGTCATTAAAGTTTATCATAATATAATAAACTTTAAACCTATAGTGATTAGCGATTCGGTAGCAATTTGTGATTCGGGAATGTGGGCTGCTAACCCTCGTCTCCTAGATTGGTGATAGGGCTGCTATCTACGTGTCCAATCCCACGATGCAACCATGTTTCAGCGGTTATCGCCTACTTTCCTGAGACGTCCTTTCGACCATTCAGGATACATGGTTGGTGCGCCTTCTAACTCTGGCTAGCCTTAAAGCGGATGCTACAAAGCCATTGCCCGGGGGGTACTTGGTCTAAGACCGGAAGTAGTTAGCTGCTTGGACAGTTCAACAAAGGAATCGTCCTTTGTTTGGCGCCCTATGCTCCAATGGGAGTTAGAGGAACACATATATATATATAGTGATTAATATGATAAGAGTATATTATAATAATAATAATTATAATATGATGTAATAAAAACAAATTATGATTAAGGGAAAAATATTATGATGTAATATTACGAATATATTTGGTCTTAATATAATATTTTATGATTTTTATAATAATCATAATATGTTTTGACTACAATCATAAATCTTATCATAATATGTTGCTCTTAGTATATGTTTACCACAACAATGTTTTTTAATTGACTTTTTTCGTTTAAAATAAAATAATTTAAACATGTAGAATTGTTGTTGGGAATTGTCAATATTCATTTAAATAAATTAACACATTGTTTGAAATGGCAAAGTTTTTTGATCACATTTTTAATTAAAACTAAAAATATCATTTATTTTTAGTAATCAATATAATCATTTTGGTAATAGGTGCATAATCAACAACTTGTTTGCTTGATATTATGAATTTGGAATAAATTTGTTTATTGGAGAAATTTAATATTTTTTTCTGTGTAGGGGAGGGGTGTCGTTGAAACAAATGCTGGTTGACGTCCACACCACGACTTTTCCCAGCCTACGACGCATATGGCCGAAAAAAAAGATCCAATAAAGCTCTACATAGCAAGTAGGATTCCTAAGCGCATAGAATGCGTAAAGGAGATCTACTTTTTACATTTGTTAGCGTCACAAGTAGCGTTCAAAAACAAATCAGCGGTTTTTGAAAAACTAAATTTAATTTATAATTGTGGTGAAGCCGCATAAAAAGTATTTCATACCCAGTAAAAACTTCACCTACAAAATAATTTGTTGAGTAATCAGAAAAAAGCAAAAATACTACTTACAATTCTACTAAAAGAACCAATGAATTTTACAAAGGATATCTCAAAATGAATGAATCTAAAAGTAAGTCATTATTTTTTTATCTACATACATCTGAAAAACAAGTAGTTATAAAAGTAGTTACAGAAGAAAGCTACTAAATAATGAGTAAAAGATGCTGTTAATTTTGAAAAAGTAAGCGGAGTTTCTACTGGGTATAACTTGAAGCGTAGAATGCAGATAAGGTATGAAAAGCATACAATACGTTAACGCGAAGTCGCTTTTGTGAACCTCCAGCTTAATGCTTTAAACACATTCGAGACAGCAGACTACCGACTTCAATATGTCAACAATAGAATACATGTGTGTATATGGAAATGATTATTTTAACGACGACACGGCTAAATGGCTGCAGGTTGTTGTCTATGCTAATTTTGTCGTTGTAGTCAAATTAAACTAATTTCTATTTTAGTACGCTACAAAACAGAAAAAGTGCTGCTAATATAATCAAAAATTAGAAGAATTAGTGCTTATAATATATAATAATAATTTTTTGGTTAAACAGCAAAGAACAGGATTTAAACAAGAATATAAGCGCGGCTCACCACCAAATCTATATTATTATTACTTTTTAGTATCCTTAAAATAAGTTATATAGGAAGATGTTTGTCACGCCAACGCTCTTAGTTTTAGCAGTATGGGTATCATTGAAAAATTGAAAGTGCTTTTCACATGGTGTTTAAAGCACACCGATTTATTAACCCATTAAGAGCCCATTTCAAATGCTCATACTTCTTGACTGACTTTTTGCTAAATTTGCTTTATCTTTAAATTATGTCGATTTAATAATAATTATCTAACAATAATATACACATGTTACCAAAGTTATTAGGACTTTGATTAATAAAGTTTTTCTGTATTGCGAGTTTTCAGCCTTCCGGAATACTTTTCAAATATTTACATATTACTATATTTCAATATGTAACAGGTGCATAAACTATTACCACTATATATTTTAACTCAAACTTATAAATAAATTGTGAAGTTTTCCAAAATAAAAATTTTTTAACCATAATAACTTTAAAATTTTATATGATGGAGTTTCTAAAAATATAGCATACAAAAACTTGGGGTGTTCTCTATAATATATTATATTTGAGGAAATATTATTATACATATCGAGAAAATTTCAAGATAAATGCTCTTAAGGGGTTAATAAATCGGTATACATCATATGAAATGTGTTTCGAAAGACTTTATTATGATACTAATACTTTAAAGATTCAGATTATATTTTTCTTCCTATACTATTGATAAAGTGCTCTGAAACATTTACGACCTATAATTCATAAACTTAGTGCGTTGAACCAAAAAATTACAGTTGAATCGCGATACATTAATCTTGCGGTCAAGTTAACCAAATTTTAGCGCTTCTGTGCCGATCTAAACGTTAACTCTAAGTTAACTTTTCAGATCGTATTAGTAAAAGTACTGATTTGTACAAACGATAACAAATTAGATTAAATTTTAAGCTGAAAGTTGAGAGTTTAAACAAAATTGAGAAATACATTAAAGAAAAACTATCGGCGTTGTATTATTGTATATCTGAAGTTGCCATCTCAAAAATAAAAACGAAACGTCACAACATTTTCGAGGCTTTGAAGAATACATAGGAAAAAGCATACAGGAAAACATTACATAGACCAAAGTATGTCGATCTTAAAGCAAGTTTGTACAAATGTTTTCTTAAAGCATCGAAAACGTAATTGCGCAATCACTGTTCTAATTTCAATATCAATAGCTAAGAGCGAGTTCGTGTAACTGCAACCTGAAAAGACAATAATGTAAGTAATGGATGGCTGGCAAATGCTTAGAAAATACCCAGAATTCGCTATCTAAAAATTTTTTAAGAACTAATTTTCTGACAAACGTCATATGTAGCATCTAACACATAATACATGACTGATTGTATAATTATTAATTATAAATTGTAGCCGGTACGAATTAGATCTAAGTTTCTTTTTTGTACAGATGAAAACTAAGTCATTGAAAAAAATATAGGTACATATGTATGTTTATTATTGCATTTTTTTGCAATTAAGAAAAGTTAATAAATAAGTCGCAAAAGTTAACAACCCTTAGGACATTTCAGTTTACTTTTTCGCGATTATATTGTATATTAGGATTTTTTTATTCAACCTGCCATGAAGATGATATTCTTTATGAGTTCCAAAAACAATAAAATTAAAATATTTTAAATATTTTTTAATAAATTCATTTGTTTTTACGTTAAAAAATTTATCATAAATAAGTATTTATATTTTTGTAGGCTTAAATTAAGTTTGTGTACGAGTCTGCAATTATGCATGTTGTTAAATTTATAAAAATTAAAAATGATAGTGGCACCACTGAAATGTAAATACATAATAAGAAACACAACTGTTTATATTTTTTCAATTGTGGCTGTCGTCTTCAAAATAATTCAGTAGCTGATTACGCGACTACAATTGCAACCTGCAGCCTTCGTGTTGCCTGCTGTCTCGAATGTGTTTAATGCATAAGACATTATTTTTAAAATTTGAAATTATGTCTAAAAAATTTCTCACGAACTAAAATATTATCGATCAAGGCGAATTCATACAGGTGAGCAGTGCTGCCACGACTAACAATATTTTTTCAACCAAAATTTTTGAAAAAGTTACCAAATATAACCAAATTAGAAATACCTTTTGTTAATTGAGACAGATATTAAAATTTACTTTAAGTTGCATTGTAAAACAAAGGTTATTAAAACTTAATAGGAAAATATTAATGAGAAATAAGAAAACAAGACAAGAAATGTAATTCTTGTACATATTAAAAAATGACGAGAAACACAAATAAATAGATATTATTTGTTTGAGATCTTTTTCATAAAAAATATTTTTATTAAGCCCGCCAAATTTCCATACAAAATGCTGTGTAAATAAATTGTATTTTTTTGGAATATGTCCTTTACAATAAACGAAATTTGTACTAAACATTTATAAATAACAAAAATTAAAAATGAAATTGTTTTCCGCCTTTTAACTATCAGTGGCAGGGCTGTCATAGGTGTCGATTTTTTGATTCTTTTGCCGATGGAAATTTACGTTTGGCGATGGTTTTATAGAAATTGAAAACTGTTGGCGGGTAATATACGAAATGCATTTTTTGTAAATACTTTCTAATTTACATATATCTAAAATATTATAAAAATGGTTATAACTTGATTTTCTTGTTTGTAAATTGTATTTTAAATTGATAATTAATATTATTACTGTTTCAAAATTTATCCATTTGAAATATTTTGTGAATCATTTTATAATATAATGGCGAATATAACCAAAAAAATATTTCAGAACGTACATTCAATGGGGAAAAAGTATATGACTGACAATCAAAGGTTTTGTTTATAAACTAAAAATATTGCCAAATCAATACCTTAAAAACATTAAATAAATATACATGCCGACAGGTCATAAAAGTAAAATTTCAAATATCTTAGTTCACGCCATTCTTTACAGTAAAATGATATATTATTTATCAATTTGTTTTTGAAAAATCTTTGAAATTCTTATGTGTATTTCAATATTAGAATATACAACTGGAAATAATATAAATTTAGAACATTTTACTTATATTCAAGATTTTAGATACACTAAAGCTACTTTTATGTATTTTTTTCAGTCATGTTCAGAAATCGATTCCCCGTGATATTATGCATTACCTACTCTAAGTACCACTTATCTTTACTATTCTCAAAATCAGAAAAAGTACGATCATTAAAAAAAAAAATAATGGAAAATCTCCATCGATTATAACTTCGTTTGATTTCAACTTTAGAACATGGCCGTTTCTAATATACAAATCACATTTGGCAAATTCTTGCTTAACAAAATTCCTGAAAAATATCTGGTAGCTGGTTTAAACACTGATTTTTTGTATTCGATAAAGTATAAAAAATCCGTTAATTTGAAATAAATAATGAGAACATCGTAGTGCAAAGTAAATAATTGCCTTCATATCGAAATACGCAATAAACTACCATGTATTGTAAATAAAGACGTTAAAAATTTAAAAAACGTAAATTGCAAGTGCATCAAGGAATACATATTCAGTCCTATTATTATTTCAGAAAAAAGTAACCAAAATGAAAAAAAATATTCACATCTCCACATTGAAAAAATAAATTACCAATTTTGGTTAGAAATAACCAAAAACGGCAGCTCTGCAGGTGAGCGTATAGAGAGAAAGAGAGAGAGAGAGAGCTATGGAAAGGGAGTTATGCTGGCTATCATTTTTTTTTGTATGGAATTTGACTTAAGAATACACACACCTACACACCATAAGGTAAATATAATTTTTTGGTATAAGTTGGCGTGTAATTTGGTAATTAAGTCTAAGGAACTTTTTTAATAACCCTGGTGTCTTTGGTGGCTCCCACCGAATTTTTTCGGCAAAAATTTGCTTAGAATATTTTATTCCTTAACTGTCTTTTAAGAAAGGACTTTTATAATTTTTTAGAAAAAGTGTCAAGTTGACCCATAAAGAGAGTAGCTAGAGGGTTAATATCAAAGGCTGGACCCCGCTGAAAATTTCCGGCAAAAATTTTCGTAGAACATTTAAGTCCTTAAATGCCCTTTTTGAAAGATTTGTTTTTGATTTTTTTATAAAAAAAAAAAAAAATGGTCGAATTGACCCCATTAAGAGTGGATGTAGGAGTTAAGAATAAAGGGCGACCTCCACTGAAATTTCCCGGCAACAATTTTCGTAGAATTTTATTTAATCCTTAAATTACTTTTTTTTTGAGTTTTTTGATTTAGGAAAAAGTTTCAAGTTGACCAATAAATAGAGGAACTAGAGCGTTTAGATATTCCACAAAATCGATAAATCATAGCTCTGAAAATAAAAATTCTGTCAGAACTAAGTCTGGGTCCACAATACGAAAGTTTTCTTTCACATAATTTTCTTCTCTTCATTCTTAAGAATAAACTCAGACTTTCTGAAAGAAAACTTTCATAGTGTAAACCCAGACTAACAACATTTTTTTCATTTAGAATAATGATCCTTTCTACCAAAAAATAAAAACTGTAAAAAACTCAGACCAGCTGGACTTTAAGTTTTTTTTTGACAAAAATTATGTACTTAAGAAGAATTATAGGGTCGCTATTCTGTTCCACTCAAAAAGTCTTAATTTCTTGGACAGGGTTATTATTCACATTTTGAGCATTTTAGCAAATTTAAGCTTTTTGTTTTTTTTCTTTAATATCTGGAATTTAAGTCAGTTTAGTTTATCTTTTAAAGATTTTAAAACGTCATTACCAGGGCAAGTTTTTATACATAAAAATAGTGAGAATGGTAATATAGAACATATATAATATAAAAAATATAGAACATGATTGGATCAAAATCCTTTTTTTATTTAAATGTATATATAAAGGGTGATTTTTTAAACCGCAGTTTTTTTAAAAATCTAATAAAACACTCAAATTTGCATCATATATTAAAAATTTTATTGGAATCGATTAATTGGTCTTTGCCATTTACTTTTTAAAAATAACTTCATGCAAATGTTGCCCGCGTCTCCGGTTCAAATGGTTCATTCGTAAGGTCCAAGTTTGCACCACTTTTTCGAGCATTTCGGCCTGTATTCCATGAATAACACGTGTTATGTTATACTCTAAGGCTTCAATCGTGCTTGGCTTGTCCACATAGACCAACGACTTCACATAACCCCGCAAGAAATAGTCAAGAGGCGTCAAATCACATGATCTCGGCGACCAGCTCACATGGCCATTTCGAGAGATATACTGCTCACCAAATTCATCCTTCAATATGTCCATTGTTTCACGAGCTGTGTGGCATCTGGCACCGTCTTGTTGAAACCACATATCAACCAAGTCCAACTCAGCCAATTGGGGCAAAAAAAAGTCGCGCATCATGGCTCGATATCGTTCGCCGTTGACGGTAACGTTTCTTCCACGGTTGTCTTTGAAGAAAAATGGACCGATGATGACACCTTAGCTAGAAATGAGCCTCATCGCTGAACACAATTTTTCGATAAAACAGTGGATTTCCATCGAGCGAATTTTGATAATAAATATCAACGATTTGCAGTTGTTTCTCGTTTGTGAGTTTCTCCATGATGAAATGGCAGAGTATACTGAACACTTTTCACTTTGACAGATGTAGCTTGACACAATTACCAACCAGTGCTGCCAGCCCGAAAAACTTAATTCATAAAAAATCACCCTTTATAAACATCTGTGTCGTTTTTTCGAAACATCTTAAAATGAGATAAGATAGCAAAAAAGTTTTAAGAAAAAACTCGGTGAAAAAATCATTTTTATGAAAAAATAAAATAAACCGAACTTAAAGAAAAATTTCCTTTTTAATACAAAATATTAAAAACTTAAACAAAATTGTTTTTTGAATGAAAATTTGTATGATATACGAAAAATTTCTCTGCTCTAAACTGCTGAACAAATAACTATTTTAAAACTTGAATTTTGCTTAAACTATAAGAAATAAAATGATCTTAAAAATTTTGTAAAGCATAGAAATAAAATCGTTTCCATTTTGAATATATCAGAAGTGCTACATATTTATATGTGTCAAATGTTAAACATAAATCTACCCACTTGCTTAAATATAACAATTTATGTCAATTTCCTTAAAAAATAAGTCACTAAAATGTATTAAGTTTCGAATACAACTTCGTACTGGTAATACATTTTTGACAAAAATTTTTAAAAAATGTTAGCATTATTTTTAGCATTTTTTTGGCCATGTTTAATGACAGATGTAGCTATAATTTTTATGCTCTGGTCACACTGCTTTCTAGCCTTTTTTTAAGTCGAAACACACAGTATGTCGCTATCATTTTTACAATCGAATATGTGAGCAACTTCGATAATGTGAACTACCTTGGTTTTTATTAGTTCACATTATCGCGAGTTCACTGTATATGCAAAAAAAAATTTGTTTCATTTAAAAATGTTTTAAAACTTGCCCTCTAATAACAACTGAAATAAAAACATGTGATTAGCTGGCATGGCAGTAAAATAAATCAGGATTAAAAACTTATTAATTTTAAAAAAATATTTCATATATTATTTATAATCTTAGTCTAGACAATACGTAGATTCAGCAAATGTATGCTTACACTCATATGCTTAAAAAACAAAAACATTAACAACAACTATTGCCTCTTAAAGCCCGCTTCTCACAATCTCATGCGTTAACATTGTATTTGTTTGACACAAGCGAGATTTTGTTTTCATAACAAAAACAGCTGACTAAAAGTTTTTTTTTTGTAAAGCATACGATCATACATATCGTCACCTAAAATACAAAAGGGCGTAACAACAAAAAAAATTCGAAATAGGGTTTTTGGTTGATTTTTGTTCGCCTTATTGAACTACATGTTAACCAGTGTGACCAGATCTTGAAAATTTTTGCAGCTAAGTCTTGCATTAGACATGACCAAAAAATGCTTAAAATAATCCTAACAGTTTTTAAAGATTTTTTTAACTACATTAACGGTATCAAATTTTGTTCGAAACTAAAAACATTTTAAAGACTTATTTTTCAACGAAATTGAAATATTTATTTAAACAAATGGGTAGATTTTTCTAAAGCACCTGATGCATATACATAAATATGCAGCACAGGTAGTTGAGATTAAAAAGCCTCTGATACCTGCAAAATTAAAACGATTTAATTTCTATGCTATACAAAATTTGTTAGATAATTTTTTGTCCTTTAGTTTAAGAAAAGTTGAAGTTTTAAAATTTTTATTTGCTCAGCGTTAAGAGCAAAAAACTTTTTCAAATATTAACACTAAAAATTTTTATCTGAATACAAAGTGAAATTTTCTTGCATTTTAATATCGTAAAATCGAAAGGCAAATAATTTTTACAATCAAGATGATGTGGTCAGTCCTAATATTGCCTTTCTTAACAAAAGAATTATCCATTTTCATGCGAAATTTCATTTTGAGTACAAATATTTTTAATTAAAATGTATTATAAATAATAAAACAATTTAAGTAAAATTAATAAAACTGTGCGTCAACATTTTTTAATTAATGCTAAAAAGAACTAAAATTATATCATTAAAATGTAAAATAAAATGCCAATTTCTGAATTAAAATGTTGCAGCTAAATACAAATTTTTCTTTCTAAATATAACTGCAAAAACGCCAAAATGGCCACACTGATGTTCACAGGAAATTTTAGATCCCTGCGATCAAAAATGGCGACTTTATTAAAGAAATTCAAACGCCAAGTACACCTTGTGATTTTAAAAAGTTTTTTTCTTCTCCTGTAAAATATAAAATGTGTTGATACGCCCTTTTGCAGTTTAGGTGACGATATAAAGAAATAGGCATTTGAAAATTTCCACTACCTTTAATTTGTAATAAACTTAATGTATTTTTATGAATATTAATTCTCTGTTCCATTTTTTTTTTACTAATTTCTTCAAATGCTTGGATTTTTTAACAAACGCTAATTTTGGGTTTTTTTTTTTTTTTTTTTTTTTTTTTTTTTTTTTTGTTTTTAATGTAATGCTAGGAACACAACTGGGACGAACGACGAATTTTTCAGTAAAAAATCGCTGAGTTTATTCGTCGTTATTGTGCTTCATACGACGAATAAAAGCACCTTTTATAATTGAGAAAGTTGATTGCCGTTTGTGCAAAGAGAGAGAAATAGTGTGACCATATTAAAAAAATTTATGTTTAAAAATTAAAACATAATCAAAAACACAACTAAAAACTATTTTTATAGCAAAATACTTTGTATATTTATTTTAAATGTTATACAATAAACAAAAACACAATTATTAAAGTAAAAAGTAACTAGTTACTAAAATAATTCTAAACTAAAACTATACATGGTCACCTGGTAGTGATTTGTTCGTCGTTTGCCGGCGTATGAAATAGATATAAATCTATAGCAAAGACGCCGCTGACGAATTTCGCACGACGCTATTATTGTGTGTATTTTCATATACACCAATATGTTTTATTTTTGACGGCAAATATTCGAGGCCAAAAATTCGTCGTTCGTCCCAGTTGTGTTCTTAGCATAATACTTTTCTTGTATAGGGAAGTAGTTTTTAGTACTACATATGGAAAAAAGTAATAGCTGCATCACTAAGTGCTAATAGATTTCGCTAAAATCTAGTCACGATGTAGATATATTTTTCTATGGGAAATCTAGTCAAAAAAAAAAAAAAAACCAGAACTTGCAGCATATTCATTATGTTAGGGGCATGCATAATGTGCTGAAAGTACCAAATTGTTATACCCACTTGAGAATAGTGCGGAAAGTATAACACGTTTGCGCTGATGTTTGTAACACCTTTTAATACAAATACTACTCCCGAGAAACGCTTTTAATGCACAAAACTTCCTTATAAATGTTGTTATTGACGTACAAATTGGCGGCAATAACTTTTACGATATCTACTAATTCATGACAAAATTTTGTACTGGTAGGTTCACAATTAACCATAGTTTCCATATAAGCCTCCATCCTAAAATCTCATTAAGATGAAGATATCTAAAAGATATTTGGCACAAAGAGCTACTAACATGAATCTCAACCTCATAACATAAGTTTGTTCTGGCGAGTCCATGATTGCCCATGGGTCCCCTATAGGGTACATTCCAGAAAATTTGTTTTTAATTATAGTGGTGTAGGATATCATATGGTCGGACTTCACCGACTGTACTTTCTTACTTGTTTAATTCCAGATATCCTAGAGAAAAAGGTTCGAATTAGTTGACCAAGCTGAATTTACTTCAGGTGGCGGCGAGACTACAACAAGTCAACAAAACAAAAAACAACAGGGTATTTTGTTTTTGGTTTTCAGTCATGGAATGTCAAAAACAGGGCGAATTAATATATTAATGAATTCGCCTTGCATAAAACAGTTGACTAAAGGCCCAACCATAATGTGCTCAAGTTGGCTTCAGCAAATGTGCGAATACATGTAAATCATATGAGGCAAACCATATTGAACTTACGGAAACGTTTTGTTAAGTTTTATGAAATTGTCATTTGCTTAAGCAAAGTGCGAAACTGATCGCACATTCCTTAACGGAATCAAATGTTTTTTTATTTTGTTTTTATTTTTTTAAATACATTTGAAAGACTTTTTGTAAATTTTTGACAGTAGGTTAAGCAAGGCTATGCATATTATGGTTGGGCCTTAAAGCAGGGCTACCAGATTTGGGGTTCGAATCTCAAATTAGATTAAAAAAAATGTATTTCGGGCTTATTTTGAGGATGTAAAAGAACATTTTTTTTTATTTTTTAATTAAATTTAAGGAAACAATCCCTGATGATGATCTTCAACGAAGATCGAAATATCGGAATTAAATAAAAAGGAATATTTATTTACAAAAAAACACTGGCCTCGAGCTTGATTAATTTTTATTTATTTTTATTTTTTGGGTAAATTATTTTAAGTTTTGTTTATTTTACAAGCTAACCTAAAAAAAGGCTAACTTTTCTTATGTAAAAAACTCCTTTAATACAATTTATATTAAACAAACTATAACGCAAATTCAATATCTGTCTTCTGAAACATCTGATTTTGCTGATCGCCACATCAGCTTTTTATTCAAAATGTATCTGCAGCAGAATTTTTTGTATCTTAAAAACCATGGTCGAATGAGTAGGTCGCGCAAAATAAAACAATGCATCGATAGGAAAAATAACACTAATTTTGTTTGTGTAAGACATGATAATGATGTCAAAAACCAGTGCACGAATAAACAACTTTGCAAAAAAATCAGCAGGCGTTTTGCGCAGACCTACTTATTGGACCATATAAAAAACGTTATATATTTCTTTTGTTTAGGTCGACCTGTTAACATTCTAAGAAGTAAAATTACTTTTTAACGTATATAGCCCTACAAAAAACAAGACTACTCTATACATGCGTGTTTGGACTACTCCCTAAGAGAGTAGTACTACTCCAATACCTAACCTAAATGTATGTAAAAACATACTCCAATGTACATTGCGATGTCCTAGGGCTGGACCACGTAACCCAGCTATGCATTACATTGGGTTACCCCCAAAACTACTCTATGTCGCTACACCATAGAGCACGCACAAATTACTCTATTTCACTACCCCATGGAGTACTCATAGAGGTTAGTTTCGAAGCTACTCTATTCAACTATAATTATTCCACTGTAATTAAATAAGATAAATTATCTTACCAATAATGTCAGTTTTTTTATTTAAGTTTTTTTTTTTACTTTTTATATTGTATTTCACTTTTATTTTGTGCTTTAATTTAAATAATTTTTTTGTCCGCATATTTATTTCTAACCAAATTTTATAAACAAATGACATAAGGGCTATCAGAGCTGTAATTTAACACCAAGCATTTTAAGTGTTGCCAAACGTCCTTAACAAATTCTTGTTAAAATGAAATGGTCCATGGCTGCATTATATAAGAGTAGTCCAAAAAGTACTCCTTTGGACCATGTACTCCATTAATTTTTTGTAAAGATGTCCACAAATACTGATATTTCAAGCGTAATATGAAATGTTCACCGCTTCAAAAGTTCATAAACGATATAAAAGGATTCAGCATGGATTTTCAGGCTGAAACCATTAAGGCTAAAAGTATGTTTGACGAATTTGTAAAATTGGTTAAAATACACTATTGCTTAAGTGTGATTATCTATGCTAATATGAGTTTAAAATAAAAATTTATAAGATAAAAATAATCTCCAGTGATAAATAATATTAAAACATTAATTTATTAAGAAATCGTTTATTAAGTGGCTTCTTATTTTTAGATATTTTAAGAAATTTTTATTTTAAATTTGGGATTGTAGAAAGAATGTATCTGGCAGCCCTAGTCTAAAATGAACAATAACATTTGAGTTAAAAAATAAAAATAAAACAAATTATTTCTAGAATTAATAAATAACAGTTTTTATAACATAAACTCGAGCAATTTTTGTGAGCACTAAATTGCAAATTCGGTTGAAGTGAACGTTGCATTGAAATAAATTTAAACCGTTTCTTTTCTGTATTCAATTTATGAATTTGAGTATTAAAACAGTGCATAAACATAAAAACACCTTTAATATATGTGACGCGCAAAATAGGAAGGGACCTAAGGGTAAAAACCGGTTTTGTTCAGGAGAGCCATTTTAAAGATTTAAATACGTAAATCTTTGGTGTACCATCAATGAGCGTGTTGGTATTGGTCTCATTTGAAAGCGACACATCTCATGACGTCAGAAACGTGTTGGTCAACCTTGAAAACGCGCGTAGGTCGTCCCTACTTCTTGTTTTGTGTAGTTGGTTTTTACTGTTTTCTACCTAGCGCGCTGTTTCCATGAGTTTGATGTCAATTTTGCTCGCGTTTTTTCGAATCCAGGTTTATTTTCTGAAATTATTAATTGTGAATTATAATAAATACTCATTTATAATTCTTTAAAATCGTGAATATCACTCTGTTAGTACGAAAATTTTTTTACATAACCTTATTATGTTATTCGCGAAAATAATTTAAAACTAATAACATTCTTACTGACTGTTTTAGGATGAAATGGTGGACGAATTCGAAGAAGTAGATTTACTTTATCGCTTCCCTGATGAAGAGGACGTCAAATGTTCAACACATCTTCTGTATTGACGAAAGCGATTCCATTGGAAAAGGTCCGAATTCAGTAATATCAATGCTTGATTACTACCTACGAGAAGTGCATTCAACTAAAAAATTTGTGATATTCGCTGATAACTGTGTTTCACAAAATAAAAACAATGCGATTATACGATATTTACAACACCTTGTCGATACTTCCAGATGTAAGTCAGTTGAATTGAACTTTTTGTTAAGCGGACATACAAAGTTTTCACCTGATCGTTTATTCGGAGTTTTGTAAATCAAAATATGCCCAAACTAATGTCGACTGCTTCATGGATGTAGTTGATTGTGTTAGAAAATCATCTCGTTATGGATTTAATGTTCCTGTACCTATTCGACTTCCAAACTCAAGTGAGCCTGTTGTTGAGTGGAGAAAATGGGACGAATACTTCTTCACTAAATATAAAACTTTAATTGGAATATCGAAGTATCATCACTTTGTATTTTTTGCTCAGTTACCAGTGCAATGTAAACTGTTTGCGAATTCAGCCATCATAAATGAAAACATACATCTGAGTAACAATACCAGTTTCGATGACAAACCAATTATAATTCCGTCACCAGGGATATCGATGAAGCGTCAATGGTACTTGTATAAAGAGATCCGGGGTTTATGTTTTGACGATTCAAAAAAAGATTCGGTTGCTCCTGTTCCTTTGGTCTCTGGAAATGGAAACGAAGAGGAAGATTCGGTGGAAGTGGACAGTCCACAAGAAGTGGAGGCAGCAGACGTTAAGAAGAAATCGAAAAAAATTAATGGACCGGTACCGTCAAGTTCTAAGGAACCAATTCGCAAGAACCGTCGATTAAAATGATTTTTCTATTTTTTTAAATAAATGAAAATAAATAAATTTTACCGTTAGGTCCCTTTCTATTTGCGCTTAGAATCGTCGACTTCAATTTCATAAAACGAGCATATCTCTGGAAGGGAACACTTTTGGGGCATGGGATCGGTCTCTTTCGATGCTCAGATGTAGTCCACATCAAAAAAAAAAAAATAGTGAAAATTTATTGATTTTACCCTTAGGTCCCTTTCTCTATGCACTGTCACATATAGTGATAATGGTAAAAATTAGTTTTTGTGACCAAAAAACGATCTGTGCTTAATTTTTACACATAATTTAATTAATCGTCTCTTTATTTTTTTAACTTTTTCATTAATAAGTTGCAAACTAAAATTTAATTTAAAAACACAGTTTTAAAAAGCACATGTAAACAAAACTTTTGACAATTGTGGCCGCCTGAATAAAAAAAAATAACCGGCTGTCTCTTCGCCGCCACCTGAAGTAAATTCGCCTTGGTGTTGACAGAAAAAAATTAAAATTGATTTCAACCGAACAATTTGTGATTTTAATTAAAAAACTAATTAAATTTACACCAGTAAACAATTTAAAAGTATCAATTAAATATATTTTGACATTAACAACATTTTCTGCAGTACTGTTTGTTGATATAAGTAAATGTATAACAAACTTGATAAAATTTTTAATTATAAAGGATTTTATTTTTGATTAATAGCTTACTTGGAAAAAAAATTGCCCAAAATTTTTTCTGTTTTAACATTTAATTGTACAAAACGATATGTCGAATTTCGTTACAATATTTGTTTACACATTTCAACTTAATTTAATAATAAATATTTCCTTATCGCTTATATTAATTATCTCTTTCAGTGAAAAAAACTATTTTTACCTTTTTTAATTATTCATTAAGGGTTACAAATACAATTGCATACAAATTATATTCTAAACTTATTAACAATGCAAAAGTAACTGAGGCATTCAGCTCGTAGTATTGAAACTGATCAGAGTCTGTAGCGGGAATCGAACCCGCAAACCTCTTACACATGTTCAAAAATTTAGTTTAAACTTTAGTAATAAATAAAATAATTGTTTCTTTGATAAAATGATTTAAAAAAAGTTCGCAGATTGTCAAATTAAGTATGAATTCTGTACTAATATTTTGCAAAATTTTTCTTTACCCACTAACAACCACAATTAATGTTGGGAGAATTCCAAATAATTGTAGCGGGAAATGTAAGAAAAGATAAACTCATCACTGATTTATTGCTTGGTATTTTGTTTAAGCTTTGATATCGTTGCAAAAAAGACTTGTTGAGTGTTTGTAGGTAATTCTCATTCCCTCTGTAGTCTTGTTTGCTGATAGCTTTGGCTTTGCTAAAATTATTTAGGAGAACGTTTCCTGATGATCTGGCCTAAGCAACCAGTGAAATGCGCATAGGAACAGCTTATCCTCCAACAATAAATTTCAGTATATTTTTATCAATTATTAAAAAAGGGTATTAAGCACAACAAACAAAATCTTTTAATAAATAATATTATTCCCAAAAATAACTTTGATAATAAATTTTGCTAAAACTTTTATTCCACCTGAGTGGTATACCAAATTTGTTGTTCCTTGTGAAACTATTTTTATATTCATCTAACACTCCATAAAGTAGTAAATGTTCTAGGTCCTTAAGTAATTCTAAGCCTATAACAGAAGATAAGAAATCACTCGGCCAAATTTCACTAAGATCGGTCCACAATATACTAGGGATGGGCAAATTGAAAAAAATATATCGATATATATCGTATCGATATTTTTTTATTGTGGAATTAACTGCCGGTCCCTCGATTTCGAACTAAACTTTCATTCGCTTAACTTTTATTTAAAGCAAAAACCAATTTTAAAATTTAGTTTTTAAGGGACCGGCAGTTAATTCTGCAATAAAAAAAATTCAAAAAAAAGTAAATAATACAAAAAAAAATTTTATTTATTTGCCATATGAAATCTAAAAATAAAATTAATTGGGATTATACGAGGGCGGATTTTTGAATGAAACACATTTTTTTTTACAAAAAAAAAAAAAAAAATTTATATTTCAACATAATCTTTTTTAGGTCAATACACTTAGTCCAACGTTTCTCTAATTTGTGTATCAATTCCAAAAAATAGGAAAAAACAAAATATTTTTTTTATTATTAACATTTCAACTTTCATGAGCCTATTGCTGCTTATACGCTTTAATTAAGGCGATTCTTTGCATAATATTTTTTCCGCGTTATTTTTTTGTTGTCATCTCTTAAAAAACCGTGACAAAACTGAACTGTGTAATCTATGAAAATGTACAATGGAAAAGTGCCGTTATTTTTTTAATAATAGTTAAAATCATATTATGCAATTCTTAAAAAACAATGGTATTGTAAGCAGTTGAGCAACGGTTAAAATGTTGAATTTTATTATAAAGAGATTTTAAAAATATCGAATTCGATAGTCGCAGATAAATATCGATGTATCGATATATGGGTATTTTTAATATCGGCGATAGATATATATCGATTATAATTTTTTTAAATATCGATATTTTGATATATCGATATTTATTGCCCATCCCTATAATATAACATAGGCCCCATATAAATACCACTCTGGGAAATCATCATTAAATACGAATAAAAACGTAACAATTATAGACATTGTGGCAAAAGTTGGTTCAGATTGCCATTATATGGCTAGAAATAACACCATGTAGTTTTGTGATCATCGGTTAATAATTACCCATAGGTCCCATATTAAGACCCTTCCGAAAAATGATTTAAGAAGCATTTAAATTTAAAAGATTTTTATTTGGTATAATTTAAGGTTTTTTTAGTACAAGAAATCATTCCGAATTGTGTACAATACAAGAAATAAATTACACAGAAAAAATTATTAAATTTATCCAATCACCAAATTTATTCCAAATTTATAATATCAAGCAAACAAGTTGTTGATTTTGCACCTATTACCAAAATGATTATATTGATTACTAAAAATTTTAAAATTTTGAAAAAATATTTTCAATAAATGATATTTTTAATTTTAATTAAAAAAGTGATCAAAAAACTTTGCCATTTCAAACAATGTGTTAATTTATTTAAATAAATATTGACAATTCCCAACAACAATTCTACATGTTTAAATTATTTTATTTTAAACGAAAACAGTCAATTAAGATTTTTTGTTATTTAATTAAAGTTGTAATTGAAAATTTATTTCAAAACAATTAAAATGTTAACTAAATCAAAACTAAATTTGTAATTTTCTTTCAACTAAAAAAAATAATTGATTCAATTATCACATAAATTAAATTTAAACACTTTTTAAACCAGCTTTTTTAATTGATAAAACACTTTTTTCTGTGATGTTACTAATTAAATGAGTGTTTGTTAAAAGCTAAAAAATATAAATGAAATAGAATGAATACAAAGCAGAATTGCAAATTCTACTCATAAAAGTACAGCGTTGTATTTTCGAAGAAATACTCGCATTGTTAATCGATTAACTAAAAAAACAACTCAAATTAATATTATAACAGAAAGAACGATAATTACGAATATAAAATCCCTCCCGAAAATCATTTTAATATGGCTGATAATAATTCTGAAACAAATCATGTTACTTTATATTAATTAAATATGTAACAAATTTTAATACTGTGAGGTCAAGTTTTATAATGATTTGCGTATTATTTATAGACCCCATATAAAGCCAATATACTCCTGAAATATTTAAGCCCTAATCATGTAAAACGCAACTCAACGCCTAAGAACTACATTGAAAGCACAAACAATGTCATAAATATTTTGTAATTTTGTTGTGGCTTTCTACAGAAATTCACACTGCGTTTTAAAATTTCAAACGCTCCATTGCTTGTGGCGTTGAAAATTTTAAAACGGTACATGAATTTCTGTAGAAAGCAACAACAAAATTACAAAATATAAATTTATGACATTGTTTGTGCTTTCAATGTTATTCTTTGGCGTTGCGTTGCGTTTTACATGATTAGGGCCTTACACTCTGGGTGGAGGATGTTAAAGATTCTTAGCATTCTCACTTGTTTTTTTGTTGCATTTGTAATTTGCTAAATATACGTTTTTTCTCGTAGTTTTATTAATACAATTTATAAAAACATAAAAAGCTAGATAGTTCCAAAATGATACGTTATTTATTGGTAAACACATAAAGCCATCATAATTATTCAATGCTTTTGCAAATAGGATTATTCAAAATAATTTTCATTTATTAATTTGCATTGGGTAGCAAACCACATGTTGCGGTGAATCATGTACTGACATCTGTCGTTTGGTTGATGTTTAGAGATAACGCAGGTTTTACTTTTAAAAAATAATACATTTTTCATTTGATTGGCATTCATACATATCTGTGACATGCACCAAATTTATGCCGTACAGATTTCAATATCCATTCTCATATTCATAAACCAGTGTATAAAAACAAACAAAACACTTTTAAAGCGTTTAAAAAATGTTCAATACTTTTAAAATTTTCTTAATTATTGTTGGTATTTTGTTTAAGCTTTGATATCGTTACAAATAAGACTTTTTTAGTGTATGTAGGTAATTCTCATTCCCTCTGTAGTCTTGTTTGCTGATAGCTTTGGCTTTTCTAAAATTATTTAGGAGAACGTTTCCTGATGATCTGGCCCAGAGATGTTAAAATAAACTTCCCAAAAACAATGTACTTTTTGGACCTTCACGGTACCATTTTTTTTTAAATTTATTAAAACAACCACAAAAAAATATAAAAATTCAATTGTACACAAAAGAAAAACAAAAAAGGAAAAAGGATGAACATTGAAAACAATGAAACAAAAATATAAAAATAAAACAAAAAAAAAAAAAAAGAAAAAAAAGCAGGATATCGAGGGTCTATATTCAAAATCCTCTATCTTAAAAAACACAACTTTTCAGGAGAGCCAAAAAACTGTTTTTTCGCGTTTTACTTGAGTTATTAAAATTCGCTATTCTTCAATATTTTTTAAATCAACTACTGAATCTTACAGATAATTGGTTCATAAAATTTTGCATTATTGGGGACTTTATGCGAGATAGAGGGTTTTGCTTCTCAAAAATATTCAATATGTATGTATGAAATTGAAAAGATAGAGGGTTTTGCTAAAAATAAATTATTTTGATTTTATTTATGCCATCTGTCGGTGTTTAACGTAGTTTATTTAAGATAATACAACATAAGATAAAAAAAATTAACAATTAAACAAAAAGTTATAGCAACAATTTTTTTATTGTTTTTGCTTTTTTAAGTTTGTTTGTAGTTTGATTGGTGTAAATGATCGCAAAAATAATGGTATTCCGGTGGTATAATGTCAAATTCATGTTCATCTTGCAAAAAATAGTAAAAAAATCGTGTATTGCACGAACAAGTTATTCCAAAAAATAATTGAAAATTAATTATTAGAAATGATAGAGGGTTTTGCATTCAGAAAAATGAATTGTTTAAGATAGAGAAAGTACAAAAATGCAAATAAAACAGCAAAAAAAAAAATATGTTTGTTATGAAAATCACACCATAGATGAGGGTTGTTTTACTGAACATTTTACCATTAAAAAGTTATTTTCGTGAAAAACAAAGATAGAGGGTTTTGAATATAGGCCCTCGATATGAAAAATTTCTTTCGCATATATTTGTTAAGTTAAGTAGTACTTCTGTATTAAAAATAAAAAAAACACAATACTGATGTTTTGCTTTTAGTGTCATCTTTTGTGGAAAAAAGGAAACAAAAGTAGTAGCATAGGTTTTGACTAATGTTGCCTAATCTGTGGGTACCATAAGTCCCCTTTTACAACGTGGCAAGTGAAAGGTGGACAGAAGAAGTTTGTAGGCGAGAGAGTAAAAAAGTAAAGTGTGTCACGCATATATCGTCGCCCCTTCACCAACAAACTTCGTCTGCCTGCCTTTTATTTGCCACATTGTTAAAAAGGGACTATACATTACAGTTCTAGTCGAATATTTAAGCGCCCATTACATTAACGATTTGTTGTACAACATAAATGCAATGAAAAAGACTCAATAATTTGTTTTCTATACTAAAAATTCAAAAAGGTGGAACAATGACAAATTGTACCAAATGAGTCACGGAAGTACCACTGTACTTTACGCTGTCAAAATGTACCAAAAAAAAAATACAATTGTACCTACTTTAACATCCCTGATCTGGCCTAAGCAACCAGTAAATGCGCATAGGGACAGCTTATCCTCCAACAATAAATTTCAGTATTTTTTTTTTATCAATTATAAAAAAAAGGATATTAAGCACAACGAACAAAATCTTTAAATAAATAATTGTATTCCCAAAAACAACTTTGATAATAAAATTTTCTTAATAGTTAAAAATACTTTTAAATTTTTCTTAATCGAAAAAATATAATTGGAGGTTACCATAATCTAAGAGCAACATTTATGGTTGGATTTAACCAAAGCTAATGTTTATATGTAGTTTTATTATATTAAGTTTAAATATGACCAAAATATAATTAACCATAATATGTTTAATATGAAACATACTTTGGTCAGAATTAACAATAATACGAACAATGTTAACCATATTAAAATAATATGTTCAATCCATTTTATGGTTCTTTATCTCAGCCATTTTTCAATTTGCTAACTAAGGGAAGTTGTAATTTTAAATTTCGTGTTTTAATCCAGTAACATTTTATGTTCCCACTTTTACAAGCTTCCCCTTTAACTGACAGTGTAGTAAATTTCATTTACATAACTCATTTTCAAGGTCGTGGTGACCTTGAGCAGCATTCTTTCGGTTTTATTGGTTTGTACTACTACGTAAATTGTATGTGTTAAAATCAGTAATTAAAAGAAAAAGAATGTGGGAATTTTTATGCAAATCAAGCAAGTGATTGAATAGCAGTCAACTGGTATAGAGAGCAAAACAACCAAAATTTTTTTTACTTTTAAATATATATTATTCACAAAGTACACAGAAAAAATAAAAATTGATTTCAATTAATAGATTTGTGATATTAATTAAAAAAATTAATTAAATTTGCAGCAGTAAACAAATCAATAGTATGAATAAAACGCTTAATTTATTTGATTAAACGTTTAATTCTCTTGCTAAAACGTTTTGTTCACTTGACTAAACGTTTAATTCTCTTAATTAAACGTTTTATTCACTTGATTAAGCGTTTAATTCACTTGATTAAGTTTTTAATTAAAACTGATTTTATTTTTGATTAATTCATTAATTGGTGAAAAACTTTGGAGAATTTTTTCTGTGTATGCCATCAAGTTATATTGTCATAATGTCCTAATACTTAACAAAAGTTTAAAAAGAATTGTTGTTGTGTTTCAAACGAAAAAGTCATTAAGTAATAAGACTTCATCATATGATGTATTTATTTAGTCAATTCACAAGGTATCCTAACATGTCATATTGTCAAAATGTCCTAATATTTCACAATGGTTTAAAAATATTGTTGTACGGCTCAGCCGCTCAGCGCTGGACTTTTCTGATTAATTACGACAGCACAATAAACACAGCAAGCAACGTTTTATTTATTTAAGACACTTTTTGTTAACAAACCAACAACAATATTTTTAAACCATTGTGAAATATTAGGACATTTTGACAATATGACATGTTAGGATACCTTGTGAATTGACTAATTGTTTCGTACATTGTATTACATTTTTTTAAGATTTCTTCGCAATTAATTGAGTCAGCCATTGCAACGTTCAATATGTAATTTTAGCAAAAACCGGCTATTATTTTAGCTTTTCTTCAGATGCTGCGCAGGGATGCATTTCCGAACAGGATGTTCTTTAAATTCTACAAAGAAGTGAACGAACGTGAGGTCATTGAACATATTGTTTGTCACTGCCCGTGGTTAAGGGTACGCAGGGTAAGATGTTCAGGCAGCTATTTTTACAATGACCAGGGTGGAAACTTTGAAACATCATCAGTTTACCACAGGCATAAGATTGTCAGGCCGACGGGCAATTTGTAAGGGGTTAGAGCTAATGAATTTCATCTTATTCTACTATTTTAAACTTGTCTCTAATCTCTTTTTGGTAAGATTAGTTTTCCTTTTCTTTGGCTTCTTCTTTTTTGTAAAGGGATTCACAACAAGGCGAATTCATTCCAGGTAATCTCAGTAGTACAACAAGTACAACTCGTACAAAAACCACAAGCAATTTGTTTTTGTAAAATCATTGTACAATGTCAAAAACCGAAAAAAATCAAAACAGAAACAATGATAATAAGCAAAATTTTGACATCGGACAATTATAAAGCTAAAGAAAAAAAGTTACCAGCAGGGCTTTTAGGATCACCTGTAATGAATTCGCCTTGGATTCACAATGGATATCACGGCCCCCGAGTTTGGAAGTTATAGCTATTTTTTTTTTTTAAATTTAATTCGTTTTATAAACAATTTTAAATTATATTTGTTTAAATTTGAACTTATTTTAAAAATTGTTCTCATTTGCATTGAAAAAAAACTTCAAACTTTTCGATGGGTTTAAAATTAAACTTTTGTTTTGATTTTCTTTATTTTAAAGCATTTGAAATACTGAAATTTATTTCATTATTAAAAAATGTAAATTTTGGTTTGGTTTTGTATTTCTTGAATTTAATTTTTGTTTAAAATTCACCTTTTTTATTAGCATTTTGTTCTATTATTAAAGTTGACATAAATCTGGTTCTTATTTTTAAACATTTTAATTTCTTATTGTTTTACTTTTTTATATAAAAAATTTTTCTTCCTTTTTTTGAGGTTTAAAAAAAATTCAAATTTTATATTTTTATTTATAAATTTTTTACGATTTTAATCATTTCATTTTTATCGCTTTTTGAATTCATTTCACTATTTCACTGTTTCTTATCAATTAGCTGGAGTATTTGTTTAAATGCAAATTGTTTATTTTTTTATTAAAATTTTTTATATACTATGAATTTTTTTTGTTCTTATTTTTTTAATAAAGCAGACATTAAATATTCAACATTTTTTTTTCAATAAATGAGCTTTTGCAAACTCAGCTGGAAATTGTGCATACACACCAGCACAAAAATGAAATATAATAAAAAAAAAATTTTTTTTTTTAAAAAATTGCATTAGAAATACACACTAAAAAAAAAATCGCATATTTTTGCGTTTTCTTTAACAAACATTTATTTTAAATTATTAAATAATTATTTTTAATATTTTTATTTTTTTAAAACTGGAAATATTTTTTAGTTTTAAACCATTTTTTTTTTATATTTTTAATATTTTTTTTATTTAAAAAAAAATATTAAAAATGTTTAGTTAACATAAAATTTTGCTTTGTAAATTTTTAAATTTACATATGTCCTTTTTTTTATTTTATTATTTAAAATTGATTTATTCATTTTTTAAGTATCACTAACATTGAATATGTATACATATAATTTTTTTTTCAATATAATTTAATTACGCAAAATATGTATAAAAACAACAACAACTTTATTTTTTTTTCTATTTCATGTTTAATAATTTTTTTTTGTTTTCTTTAAGACCAACGAACACGTTTAAACACGCTCAACGTTGTGTTTGTTTAAAATGCTCGCTATCAACTAATTTGTTGGCAGCATTAACAAATGAACATAAACACTTTGTATACGAAATAACTTATTTAATAACAAACACTCTTTTTTTTCTCTCTCCTTATAAACAAAATAAACTCACGAACTTTTCAGTGTTCTAACGAAATAAACTCTCTAGTTCTCTTTAATAATGTTGCTCTTCCTCTATTGGCCCTATAAAACTCAGTTTGCTTAAACTGTAAATTACCATTAATTTAAAATAAAACAAGTAAAAGAGTGTTATATTCGGCTGTGCCCCATCTTTAATACCCTACACCGAGAGTTCGAATATTTCAGCAGTGAGTTTTATAAGGCATATATTAATTAAAAGCCAATCTTTATAAAACCCTACCTCTCAATATCGTTATTCGTTGCTTTATTTTAATACAATTTGATGACTTATTTCAGTTTTAGGTCCACAGAAAAAAGTGTTTTATCAATTAAAAAAATGGTTTAAAAAGTATTTTAATTTAATTAATCTGATAATTGAATCAATAATTTTTTTAGCTGAAAAAAATTTAAAAATTTAATTTTGATTTAATTAACATTTTAGTTGTTTTGAAATAAATTTTCAATTAAAATTTTAATTAAATAACAAAAAATCTTAATTGACTTTTTTCGTTTAAAATAAAATAATTTAAACATGTAGATTTGTTGTTGGGAATTGTCAATATTTATTTAAATAAATTAACACATTGTTTGAAATTGCAACGTTTTTTAATTAAAAATATCATTTATTGAAAATATTTTTGCAAAATTTTAAGTAATCAATATAATCATTTTGGTAATAGGTGCAAAATCAACAACTTGTTTGCTTGATATTATGAATTTAGAACAAATTTGGTGATTGGAGAAATTTAATAATTTTTTCTGTGTCTATTGCAGTAATTTTCAGCCGAGGATTTAATATTGGACCTATTGTAAATTATGGATCGTTCATAATAAAATTCGGTTGAGTGAACTAGTATTAAAGGAACCTAAACTAGACCATATTTTTATACACTCATACAAATTTCTTAAACTTTAATGCTTTTTAAATGGCCTTTCGGAAGGCCACTTGTACGGCCTTCCGAATGAAAATAAATGAAAATGAAAAATTATATTCTTAGCCATATTTCTAAATTGAACAAATTTTTACCAAAATATTCACCCTTATCGTGGTTGGCGAATCTTTGTTTGGTAATAGATTAAAGAAAATAAATTCACTTTCTCTTTAATCTATCACCAAATCATGTTATCACCAAAGTATTTTAAATTCGCCAACCACACGATTAGGGTGATTTATATTAATTAAGGTTTTAGTCGTATTTAAATTTTTTCCCACAGTCGGCGATATATGGGGCATATGGTGATTTCTTATCTTTTGAAACTATGACAGACGTAATTTTACTCCAATATTATTCTTTACACAGAAAATTTCTCGCAGTTTTTTTCAATTAAACCATTAATAAAAAAAGACAAAAAAATCACTTTTACTTAAAAATTTTGTCTAGTGAATTATAAACGTTTAATATCAACAGAAAATGTTGTTATCAAAAAATATTTAATTGCTAATATTTAATACATACAGTGGCTCACATTTAAAGTCGGACAGAAGCATGAACATATTTCTGCACGCTATATCTCTGGCTTGATAAAAGAAAATATCTCCCAATTTTGTCTATATTATCACAAAAACTCTTTAAAAACAACAAAAAAAAAAAAAAATTATTCAAAGTTGTGTTATAAAATGTACATGATGGTAAAACTTAGGAAAAGTCACTTCGCTGTCTCACATTGAAAGTCAGGCATTCCAGCTAGCTTTAAATTCTACCAGGATAACGACCCGCAGCATTCAGCACATGATTTGAAAGAATTGGTGGTGTATAATTATCGCAGATGATCAAAACACCTGCACAATTTCCCCAACTCAATTTCATTGAACATTCATGGGACGAATTTGGACGCAGGATGCAGGACGGGCTGTGTACACAAAAAAAAAAAAATTCTTGAAAAATGCTTTGCAAGAAGAGTGCAATAAAATTAGTCCCGATGTTTGGAAGAAATTAATTAAATCGATGCCAAGCCGTCTAAATGCTGTTGGGAATCAAAAAGGTGGCGCAACAAAATACTTACTTTGTGTTTTTTTAAGTATTATTGAATTTTTAGGTAATGCTCGACTTTCAATGTGACTTTTCCTAAGTTTTACCTTCATCTACATTTTATAACGCAACTTAGAATACATTTTTGTTGTTGTTTTTAAATAAAAGAGTTTTTGTGATAATAAAGACAAAATTGGGAGATATTTTCTTAAATCAAACAAGAGATATAGCGTGCAGAAATATTTCATGCGTCTGCCCGACTTTAAATGTGAGACACTGTATATAAATAATACACATTTTTTAATTTAAATCAATTTGAGATTTTTTGTGTACGGTTTTAGGCGTACTAAAGTGTTTTTTTTCGAAAGTGGGCCCTCTATGGTTCAAGTCGTATGGTTAATTATGGACCGATATTGACGAAATTTGGCAAATTGATTTCTGTGGCATTTTGATAAAACATCTTAAGTCAAATTTAAAAATTTGAAAAAAATTTTGTTACTAATACCAATCTTCATTCAAAATTTTTGCTTACTTTTTTTTAAATTTTGTATTATAAACGAGATGTTTTCTTTAATTTTGGTTTATTTTATTATTTAGGAAAATTTAGTTTTTCACCGAGTTTTTTTTTAAAACTGCTTTTCTATCATATCTCGACTTAAGGTGTTTTGCTAAAATGCCACAGACTTATAATCTTTTGAAACTAAGACAGAACTAATTTTACTGCAATAGAATGATTCGTTACGGTTTAAGGCGTACTAAAGTATTTCCGAGAAAAGACTTAATATTGGACGTATGGTAAATTATAGACCGATCTTCACAAAACTTTGTTCTATGATTTCCAGTCATATAAAACGAATTTATGCAAAATTTATTGAAAATTGGTGTATTCTATCACCGGCTTATGTTAGTTTTCGTAACAAAAATAATTATTTTTTAGGGAGATTATTCCACATTTCGGTTCATACCTCTACTGAACCGATTTTGATAGATTTGAGGCTTTTGAAAGTGAGCGTAATTTCAACAGACGCATACGTCTATATAGACAGAGAATTAATAAAGGACCCAGAACACATATAGTTTATGGGGTCTTAGATGATTATTAAAAATGTTTCACACGGAATAAGAAACTATTAATTAAGGAAACAATTAATTAAAGTTTTAGCATATTAGTACAGAAATTCGTACTAATATTGATAATTTGCGGACTTTTTTAAAATTATTTTTTATCACAGAAACAATTATTTTGGACTGAATTTTTAAACCTGTGCAAGAGGTTTGCGGGTTCGATTCCCGCTGGAGACTTTGATCAACTTCAATTCACCGATTGAAGCGACTTGGCTGCATTTCAAAACGTACGGACAGACATACAGACATGGCTAAATCGACTAAGAATTACTCAGGGATCCCAATTTGTATACTTCATGGGAACTTAGATGAATATTAAACAAGTTTCACACGCAATGACAAACTGAGTATACCCTCATTCACCACTGCTAATGGTGGAGGGTATAAAGATCTTAAAATGTGCCGGGTAATAGAGAAAATACACACTGAGAGAGTGTAAACTAAAAAGAGGCCATTACTTTTACATTAGAGAGTAATTGTAAAAATAAATAAATAAGAGATTAATTTTGGTAGTAGATTTGGTTTTGAGAGCGTAAAAGAATTTAAGAATTTTATGTATCAAAAGCAAATCACACCTCACCGGGTACAAGAAGCATATTGATTGTACAGTGGTGAACAAAAAGCTAGCATAAGCAATTGTGTACATATGGGCAAATCCTGCGTGACGACTGCTACATTCGTACGCGTTTTCTGATTAATGTATAAACAATTTTTGATCTTTAAAAAGAGATAGCTTCATCTTATACATAATGCTTCGTGACATTACTGTGTACTATCGAATGGGTTATATTTTAATTTCTTAGCAGGTATTTGTTGCGAAATAATTGATCATAGAGTTTTGTGACACATGCTACAAAAAGTGGAAGTACCTTTAAAAGTTGAACTGTTTTTGCATATTTTTTAGCGAATTTCGCATAATAAAATACAAAAAATCTCATCCCTAAAAGAATAATGAACATAAGAGAATTAAAAAATAACTTATTTGCAGTCAAAAAATGTTGCCGTTTTTTATCAAATGCCGTGAACCCATTGTGACGCACGCCACGCAACATACGCTACATTTTGTCCAGTAACATATAAAGAAACACAATTGTATTTAGTTTAATAATTAAAAATTTTATAAATGCATTTATCAATGAATGTAAATTTGTTTTTTAAAGAATTTTATACTTTGATGGTTGGATGTCCATGTAAACCTTGTACGCAAAGTACAAGTTGTAATTTTGATTATAACTAAATGAAATTTGGTATGTGCGTTTACATTGTCATAGTAGGATGCCTATTGATAGTGTTGACAATCACTCGATAAATCTCTTAGAGCTTATAAATCAGACCAAGTTAAGCTCTCTTTTTGGTTTAAAATGTGTTTAAGCTAGCAAATCTTTAAATTAGTAAAACTATAAACCATCTCTCTACCTATGAAACTGGTGTTCACTCCTAATGCATACCGTATGAATTTGACAACAATTATCGTTGGGCTTCCAAATTATTATTTTTTAAACTACAAATTATATATCAGGCACTGTTTACAGCTGTTGAGTTTAAGCTGTGTTTAACCATTCACTGATTTATTAGCCATAAAAGTCGAAAAAATTTATACTGATGCATTTATTTATCTAAATAATATAATACAACGGACTCTTATATGAACTTTATTCTAAAAACATAATTTTGTTTTAGCGGGTCAATGATTGCCCATAGATTGTCATACCATACTTTCTTACTGGCTTATATATCTATATGCTAACATATAAAACATAAAGGCTATTAATATAAAATTTTGCCAAAAACCTGCCCAATATTTCGCTTCACAACAGCTCTAACTCTTAAGAAAAGTAATAAGAAGCGAAGATATAAGAAAAGAAAATAACTATTGAATCGGTTTATAATCCAATTTTTGGAAGAACTCAAATCGTCACGCACGCTACAGAATTTAATATACAAAATTTTTTTATATTCTTATTGTCGAATTTAAATTTTTTATTTGCTTAAAAGGAGGTAATGCAATTGAAATAAAATCATAGACGACTTGAAAAACAAATTCATTCTACTCACAATATAAAAATAAACCTTATTTTTCGTGACGCACGCTACAGCTCTCGGACCTGATATTTCATACCGAATAAATAATTTTATACCAAAATTTAAGACAATTGAGTGAATAAAAATATAGCTTACATTCGGACCATCTATATTAACACTAAAGTATTTTTTTTTGTAAACACCTAAAAAAAATTTAATATGAAAAATTTTCGGTTGGTGGACAGCTTCTGGGATTTGCCCATATAGGAAGTTCAAACATTTATTAAATTCTTTAACTTTGAATTAAAGGTCCAATCAAGCAAGTTTATATATTAGGTGGTGGCAAAACTACAACAAGTACATCCAACAATAAAAAATAACATGTTTTTCTATTGCTGTTTTTGCTGGTCAATAAATAAAAAAACGTAAGGAACTTTTGTCAGTAGCTCTGCCGTATTTTCAATGCCCCCTGTATATAAATTTTTATATACGATAATTTTTAAAATGTGTTAGTGTTGGCAACATATCAGTGTTTGAATTTCCGCTCAAATAGCGATCGCGAAGAAATTCTGTGATCTGTTAATTTTGGATTCTTACCGAATCCCAGGTATAGCTGCAGCTGATAATGACCCGGTGGTTGTAACACCAAAAAATGAAATGACCTTAAGATGGCCCCTTCTCCCCCGGCGCACAGTGGCGCCATTTGAGTTTTTTCGTTGCAAAAATCATATCTTTTGAACCGAATAAGATAATTGAACAGTTTAAACAGCATATGATAGATAACTGTTCAGCCTATGAAATGAGCGTTTGGAAAGGGTGCTACGCTTTGTAGGGGCCTACTTATGGGTTATCAAAGTTAAAATTAGTAGAAAAATCAATTTTATGGTAACTAAAAAAAATTATTTTTACATTTTTAGATTGTTTTTATTTTTTTTCTTAAGGGTTTTATGTTTTAAATTATTACCCAACAAATTAAAAAAAAAAAATTATTTATTTTTTTAAATTTATTTTTTCAATTTTCTGTAAAATATTCATCACAATTCGTAAGAGAAGGTATATCTAAAAGACTAACAATTTCTAAACTATAATTATTTTGTAACTCTATTCGTGACTTCACATGCCGCAGGGAAGAAATAAGTGGATCGGAAGATGCTGCCAACATGTTGAAGAGGTCCTTATTTTGCCTTACCCTTGATGCTTTGAATGTGTTCTGCAATCTATATTTTTTATAAAATTTGTTAAGAGACTCCTGTGCTTCTTCAGAAAGCTCTCCAATTGGCAAAGGCTGGTACTCAATTATATGTTTGCCATGCGCCAATATTTTATGGACGGTCGGGGTCAACTTCTTCTGTGGATACATTTCTGCTAAAAGAGATGCAGTTTTCGACGCATATTCTCCATATTTTGTAGAATTGACATTTTCTTTGCAGTTTAAAACATCCAAGATCGTTCCCAATCTTTTCACGATTTGATTGTCAATTCCAATGATTCTAGTTACTGCCTCATCATTTTCAAAAAATCTCCTAGAAGTGTTTCCATCGTTTGAGTTACCGTATCCGTGCTTGGGACAGTCTACTTTTAGTCCAACTTGTTTAAAAAAAGCCTCCTGTATTTGCTTCTTTCTGATCTTCTCCTTATCCTTTATTGATGTATTTTCATCGAAGTTTTCCTCCTCTTGTGGTAGGGTATATGCCAGTTTTAGCAAGAATTCCATACACCTTATCCTTGCGTGCATTGGTGACATTCCATATTCGTAATTCTCCTCATTTGTAGAATCGTTTAAATTACCAAAGTTCTTCTGACAAATAATAGTAAAAAATCGATAAAAAAAAATATAAAAATAAAACGAAAAAAGGGGTTTAAATAGGTTTTTGCTAAATTTTTACCTCCAAAATAATTCTGTCTATATATATGTATATGATAACTAATTGAAATATGTTATAATTAAGCAGAAAAAGATACTTATCTTAAATTCTTTACAACTAATTATATAAAATTGAGATGTAACATATTATATATGAAATAAATTGAATTGAATTGAAAAAAGTTCTTCTGACTCTTTTTGCAAATCGGGCATGACATTGTTGAGGTTGTTCCTGTCAGTTCGTTTACGACTTTTTCGTCAACCATGGTCAGGTGGAACTCGTAATTGCATTCAATATATTTTCCTTCTCCAATTTGCAGCTTTGTAGGCTTAATCTTGCTTATTTGTTCTTCAATGTCCTTCACCGTAGTCCTTATGAGTTCTGTCGATTCCCTTGCAAACTGAAACATTATTGGTCGGCAATAATGCACTGATGACGGTCGTGGATTTTTCCAGTGTAGGGAATCATCCGATTTTAGCCGCAAAGGAACAACAGATGCCATAAACATATTTCCATCCGATATTGTAGCGTCATCGGAAGATATCCTTTGCTTATAAACGCTTTGTCCGGATGATCCATCGCAGCCCCATTTGCTGATCAATGTCAACTTCTCAGGAAGAATTTTCACTTCCGTGAAAAACTTTGGTGTGGTTGACTTTCTAAACAGTTCAAATAATTTTAAATTGTTCAACGCCATGTTTTCAGTACTTAAATTGTTTAATGGTTTCAGTAATTGTTGCGCCAACTTTCAGGCGTAGACTAATCCAGGCATTATGCTTATTTTGCAATATATAGGCTTATGCTACCATGCCTAAAAATTTACCTGTTCCCTGCATACATATGGATTTAGGCTAAATAATGCAATTTTGATATTATGCATGTGTCCAAATAAGATTTGTGCCTACCTATAGGGACCATAAGTCAATATTGTTCCTCACCATTTGTACGCCAAAGTATTGTTTATGTGAGGTACGTACCTGCTAATTTCAATGAGTAGTTTTTTTCAAACTATTAGATCAAACTACTGTCAGTCAAAACATATAAGGGATGGACGCCATACAATTTCTGCAACCATGTCTTTTTGAACTTTTTTACCTCTAGAAGCCAAACGGGCACGAAACGGGGACGAATAATCGAATAAAATTAATTTGAATAATCGAACAATTTTTTTAACTTAGAATAGTTTGAAAAAAAGTAAATAAAATTATTTTTTTTTTTAGAAATGACTTTATACACTACCAGACTATTATATTGTATTTTCTTGTTACATTTTACTTTAGCTTTCCGTTGGATAGCAATGAAGTATATTTATGTACAGAAAAATTTACAATTATTAGACACCAGCAGAATGTAATGCATTTTCTGGCCCGCTACGGCCTTCGTCAGCATTCTTTGTGTCACACTGGATAGTGATACTTTATAAATTGAATGTATTTAACTCAACTATTTTAACAAATAGATATTGGGAATTATTTCTTTTTCTTAAGCAACTTTATTATATTCAACATTTTTCATTTTTCGAATTTATTCTATGAGTTAAATTTCAGTTATGTATTTTATAAAGCTTTTTGTAATAGCTATTCCTTAAATTTTTTTTTTTTTTTTTTTTATTTTTTATTTTTTTTTTTTTTTTTCAACGGAAAGCTAAGGTAAAATGTAACAAGAAAATACAATATAATAATCTGGTAGTGTATAAAGTCATTTCTAAAAAAAAAATAAATAAAAAAAATAATTTAAGGAATAGAGCTATTACAAAAAGCTTTATAAAATACATAACTGAAATTTAACTCATAGAATAAATTCGAAAAATGAAAAATGTTGAGTAAATAAAATTTTTATTTTACTTTCCTTTGAATTTAAAATTTTTAGATTCTTAAGGTGCTGGCTCACACTCTTTTCCTTTCTCTCCTAAAAGCTCAAGACTGGATGGCTAAAACTTGAAGAGTGTGAACTAGCACTTACGGTATGACGTTGATGTTGACAACAATGCTAAAAGGGTGTTTATTGTTAATTAATTATTAATCAATAAAATCTCGCTTTGACAATATAAATTTTTGTTTGCTGTGAAGTTGGCTTGATCGAAAACCATGGATTTTTTTTTACCTTTTTTTATTAAGCGGTTTCTTTTACCAAATGTGTTAAGTTTTTAAGACATTGGTCCACACGTCGATCATTATTTTTTCACTTTTTACCTTAACTTTTTTTGGAAACAAAGTTTCTAATATTTATTTTCACAGCAGCGGTTTCAAGTTAGATAAAAGTCTATGTATCAAAAGAATCCCTTAAAAAATGTATTTTTTTGTCATAAAATAATAGCAGTTTTTTTTATCAGTTTCTTTGTGGTTAAGCGAACTGTTTATCGTTTTTAATCCAAATTTTATTTTTATTTAAATCGGACTAAAGTTTATCATATTTAATTTTCATTAGGAAGGAGTTTTACAAAATGAAATAAATTAAAATTGATTGACAATTTTTATTCCTGACTGAACAAAGTTTTGAACTGGGGTCGAACTTGCATGTTTTTAGAACAACCACATCATTAGAGTTTTTTGTAGTTTTATCCTTTCCTCCACTGCGACGGCTGTCAGTCTTTACTCAAACATTAATCTTTTAACCAACGGTATTTTGGTGGATCGAAATTTGCTGTAATTAATTATCTACTTTTCAATTCATTTACTTGTTTCTTCCTCACTTTTGTTTTTTTTTTGTACTTTTGTCAAGAATTGTTCTTGTATACCAAAGTACCTCCTAAGTTTCAGTCAAGTATAAAAATTATCAATAAATTTTAATTTAATTCATGTTGTAAAATTCCTTCCTTCATTAAGATAATTTAATGAAAATTATATTTAATGAACTTGAGCCTAATTTAAGTAAAAATCAAAGTTTTATTTACTTCCACAATTTTGCTCCATTTCCTGCACAAATTTACCAAATAAATTTGTGTGTTTTAGGATTCTATTTTGGAAATCAATACAAACACAGGCATTTTATTGACATGAAAAATGTTCTACAAAGCAAAAATGGCAAAGGGATTGGCTGCTGTTCGAACGCTTGGAATATGCGGGTGATTGTTATACCAGCAAAAGTTTGGTTTCGCTGGTAATTTCCCCTTTGTGGTTAACGGCGTTAAATTGAAAAATAATAAAAAGTTTTTGTTTTTGTTAAAAGTAAGAAAAAAAGATAAAGAAAATTCATACAAGATTGTTTTATTGCAGTGATAATAAAAACTCGTATAATGAATTGAAAAAGAGATGGAAAAAGTAATAATTCGATGTTAAAGAAAAATTTCGAAGAAAATAAACTAAAAACAACATGTTTTAAACTTATATATGTACGTAAAAAAATCGATTATTCGAAAACGATCTTACTCGACTATTCAAATAGGTTGTTCTTATAGAAAATTTATTCGCAAATATTTATAATCAAGACAAGTCTAATTAAATTTTCTTTATTTTTTTAAAAAACGCAAGTCTATAAAAAATTAATAAAGTTTTCCTGTAGACAGAAATGTATGATTAATAGTTTTTATAAAATACTTTATTCGATTAAGAGTATCCACAAAAAAAAATCATTTGTTATTTTTTTAATATTTGTTGCTAAAAAATTTTATTCGATTACTTTTGCGATTAAAAAGTTTTATTTGATTAACATTTTCATTAGCAAAATTAAATTCTGTTGACAATTTCAAAAACAACATTTTATTTGATTTACAATGGATTACAATGGATCGATAAATTTTATTCGATTTACAGTTTTTTTGTTTGCAAAAAGGCTGTTCGATTAACAGCTTTTGATGAAAAATATTATTCATTTAAAATTTTCCATTGAAAACTTTTATTTAATAAATAATTTCCATAGATATTTTACTCGATCGAGTTTTTTCTTTTTCTTTGAGATATTGAAAAAACAAACTCAACACATTCGGCTAATTCGGCGAAATTATGACATTTCGTTGATATAAGTTATTTAGAGGATGAAAGGAACCTTCTCACCAAATTTCATTCGAATCGAAAGGGGTCGGGTCCCACTCTTGGTCGATTTGACATCGAATTACCCATTTAATCGATTTTAATTATTTGTAGAAAAAATTGTATAATTTAAAACTTTCTATTGCAAAGCATTTAGTTCGAAAAATAATTTTTACTAACATTTTCCTCGATTAGTCATCGTCCAGACTTTTAATTTTTGTTGCAGCAATTCTTCAGTTTGTTGGTGAGAGAGCTGATAAGATTGGGGAGAGATACTCAGTTTCATGTACTCTGCAATTCCATTTTCTTTTATAATTCTCACACTTTTTAGCTTGAAGTTGGCTGTAGGCGTGCTTGAAAATAGATTTAAAATAGAAAAAAGGAGCAGAGGAAAGACAAGATGCAAGTACAAAAATTGCAAGGCTAGAATTTCGTAATCTGGACACTAATGCAATTTCAAAGCATAATTTTACAAATTTCAAAGCATAATTTTTTTAAAAATTTTTAATAAATTCTTTTATATTATTATTTTATTTTCGTTTAAAATTTTTGTTGGTTAAAATTTTTTGCGATTGACTTTGCTATTATTCGATTAAAATTATATATGCCATTTATTATTTGATTAAGATTACTCTTTTTTTTTAAGAATTTATTGGGTTGAAATTACCTAAAATTTCAAAAAAATTACCTATAATTTCGAAAACATTTTGTTAAAAAGAATTAATTTGTATAAAATTAAAAAAAAAATTCTATAATTTTTTAAATAATTTTACTGGAATAACTATTTGGTAAAAATATGTTTATGACATTACTTACAATTTGTTTAGGAATTCATTCAGCTAAAATATTTTGTTAAAAAAAAAATTATTCAAATATTCAACATATTTTATTCCTAAAAATTTAAGGAATAGAACTATTACAAAAATCTTTATAAAATACATTACTGAAATTTAGCTCATAGAATAAATTCGGAAAAAAAATGGTGAATATAATAAAAGAAATTATTGAAATAAAATATTGTGGATTTTTTTAATTTATTCGAATAATTGCCTGAACTTTTTGAATAATCGAATAAAAGTTATTCGAATAAACAAATAATTTTTTTTTTACCAAATATTGAGATTTTTATTCCGATATCTATTTATCATATTTAAAAAAAAAATTTAAAAAAAAAAAAAATTCTTCAATTTTTGAAATAAATTTAATAACAATGGAATAATTATTCGGTTAAAAATACAATTTATTTTGGGAATTCATTCAGCTAAAATATTCGATAGGAGAATATTTAGTAAAAAAAAAAAATTATTTAAATAAAATATTGTAGAAAAAGATTATTTTTAATTTATTCGAATAATCGAGTAAAATTTGTCCTAATAATCACCTAAAATATTCAAATAATCGAATATGATTTTTTCGAATAAACAAACATTTTTTTTACAAAGATTGGTATTTTTGTTCCCATATTAATTTGTCATTGTCATATGTGGCCACCTAAAATAAACTTTGACAAAACCATAAAATTTATAAAGTTAGAAAATTGCGCAAATAACAAGTAAAAAACTTTTTAATTTATTTTCTTTTGAATATCAAATTTTTTTTTACTTTTGTTACAATTTTTTATTAATTTTTTTTTGCGATGTAGATTCAACCCACAATCATACAATTTAAAAAGAATTTTCTACAAAATATTGAAAATTTTGAAATAAATTTTCATTTAAACTTTTTTACTTGTTTATTTTTTGTTTTTAGAGAAATAGTCAAAGATGGATTATGATTGTATATTTATTATTATTTGCATTTGTTTTAAAAATTCTGAGCTTTTAACTTTTAATGGAAAGGAATAATAAATGAAGATTTGGATTTTTTTTAAGAAGGCAATTCTTAATGAAAAGAAAATTATTGTATAAAAGAAACACTATTATGTTGATTGATCCATTCTCTCTCTTTTTTTACTGGTGTGGTAAAATACTTATAAAGATGAAAAATTTAATTTAAATGACAAAAATTAAATCATTTTATCTAGAACAAAAGCCAAAAATATTTAAAAGCTCTTAATTCTAAATTAAAGTTGTATCCTTTTAGCCTTTTTTAAAAGGTTAGTCATACTTTTATGTATTATGTCACTAATTTATTTAATACTTTCATTTTTGTATTATAAATATATTAAAAATCTTATACAATTCCTTAAACTTTTTTTAAGATTAATGAATATTTTATATATACATATATTTACAAAAAGGACAATATAAACATGACGGAATACTTGGAGTCTAAATGACCATAAATTGTATTATGCGCTGGCGATAATGTGTGTAACACTTAAAAATAGTGGTCCTATACCGAACTTTTAGTGTATTGATTGACTCAGAATCACTTTTATAATCGACCTAATAATGTCCGTCCGTCCGGCTGGCTGCATGTCCAGGTAAACTTTGTGCGCAAAGTTGAAGTCGCAATTTTGGAGATGAAATTAAGTATATGTATAACTAGCTTATACCCGGTGTGTGCTACTACGCTCCTCCTCCCCCCCCCCTCGTATTCGAATTGTTAAAAAATGCATAGCTTGCATACTTCTATGTTTAAAATCGGTTAGATTGTTTTGGCGAGGCAGAAATTTCCTCAACCTTCCCACGTTGTCCTAGTTTTTCAATATATTTATCCTAAAACATCTTCACAGAATTGCCTTTCTAACGAAATCGGCTTGGAGCACATCGGGTGGATGGTTTCAGGGTCTATAACGGACATACTTACTTAATAGATGCCTGCAACAAGCCCACTTACAAAACATTTTAATTAACGCACACAATGAATCAAATGAGTTGAAATTTTTTTCTAATATTTTTCAATTCATTTGATGAATCGTTTTGTGTTTTTTGTTTATTTTATATTTACAGTCATAGTCGTGTGCATTTGCACATAACTTTTCTCTAACTACTACTTCTGAAAAAATGTTTTGCTGGAAGGTTCAGAATTTACTATATAAAACCCCATCCCTAAAATCACTTAAAGATAAAAATATCTCATATAAATATATAATATTCGGCATAAAAAGCTCTTATATGAATCTCATAACATAATTTTGTTCTGGCGTGTCCATGATTGCGATGGGGGCTTAATAGGGCAAACAATTAGGCTCTTAGTGCATTTGGTCGGGCTAGAGCGACTATACTTTCTTACTTGTTTTTTAAAGAAACATATATTCGAATAAAGTTTCTATAAGAGAAGTTATTCGAATCTAGTTTTTTAGAAATAAATTATAAAATTTTATAAGGCTTACGAAAATTTTTTTATAAATTATTATTATTATTATATTTTATTCTATATTCTTAAAAACTCTATTTGCATAAACTTTCTACATAAATTATATTGGAATACCATTTTCGCTAAAACCATTATTCGAATAAAATTTTCTTAAATAACTTTTTATAAAAGCCTTATTTGATTAAAATTTTCTATCAAAACTTTCTTTCAACAAATTTTTCTACAAGAACTAAATGCGAAAAAAGTTTCTATAAAAACTTTAATCGAATAAAAATTTCTATAAAAACTTTAATCGAATAAAATTTTCTATAAAAACTTTATTCGAATAAAATTTTCCAAAAAGAGTTTAAAACAAAAAATTTTCTATAAAGCCTTTATTTCATTAAATTTTTCGATTAAAACTCGAATACAATTTTCGATAAACTCAAACAAAATGTTCTATTAAAACTTAATGCGAATAAAGGTTTCATTAAATTTTAACGCAAATAAAGTTTTATAAAAAAAGCTTTATTAAAAAAATTTTTCTATAAAAACTACATTCGAATAAAATTTTTTGTAAAAACTTTATTCGAAAAAAAAAAAATTCTATAAGAACTTTAGTCGAAAAAAAATTTACCATAAAAACTTTATTTGAGTAAAATTTTCTATAATAACTTTTTTCTAGTTAAATTTTCTATATTAGCATTATTTGAATAACATTTTCTATGTAAACTTAATTCAAACAATAGGTCCTATAAAAACATTATTCGAATAAAATTTTCCATGAGAAGTTTATTAGTAGACATTTTTCTATAAAAGCTATATTTGATGTTCTATTAAAACTTAATGAGATTAATTTATTAAAATAATTTTTTTTAAAAGTTTCTATAAAAACTTTAATCGAATAAAAATTTCTATAAAAACTTTAATCGAATAAAATTTTCTATAAAAACTTTATTCGAATAAAATTTTCCAAAAAGAGTTTAAAACAAAAAATTTTCTATAAAGCCTTTATTTCATTAAATTTTTCGATTAAAACTTTATTCGAATACAATTTTCGATAAACCCAAACAAAATGTTCTATTAAAACTTAATGCGAATAAAGGTTTCATTAAATTTTAACGCAAATAAAGTTTTATAAAAAAAGCTTTATTAAAAAAATGTTTCTATAAAAACTACATTCGAATAAAATTTTTTGTAAAAATTTTATTCGAAAAAAAAAAAATTCTATAAGAACTTTAGTCGAAAAAAAATTTACCATAAAAACTTTATTTGTGTAAAATTTTCTATAATAACTTTTTTCTAATTAAATTTTCTATATTAGCATTATTTGAATAACATTTTCTATGTAAACTTAATTCAAACAATAGGTCCTATAAAAACATTATTCGAATAAAATTTTCCATGAGAAGTTTATTAGTAGACATTTTTCTATAAAAGCTATATTTGATGTTCTATTAAAACTTAATGAGAATAAATGTTTCATTAAATCTTAACGCGAATAAAACATTATACAAAAACTTTATTAAAATAATTTTTTTCTATAAAAACTTCATTGGAATAAAATTTTTTGTAAAAACTTTATTCGAAAAAGAGAAAAAAAATTACCATTAAAACTTAATTCGAATAAAATTTTCCAAAAAAACTTTATAAGAAAAATTTTTTTTTCTATAAAAGCTATATCTGATAAAAATTTTCGATTAAAAGTTTATTTAAGTATAATTTTGTGTAAACACTTAACTCGAATAAAATATTCTATTAAAACTTACTGCAAATAAATGTTTCATTAAATCTTACCGCGAATAAGACTTTATATAAAAAAATTTTTTGTAATAATTTTTCTATTAAAACTTTTTTCTAATGAAATTTTCTATATTTGCTTTATTAGAATAAAATTTTCTATAATATCTTTATACGAATAACCTTTTCCATAAAAACTTAATTCGAATAAAATTTTTCATAAGAACTTAATTCGAATAAAGTTTTTATAAAACCTTTAGTCTAATAAAAAAATTTATATAAGCTGTATTTGAATAATATTTTCTATAAAAACTTTATTCGAAAAAAATAAAAATTTTATTTAAAATCTTTGTTCGAATAAAATTTGCTAATTAAACTTTATTCGAATAAAATTTTCTAATTGAAAAAAGTATATTTGCTTAAAATTTTATATAAAAAAACTTTGTTTGATTCAGTTTTCATTTAGAAAACGGTTATTCGATTAAAATTTTCTATAGAGAAAATTTATTCGGATAAAATTTAGAAGAACAACTTTATTTTTGATAAAATAAACTGTTTTTTTATCAACTACTTTATCGAGCCAAAGTTTATTCGAATCTAGGTTAGGTTATGTTAGAAAGGCTGGTGTGAAGCAAACCTTTGTGACGCCTTAATTAGTGAAAGAAAGAAGAAAAGAAGAGAAAGAACTCTAGTGTAAAAGAGTAGGAGAAGTAAATGGTGAAAGCACAGGAAAGGATGATAGTGAAAGATAAGAAATCGGACAGAACAAGCAAAAATAACCCTACCAAACAGGAAAACTACCCTACATGTTTCCAGTCCCCAGCCTCCTGCAGCGCAGCCAGGTCATTGCCATTACGAATCCCGTCAGATTCTCGAGCCCGCAGCCCGAGACGTCTCCCAGTCCGTGCAGGAATCTGCTACCCAGTCACCTCAGTCTGCTGTTTAGTAGCCTGGGACAGTGCCACAGAAAGTGCTCAACTGTCTCCAACTCCTCTGGGTCCTCACACAGCCTACATATATCCGATAAGCCAGACCCCTTTCTCACCGCCATTTTGCCTATCATACAGTGGCCCGTGATAATACCTATCATGGTCCTAACGCAGGCCCTACTCTTACCCAGCAGCGCGTCTGAATTTGACCTACTAAGCATCGGTCACAGCGTGCGCAATACTCGGCAGACCGTTCGACCCCGCCAAGCCCGATTAGTCCCGCTCATAATCCATTCCCTAATTCTCCCAAAGTAGAAGCCCATTGAAGGCCTGACCACTAATTCAAATCTATCTCTCAATAAAATTTTTTTTCAAAAAAGCCATTGCCTTTAAATAATTTCCCGCCTAGTAATCTGTCCGCTATAAATCTATGTCTTTCGAACTACCGGGTATTTATGCATAACCATTAATGTTTTGCAAATATTTATTCTTAAAGACAAGTTCACATGTGGTTTTAATAGTTTATCATCACATATTGGCAGACAGGAAAACATGAAAAACAAGACATTGGCATTTCAGTTTGTAAATGATTACGAGCGTACGTGTTTACGACTGTTAACAGGATGTAAAAGAAAACAAATAAACGACTAATAGAATAGGGGCAAAAAAGGGAGGGCACATTTATTTCAAAACAAAAATATTAAACACAGTTTTAACGACTTTTTAAGCAGATCTCCTGGAGCGGGGAAAAACTAGAACCCTGTTTAGGCAACTAACTTTTCCCTATCCCCACCATATACTCTAGAAAACCCTAATTTCAATACAAGTTTATAGAAAAAGGGAAAAATGCTATAATTTTTTGTAATAAGCCAAGTAAATGGTAAGTGATATCTATTAATAGCCTGCAGATGTTTATACATTCGTAAAATTGATTGATGCACATATTAAATCAGAAAATTGATTCTGACCAAAACGGGAAACAAATATTATTTATCAATAACAAAAATGTCTGCAGGAAACAACATTTAAATTTCATTGAATTTTGTACTTACTTTGGGATAAACTTTGTTACAATTGTGAACTTAAACTTTAGCTAGAGTCAATATTTATTCATAAGAAGGAGAATTTACTTGGAAGCCAAAAGGAATTGTAATAACAATAATAATAAAAAGAAAATTATGTAGTTGATTGATTTAATAAAAAAAAACCAACAAAAATATTTAACAAATTGTTGTGCATTTTGATTAAAAGTTTTGCTTTAGGTATTGCGTTACCATAACAAGCTTCAAAACACTTTTGATAAGAACTGAATTCGAACTGAACCAGATCAGAAACCGTAGAACTAAAACTACACAAAAACGTAACCACTAGAATTAAACTGAAACCTTAATTAGAATCTGAATTTTAAGCTTACCCGGATATACCTAAACTGAAACTGAATCTTAACTAAGCCCTAAATTGGAATTTGATCTAGAATCTGAACTAGAACCTCATTTAGAACCTAAAACTTAAAAGAAAACCTGAACTAATCGAATAATAAGTAAAATCTTAACTAGATCTCGAATTGAAATTTGATCTAGGATCTGAACTAGAACCTCATTTAGAACCTTAAACTTAAAAAAAAACCTGAACTTATCAAATCATAAGTTAAATCTTAACTAGATCTCGAATTAGAACCTGTACTTACGTCTTAGCTCTTACTTCAGTAGAATATTATTTTAAACTGAATTGGAGCTAAAGTAGAACTGCTCTAGAGCTGAACCTGAACTTAAGTCTCAAATGCTGTTACTTCAGAAGAATATTAACTCAAACAGAACTACAACTGAATTGGAGCTAAACTAGACCTGCTCTAGAACTGAACTAAACCAAGAACTGAACGCGAATTGAGCTAGAGGTGAATTAGAAAGCAACTAGAACTGAAATAGAGTTAAACTAGAACTCAAATTCATTTATTTATTTCACTTAGCTAAAAGTGAACTTGAAGCGAATAAGTGCTAAGCTTCACTGAAAGAATTTTCTTCACAGACCCAGGAGATTTCGCCTTTACCAAATGAAAAATTATATAAAAACTCAAGCTATAAAACGCTTCATTGGATTAATGAAGAGTTTCATAGGTTGAATAAAATCAATGAAAATGATGCACAAACTAAATGCAAGTTGTTTTATTAAGGCCCTAATTGTGTAAAACGCAACGCAACGCCAAAAATTATATGGGAAGAAAAAACAAAGTCAAAAATATTTTATAATTTTGTTGTTGCTTTCTACAGCAATTCATATTGAATTTTAAAATTTCAAACGCTGCATGTCTTGTGGTTGTTGAAAATTTTAAAACGCAGTATGAATTTCTGTGGAAAACAACAACAAAATTATGAAATATTTTTGACTTTGTTTTTTCTTTCAATGTTATTTTGTCGTTGCGTTTTACACAATTAGGACCTAAGACTATGACAATTTGTCATCACATTAATAAAACAACCGTTTCATAAACATAATTTTGAAGAGTCAAACGTTTAAAGAATTTTTTGTTATTATTTTAATGAAAAGGTTTTTGTATTTCAATGAAATTTTTAATTTGTTTAAGAACACAAATTCATATCTTTTTTAAATACGTTCTCATTGCGAGGTAGGCCTTCTGATTTGGCTTCTTTGGCAGGTACATAAGAATCGAAACTGGATAAAAAAATAATTCTTTTACTTTTGCTTTGGCAAAAAAAAAAAAAAAAATCAGAAAATGCTACTTCTTCTCTTCACCCTTCTCAAAGAAGCGTGTGTTTAATGTGTATCTTATCTTTTATGCAAAAAAGCCTAGCCCTTCTATGAGGCATTCTTTAGCAGTTAGATAAGAATGGTAATTGAATCAAAAAAAAATTTAAGCAGGCCTTTAATAAGGCCGGAAGTAAATAGGTCTTCTGAGTTTTTCCGCTGGGGAGCTTATCTTTTCTAACATTGTCTTTTGTTGGTATGGGTTCAGAAAATTACTTGAATGCGCGCTGAATTGAACAGAGGGTCTCCACCCAGTGTGGCCATTTTGGCATTTTTGCAGCTAAATTTACCATTAAAAATGTTTATTTAGCTGCAAAATTTTCATTTAGCACTTGGCATTTTATTTAGCTTTTTTGCAAAAATTTTGACTAAAAATAGTTGTACCCAAAATGAAATTCCGTGTGAAAATGAATAATTCTTTTATTAAGAAACATCTTACCAGAAACATCTATTCAGAAATGACATATTATATGTAAATGCCCTTATCATGTTGGCTGTAAATATTATTTGCCCTTTGATATTATCATATAAAAGTACAAGGAAATTTCACTTTGAATTAAATAGTGTAAATGTTTGAAAAAATAGTTTGCTCTAAACTGCTGAAAAAATAATTATTTTAAAGCCTCGTTCGTGCACAATTGTCAGCAACATTTTCACTGGTGTTCAAAATAGAGCAACAATTTTTTTTTCGAAATCACACACATTTTCAGTTAAGAAACAATTTTAAGAACTTATTATTATTTTTTAAAACATTTTGTTGATATTTTCATTCAAAACTAAATAAAATTATTATAAACGTCATATACATTTTCATACAAATTGTTGCTGAAGTACAAGGCGAATTCATTTATCAGGTGGCGTTGAAAGCACAGCTGTGCTACTTTTTTTTCTTACCTAGAAAGGGAAATGTCAAAAGTTGCTTGTGTTTTTGACATATCGATCAACGAAAGCAACAAAAAAATACATTGCTGTGTTTTTGGTGTTGTTACTTGTTGTAGTATCGACACCACCGTATACATGAATTCGCCTTGCAGAAGTAGAAGTAGACTCAACTTTTAAAAAAAATTTTGTTAGTAAAAGTAGACTCATGAGTTGCAACTTTTAAAAAAAAAAAATTTTTTTTCATTTTTGTTCGAAAAATTAAAGGAAAATATATGAAATACTTTGGGAAGAAATAAGTTAGAAGAAAAAACAAAATTGTTGCTACCATTGTTGAATGTTGTACATCATAGGAATATATCGTTTAAATGTTGCATATAGCAGCGGGCCCCCTATACAAACCACTTAATCTTATCTACATATTTATATATATCATCAGATGCTTTATCAAAATCTACCCACTTGTTTAAATATAACCCTCCATTTCAATTTCGTTCAAAAATAAGTCACTAAAATGTATTTGGTTTCGAATAAAATTTCACACCGGTAATATTCTTTAAAAAATTTTAGCATTATTTTTAGCATTTTAAAAAAACATTTTTATATTTAAAGTATTAGTATTTCATCCAATCGGGTTCGTATATAATTGCTTATTGTGCCTATATGTCGCCGGTAATCAATGGTAACGTTCTGACCCGTCTGTTAGACTGCAGATACATTATGACTTTTTTGCAAGGGAGAAAAGGCATGACTTTATATTTTTTGCAAGCGAATAGGTTTTTAAAACTCAAGCAAAATATTCTTAATGAAAATCCAGTCTAAGAAAACAAAAGCAATCATTTTCTAGACCCATTAAAGCTCACCAAACAATAATTTTCATGACAGTAGTGAAGTCTTCGCCATTGAAGTCATATTGACATGCCTATAAAGCCCATAATGATAGTGATAACTAAACAGATTATTTCGATAGAAAAGTGGGCCGATATATCCGATCTGTTATACGACGTTGAAATCAGATTTTTACAATTTGTTTTGGTGTTAATCTATTGTGAGTATTCGTAAAAACGAAAACCAAACATAGTTCAAAGCTAAAAAAAAAGTTGCCAGCCCTTATAATAATACGAGGCGCAGTGGGTTCGATGGTACCCAAAGCGGGTATTAATTCGTAGAAGCCGTAGTTTTAAAATACTATATTTTTTTTTATTGATCAGTTATTATAAGCTCATAAAAACACAGAATTTAAAAAAAAGATACAAAAAAAAAATTATTTTTTTAACCCGTTAAAATTGGAAATTAAAACATACTCATTGTGCTTTTAAAAAATTTATGAAAATAATTTTTCTAAAAAAATTTCATTAGAATACAATTTTTTGTAAACACTTTATGCGAAAAAAAAAAATTCTATAAAAACTTCATTCGAATAATATTTTATGTAAAATCTACTCGAAAAAAATTTCTGTAAAAACTTTAGTCAAATAATATTTACTATTAAAACATTACTCGAATAAAATTTACAATAAAAACTTTATTCAAATAAAATTTTCCATAAAACTTATTCTAATAAATTTTTTTATAAAACTTAATTCGAATAAAATTTTTCATAAGAACTTTATAAGAAGAAATTTTTCTAAAAAACCTATATTTGATTAAAATTGTCGATAAAAACTTTATTCGAATAAAATTTTCTATAAAAAATTCATTCGAATTAAATTTTCTTAAATAACTTTATTCTAATGAAATTTTCTATATTGCTTTATTCGAATAACATTTTCAATAATATTTTTAATCCAAATTTAGATATTTTTTTAATTAGGCTTAAGTTCATTGAATTTAATTTTCATTAAATTATTTTTTATGAAGACATGGATTTTACAACATGAAATTAATGAAAATTTTTTTTTATTGATTAATTAATTTCATGTTGTAAAATCCATGTCTTCATAAAAAATAATTTAATGAAAATTAAATTCAATGAACTTAAGCCTAATTAAAAAAATATCTAAATTTGGATTAAAAACCATTAACAGTTCAATAAAATAACCACAATACTAATTATTTTCAATAATATCTTTAACCGAATAACATTTTCCATTAAAACTTAATTCGAATAAAATTTTTCATAAGAACTTTATTCGAATAAAATTTTCTATAAAACCTTGAATCTAAGCTCCATTGTAGTAATATTTTCTATAAAAACTTTATTCGAAAAAAACTAAAAATTTTATTTAAAATCTTTATTCGAATAAAATTTGCTTTTTGTTTTTTTTGGAAAAAAGACCTTAGTTCACAATTTATGCTGTTACTTTGGAATGAAAAGCGATCAATTAATGAATAAAATTGAAAATTAAAGCATACTCATTGTGCTATTAAAAAATTTAAATAATAATAATAATAAATTTAATTTAAAGTCCAATTTTATTTGTAACTTTGAAATCAAAATAAATTTAGAGAATAAGTTAATAATATGTATTTCTATTATATAAATTTTTATACAGTTTTTGCTTTCACTTAATTCAGTAAGTGTAAAATTAATCTGAAAAAATAAAATATTTAAAACTTTTTGGGAAATCTTTGTTTTCGAGAGTTTTTACACAAATATGAAAATAAAAAAAGGGCCGTGCATTGTCTGTACTTTTTTTTTTTAAATATAAGCTGATATCCTTTACTTCTCTAAAATCCATAAAACTAATTCCAACTCTTACTATCTTAATACTTGTGGCCCATTAAATGCGGAAATTATCCAAATTTTGTAACTTTTTAAAAAAAAATTATTAAAAATATTTACACATAATTTTTCAAAAAAAAAAAAAAAAAAAAAAAAAAAATTACTATATACTTTAATTCCTGATACTTTTACTTTTAATATATTTCTAAACTTGAATTGTAAAAAATTCCAATTTTTTCATTTTTTTTAAAAACAGCAATAATTTGCTAACTTTGACCGCTCACTGAAAATAGAGTAAACAACTTAATTGATTGATTTTTACAGCTGGTGATGCGGGATTATATTTTTTACTTTTACCCTATACCAAAATTTATTATAAAAACTTTATTTCTAAATTTCAATTAATCGCCACTTTGATACCATTTGAACACAATGTGCGAGGATTTAATTTCTGTTGGAATATGAATTTTTTTTATATATTATTTCATAAAGCCTCTATCATGGAAAATTCTTTTTATAAATTTTATATACCTAAATTTATTTATACAAGTATAATATTAATTGAATTTAAATTCAGTTCAAGTATTTATTTAAATTTTCAAAATAACAAAAAGATTTCTTAAATCAACATAAATATAACCAAATGCAAAAAAAAAAACGAGCAACGAAAAAGAGGATAAAGAGAAAGCAAACTAGAATAACAATAATCGTATGTATAACAGAAACGTGTTTATTTGAATAAAATTTTATGAGAAACTTCACAAGTTTCACAAATACATAAGAACCCAAAATTTCCCTGCAAGCATTTAAAAAAAAATTTTTTTTGTTAAGATAGAAATGACTGGGAGTAACTCCCCCCTAATTCTTTCCACTTCTGGGCGATTAAAATAAATTTTTCCAAAAATAAATTATATTCTAATCGTATATTCATTATCTGATTTAGCCATTTTTATCACTTCTGGATGATAAAAATAAAGAAATGCATAATTAGAAAAATAGTCGGGCATGTTCTGAAAAATGAAATGTAGTAGAGTTAAAATCGGGCAAATTTTAAAAATTACCCTGTAATGAAAGTTCATAAAAATATACCATTTTATCTATTTCATTCATTGATTACCAATTATTTTTTCAAGAAAAATTCTTAAGACCCAGAAAAACTACGGCCATTTTAAAAAGAAATAATTGAACTCAAAATCTCGTTCGATTTAAATTTCACTTCATTTCACAAAAATATCATTCAACGATTTTCTGGGTGCAATTTTAGGTTTTTTTTTATCTTTCGCCGACGTTAAAAGTTGCATTTTCGAGCTTTATTTGCCTTTGACCATATTTCATTAATCTAGTGGCACTCAATATCTTTTAAGAAGCAATATAAACTAAAAAAAATAATGTCCAGCTAGATTGGCCAAATAGCCCTCTGGCCGGCGAAGCATTAGAACAACACAGGGTCTCCACCTAAGATAATATCTGAGAGAACGTCGACAGAATGAGAGAGCATCTTAAGATTTTATACAGTTAAATCTGCCATTAGACACGGCCAAAAAATGCTAAAAATGATTTTAAAAAATCCTAAAAATAATGCTAAAATTTTTTAAAGCTTTTTGTTAAAAATGTATTACCAGTATGAGATTTTATATGAAACTAAATACATTTAGTGACTTATTTTTTAATGGAATGGAAATAAATGGTTATATTTAAACAAGTGGGTAGATTTTGGTAACGAATCTGATACATATAAATATGTAGCACAGGTAGTTGAGATTAAATTTTAAATTTAGGGGACCCGCAAGCCCCTGATACATACAAAATTTAAACGATTTTATTTCTATGCTATACAAACATTTTGCAAACCAATTTATGTCTTATAGTTTGAGAAAAGTTGAAGTTCTAAAACTATTGTTTTTTCTTCAGCTTAATAATAGGAACACAACTGAGGCGAACGACGAATTTTTGGCCGCGAATATTCGTCGCCAAAAATAAAAGACGTTTGTGTATATGAAAATGCACACAATCAGGGCGCCGGCGAAAATTCGCCAGACGTGGCGAACTTTAAATAGACTTAATTCTATTTCATACGCCGGCGAACGACGAACAAATCAGTACTAGGTGACCATGTTTGGTTTTAGTTAAGAAGAAGTTTAGTAAATAAAGTTACTTTTTACTTTAATAATTGTTTTTTTTTTATTGTATAGCACATAAAATAAGTATACAAAGTATTTTGCTATAAAAATAGTTTTTAGTTGTGTTTTTGATTATGTCTTTATTTTTAGGCATTATTTTTTTGAATATGGTCACACTTTTTATCTCTCTTTGCAAAAACAGTGATCAACTTTCTCAATTATAAAAGCTGTTTGCTATTCGTCGTTATTGTGCTTCATACGACGAATTTACTCAGCGAATTTTTACGGAAAAATTCGTCGTGTTGGGCGAAATTCGTCGTTCGTCCCAGTTGTGTTTCTAGCATAAAGCAAAAAATTTTTTTAAACATTTATGGGGGTAGTCATAAAAAATATTTAAGGTTTAAAGCCGGTTTATAAAACGAATTTTCTATGAAAATTTTTTTAATAAACCATTTATTAATTAAACATATTTTTATGAATATGGGGGGTAACACTATAGAATTTTTATCTAAATACAAAGTGAAATCTCTTTGTACTAGAATATCGTAATATCAAAGGGCAAATCATTTTTACAATAAACAGAATGAGGGAATTTCTTATATTTCCTTTCCTAGCAAAAGAATTATCCATTTTCCTACGAAATTTCATTGTGGGTACATTGTTTTTAAGTAAAATTTATTATAATTTATAAAAAAATTTAAGTAAAATCAATAAAACTATTCATCCAAATTGGTCCTTCAGACCTCTGATATATGAAAAATTCAAACAATTTATTTCTATTTTATACAAAATTTTTAGATCATTTTATTATTTATAGTTTAAGAAAATTTGAAGCTTTAAAAAAATTATTTCTTCAGCAGTTTAGAGCAAACAATTTTTTTACGCTATTGAATTTTTATCTAAATACAAAGTGACATATCCTTGTACTTTTATATCGTAATAATATTTATTAATAAATAATATTTAGAATCAAAATAATAAGGGAATTTCTAATAATTATTCCCTTAATATTCTTTTTTTTTTTTAGCAAGATGTTACTTAACATTTTCATACGAAATTTCATTTTGGGTACAACTATTTTTATTCAAAATTTATTATAATTTATAAAATTTTTTTAGTAAATCAATAAAACTATTCGTCCAAATTTTGAAAAAATAATGCTAAAGAAGCTAAAAACATTTTCTAAAAATTCTAAATAAAATGCCAAAAGCTAAATGAAAATTTTGCAGCTAAGTAAAAATTTTGAATGCTAAATTTAGCTGCAAAAATGCTAAAATGGCCACACTGATCTTAATATTAAACAAGGCGAACACGTATCTTATACGATTTCATAATCGACTGATCGACTGAAAATATTGTTTTTTAAGCACTTTTTACAATATTGTCACTATTTGCATTAATAAATTACACATTTCAATGATAGCGTCTTATTGTTGTATTTTTGACAGCTCCTCTTATAATATAGTTTTTATAAGATTTCTCATAACAGCTGTCTCACAACATTTTTTATAATATTAATACTAACACTATTTGAGAGTCCGCGCTTAAGATAACACAGTACAACATTTTTCAGGTGATTGATTCGGGACTCAATTCTGATAATTGTTTATGAAAGTAGACCCAAAAAGAAGAACTTCTGCATCATTAGTTTGGTCAAGGTACATCAAATAATAATTTGAAAATTAATTTGAAGTTAGTAGGTATCGTATAGGGGAATTTGTTACGAATTAGGCTCTTTTCTTTGTCATAACTCGAGAACCACTAGTCCGAAAATAATTAAGAATTACAATTTCTTTAATCAGTTCATACAACGTTTCGCTACAGAAGCAACAGTTTCGCAGTTATAAATAAATATATGAAGTAAAAAAATATTTTTTGCCCAAAAAATTTAAATGTTTTATTTTTCATTCGGCTAACCTATGAACAAAATGAGACATAAATCATGAAAATCTATGAACGCATTTCGCTTTTATTCACAATTAAATAAAGGTTTGAATTTAAAAAATTTGCTCTAGATATCCACAAAATTCTTTGGAAAAAACATTGATGACTTTTTTACGATTCTCAGAATTACACAGAAAAAAAATATTAAATTTCTCCAATCACCAAATTTGTTCTAAATTCATAATATCAAGCAAACAAGTTGTTTATTTTGCACCTATTACCAAAAATGATTATATTGATGACTAAAAATTGTAGAATTTTGAAAAAATATTTTCAATAAATGATATTTTTAAATTTAATTAAAAAAGTGATCAAAAAATTTGCCATTTCAAACAATGTGTTAATTTATTTAAATAAATATTGACAATTCCCAACAACAATTCTACATGTTAAAATTATTTTATTTTAAACGAAAAAAGTAAAATTAAGATTTTTTGTTATTTAATTAAAATTTTAATTGAAAATTTACTTCAAAACAACTAAAATGTTAATTAAATCAAAATTAAATTCTTAATTTTCTTTCAACTAAAAAATCATTGATTCAATTATCACAATAATTAAATTTAAATACTTTTTAAACAATTTTTTTAATTGATAAAACACTTTTTTCTGTGTAAAAAAAGGAATAAACAAAAGGATATTTGATTTTTATGATTGCGATACAAAGTAATAAGCGTTAATAAATGTGAGTGGACAATTAAAAGGAAAAAATGGAAAGTGCACTTTTTTAATTATTTGGGGTTTTGCGTTAGTTACCTGCATGATTTTTTTTTACAGAACTTGCACCCACATTTATGAGTGCTCATGTTTTGGAACGTTTAATCGCAACGAGTATTATAATACTCTTTGCGTAAAATTTGACGTTTGATGATATAAAAATCGTATATCTTATCTCAGGTGGAGACTTAGATTGGCGATGATTTTAATGGAATTATTAACTTAACTTTCTTTACTTTCGTATTACCAAATGCTTGCAGGGTTATTTACAGTTTATCTCGCTCTTATACACTAACATCACACTTACCTACTAACACATTTACTTGTGTTGACATTCAGGCAACATTTCCTTCCTCCAAAAAAAAAAAAAAAAAAAAAAAAAAAAAAAAACTTTTATAATAAATAAAACTGATAAAACTAAAATTTTATTGAATGTCTGGCTGTTGTGCTAACGAATTAATACTGACACGATGTGGAAAATTCAATAGTAAAGCCCAAAGTGGTAAAAAATTTTTGGAAAGAAAAAATTCCAGAAAAAAGTATTTAATAGAGATGTAAAGAAGAACATCCTAATAAAATTATTGAGTCATTAAGGAGTTAAACGATTAATATTTGTTAGAAGTTAATTAATAGAAAAATAAATAAACGCCTTAAGTTTGTTTGCTTTATTTATTTAAGGTTCAACGGATTCTTAAGTGTTTTTTGGCTTTTGTTTTATAAAAGAAAACTTTTTTAAGGAAAAGTTTGTTTATTTACAGTTTTATACACAGAAAATATGCAGGGTTTCTTATTAAGCGTTTCTGTTTTGTTGGAAGCCACAGATTACGGAAATAATAATAAGTTTTATTTTGATCATTTCGTTAAGTCTTTTTTTAGGGGGAAAAACGGTAAAATTTTTAAAATTAAATAAAAAATCAACAAATTTTTTCTTAATTTGAAATAGATTTATAGAATTCTGTTATTTAATTTTCATAATCTTTGGATTTCTGCAAAGTACACTTGAGATATAAGAACCCCTAAATGTTTGGTTCTTTACTTCTGTAACACTGTGTTAAAATAAAAGCACTAAAGAGAAACAACCAATAGGAATGAGTTAACTCGATAATAAATGAACTTATCTGTCATTAAATGTTTAGTTGTTATTATCTTGATTTACAAAAGTTAAATCAAACATTTTGCATAAACTTAATTTATTTTGCCCACTTTGTTTCCCCTGTAACTGCCGCAATATACATAAATTATTCTACTGGTAACTTTTTGTTGCAACAAGTTTTCTATTTACGATTGGCTAATGGGTTCAATTATGAAACATTTTTTTAAACGTTTTGTCCATATTTTTCCTCTCTCAAAAGTTGTATGTTAAAAGAATAAAACCGATTTTAATTAAAAATTATAATAATAATTGAAACATCAAACAAATCTTGTTTAAGTTTTGGGAACTCTATAGTAGAGATAAATAAATTTTTAATTGAGAGCAACAAAGCAACTCAACTAAAGGGTCCGTCAAATAACTTTTTTTTTTTTTTTGAAAATGATATAAAAAAACTACTGAATATTTTCTCAAATTTCTTTTTTTATTTGAAAGTACAATCCTTCCGGTTAATAATGGAAAATAATTTCATTTAAATGGCAGCCTCGGCTGGCCATGCAGTAGCCTACACGATCGGTACAATTTTTAAGCACATTATCGATTGTGTGCAGCTGTATTTCACCAATGGCTTCACGAATATTTTCCTTTAAAGCGTCAATTGTCTCTGGCTTGTCGGCGTAACACTTAACTTTGACGGCACCCCACAAATAATAGTCCAACGGTGTCAAATCGCAGCTCCGAGGTGGCCAAACGACATCAGCTCTAGGGCTGATAATGCGATCTTCAAAAACAGGGCGGAAAACATCGAGTGTAGCTTCGGGTGTGTGGCACGTAGCGCCGTCCTGTTGATAGCAAATTTTGCCAATATCCTCCTCTTCAATTTTTGTGAACAAAAATTCGTTCAACATGGCCCGATAACGATCGCCATTGACTGTAACGGCCACTCCTTGTTAATTTTCGAAGAAAAATGGCCCAATTATGCCTCTGGACCAAAATCCGCACCAAACAGTGACTCGTTTTGGGTGTATCGGCTTTTCAATGTATGCGTGCGGGTTTTCTGTGCCCCAAATGCGACAATTTTGCTTGTTTACAAAACCCGCCAAGATCAAAATGAGCTTCAACTGAAGAGATGATTTTTTTGGAAAAATCGGCATCTTTTGTAAGTCGATCGCAGGCCCACTTAGCGAAGCGAAAACGCAATGGATGATCAGTTGGCTTCAACTCCTGCACCAATTGGATTTTGTATGGCGTCATACCAAGGTCCTTATGCAAAATTCCTCTCAATAATGTCTCCGAAATGTTCAATTGTTGAGAACGACGGAGAATTGATATTGATGGCGCTTCACGCACACTTTCTGCCACAGCAGCAATATTCTCGGGTGTACGCACTGTTTTTGGCTTTTCACGCTTTGGTTTACCGATGAGGATGCCAGTTTCTTTCACTTTTTTCACAAGATAACGAACATACGGAGGTGACGGTGCTTCTCTTCTTCCAAAATCCGTACGCAATTTTCGCACACATTCTGCAACATTACCATGATTTTCAAAGTAATGTCGCAATATTTCCCAGCGTTGTTCAAGCGTATACACAACCATATCGTTCAGCGGAAGGATAAAACTAATTATCTGTCAAATCAGACATAACTAAGTGTTACCATTCACGAAATAAGCACTAGTTGAAAAAAACGTTAGATGGCGGACCCTTTAGAAGCTGAACTGAACTAGTAACTCAACTCGAATCTGAAATAGAATTTAACATGAAACTAAGTAAATCCTGAAATAGAACTTAACTAAAATCTAAACTGAAACTTAAATATATCCTCAATCAGAACAAGAAATTGAATATAAAATATAACTGAATTAGATCTTGATTCTGAACTTGAATTTTAATTATAATCTAGTCTAAACCTTACAAAATAGCCTGAACTAGAATCAGAGTTCTAACGAGAAGTTGAACTTGAACCAGATTAGATACCTAAACTAGAATCGTTAATGGAATTTTAAGTAGAAGCCACATAAGAACCCAGTGTTGCCAGAAGAATTTGTGAAAAATTCCTACGCATACTGCAAAAAAAATCCGTTTTTCCTACACGTTAAAAAAATTTTCCCTACTAAAATCCCTACGCGTTTTAATCATTAAAATCTAAGAAAAAACAATAGTTGCAAAAAACTTATTTTGTTCGCATATGCATGGCAAAGCTTTATTAAAAAAGTAATACAACTAAAAAGGTTGTATGTTCTTTTGATTAAATACAATGAAAAAAAGGCTTTTTTAAAAAAATTAAATATGTATATTAGGGTGGGTCAATTTTTTTAGTAAATAGGCGTATAGCAAAAACGTAATCTGCAACAAATTCTAAGAAAACTTGACTAACTATGGGTCTAAAGTCAAAACCTAGCTCCCGCCGAGAGACATAAAATAGTTTTTCTATCAATTCTTGCTTACTTCTTCCAAAGCCATCTTTTTTTCATCAACCACTTTTAAAACTCGTTCCCTCATCTTGGAAATTTGGGAAAAATCGTTTAAATCTTACAACAGTGTTTTGACATTAATGCTGCTATCTCAAAAAGTACTAAAGATGCAGATCTCAGTTAGGTTTCAAATAATAGAATAAGAGAGCAAAGAACTGTTTTATGCAAAAAACACTAAATTTTTCAATAATGCTGGGCCTAATTCTGCTTCATTTTTCCAAGCCTTATTTTAGGCACCTTTATTTATAAATTTTACCTAAACACTTAAGTTTGTATCTGTTTTCAGATTAACTAAACCTAGTTTAACTGTGATGTCAAAAACGCAGCCTTACTGAACAATCAGACATAACACAACTTTTTTTTAATTAATGTTTTTTTTTTTTTGTAATTCAAACAACAGAACCTAAGTCTTTCTTACAATCCATTCGGTGTGTTTGGTTCTGATTAGTCAGAAAACTTGACTCGGCAGACTTAGTTGACATTGCTGATGATTCCATAATTTAATTTGAAAAGTTTTTTTAAAAAAGAAATAAACACACGCTTGCTTTTTGGAAGTAACTATCAAGTGCATAAGTCAATCAAAACAAATTTTTAACACCACGTTTTTATAAAATGCATTAAGGGTGCATTGCTACAATGATTAAAACTTTTAATAATATTGAATTATAATTACTCTTTGTTTATAACTTTCATAGCAGATTACTAAATTATACTGTTCAAAACATAGGAGCGGAGCCTAACAAAATCATTCTCTTTTTAAAGTTTCGTAATCAGTGTGGCCAGGTTATTAAACACAGCTAAAAATGATTTTAAAAAATGCTAAAAATAATGCTAAAACTTTTTAAAGATTTTTGTTAAAAACTTATTACCAGTATGACATTTTATTCGAAACTAAATACATTTTAGTGACAAATTTTTTTTTTGGCAAGATTTGGGTAAAGCATATAAATATGTAGCACAGGGGGTTAATTTTATGTGTTAAATTTATTGGTCCTTCAGACCTCTGATATATGAAAAATTTAAACAATTTATTTCTCTTATATACAAAATTTTTAGATCATTTTATTATTTATAGTTTAAGCAAAGTTGAAGTTCTAAAAAATTATTTCTTCAGCAGTTAAGAGCAAACAGTTTTTTTACGCTATTGAATTTTTATCTAAATACAAAGTGACATACCCTTGTACTTTTATAACGTAATAATATTTATTAATAAATAATATTTACAATCAAAATATTAAGGGAATTTCTAATAATTATTCTCTGAATATTCTATTTTTTAAAGACAAGATGTTACTTAACATTTTCATACGAAATTTAATTTTGGGTGCAACTATTTTTAGTCAAAATTTATTATAATTTATAAAATTTTTTTTAGTAAATCAATAAAACTATTCGCCCAAAGGTTGAAAAAAAATAATGCTAAAAAAGCTAAAAACATTTTCCAAAAAAGCTAAATAAAATGCCAAGTGCTAAATGAAAATTTTGCAGTTAAATAAAAATATTAATGCTTAATGCACACTGTTCGTAATTCGTATAAAAATTAAAACATAATATCGATGCAAGACCAATGTGCCATATTTCTTGAGCAATACTTAGTGGGAACATAATAATTTAATTGAAATCAAATACGGTTTAAGAAAAATGTGATAAATAGGTCCAAAAAGAGCAACTATATTTGTGTTTTGTAGCGATATACCAGAAGTTGATAGTTTTTTTTCTTTCATAATCAAACCTCTCAGCGGGAGCTAGGTTTTTATTTTAGACCCATACTTTCTATGGGTAATTATCTTAGAATTTGATGTAGATTTAAATTTTGATATACGCTTGTCAAGTTTTTCCTTACCCGAACAAATTGACCCACCCTAATGTATATATTATTCTTTTGAACTATATCGTTAAATAATAAATTAAATTTAATTTAGATACAAAAGCAAAAGGTTATTTTTTAAATAATAAATGTATTTTTTTTAACTGAATTTTCTAAAGTGACCATTAGTGCATTCGAAATTAATGCAGCCTTTTCCATTGTTTTAAAAATATTATCTTATAATACAAATTAAACGTAAAGTGGTGTAGCTCAATTTGTTCAGATTTTTGGTGGTGTCTCTGCATCGGCATTTGCATTGGGTAAATCAAACAAAATCCTTACCAGTTTTGATAAATTTAAAAAAAAATACAACTCGTTATTATAATTTTTTTTATTTTTACTATTTTTATCCAAAACTGTTCAAAATCCATGTTTCAAAACTTATTAATTTCACAATTGCACAAAATAAATTTCAGTAATTTCAGTAATTACAGAAAAATTAATTGTATGCGATTGTTCTCCCCTCATACGTGACATCAATGAGGCTTAAGTTAAATTGTTAAGACAATGTCTTTTATTTTATCCTTTTTTTGTCCAAAAACATGTTCTAGGGGCTAATTCTGGCAGTCGTGATCGAATACTTTTTCGATTCGAAAACGGTTTTAAAAAGTGTATTAGTGCTTCGCAAAATAGGAAAATTTTTTATTGGGAATTTAACGAAAGTCAAACGGAAATTAGAAATTCATGTAAAATCTGAACTGGAATCTGAACTAAAACTAAACTTGTTTCAGAATAAGAAACTAAAGTAGAATCTTAGTTTTAAACGGAACTACAATCTGACTGGAGTCTGTGAAAGAAGCTGAACTTAAAATATGGAGGAAACCTGGACCAAAACCTCGACTAGAACCTTAAATAAAATTCTAACCAGCAACTTAACCAGAATTGCACTTTAACAAAACTGGAGCTTAATTGCAACTAGAACTAACAACTGAACTAGAACATTAGCAAGAATCTAAACTAGTAGCTCTACTAAACTATAAACTAGAACCTGAAGTTGAACGTGAAATACAAACCATAACTAAAATCTGATCGAGACTCAGAAGAGAAATTTAATAAGAACTTCGCCAAAACCTAAACTAGAATCCGAAATAGAACATGAGCTAGAACCAAGAATACAACCCAAAATAGAAAGTGAACTCAAATATGAACATGTGTCTTACCAAGAATTGAACTCTTACTGAACCGTTATAAAGTTAGAACAAAATTAGAACGGAAAGAGAAGCAAGACTAGAACTAAATTAATGCCAAAAAAAAAAGCTGAACCAGAACTAATAGAGAACCTACAGCTGTGAAAAGATTTTCTTAGATACCTGCCCTAAGGCCTACTCCATGCTGGTTCTTAATCACTGGGTTACAAACCGCCCCAGACCTCGGTTGACAGGTTGCAATTTGAGTGCATAAACGGCAAGATACTACACTCACCACTTTCTCAGAAGCGGGATCTATTTAACCTCCGCTGTTTTTAGAAAAATTCTAGCAGCATCTGTTGATTAGCAAGAGCAACTAGGGATGAACCTCCCTCTGGCCGAGCTTTACCACAAGTGGTAAAAATCCAAGTGATGCCCGAAATTATTCTTTCGTAAAGATAATCATCCTTAAAGACATAAAGCTTTTCTCGGAAGAAGCATACTAAAAGAGCCCTCAATAATAGCTAGTCGCATGCCGTGGGATCGTGAATGTCTCGTGAGATCGGTAAACCTTTGAGTTTTGCCAAATCCCAGGTATTGACTGCACCTGATTTCCCGGAGAATGTAACACCAAAAGGTACAATATCTAAAGATGAAGAAAGGCATGAGTTTAAGATAATCGAAATGTACTAGAGTCAGAATGCAGTCCGAAAATTTTACCAAAGAGTGAAGCATCAGACAGAGGCCTTTGGTACAGGTACAACCTCCTGCAAAGACAAATAATGAAATCTGGTAACATAAACAGACAGTGTGCTGAGGATATTGAAAGATCACTTTTCCCAACTGTTGGTATCCGATAGTAGCGGCGACGAAGATACCCCAGAACCAAACCCAGACGACGGTATTCAATGTATACCGCCAAGCCAGAATGCGATAAAAATAGCAGTATACCGTAGACCGGTAGGGACATACTGATAAGGCGTATGCATCAGCTTGTTTGTAGAATCTGGGTAGATGAACCTATACCCGATGATTGGAACCTCAGTATATTATGTCCCCTGTATAAAAAAGGAGGCAAGACCGTATGTGTCAACTACAGTTGAATAAGTCTTCTTCCCGTCGCATACAAAACACTGTCGAGCGTAGTGTGTGCTAGATTGAAAACTAAGGTCGGTGAGAGCAGATATTCACACTACGCCAAATCCTGGAACAGACCCAAGAAAAACGGATCGACACCTACCATCTATTTGTCGATTACAAGGCCTCTTTCGACAGACCCATACCTTTAAAGGTGTTTGAAGCCATGTCTGAGTTTGGCATCCCTGCAAAGCTAATACGGATTTGCAGAATGACCTTAACTGATACGAGATCCTCTGAAACGAGGTTACAGACAGGGAGTTAGTCTCTCGTGTGACCTTTTTAAAAACCTGCTGAAGAAGGTGGTACGAGACGCAGATGTCAATAGGACTAGCACACTATACACTAAGCAAAACATGCCGTTTGCTTATTCCGACGATATCGACGTCATTAGTCGAACACTGCGAACAGTAACTGCAACCTTTAAGAAAGTCGAAAAGGAATCTGCCAAAGTGGGTCTGGCAGTAATCGGGGATAAAACCAAGTTTATGGTATCTATTACCAAGACTTCGGGCAGACTCGGGTGAACAGTGGAAGTTGAAATAGTCAATGGTTTTATCTATCTCGGCACCACCATAAACAAAACAAACAACATTAGTTTTGAGATAAAACGAGGAACAATCCTGGCTAATACATGCTATTTTGGACTAAGCAAACAGTTTCAGAACAAAGCAACCTCTCGTCAGAGAAAAATCACCCACTACAAGACACTGATATTACCCGTGCTGTTATATGGTTCTGAATCATGGGTATTTGCGAAAGCAGACGAAGCAGCACTTGGAGTATTGGAGAGAAAATACCTTCGTAAAATGTTTGGAATAATCTGTGTTTACAGAGAATATCGGTATCGTAGAATCAAGAGCTATACGAGCGTTATGCCGACAAATACGAGTTAGGCGTATCGAATTGCAGCAATTACGTTGGCTAGGTCATGTTGTGAAAATGAACGAAGATGCTCCAGCTAAAAGGTCATTTGAATACGAACCTACTTACGGTTCACGCAGCAGGGGAAGACCAAAACTCAGGTGAAAAGATCAGGTGGAGGAAGACATCTCGAAAGTTGGAGTCACTAACTGGAGAAGAAGCGCAGAAGATCGAAGCGCTTGGAAATCTATTCTACGTTCCGCTGCATGAACCAATGTTCTATAATAGCCGATTAAGTAAGTAATATCCCTACAAACTCCCTGTTGTAAACCTACAATGCAATCATATCAAGAATTTAGACTATAATCTTAACTAAATTTCAAACTATAACCGTCACTGATATCTCAAATCTTTACTTAAAGCTAAACTTTAACTTGAGTCAGAAACTGTATTATCTCCTAAAATGGTTCTTTCTTTAGCACCTGCACTAAAATGCGAACTCATATTGACGTTAAACCTGAATTATAACTTTTAACTATTTTTAGACCAACCATAAATCTTAACAAGCACTAGAAGAATTTGAAACAGAACTGAATTTAATTTTGATCTAAAGACTTATATTGACCCTAAACTAGAAACTGGAATAGAACCTCAAGTGCAATAAAGTTCAGAGCTAATTTTGTTCGATGATACAAATTTAAAATTAGAACCACAACTAGAAAGGATATTAGAAGACGAAGTAGTAACTAAACGAAATCAAGACTGGAACCTGAACCAGAACGTAAATAAGAACCTGAAGTAGAATGAAAACTGAGACCCAGCTATTCCCAAATACTGAACTGTAACCCGAACCCAAAGGAGATCTTGAACCAAATGGTACGAAAGTAATTTATTTTTTCTGATGTCAAAGAAGAACGCAAACTAGAATTAAAAAAAAAAATTAATGAAAACTTTTTTTTTAACTAGTTTTAACGCACAACGTTGTCGTTGTTAACCAATGATTCCATATTTATGTTTTCCTGGTGGATATTTTTTATTGTTTTTAAATAAACAAAAGAAAATAATTAATGAGCTTTTGCTCATTATTTATTTTTTCATGGCAGACAACAGATACCAGCATTTTTTGAAGTGGACATGTTTTGTAAAGATTTTTTTCGATTGTATTTACTATAAAAAAGATAATGACAATTTTGCTTTTTCAACAAAGTCAATTGTTCTTAATTATATTATAGAATAAAGTGTTTGAATTATTTATTAAATCTGCTTAAAACATTTAATAAGTTTTCTTTGTATTTGTAACCAGTTTTTTTTAATTGACAGCCAAATTGTTGTACTGATTAATCCTTTTAACATGCTCCTTAAGTCCTACCATAACACTCCCTTTACACAAATTAAAAAAAAAAATTACTTAAATTGATTTTAAATGTTCTTTTTTTGTTTCTCGCGCATTCTTCTAACCAGTGAAAAGAGTTAGCATAAAAAGAAAGAAGGAAAACCAAACTAAGTACATCTAAATAATTAAAGCTGTAATTAAAACTTATGCTTGAAACGACTTCCGACAAATTGTGGATATTTAAACGCCACAACGATCAATTAAATTGTTGAAAGTTTTGCTTTTTATTTCTTCATATTGTATTCGCATTTTTGCTTTAGTTTGTTAACACATAATTAAAATAACACGTTGTTAAGGAGCTGAGTTAGTCAGCACTCTGTCAGTCATTTATTTAGTTCTACATTCATTCGTACGAGTTTTTATTACAAAAGTTAGTCTTTTGCAACACACAATTAAAACTTTCATTTCCATTCTTGCAAAAAAGGCAATGACTTTTAAATATGAATTAGAATGTTTAGATACAGACTAGTATTACCATTCGAATAAGAATTATTCGAATATTCGACAAAACTTTTCTTCACTTCTGTTCGAACGAACAATATTTTTTAAATTAGGAATAAATAATTTTAACAGTTTCTGACGAATATTCAATTACTCTGAAGAATCAGACGAAGTTTCTGAATTAAATGATAAATTTAAAAAAAGATTTAAAAAAAATATCAATAATGTTAGAAATACTAAAAACTTAAGAAACATTAACAACATCGAAAATTATTTAAATTATTTGGAAAAATCAAAAAAAAAAAAAAATTAACAGACAAACTTAAAGCCTGGGCTTAGATGGCGAGCTCAAAACTATTTCGTTTTACTTATTAAGCTACCTAAATAAGAGCTTCAAGCATTTTTTACATATCAAAACTTTTAAATTTCATAAAGGTTATACAAAACAAACGCTTAGAACGCACAGTCAACACCACACGGTTGGAAAACCTTATTTGACAGATGGCTAGGTCGGTTTGTTTTATTAAAAATGTATTGGCAATATAATTTTCTTGTAAAAAAGAAACTCATGACGCTTTTACTTAAGAAGCTCAGCTACATTCATTACAACCAAATTTAAGAACCTTTTGTGGATGGTTTTCTAACTGTTAGCAAAAAAAAACTTGAACTAATATTTCGTTTTTTTCAAAGTTAATCAAACGAAATTGTTTATTCTTTATTCGTTCGAATAGTCGGACAAAAGCTTAAAAATATTCGGCTGTTCGAACAAAAAAAAAAAAAAAAAAAAAAAATCATGAAGTTTTATTTGAACGATTTTAAAACCCGAATAATTGACAACACTAATACTTTAGATGAATAGTAGTGAGCCCAAAATATTTTTGATACCAGAATTGAAGTAAAACAGACTTACAGCTGAACTAAAATTGATGTAGAATTTAATTAGTTAGAGCTGAAATAGAACTGAGCTGTTACTGAACTAGAACTGAACTAGAACTGAACTAGAACTAAACTAGAACTGAACTAGAACTGAACGAGAACTGAACAAGAACTAAACTAGAACTGAACTAGAACTGAACTAGAACTGAACTAGAACTGAACTAGAACTGAACTAGAACTGAACTAGAACTGAACTAGAACTGAACTAGAACTGAACTAGAACTGAACTAGAACTGAACTAGAACTGAACTAGAACTGAACTAGAACTGAACTAGAACTGAACTAGAACTGAACTAGAACTGAACTGGAACTAAACTAGAACTGAACTAGAACTGAACTAGAACTGAACTAGAACTGAACTAGAACTGAACTAGAACTGTACTAGAACTGAAGTAGAACTGTACTAGAACTGAACTAGAACTGAACTAGAACTGAACTAGAACTGAACTAGAACTGAACTATAACTAAACCAGAACTGAACTAGAACTGAACTAGAAATAACCTCGAACTGAACTAGAACTGAACTAGAACTGAACTAGAACTGAACAAGAACTGAACTAGAACTGAACTAGAACTGAACTAGAACTGAACTAGAACTGAACTAGAACTGAACTAGAACTGAACTAGAACTGAACTGGAACTGAACTAGAACTGAACTAGAACTGAACAAGAACTGAACTAGAACTGAACTAGAACTGAACTAGAACTGAACAAGAACTGAACTAGAACTGAACTAGAACTGAACTAGAACTGAACTAGAACTGAACTAGAACTGAACTAGAACTGAACTTGAACTGAACTAGAACTGAACTAGAACTGCACTATAACTAAACCAGAACTGAACTAGAAATAACCTAGAACTGAACTAGAACTGAACTAAAACTGAGAAAGAACTAAGCTTTAACTAAACTAGATAAAAAATCTTTAATTAGTTTTAAACGTTCATTATCTTTTCTACGGAGCCACCCCAATAATTCTTTAACTTAACCAGTTACATAAAAAACGCACATTTTCAACCATTTATCAAAGTATCTGTGATTAGTGCTTTTGAGCACAAAAAAATCTAGTGGCTCATTCTGCAAGTGTATGATAAGTCGTTACAGTCTTTAAATCCCTTTAGGTAATAATTTATTTTAATGACTTGCTACGTTTTCAATAGAAGGAAAAAACCTGAAACTAAAAAAAAAACATCAAGAGGAAATAAACCCTACGGGCCTTATAAGTGAGTGTAAAACATAATTCTAACTACTTTGCTTTATTAAAAGAACTTGTGAGGATTAAAACTATTAAGAGACTTGGAAAAACGTAGTTCTTTTGACCAGTTTAGAGGATGACAAGTTCAAAAAAAAAAAAATTGGATCCTTCTCATAAGCTGATAGGATCGATCTATCGTGCTAAAAATCGCTGTTTTAAAAATTAATAAATGCGAACTAAAAATTTTCCTTTTTGTACAATACCTTTAAGTTCCGTTTAATCGTGGGTGTTTTTAAAACTGCTAATGCTATAAAAATATTGATATTATATCAGGTGTTACATTTATGCCAATTTTTAATGCTTTCATCGTTTTTCTATTATATGTTAAGTTTTGCTTTAATCCACGTATAAACGTATGCATTTTCCAGCTTTTATACTTTTTTTCCCTTCCCAAATATTTTTTAGCCACCTTCAGGCTATTAAAACTTTTTATCAATTACAGTCTCAAGTTGAAATAAATTGTACAAACAGAAGTGAGAATGCATTTGCAAGTGAATGAAATTACATTTATAGTACTGAAATCAAAAATGAGACCCAGCATTTCTGATGGTTTTAATAGTAAGCTCTAGTTTAGAAACGTCAGTATTTCCTTAATTTATTTTAACCCTGCATGTACGTTTATACGCAATTCGTTTTAGCATTCTAAAAAATAAATAATAAAAAAAAAAACTGACGAGTGCGGCCAAGGGGTTACCCTTTTAAATTCTCTTTTCCCCTCTCTACCAAAACTCAAGACTTGACGAATCAAACTTGTTGTGTGTAAGCGATTACTAAGTTTAGCAAAAACTAAGATTCCTAAGGGCAGATTACACAATAATGACCGTTTTCTCATTACGCGATTATCGTTTTTCCCAACGAAAAACTGCACATTAAAGAAATTTGGGTTTCTCAATGTTGCATTTGATTCTATTTTGTCGCAAAGCTTACCGGTTCTCATCTGCCCATTATTTATTTGTCATACAAATAAATTCAATCAGCTGCTGCCAGTCTCAACCTAAAGAAGTAACTGTCTACCTTTCAGACTACTATGCTATAGTAATGGGGACAAAGCACTGTGAGCCGTTCTGTAGAGTGATTTACTAACTTTTTACGAGCCACTTACTAACTTTTATCGAGACATATGCATTTGATTTATACCAGTTAAATTGATTTTTAGAGTATGTACTGACAAATGGGCAAAATTGTTCCATCAGCACTGCTGGGCATTAAATACAAATACTTTAATATATTTAAAACGCATACGTGGTTGCCGTTGTTATTGTGTGACACGTTGTTGACTATGTCATTGTATGTAATTTGGTTGTTGAAATGCATGTGCATGGTTTAAAAAGGTGTCAGAAACTTTCAATAAAACTTATTTTTTATTAAAATTCATGAATAAGTGTGTGGTTATAAAAAATAAAGTGCAGAAATAATGTTTACACTCAAGGAATATTTTAAGTTACAGCACCTTTCTTTTTCTACTCTTCAGGTAAATTGTTGGGAGATACGAATTTTAAATCTCTCGCTTAAAGATAGAGGTCAACCGGGAACCTGTGATATAAAGTACTTGATAGGTCTTCGATTGGCTTTTGCTAAGACCACTTCTTGAAGCGGATAGTAGTATGTTCCGCAGATATGTGGAGTAGCTGCTACTGGTAGTCGCGGATAGTCGACTGTCGCAAGGGGAGAGTCTCGGAGGGTCTTTCGAGCTCCCACCAAATTACGAGCTTGCCTATGATCCTTGTGACGTCGCACAGAGGGATTTGTTCATACAATGTTTGGCAAAAAATATAAGGAGAACTCGTAGAATATTGAAATTAGGCACAGAGCCTTTGGTTAATTAAGAAAAATATAAAGTTTCATCAAAATTGGCCACGCCCTCTACCCACCGCCCATAGAACCCAAAATTTATTTTTGGCCCAAAGTTTTTGAAATTTTGCTCTAAACTTTTATTACCTTTTATTACCACTCACTTTTTGTTTCTTTACCAAAACTAATTATTTTATAAATAAATTTCAATACATGCATTTAAATATAGACTTTTATTCATCATCTATCATTTCAGTAACTATATCATCAAGTTTCGCTGGCCTATCGGATACCCTTCATAGGTACAAATTTAAGAATAATTTTATTTGAGTATAAACAAAATGAGTAAACTTTTAAACTCGCTTAAACTTTTTATTCATCAATTATCAATGATAATATAGGGATACATTTTCTGGAAAACATTAATCTATAATTTCTGTTATCCTTATTTCGTGCTTCTTCCGCTTCCTCGGACAGCATGCCTATAGGGAGCACTGCTGCTTCTATTATGCTATTTCCATGTATCAATACTTTATGGACAGTAGCTGGCATGAATACCAATTGCATTTACGAACGAATAGCTCAGCAGTATCCCACGAAAATTTCTTAAACTTCCCCGTATCAATTTTTTGCACACATGTAATTATTTGGAGAATAATTCGGAAGCGATCTATTAGTTCTTCACTAATACCTGTTATATCTGTAAAAGTAAAAGCCTAAAAGTATACAAAACCTTTTATTGTAAATATGCATTGCAATTTATTGTAAATATTCATAAAAAATACGTGAGTTTTATCACAAAATTTATAAGTTTGTTCAGCGATCGCAAAAAGTCGCACAATTTTTTTTACATAAAATGAAAGAAAATATTCCAAACTTTCATTTAGTAGTAGTACTAACACGGAGGTAGACCGAGCTAACTTATTTTTTTTTCTAATGAAAACTGCAAATGCATAATTTTTTGGAGTCATTTTGATTTGCTCAGATCTCTTAAACTATATACATATGTAATTTAAATATTTTTTCTTTCCTATTAAATTTAAGATACTATATTTTAATAAAAATGCTCTTAAACTATTGGTAGTTGCACCATATTTATTGTATAAACAACTGAAATGTAGTAAAATTTTCATCAGTTTTCGTTGTATAATATTTAAATAACTTTACCACACTCTTTTTTATACAAAATTTTATTTTTTTCGAAAACAAATCATGGTTTTCTACTAATGAAACATTTCTCTACAGAATTGCATCATTAGATTTCTAAAAAATAACTATAAAAAAATAGACTTTTTGCAAAAAAAAATCATTAGATTTCTAAAAAATAACTGTAAAAAAATAGTCTTTTTGCCAAAAAAAAATACCACTGTGCGTCGTGGCGAGTAAATATCGGCAACAAACAAAACCAATATCGCAATCTCTGTTGTGGCGAACAAAAGCTTGTCTGGAGGCTTTAGCAGGCAGCCTCAGCACCAGGTGCTTTCGGCTAATCACTGCTTTATCCCAAAATTTAAATGGTTACCGAAATCACATCAAATGCAAATGAGTGGCCATTTGTTACCGCGTGGCACCATGGGAATCGATATATGTATATGTATTTATATAAGAAAGACTCAAGTTGTATGGAGCCGAACAAAGTGTTTTAGTTACCCTTCTGAAAATAAAGGTTGATATGTTTTATGATCATTCCCAAAATATTTCGGTTCAAGCGTTGACCATCCGTGAGCTGGACCATTTTTAAAAATGGTCTTTTTTCAGTTTTTCGAATTTTTTTGTACTTTGCTCCAAGACGACATAAATAAAATTTGGTATCATCGAAAAGAGTTTTTGAAGCAGCATCCAATAGTATATAAAACTTGACCACTTGCGACCTACTAATTGAGATATTAAGCTAAATACATATTTTCGTTTCGGGTTGTCATACAAATTCTACGTATGTGGAAATAATGTTCTGCTTTTCAAATTGAATCTGTTTTATTTATGTCGTCTTGGAGCAAAGTACAAAAAAATTCGAAAAACTGAAAAAATACCTTTTTTAAAAATGGTCCAGCTCACGGATGGTCAACGCTAGAAACAAAATATTTTTGGAGTCACCATAAAACATATCAACCTTTATTTTCAGAGGGGTAACAAAATCACTTTTTTTTTGAGTCGCTCTAATATATATATATATATAAACATGTATATAATCAAGTTGAAATATGTATATTTGTGCTAAATGTTGTCTGCATAAACCTAATGGTTGAAGCTTCTACCATCTGAAAATTCTTTGTAACACAGAAATTAATCAAAATTATTATTAATTTCAAACTAAGAGTAAAAACTTGTTAATTTCCTTTTTAACAACGCAAATTACCAACGTATTCCCTTAGGCTTTAATTTAAAAAAAAAAAAAAAAAAATATTGAAAAAAAGACATAAGTAACACCTTTTTCATATTTCATCTTTTGTCCCTTAATATCAAAGCGTTACACATGACTAACTGCCTTGCGGCATTTTTATATTTGTTTATTCTTTTGTAATTTATTCCTCTACAAAGAAGTGCCGCCCTAATTCACATGCCTTGTCGTTGAAATAATCATTATTATGATAATAATAATAACTACGCTAACACATTAAAATTAAAACACGTTTTTTTATAGTCCTTTGAAACCTGGTCTCTTTATTTATTTTATTTTTTTTTTAACAAACTTTTTTGATGTACAATTTTTGGTTCACTATGAAAATGTTGGGAAAAGAAACGTATTCACAATTTCAGCAGTTATGACCTACATTTTTTTTGTTGCTTTTAATTTAAGCGACACTTATTGTTGTTGACTATGCCAGCAAGTGAGTGTATCATTCATTATGGAAAAAATCAACATCAACATTGTTGTCAGCATCAAATGCTGTCACAGCAACAACATGTGGTTGGTTGAAAATGGTTAAGGGGCCACATCAGTGGTTGCTGGGTAGGGGATTAGTGTTTAGAAATATGATAATGAAAGTGTGTAAGTGTTAAAATTTAGAATGAAGAAGATTTTTCAGAAAAAAAGAATTATTTAAGACACCTTTTTTTCGTATGTAAATGTTAAGTTTTTTTTCTAACGTAAAGTAACTTTTTCCTTGAGGGAAATATTTTTTTTTTAAATATTTAATGGGGCAATTTTCACAATACAAGCGATTGATTGTGCAGTAAAAATTTTATGAAATGCACTTCGATCAGTGCTTCTCATAAAGCTTTTACTATACAATTAGTGCCTGTTTTTAGAAAATGAAAACCAAATTTCGCGTGAGAAATTATATCGAAAACAAAAACAAATTTTAGTATTTAATTGTTGTTTTCAATATTATGTCCGATTTTGCTTCATTTTCTAAAGACAGGCAGTTAGTCGTCTGTATTGTGGAAATAAATTAAAATATAATAGAATCAAATGTTATGTGGCCTGGCTCTGATGAAGGGAGAACAAGCTCTCTACTTTGGTTCAAAAGGGACCAGATAAGCACAGTGGGGTCAGTGATACCTGGGCACTGGTCGGTGGGGAATCATGCAAGGAGAATGGGTATGGAATTCAATGGCTACTGCAAAAGTTGTCATGACGAGGAGAAAGAATTTTCTGTGCCAGTTTCGTGGAATTCAGGGCATTAGGGAGAGATATTTGGAAAATCGGTGTTTGTCTGATCTATCTAAAACGGAACTAAGGTTGCTCCTTCTCTTTACTAGGAAGACGAATTGGTTGAACTATGCAGTTACGCCTTTTGACTAACATTGTTTCTGGGTATTACAAAAGGCACACTGAAGGACCCCAGTGAGCTACACTCATAGAAAAATCAATCTTCATATTGATGATGCCCTAACTTTAGAATTATGACATCAATGTTATTACAAATGGCATCAATGAGGCAAAAAGTGACATCAATCCAATGATGAACGTCATCCTAAAATTGTGTCATATTTTATGCGTCATATACGCTCTGACTACAGTGACATCATTTCCATGCCATTTTGTGTACACTGAAAGAAAAGGCGTCATAACGGTAATGTATTTTGACATCAGTACAGACAAACTGTCATCAGTGGGATGACATAATATATCATGTCATCAGTGCGATGACATAATATATCATGTCATAATATATTATTAACATTCTTTTTATGTTTAAAAAGTTAAATTAGAAGCAAAAATTCCAATATTCTTTTTTTTTTATTATTTATTTAAATACATAAAATGTTTAAAGTTGAATTATTATGAACACCATATCGGGCATGCTGCTGGTGTCTTATAGTTGAGTGTTATTCTTAAAACAAAAGGCGGAATACAACAAAAGTGAAACAAACATGTATAAAGAACAAGTTAATAATGATATTCTCACAATTTGACTTAAGGTCAATTACAATGACTCAATTTGATGGCAGTTTGTTATCGCACTGATGAAATGCTTTATAAAACTGACTCCGATTCGTCATTTCTGTGATGCCAATGTGTCATCTTATTGCTGACATAATTTAAATTGTTGACCCTGATTACAATTTGGCCAAGTAATGTTAAGGCTGACATCAAAATGATGAAAATTGTCATGGGGTCAAAAACGAAGACACTTGTCATAGTACTGATGTCAAAATACATCAGTGTTATGACGCCTTTTCTATCCGTGTATGTTATCCATGGCTACCCAAAGAACCTAACCTAAACTAGAACATAATAAGAGTATAATTTTTATTTATATTTGTAAGTGTTGGTTCATTCACACTTAATTTTGAGTTTTGCGAAGAGAGACGTACAAGAAGGGAAAGGGGGTATATATAGCGTGGTCCAAAATTACCGAAGGGGCTTGAGCTCATTATAACTTTTTATTTAAAACATTATTATGAATTTGTATACAGTAAATTATATCTGGCAAGTGGTGGCAATTTTCTCCTTGGCACATACGTTTTCTTTGTTACGTATTTTCCATAACTTTTCACAAAATTTCGAGTGTTATTATTTGTGTTCAAATGCAAGTAATTTCTATTTTATTCCCCAAGTCATCTGCACAAAATGCTGGAAAAAAACAAAAAAAACAAATAATCAAAAAGTTGAAAGGAATCCAAACCCCTTAAGTCATTTTGGGCAACCCTGTAGTTGTCACAACTACGGTTTTTTCTCTATTTGTTTTTGCTAGATAAGTTTAAGTTTAAAGCTTAAAACCACAAACAAATTGAATAGATGAACAGATTGCATATGAACGTACACGCAGGTTAAGAAAAAAAATTAAAGAAAACTTCTTCAGATAAACTTGACTTGCTTAACCAGAACTTACAATGAATAAAATAATTTTTTTTTAGAAAACGCAATTTTACATCAAAAAAAATACATTTTGCTAATAACAAAGAAATTATAAAATTTTCTTTAGAAAAATAACCTTTTTTATGCAAAGCATCGTTAAAAAAAGGATAAATTTATGTACACAAAAAAAAGTTTTTTATCAATTAAAAAAATGGTTTAAAAAGTATTTAAATTTAATTAATGGGATAATTGAATCAATTATTTTTTTTATTGAAAGAAAGTTTAAAGTTTAATTTTGACTTAATTAACATTTTAGTTGTTTTGAAATCAATTTTTAATTAAATATCAAAAAATATTAATTGATATTTTCGTTTGAAATAAAATAATTTAAACTTGTAGAATTGTTGTTGGGAATTGTCAATATTTAATTAAATCAATTAATACATTGTTTGAAATGGCAAAGTTTTTTGATCATGTTTTTAATTTAAATTAAAAATATCATTTAATGAAATAAAATATTCACGATTTTACAATATCTAGTAATCAATATAATCATTTTGGTAATAAGTGCAAAATCAACAACAAGCTTGATTATATGAATTTGGTATGAGTTTGGTAATTATAGATATTTTTTATTTTTTTTTTCTGTGTAGTAGGAAAAGACTTCTGTGTTTTAAGAAAGTATTTTTAGTCCTGTTTTAAAAGATAGTTCTTCTTTAAAATATTTCATTAAAAAAAATTAACTTTTTTTCTTTCTGTTGGAAAAATGTTAACGTAAAACAAAATAGTCAAAATAAGGGTATGGTTTCTCAAAAACCAAAAATACCTTTTTACAAAAAATACCTTTTTACAAAGAGTACACATTAGAATTAGTACCTTTTTACAAAAATTACCTTTTTACAAAAAATACCTTTTTGCAAAGAGTACACATTAGAATTAGTACCTTTATACAAAAATTACCTTTTTAAAAAAGTACATTTTAACATAAAGTAGTTTTTTAAATAAAAATAATTTTTTTCAAAAAGTACCATTTTATAAAAAGTACAATTTTACAAAAAGTACCATTTTATAAAAAGTACAATTTTACAAAAAGTACCATTTTACAAAAAAGACTCTTTTTACAAGAACAAATTTATATTTTTACAAATAGTTCCCTGTTTACAAATGTTCCCGTTTTACAAAAAGGACCCTCTTTACAAATAGTACCCTTTTTACAAAAAATACCCTTTTTATAAGGGTAAAATAAAAAGTAATGATTTGAAGGAACAACATCAAAGTTGATATACTAGTAAAGCTTTACTGTAGATGATAACACTGTGCTAGTTTACAAATTTAACAAGCGGGGCACCTGTTGGGGCAAACACAATACGAGTGCGCTGGATGCAGGGTTGTTAATCGTTTTTTAGGTCAGCTCTTCTTTAAAAACGACATTTTTTTTCAGTATTTATTTATTGAATCTTCATATATTAAATATGAACTAACAATAATTAATCAAAACTATCCTAATATTTGCTTAATGTCCTGCCAGTGCCAGACAAAAAAGATTTCGTCATCACGGGTTCTGTTCACATAAAAATTAATAAAGATTAAAAATTAAGATTTAAAGTACCTAAACCTAAAATTTTACTCGGTTTTATACCATTTATTAATTTCTTATAAAACATTTTATTGATAAACATGCGCCATAAAAAATCTTTTTGAAAAAAAAAATTTACTAGAAATTTTTTCAAGTAATTTAAATATGTACACAGTGCACTCGCGAAAATGTGAACACTTACAGCCGTATTCATAACGAAAATTTGGCATGAAGTTAGCACAAAGTTTATTCATAATACACTTACCAAACTCTGGCTAACGATTTGCTAAACTCTTGCCAAATAATAATTTTGTTTGTGTTTTTTTTTTAATACACTGTTTTTTTTTTAGTTTAGAGTCCTTTTTTAAATATATTTTAATTTAAAAACATTTAAAATTTTTATATAAAGAGGGAAAATAAAAAAATGAAATGAAATGACAAAACCAGCGATGATTAATGCAAAACGTGTTGCATTTTTGAGTATTATAATGTGGCATCATTGATATTCAGAGTTGATTTATTAAAAGTTAGCAGACGGATAAAATTTGTTATTAATAAACTCTGTGCTAACAAGCTGCTAAGCTCAATCGGCATTCTAGTTGGCAGCTCGTTGTACGTAGTGTACAAACTGTGGCTAACTTTTTGTTATGAATACGGCTGTTATTTTTTTATTTTTTAATTTTCTGGCTCTATGTGCGAATGTTCAGCAATAGTATGGTTTTTTAATTGATGTGCATAAGTGTATCCATATAAAAATTAATAAATGGTGAAAAGAAACTGAAAAAATTGAGTTTTCAATTTTAAATTTGAATTTTTAACAATAATTTTCACTCTCAATTATTTTTTAAGCAAGAGCTAAGGAAAAAGAAAACAGTTAGCACCACTGAATTTACCGTACTTGATTAAGGTTAACCCTCCGGGGGCTCTTTTGTTACAAAAAACCAGTTGCCAATTCTAAAGCACAGTGTAATTTTAAAAAAGGTTCTTTTGAAAATTAGATATTTTTGGTAGAACAGTATTTTTTTAAATTTATTTTTACAAAATGTATATTAAATATAAAAAAAAAAAAAAAAAAAAAAAAATGTTACTGAAATGCATTTTCTTTTTTCAGGAGTACCTTTTTAAAAGAGTTCCTCTGTACCCAATAATTTTTTATGCCTTTAAATTTTTGTTAAACAAATTTTCTTAAGTTTCTTTACAAATAATTTCATTTTATTTTGAATACGAGTGCATTGTGCTTGCCCTTATTTATGCTTGACATGTCTGTTTGTAGCATTTTATTAAATATTCATATATACAAAATAAAGTTAAATCTACTCACTTTTGTAATATTTTCGTTTTATGTACTCACACTTGTTTTGTGATAAAAATTATCTACTAAAACACATTTTTTTTTTGTGTTGAGATGTATAAGGATAATCAGTGTTTCGTCCTTTTGCTCTAACATTATAATGTTTTAAATAAGACATAAAATTTTGTAGCGATTTAATGCGTAAAGGAAAAATAAATTTTCCGGCTTTTTTAAGGTAAATTATTGTGTAACATTTTTTGAAATGTATTCACATTACTCGTTAGTTTTTTTTTTAAAGTTTGCTTAACAAATTTTCGGATCTACGCTGGCATGGGACTTAGTTTGTAAAACTTTATCTAACTTAAGAGTAATGCACTTATTTAATTTTACAAAAGCTTAATAAACATTTTGTGAATTTATTTTAAAGGTGACATAAAATAATGGATACAAATAATAAAATAATTTTTGTATGTTCCGGGGTGCGTATGATTTATTTTAATATAATTTCAAAATAGTCATACGCCTTAAATATAAATTTTACCAGTTAAGAAATGGTTATAAATTTTGTTATAAATAAAATTGTCTAAATAAGTTTTCATTATTTAATAGATCATAGTTGAAGTAATTCAACAATATTAAAACAGTTCAAAAACTTTAACATATATTTTTTCAAAATATTGAAAGCAATTTAATTACTTAATTAATTAATTTACTTACTTAGAAAGAATAAGTTCTTTCTAATAGCTATACCTTTTTTAGCATTAAAATATCTATATTCTAATGTTAACCCTGAATAAATAAATAAAATAAAATATTTTTTTGTTAGAACCTCTGACATCGTTTTTCAGTATTTTTTAAGAGATTCTCGATCGAATGATCGACTATAACTACTTTCAAAAAAAGAAAAAAAATATTTTTCTTAGGAAACAAGATTTTAAAGAACGAAAAGAATAAAAATCTGCACTCTCTTTTTTTTTATCTCTAAAGTCAATGATTTTAATATACGAGTATTATATAGAAAATTTTATTTTAGAAATTATTGCTTGATAAATTTAATTGAAATCAATGCTTGACGTTAAAATTAGGGATGTAACGATACGGCTTTTTGCCGATATCAATACCGAAACGCATATTGAATTTGAATTCAAGTTAAATTTCCCAAAACTCAAGTAGAGTTAATTATAACTTATATAAAATTACAGTGCAAGAGATTATTAATAATTAAAATTAATATCTATAACATTTAAAAAACAAAGAACTGTTTTGTGGTTGGAATTTTGTTTAAGCTTTGATATCGTTGCAAATAAGACTTCTTGAGTGTTTGTAATTCTCATTCCCTCTGAAGTCTTATAGTCTTGTAGGTGTGTGATCAGAAGATAATTCTAAGGAAGCTTCAACAAAAATCATTTCTGCGGGGAGGTTTTTAATCACTCCAAAATCGATGACATCTGGAACTTTTTGCTGATCAGTAGGCTAATATGTTGGTTGTCCGCTCGCGACCACATTAAGATCCATTTTACAAATTGTGTTAAACAATACACGACCCTAAGGCGTAATAAGTCGTGACCCCCAGAAAGTGTGTTTAGCATTATAATCGCCAGCAGCCAGGGTCCTAATGATTTAAAATATTTATTATTTTATATTTTTTAATTGATAAAAAACTTTTTTCTGTGTATAATACAACAAAAAATTCAAAATTTTGTTACATGGGTTAATCGATTGAAATTAACCGGTTTAATCGTTAATCGAAAATAGCCAATTTTAAATTAATCGATCAGTTAATCGGGTAGTAATTAATCAGTTAACCAATTAACGGCTTACCGAATGAATACCCTACCATCTACACTGCCGTGAGATTCATTTGGTACCTTGAAATCTCTGGCAGGGATATTCACATTATTACTGATAGCAAGGCGGCCATAATATACCTGGAGAATGTGTTCATCACATCGAGAAATGTCTAAGTCTGGCGGATGTCTCTGGAGGAAATAGCGATACATTTTGTGGTTATCCTTAAGTGGGTCCCCGGACACAGGGACATAAATGGAAACTGTATGGCGGACTCTTTGGCGCATGCAGGCCCCATGCAGGTTGCATTAAAACGATTGAACATATGATATAGGTGTTTTACTCCCAAGGAGTAAGCAACTTATTTTACACAAGTTTCATTGTATTGCCGGTCAGAGATGGCTTGATGAAACCAACGGAGGGAAACCAGGAAAATTTGGCCCATCATAGATGAAAAAAGTACTAGGCGGGTATTACAGCTGTCAGGCATAACCTCAGGAAGCTTATTGCGGTTATAACTGGCCACTGGCCCATTAGGAGGTACGCCCAAAGGCTAGGTTTTCCGTTATAATCACCCTTATCGTATGTCGCATTTGTTGTCGTATTTAAAATTGAATGGTATCGTGGAAACTTTTCGCCTACGCCTACGACTCTCTATTTTTTGTAAGAGAGTCGCTTTGTAACAGATTACTTAATTTTTTTTTTAATGAAACACCCTGTTATGAAAATGTCAACAAATCACTCATCTTTTGTATTAATTTTATTTAATCCTTTATTATACCCTTTTGCCAAGTACGGCTTTTTTTTCCATTATCTCCGCCAACTTGGAAAATTTTGCGGGTGTGGTAATTTTTATGCTAAAATATAAAAAAAATAGAAAAAAAAAACAAAAATTGAAACAAAAAGCTTTAAAGCTGCTTTTTATATAACTTACGATTTGTTTGACTCCATTTTTAAAGAATTTTTATCAAAAAATAAACTCTGTCGTGAGCAAAAAACTTAACGACAGTTTTTAGCGCTTTTGACAGGCAAATACGCCATCTGCGATACCGTTTTTGTAGTAGAATTATATTCAGTGTCGTATTCGCTGGCGTTTTTGCCAACCGCGATGCGATTTTCTAAAAACGCCTAAAAAACGCCAAAAAACGACACAAAATTGCCAACCACGATAAGGGTGAATGACTTATGCAGAAGTTGCGGTGACGAGGAGGAGGAAGAATCAACGGAACATCTTCTGTGTCATTGTCCGGCTTTCTGAGATCTGAGACGTAAACTGTTTGTTCGAAGAAGCCTTGGAGACAAAACTTGTCTCTCTTATATTGATTTAAACAGGATCCACTCCTTTGTTCAATCGACTGGTTGGCTGAGTGAGAATAGTAGCAGCCAGGTAACATAAAACCCTTGGGAGACGGTGTGATATGCTTACACAATGGGAACTTATCAATGAACCCACGTGAACTGTGCTTGAGTACGGCTGCCAATTGGAACATAACCAAACCTACACTGTACCAAGTTTATACTCTACGCGTTTCTAAGTTATATACCCAATATTTTTGGGAAAAATTTAATAAGGAATTAACCAAAATTTACTCATTAAAATGTACTCATTTGGTACAATTTAAAAATTTGTCATAGTTCCCCCTTTTAGAATTTTTAGTATAGCAAACAAATTAATAAGTATGTTTCATTGCATTTATGTTGTACAACAAATCGTTAGTGTAATGGGCGCTTAAATATGCGACTAGAATTGTGTATAGAGCGATTTGTCAACTTTTACAATATGGCAAGCGAAAGGCAGACAGACGAAGTTTGTTGGTAAGGGGGCGACACTGTATGCGTGACACACTTTACTCTTTTCCTCTCTTGCCTACAAACGTCGTCTGGCTTTCACTTGCCACGTTGTAAAAGGGGACTTATGGTACCCACAGACCAGGCAACATTAGTCAAAACCTGTGCTACTACTTTTGTTTCCTTTTTACCACAGACGATGACACAAAAAGCAAAACATCATTATGGTTTTTTTTTTTGGAATATAGAAGTACTACTTAACTTTACAAATATATGCGAAAGAAATTTTTCATATCCTTTTTTTTGTGTTTTATTTTTATAACTTTCACATTTAACGTCCCATAATTCTGTAAAATTTTTTTAAGTCCATTTATAAAATTTCTCCATTTTTCATTGCTTATAATGTTCGTCATTTTTTCTTTTTTGTTTTTTTTTGTGTACAATTAAATTTTTATATACTTTTTTGTTGTTTTAATAAATTAAAAACAAAAAAAAAAAAAAAATATGGTACCGTGAAGGTCCAAAGAATACATTTTTTTTTTTGGAAATTGGTACAAAATTAAAACCCCATTAACCATCCCTGAATCATACCCAAACAATTTGCAGTCTTTTTTTCGCACAAGCACTTTGGTTTTAAGTACGGTTGTGTGTGCGTGTGTCAGTGAGTGGGAGTATAGACATTTCTTAATGTCTCTATAGTTCATGGAACTTGTGGTAGTCCGTAGTCCAAATAAAAAATGTACCAAGCAGGTCCTTGAAAAAGGAATTGAAAATTTGCAGCGATTTGATATTAAAAAGTCATTATCAGAGTCTAATTTTTTTCTAGAACGAGGAGTGTCATTTGAAGAGAACGAATATTTAAATTCTGATTTATTGTTGATTGCAATCACTGGATGTTATATCAATTTATGTCATTGCCTCAAAGGAACAGTAAGTTTGCTTTAAATAAAAAAATTTAGTCTGGAAAATTTAACCAAATGAACATTAATAGCCATCGACATCGTGGGATTAGCTATAATTCATTCACTCATTCCTAAACCAACAACCATCTAACTCTTTTTACATTACTCATGTGCTAACCTTGTCCCCATAAGAATTACTGGGTATTTTTATTGTTTATTATTATTAAAATCTCAATCATTTCACTATTTTGTTCGACTGAATTTAACAACGACAACAAAATTATACGGACATACTCCGACAACCGCAAAACGCTTAACATTTGCGATTCCTACTTATGGCTAATAAATCAGTAAGGGCTTAAACGCTGGTTTAGTTGAACTAAACTTAATATTTATATGTAGTTTAAGCTCAACAGTTGTAAATCAGTGTCCCATGTATTATATGTATTCTAAAAAGTAACATGTGGCAGCACTACGATAAATGTTGTCAAATTCATATGGTCTGAATTGGTAGTTTAAACGCCCAACTTTATGCGTTTAAAGATGGCTTATATGTTTACTGATTTATAGATTTGTCGGTTTAAGCACATTTTAAACCAAAAACAAAGTTTAACTTGCTCTGATTTATTAGCCCTTAAAATCGCATAATACGTGTTTTGTTAGTCGCAACCGCAATAAGTTTGCAGAAGTCTGCGAATATTTTTAAGAAACTATCAGGAAATCGAAAACTCCAGAATTTAAAAGTCTTTTTTTTAATAAGACTTTTGTAGTAAAAAAATACAAATACAATACTGTACAAATATATCTCTATTAAACAGAATTCTATAAGGAAATTATCAGCCCAATTATGAATAAAAATTCCCCGGGAGTTTCTTCCCTTCTCCCATTTTTCCTTTTTAAAATCGATTGTAAAAATGGGAAAAGGGCAAAAGCTCCCGGGGAATTTTTATTTATAATTGGGCTGTATAAAAAATTGGATTAAGAGTGTATTAAAAAGAACTTCAAAATTCTTGCGGTTTACGTTTTCAATTTCCAGAACAATTCCTGTATGGCAGATCGCAAGCAAAACGCATGAGTTTCAAAACACCATAAACTAAATTTGGCGTTTTGCTATTTCAAATTGGGCGATTATTAGAACACTGTAATCATACATGTGAATATTACATCTATGGCCAATTTCACCAATTCTATTTAAATATCAATTAATGTTTACAATTTGTTTTTCATGTCAAATAATAGAAAAAATAATAAAAATTTATTCAATTAAATAAATTTGTGATATTAATTAAAAAATCATGTAATTAAATTTGCACCATTCACTTAATTAAACGTTTAATTCACTTAATTAAATTTTTAATTAAAACTGACTTTATATTTGATTAATGCTTTAATTGTTGAACAATTTTAAAGAATTTTTTCTGTGAAAAATAAAATTATATGAAAAACTACACAGAAAAAATTTTAGCCAAAATTCGATCAACTAAACCAATGATTGATATAAAATTTTTTTCTAAACAATTTTTTAATTGATTCAATTAAATTTTTTAATCAAAACTCAATATGTTTAATGTTAATGTGTGTATTTTCATATTTTGTCCTAGTGGTGTATAATACAACACATACTTTTATTTGAATACTTCATATCTATAAATGCGAATACTTGTTTTAACTTAATACTTGTAGCTATAAATTAGACCTCAGCATTTTATAAAAATATATTTATAAGCATTAGAAAATAATTTTTTTTTTGCAAAATCTTATAAATAAAAATCATATTAATTTGTTCCATCAATTAACCATGAGTATGCAACACCCGACAAGTACTTGCAGATTTGCGAAAATTACAGCATCACTACTTCTATTGGAAGAAAATAAATAGTATAAAACTAAGAATTAATTCAGTGTGCAAAGTGATCTTAAACAGTCAACGTTGTTCGCGTACGTAAATTTAATTTTGTGTTTTGGAAATATTGTAACGGAACATTTTTTTGTTCGCAACAAAAAAAATTTTTGTATGTGTTTGTGGGTGATTAAGATAAAAGCATACCCAAATATTCTTGGACAATAAAGTGCAAATATTCTTAGTTGATTTTATGTATTTACACGTCTTTCTCTTGTACTGCTACATTTGTCTGTGTTGTTGGATTTTTTTAGCTTGTAAAGGGAAGAAACAACATTTTTCAAAGACTTTAAATTCTTGGAAATCTATTTAATTGTAAAAACAAAAAATAATGACTTAACATTTTGTTGTCAACAAATTTGTACTAAATATAATACGCATTTTGCAGCATTTGAGTATAGATCAGTATTGGCAGAATACCACCTATTGAAAAACTCTTTACCTCACATGGAAAATCATTCTTGAGGCTAAAAGAATTTAACAAAAGCATTAATTAATACCTCGTCCTATAGCATTGACTCCAAAATAACATGTTCATTAGTTTCAAAAAAATTACTTCAAAGTGAACATATTGATGAAGGTAACAAAATATTTATATTATAATATCGTTATACATATTTAAAAAAAAATTTTTTTTCGTATATTTACAGATTCTAAAATGTTAACAATTTTGTGGTATTGCCACAATTTATTCCCGCCTCAACTTAAAATTAGTACTGACGAAAACGGAGCCAAATTTAAGAAAAAATACAGTGTTGTGATTTCACAAGAAACATTTGCTGTCGTTGCTGGAACCATGGAGGAATTTGACACTAAACTAAAATTATTAGAAATACAAGGTCGAAGTATTCAGCCAAAGCTGCTTATAGTTGGAGATATCTCAAAAGTTAAACAAATTTATGTATATTTTGGCGATTTAAGATATCCATTTGTTTTAGTTGTAAACGCATTTAACATGCTATTTAAAATCTTGTTTGTGTTTAACCTTCAATATCCCAATGAGTCTGAGATTTTTGACAACTTTATTCAATCCCTTTTTTATGATTTGCCTACAAACAAAACATTTTTTAAATCATCTTCAATTAAACAAGAAATTCTTAAATTAAAAGAATAACTTAAATGTTAATTTATATGTACTTACATAATTGTTTTAGAATGAATTATTTACTTAATATTATTGATTTATAAATACATGAACTTTGCATTTATTTTCTTTTCGAACTGTTACAATAACCCTTTATTTAATGTTAATTTTAAATAAAAATATGACAATAATACAATCTAAAATTGATTAAAAACCTGCTTTATCTTTTGTGAATAAGGGGGTTGGTTAATATTTTAATTGATTTTAAAATACTAATTAATTAAATTTTTTAATTAATAACACAATTTATTTGTTTGATATTTTTAAAAAATTTAATTAATATTTTAATTAATTCAACTAAAAATTTAATATTTTTAAATAATTCAAATCAATTAATTTTTTAATTAATTCAATTAATATTTTGTTTGAAAATCTAAGAAAGTTAATTTTTATTTTTTTAATCAATTCAACGAAAAATTTAATCAAAAATATTAAACAAAATTAATTATTCGTTTAATTGGTTTAACTAATAGTTTAATTGAAATTTCCTCCTGATTTTCAATTAAAGTTCTTAGTTTTTATTAATTGACTTTAAAATAGTGGTAAACTTCAAATTTACAAACGCATTAATTGATATGATTAATTTGTTTGCAGGTTGAAAAATAGCGAAAAACTTAATTGGGATAACAAATTTCTTAATTGAAGTCAGTTTTTCATTTTTTCTGTGTATATTTCAATATGAATTCACATTTAAATAGAATTGGTGAAATTGACCATAAGGATTCGGTTTATTTTACACTTTGAATTAAGAGCAAAACTTTTCTTCTAAAAAAGCGGGAATTTTAAATGAAATGTTCTTTCTGCATTGACAGAAAAAATTAAAAATTGTTTCTAATCACCAAATTCATAGAACCAAGCAAACAATTTGTTGATTTTGCACCTATTACCTAAATTTTAATAGTGATTACTAAAAGTTGTTAAAATTGAAAATCGTGAATTTGTTTTTCAATAAATGATATCTTAAATTTTAATTAAAAAAAAAATGATCAAAAAACTTTGCCGTTTTAAGCAATGTTTTAATTGATTTAATTATATATATAGCTCAGATTTTGACAATTCCCAACAACAATTCTACGAGTTTAAAATATTTTACTTTAAGCGAAAAAATCAATTAAGATTTTTTGTTATTTTAATAATATTTTAATTAAAAATTTATTTCAAAACAAAAAAAATTATATTTTTATTTTTTTTTTCAACTAAAAAATTAATTGATTCAATTATCACATTTTTTAAATTTAAATACTTTTCAAAAAATTTTTATAATTGACAAAAAAACTACTGAAGATGTTTTCTGTGTATACAATTGTGTTGTTTTTTTTAAACTTGCACAATCTAACACACACACACACACACACATACATACACATTTTGGACTGCTAAAATAAGATAAAGAGATTTGTCTACTTGAAGTGGCTCTTAAAAAAATTGTTTGTTATTAATCTCTTTTTCTGTGTTACAAAACATATTTTATAAACTGTAAAGCGACAGTTCTCACATGGGGAGAGTTACTAAAACTTAAAAAAAAAAAAAAAAAAAAAAACGACTTGAACAATAACAGAAGCTTAAATCAACTAAATGGTGTCTCAGTAAGAATGCACTGTTTCGTTTCAAAATGAAATTAAAGAACGTATTTTTTGAGATGTGTAATTTTTTATTTGATTGTAAAGGAGACATATTCCTTTTAAGTATGGAATAAAATATTCGTGAAGAGGCCCCCATGGCTCTGATGACAGGCACTCTTTTCATGAAATTTTCCGTGACTTTTTCACAGAGATGTGGCTGATTCTTACCGAAGACGTCTTGGATCTCGGATTTGAATTCAGGAATCTGGTTTATTCGCATAAGCCCGGCGTTATATCGAATGCTGACATCAGAATTTATGGAAATAATTTCTTCTGGATATCGATGCTGCATTAAAATGACAGTTTCATGCGCGGGGTGGCAGGTGACGCCGTCTTGCCGAAACCGCATGCCGCACAGAGCCATGCCGTGCAGTTGAGGCCACAAGACCTCTGTAATCATGTTCCTGTAAGACCCAATAAAAGATTTTCCTATTTTGCGAAGTACTAATGGTACATTTCAAAAAGTAAGCACACATTTATGCGCTACGCAATAAGACATACACAGATGCAGTAAGGTAAGTGAACGAATTCTTAATAAATTAAAAACAGTTTGAAGAGCCACGACATTCCCTTACTCCGAAGCAGGTTTGTAAGGGAGCATATTTTATTCTCTTCGCTTGTCTGCAGTCTCTGGCGGGAATCGAACCCGCAACCCCAGTACTGATAGACTTGTTCACTACCAGCTAGCCTACGGTAACAAAAATTTCAGTGTGTAAAGCTGATCGTTACATTCACCAAATTTTTATATGCGCTGAATAAAGCGCTTTCTGTGTCAAAAATGTATTGCTTCAAAGTGGGAACCCGTCATATAAAATTCATGTCTGCCGTAAGCGATATGGTAAGCGGAACTTTTACGTTTCTCCCTTAAAAACCTGCTTCGTTGGAAGCTCCATTTTTTATTGCGCAATGCCGTTCACAGAACGATACCGAATAGATTTGTTTGGGTTTTCGGCGACAATCTCGTTTACAGCAGCAATTTTTTCAAGAGACCGACCAGTACGTTGACACTCAGGAGTCTTACTATCCATAACCGATCCAATTTCTTAAAATTATTTGACCACTCCTTGAACATTAGGTGCACTTTCTCGACTGAAAATTCTTCGAGGTTTGCGAGCGATGTCAGCATAAATTTCCAAATTTTTATAAAAAGTTTTCCTAGCACGCTGTTCTTTCGCAAAGCGCTCCATTTTTAATAATCGGAATTAACATAAGCGACAGCAGCCAAATTTCAGAGTTGCCACTTGTAGAAAAAAATTACTCTAAATTTAAAAAGTGCACGCTTACTGAGACACCCTTTAGAACCTTAACTATTGGGTGTATTATTTAAAAACGCTGGAATGACAACAGATGACGTATGGTTTGTGTATTTTATAACTTTAATAGAGTTTTAGAAGATAAACATTTGCCATTTATTCTCATTTAGATGCTCTGCATCATTCAGAAATGGTGATTTTGATACGGAAGTTTAAATCGGCCTGGGAAAGAAAACAAAAGTTGGGAGATAATCAATAAAAGGCATTGCTTCTTTATAAAAATTGTCTTCAAACTTAAGAATAACTTGCAAAATTATTAAGAGGCACTTAAGCACAATTTTAAAAATTTTGCTAGCGCCAGGATTCATCAAAAATCAAGGAAATTGGTTACTAATCGATTTGAAGCCATGAAAAATAATACCATTTTAAATGTCCAAAATGCGGCTGAAGTCAAGAGAAGTTTAAAGACGATTTTGTATTTACAAAATGAGGCTTGAATGCTATTATGAGAAGTAGTAATTGCATTGAATCATTACCCGCGTTTAAAAGTAGATTCATTCCGATACCTCCTCAGCCGATATCAGGGTTCCTCGCTCAACACAATTAATTAATTTATATGAAAGGAATCTATCACTTTTACATGGGGTTGTAATTTGAGGGGGTTAACTGACTATTTGACCAGTCACACATCTATTCGCAATATACGTGTTAAGTTTTAGTTACTACAATGCTAGTCCGTGGTATTTTTCCAATAAAAACAGTCCTAGAATTAATTTTAAGAACAAACTTGAAAATAGTCCCAAAGAAATGTATCACACCGCCGGTAAATACTACACCTGTTACAAAAACGATCTTAATAAATAAAAAAAAAAATCTTATATATAAAAAAATTATTAAAACAAAATTAATACAAAATTAATGGTGTTGTCTTTTCTACAAAAAATGTGACATTTTATTTAAAAAAATGCAATTTGGTGTTCGTTTCTTAAAAATGCTTCGCTCTCCAAAGGGGTGGCTTGTTTTATTCTAAAAAATGCACCCTTAATAATGGCATAAGGCATTGCATTTTACGCCCCGTATAAATCGACAGTGTTGATAATGCCCTGTAAAAAGATGGCTTTTGTTTATATATAGAGTTACCAGACGAAGTTGGGAAAAAATCGCCTCTAATTAGGACTGTAAAAATTTAAAATTGTAATAGTTATTTTTTCTTTTATTTAATAGTAAAAACATAAGAAAGCACTACATTGCTAATTATAGGTTGTCAGTGATAAAAATTAAAGTGGATTCGGTGTTATAAAATTGTTTTTGAAAAAAAAAACGTCAAATCAAGAAATCTGAAATACCTGGTGTTAATAAATCAGCAATCTGGCAAAGGAATTTTCTTGTTTACATATGTATTTTATTAAAAACAAGCAAAATAAATTGGAATTTCGTCATTCATTTTGTTCATTTATTTATTAATTTAATATCAATCTATTAACAAATTTTGATTTTTGTATATTTTTTTATATTTTGAAGAACAAACTTTTTAATTTATGTACATATTTTTTTATATTTTGAAGAACAAACTTTTTGTCAGCTGTTAAAAACAGGGCGGTCCAATTTTTTGTTTTTTTCTTGTCAAATAAAAAATTGCATTATAACAGGGTCGGCAAGACCTTTTATAGATGTACCTTTTAACAAGGTGGTATTTTTTTTTGTAGAAAAGAAAACACCATAAAAAATTCTACCTTTTTGTTCAGACTTAATATACCAGCTCAGTGGTTAGTTCTCCTTTCACATGTCATTGGTTAATTCTTTTTGTTCCTATTCTATTTTCACAAATTCCAGACCAGTTCTGTTGGAACAATTGACACAAATATCAAATATCATTTCTAACATGACAACGCTCCGCAACATGTTGCTAGACGAGATAAAAACTTTCTGAAAGTTAGAAAAAAGTTTTCGAGTAAATTTATTTAACCCAAATCAGCTTAGAATTACTTTAAGACCCATAATAAATATGGGGGATTTCATGTCAAGTGACCCAACTTTTGAAATCGATGTCTTCCGATTTGGATGAAATTTGCACTAAGGTTAGTCTTATTGGATAGTAGTTTAGACACAAATTTTCAACAATATCAGTCAAAAAGTTTCTGAGTAAGAGGGGGACAAAATTTGACATTTTGGCCAAACCGGTGTTCTTTCTCATCCATGTAACTTATTATCTATTGGTGTTAGCAAAATTTGTCCAAAACAAATTAGATAGCTCTTTCTTCAAGCTTTCGAAAAATATATTTTTGTTTTTTAAATTTTTATTTTTTAAAATAAAACTTATTTTTTATTTATTTTGAAAAGGGTATTTTTTTTGCTCAAAAGAAAGCTTAGGTGTTTTCCTTAAAATTAGTTATGGTCGCTATTTGGGATGCGAGTGGGTTATGTATAAAAAAAAATAATTTGTAAGTCAGGACGAGGATTTTTCCATTTTTAGCATATGCACTATTTTGAATTTTTTCCTATTTGTGTGTAAGTGTTTCTTAAATCTTAAAAATAAAACTTATGCTGAGAAACTAGACAAATTAACCTTTCCGACGGTATATAACAACCTAACTATCATTTCATACCCTCGATACTGTAATACCCACAATATGTTAATCCCACTTGACATGAAATCCCCCATATACTTTATGTGGTCTATGACAAATATAAGAAAAGTTTCTCACGCATTGATTATCTTGGTGTACGTTTAAATGTGGTGAGACAACATGCTGAATCAATATTTTCTCGATCTTTAGCACAGTAATCTGAAATTAAAATGGATTTTTAATTCACTAAAATAATTTATTCAGGCTCAAATTAAGGTTCAAGTTCAGATTCTAGTTCAAGCAAGAGTTCAGTTTTATTTTAGATGTAAGTTAAGGTTATACTTCAGCCTTTGGTTGAGGTTTTAGCTACGGTTTCGATTCGGGTCTTTGTTTGAGTTTTACTGCAGGTTCTGTTTGTGGTACCACTTCATGCTACTTCTAAGTTTCGGGATAATCGGTTCATAATTTAACGTAATGCGCATATAAAAACCACTTGAGGAAAACACTATAGTACGCCAAAAACCGTAACAAATAAGACTATTGTAATAAAAATTGTTCTGTCATAGATTCATAGGACTAAAAATAACACAATCAAACTAAGTGAAGCTTGGAGTATAATAGGCCCCATAAAAAGCCCACTCGTTAAATATTCTAACTCTCGGTGGAGGGCATCAAAGATTGGGCTTAGCCGAATATAGCACTTTTATTTGTTTAACTAAATATAATTAATTATTATTATTTTTTAATTGCAGGTGTTCGTTCTTCTTCGCGTATTTAAAGATAAGGTAAGGAGCTTTGCAAAAGTAAATACACTTAGATGTTTAAGAGTTGATTATACACGAATTGCTTACTAAATGATAAAAATACACTGGTTCTTAAATAATGGCGTATTTATCAAAATAAAATTTTACTAGAAAATGCAAAATTGTGTCACGGTATTTAAAAATTATAAAGTACTTTACGCCAAAGTTTAAAGTACTGGACTGGACTCAATCAAAAATAACTTAAAATGACATACGCTGTTATTCATGAGGTTCTTATTTTTACATAATTCTCAATAATTTATATTATTCATTCATATTATATTAAAGTTTAAGTTTTAGTTATGACTTGATAGAAAAATGCATTGCCTGCATTTTCTTTTACTGCACTTAAACTAAAAAACACATTTGCTTGCATAAATATTTGTAGAAAATTCATAAAAAATAGTTAAGTCTTTTAACTTGACGACTTTAACGGGCTTATGTATGACAAATAAGTATAAAAATGTATCTCTTTTTATACTTTTTGTAAGAAATAATAAAGTCTGTAGAATAATTTATTTCAAAAAGGGAAAGATGTCTTTGCAAAGGCACTGCAGTTGTTCAACTTTTTTTATGTGGTAAAATCTTTTAATAAGTGCTGTGCTTTTTTTTTTGTATGTTTGCTTAGCTTTTTCAATGAAAGGAACAAAATTTTAATAAAAAGGGTACACAAATGGCAAAAAAGTAATAAGTGCTAAAATATTGAAAAATTTAAATTTAAACTAAAACTAGAACGGAACAAGATGTATATTAAACTGAAGTAGAACTGAACTAGAACTGAACTAGAACTGAACTAGAACTGAGCTAGAACTGAACTAGAGCTGAAATAGAACTAAACTAGAACTGAACTAGAACTGAACTAGAACTGAACTAGAACTGAACTTGAACTGGACTAGAACTGAACTAGAACTGAACTAAAACTGAACTAGAACTAAACTAGAACTGAACTAGAACAGAACTAGAACAGAACTAGAACTGAACTAGAACTGAACTAGAACTGAACTAGAACTGAACTAGAACTGAACTAGAACTGAACTAGTACTGAACTAAAACTGAACTAGAACTGAACTAAAACTGAACTAGAACGGAACTAGAACTGAACTAGAGCTGAACTAGAACTGAACTAGAGCTGAACTTGAACTGAACTAAAACTGAATGGAACTGAACTAGAAATAAACTTGAAGTGAACTAGAATTGAACTAGAACTGAACTGAACTAGAACTGAGCTGAACAGAACTGAACCAGAAATGGACTTGACTGAACTGAACTAGAGCTGACCTAGAAATGAACTAGAATTGAAATAGAAATGAACTTAAACTGAACATCAACCTACTAGATATCAACTATATCTAAATCAAATCCAGTCACCCGTCTTCGCTTCACATCTCCTTTTTTAAAGCAAAATGCTAAAAAAATAAATTAAAATATGACTGCAAATATTTTCTAAATGAAACCCAACTACTTAATCACAATATTGCTGTTTAATTTTTACTCATTATTATTTTGCCTTCTATTTCAATGATAATAATTTTCAAGTGGTTATAATTTTTTAAGGGCCATAACTAGACTAGAGAAGTAAAAGAAAAAAATAATAATAAATGTGTATAAAATAAAAACAAGATGAATAAAAAACAGAAAAATGCATTAAAATAAAAAAGCTAGTCCTTAAATAATATTGGAATTGGAAAATAGAAAATGAAGTATTTGTTTTTAGATTTTAATTTTTATTTTTGTAATAAAAAAGATTGTTACAATTCAATCTTTGGACTTATTAAATTTAAAATTAAATTTTCTTTGGGTTTTAATTCAGCCTACAAAAACTGTACTAAACATAGCAAAAGGACTCTAGTCCTATAAAACAACAATATTAGTACTGAAATTCCTTAAGTTTTATTTAATTCAGCTAAGTGATAACTAATTCAGCGAAGTTTGAGCAAATTAAAGATTTACAAATTAATATTATTTTCACTTTTTGAAATTCAGCTATAAATAAATGAATTCAGCTTCATTAATTTAAAGTATTTGAAATAACGTCAGTCAGTTTATTCAATTAATCTATGGCAAATAGGTAAACGCGCTTAAGTTGACTTAAGCTAAAGATCACCTTTGAGATCTTTATGTTCGAAAATACCCAGATTCAAATATTTTCTATCAATTTGTAGGAAGTTGTTCCAAAATGACTTTTGCTTATATTGTTTAAATGTGCAATATCTTTCGATATAAAAACTTAAGTTTACATCTGATGTTTGCCGTTAGGAGTATTTAAGTAAAGAAACTTAAAAAATATACCTGAAGAGTAGTGATGAATATATAAGGTTTAAAATTTTTGTCCTACAAAACTAAAAAAAAATTTACTAAAGCACTTTCGCCATGAAAATATAAATAAGAATTCATTAAATTAAATATAAAAAAATTCATTTTCTTTAAAATTATGTAATTCAGCTAATAAGTACCTAATTCAGTTAGACTCAAAATTTTATTTAACAGAGTTTCCAAAAAATTATTGATATTAATGCAATTTTTTGGATTTGTTACTAGTTCATCTAACTATAAATAAATCTTTTGGCAATATTTAATGCGATTAAGCAAAGTAAAACATAATATCTTAAAGATCAAGTTGAACATTAAAATATTTTTTTATTCATTTATCTACAATTAATTGATTTATCTAAAATAAATAAACTATTTCAAAACTGCAATGTATTTGTTTATTTTTATATATTTTCTCTAATTCAGCACTGCTTATTATTATTATTATTATTTTGCTTAAGATTTGAAGAATTGCTATATTTTTTTTTAGATCTTTCTGAAATTCAATTCAGCTGTGTTTAACATTTTTTACCCCTATTATGTTGAACACCCTATTATTTTGGGGGAATTCCAACTATTTGTAGTGGGGAATGTAAGAAAAGAAAAACTCATCACTGCTTTATTGTTTGGTATTTTGTTTAAGCTTTGATATCGTTGCACATAAGACTTTTTGAGTGTTTGTAATTCTCATTCCCTCTGTAGTCTTATTTGCTGATATTTTTGGCTTTTCTAAAATTTTTTGGGAAAAACGTTTCCTGATGATCTGGCCTAAGCAACCAGTGAAATGCGCATAGAAACAGCTTATCCTCCAACAATAAATTTTTAGTTGTTTTATCGAGAATAAAAATAGGAAATTAAACACAACAAATAAAATCTTTAAATAAATAATTTTATTCCCAAAAACAACTTTGATTTTTTTTTGTTTTTATTTATCGTGAACTCAAATTTAATTCTTTGTTTTTTAAATCTTATAAATATTAATTTTAATTATTAATAATCTCTTGCACTGTAATTTTATATAAGTTATAATTTGCTCTACTTGAGTCTTGTGAAATTTAACTTCAATTCAAATTTAATATGCGTATCGGTATTAATATCGCCGATATTTTTGTTTCGGTATCGTATCGGCAAAATGCCGTATCGTTACATCCCTAATTTCAACGTCAAGCATTAAGTTTAAACTAAATTTATAAACCAATTATTTCAAAAATAAAATTTTCTATATAATAATCGTATATTAAACTCATTGACTTTAGAGATAAAAAAAAGTGAGTGCAGTTTTTTATTCTATTCGTTCTTTAAAATCTTGTTTCCTAAGAAAAATATTTTTTTTCTTTTTTTTTAAGTTGAGTCGACCGTTTTGATCCAGAATCTCTTAAGAAAATACTGAAAACGGCGTCAAAGGTTCTAACAGAAAATAATGATTAAGAGTTCTATTAGAAAGGACTTATTCAAAAAAGAGTTTTAATTAAATTGCTTGCTATATTTTGAAAAAATATATGAAAAATATATGTTAAAGTTTTTGAACTGTTTTAATGTTGTTGAATTACTTCAACTATGATCTATTAAATAATGAAAACTAATTTAGACAATTTTATTTATAACAAAATTTATAACCATTTCTTAACTCGTAAAATTTAAATTTAAAAAGTATGACTATTTTTAAATTCTATTAAAATAAATCATACGGACTCCGGAACACACACAGAAAAAATTATTAAATTTCTCCAATCACCAAATTTATTCCAAATTTGACTTTGCACCTATTACCAAAATGATTATATTGATTACTAAAAATTTTAAAATTTTGAAAAAATATTTTCAATAAATGATATTTTTAATTTAAAGTAAAAAAGTGATCAAAAAACTTTGCCATTTCAAACAATGTGTTAATTTATTTAAATAAATATTGACAATTCCCAACAACAATTTTACATGTTTAAATAATTTTATTTTAAACGAAAAAAGTCAATTCAGAGATTTTGTTATTTAATTAAAATTTTAATTAAAAATTTATTTCCGAACAACTAAATTGTTAATTAAATCAATATTAAATTTTTAATTTTCTTTCAACTAAAAAAATAATTGATTCAATTATCACATTAAGGTCCGTTTTCACAACTCACCGATAGCTAAAGGAAGGATTTTATCAGCCGTATGAAAAGTGTTCCATTATTAGAACTTAACTTTAACCTTCCAGGTAGGATAAACCTTTCTTTAAATTATCGCTCACATTAGGTTGAAGTATAGTTGAAATAATGAAATCGTTTATATAGGGCCGGTAAAATTCTACCTTTAACTATCGGTAAGTCGTGAAAACGGGCCTAATTAAATTAAAATACTTTAAACACAATTTTTTTAATTGATAAAACACTTTTTTCTGTGTGTAAAATTGTTGTTGGGAATTGTCAATTTTTCATTAAATAAATTAACACTTTGTTTGAAATGGCAAAGTTTTTTGATCACTTTTTTTATTATAATTAAAAATATTATTAATTGAAAAAATGTTTTCAAAATTTTGAAGTTTTTTGTAATCAATATAATCGTTTTGGTAATGGGTGCAAAATCAACAACTTGTTTGCTTGATATTATGAATATGGAATAAATTTGGTGATTTGAGAACATTTTTAATTTTTTCTGTGTTGAAAAAAGAGGGATTGGCTTGGATAACAGGAGCATTAGTGAATGTTTTATTGAGCAATCATCCACTTGACAGTCAATATTGTTGTGTGCATTGCCAATTCCTATTTCGTGAATAGTATTCCAGATTTGTTAGGAATTGATTGGAGTACTAAGCCGTTTGAAGTAATATTCAGTTTTTGCATATTTGATATGATTATTGACATTTTTTCAGAAGTCTTAAATCGTTTCCACCTGGCGTATGCCAAATCCCTCTGATATATTGCATTTTTAACACTATCCGAAAACGAGGCTTTTTGCTTAAATGTTGTTTTCTTATGTTTCAGTGGATTGTTTAGTAATTTTTTTCTAGTTTTTTCGACCTTTTTTCATAAATTATATTTCTTATTTTTTTTTATATAATAAAACATAAATTTATTTTCCATATTTCGATTTCCTTTGGAAATCTTTTTGAGGATTTTCTTTGTATAAAGAATTAAAGTCCTTAAGAAGATTTCTAAAGCAAATCGAAATATCAAAAAATAAATGAACCTTTTTTCATATTCACAACCGAAGTGGCCTTTAATTCTATAAATTATTTAGAAAGAAATAAAGATAAATGTTTAAGAAAAACTTTAATTCTTTTACTTGCTGCGGTTTAATCGAATTCAGCTGCTTAGGGAATAATTTAACTAACACCCAATTTTAAACGGAGGCTTTTACAAGGTCACTTTTTGTTTGTTGGCAAACGGTGTAGAGAAGAAAGAGGGGTAAACAAAAAAAAAACTCAGTTTGTGTTTTTCATGTCGTGTTTTTATATTTCTCTTTAAACTTCTTCTTCTTCTGGCTCCGTTTTATTCTTTTTCTTATTTTGAGGTGTCAGGTTGAAAATACAGTGACGCCTCGATTATCATTAAAAGGCGGGACCGGTAACATTCTGGATTATAAATTTGATGTTTTTTTTTTTACTTTATGTATATGAATAATATATGGGAAAAAAGTAATTTTAATAGAGATAATCGTTGCAAAAATCTTATTCAATGCCAACAAATTATCTTTATTTCCCGTTTAATTGATGCTGCCGGTTAGTCGAATAACGGATAATCAAGGCCCTACAGAAAAAAAAACATGAAACAAAAAATCATCGTATAAATGCAAAGTGTTCTTGGAAGTTGCTTCAAAAGGGAATGAAGAAAAAACGACGTCGTAAAAGCCCCCATGAAAATTGGACGAAACAAAGTAAACCTTATTTTAAACGTGATTATTATTAAGGATTTTTTTTTTATTTTAAAGTAATTCAGTTTTATTAACCCTAGGATTCCTCGGTAACTTTTTACCACAATTACACCAGCTAAAACCCCCAATTAAATAAAAAGTAAATAAATATATATTTATTGAACGTCTGCTAATTATTTTATTATTTTAGATTAAACGAATTTATTATATAATATCCCTTTAACCACTGAAAATGAAATTCGAATTATTTTGTTTTAGAGTGCATTTATGTTGAAAATCACGAATTTGAAGTCCGTTTGCTGAAAAAAATGATTTTTAAACTCAGTAGGTGAGCAAAACGTTAGACCGTCTGTAGGCGGTCTTAGTGGTTAAAAGAAAAATAAATATTAAAAATGCCGTACAATCTAAAATTATTTTTATTTATACAAATCCGAAAAAAAGACTTAAAAGTTACATAAAATGAACAACGTATCAATATGGTATTTTGTAAAACAGTTTTTTGCTTTTGAAAAACATAAATGGATGTTGCATTCTGTTTAAAAAGTATGTGCATCTGACTTTTTGCAATATTTACATGACTTTTTTGATCCCCATTCAGGAAAATGGTTTATTTTATCCTTTCTCCAGCTTACAGGAGGATGAATTGCTTTCTTTCCAACAGAGTTGCTTGTAGCTGACTCTTCGCTAGAAGAAGGACGACCGATATTTCGTTTTCCAGTTGAAATACATAGTTCCTTAGCAATTTGTAAGCGAAACTCATACATTGTTAATTCTTTGCCTTTTCGATTGCTATCAGAGTTTTCCTTGTTTTCGGCATTAAGCCTCCGATTTAAAATAAATGCATTTGTAGTGCTCATATCGAGCAGATGGTAAACAATTCTTATCGCCATATCTTGAGTTTTGATTTTGAGCCCATTGCGTCCCATGTAAGAGTCCATAAGATCGAGTCCGCCCATGTGCGCATTTTACTCACGAATAATTTGTGGACAGTCAATATTGTCATATGATTTAATTTTTTCGATTGTAACGAGTAACTGTAGCTGGCTGACCGACTGAGTTAGTTCTCTGAAAATGCTTAGTCCCCACATAAGTTGAACACAATCTTACATTTTTTGTATCTTTCCACAATACTGTAGTGATGTCGATCCCGTAAGCCGATCCAACATATTCCGTTGAATAACCCCGTCCCTCTTTCTTTAAAACATCGCTTTTGTCATTGGAAGCTTGGAATTAGGAACACGGTTCACTCTAACAGTACACAGGCTAAAAATTCCACGTGCTCTAAGGTACACTAAAAGCGGTAAATAGGTGTAGAAATTATCGAAGAACAATATATGATTAACAAAATTTGGTACTCTGGGACATGTCGAAATCCATATTCGCTTCAGTGCATTTCAATATTTGGATAACGAAAAATTGATACATATATTAGGACTCCAATGTACCAACGAATCTCATGTTTGTCAACTTTAAAGGATGTATTTATATTTTCTATGACTGCAGCTCTATTCGTTTCCTGGCATATCAAATCAATTAAATCGTCAGTAAAGAAATAATTAAAAAATGTAAGGGCGTTTTCAAATTTTTAACTTCAACGGGCAAATCTGTCTTTCCTCGGAAGGCAACCTTATTTACATGCAACTGCATAAAGGTTTTGCGCCATATTATACTTTTAAATTCATTCGAATCTTTATTGATATTTGAGAGATCTAATAAGAAACACTAACAGCAATTCATTTATAAAGACATTTGTTTGAAAGTACTTACTATCACCAGTAAAGCCGCCAGGTGATGGGACTGAATGGAAAAATCTTATATTACTCCGTTGTTTAAATGTGGAAGTAAACTGGAAATATCGAATTATAGAGGAATTGCAAAGCTGAATGCGATTCCCAAACTTTTAGAAAAAATATTAACTGATAGTTTATATCATCAAATCTCTTCCCTTTTATCACCTTGTCAACATGGTTTCAGGAAATCACGTTCCACTGCTACTAACATTTTACAATTAACAACTATTGTAAATGAAGGTTTTGTTAATAATAAGCAAACAGACGTTATTTACACGGATTTTAGCAAAGCATTTGATAAAGTTAACCACGATATTTTGCTTTACAAGTTATCACGTATGGGATTTAGCAACAACGCAATACAATGGCTTAAATCATATCTTTTAGATAGAACCCAACAAGTAAAATTTAAGAATGCTACATCAAAACTCATCGATGTTCTCTCTGGTGTGCCTCAAGGAAGTCATATTGGTCCGGTTTTATTTACATTATTTATTAACGATCTGCCATCGGTTGTTCAGCACTCTAACATACTCATGTATGCTGATGATGTCAAAATTTTTAATTATTTTAACGATATTATTGATCAATCCATTTTGCGGTCTGACATTTAACTTTTCTCTCAATGGTGTAATTACAACTTATTGGATTTAAATATAAAAAAATGTAAACACATGCCATTTTTCCGCTCATTTAAACTTGACACTAGCTATTTTCTAAATGGAACATTACTGGATATCGTTCACACTATTGGTGATCTCGGTATTTTATTGGATCACAAACTAAAATACTGTGATCACATTTCATTAATGGTCAATAAAGCTAATGGAGTTCTTGGTTTTTTGAAACGTTGGTCAAAAGAATTTTCTGATCCATATGTCACCAAACACTTATATACGTCTCTGGTTCGCCCTATCCTGGAATATGGATCAATTGTATGGAATCCATACTTTAATATACAATATATATCAACAGCATTGAATCTGTACAGAAACAGTTCCTTTTATTTTGTTTAAGAGGCCTTGGATGGAATTCGCTTGCACTACCTTCATATGAAAGCAGACTTGGTCTTATTAAGTTACCGACGTTAAAAAGCCAAAGAACAATGCTTAGTATTTCGTTTTTAATGGGTCTAATACGCGGTGATGTCGATTCCGGTTACTTGTTAAGCAAAATTAACTTTAATGTTCCAGTGAGACCTACACGAAATTTTCAGCCGTTAAATTTAACGTATTACCGTTCTGTTTACGCTAACAACGACTCCTTTCGTCAAATTTGCTTGAAATTTAATAATCTATATAATCTAATTGACTTTTCTGATAGTAATGATGCCTTAAAAAGAAAAATTATTGTTTATTTAAGTTCAAATTAGTTAATATCATTATTCTATATTTATTATATGTACTATAATTTAAGCACTTATGTCTGTAAGGATTTTTAATCTATAGACTGAAAAATTAAATAAAAAAAAAAAAAAAAAAAAAATTGTGGTCCTGAAGCTTCAATAGTTGGCAATGGTGAGCGGTGCTTTTTTTGTGCTTTAAACGAAGTTTCTTCTTCCGTTCCAATTCCATCCACACTCACATTGGTTACATTTAACACATTATTTAGCGAACTTAGAAATGTTCAGGAATCCAACTGTTCTAAGCAATCGGTGATAAGCATTGTCTTCTGGTGTTAATTTGTTACACTCGTAGTTTGGATCTTTGATGCTTTCATCCGAATCTTCAAAATCTTTGTCAATTGCGTCCATAAAATCTGCGATTTCTTGATCGCTCAATGTAGAAAGCATTAATTTCTTATTGGTATCATAGTTTTTAGCTTTTCTTTTTTGTTGCGACATTTTTAAAGCTTTCTTTTTTAATTCTATTCAAAAAGACTGTATGTACACCCAGTGAAAAACTATGTCTATAAAAATAGTTTTGTTGGAGGTGACCATATTTAAACATGTTTTTTCTCTGCGTGTACTAACAAATGCTTTTTAGTCTATTAAAAATACGTTACACAAAATTATTTTTGCCTTAGCAACTAACACCGTCTACAGACGGTGTTCACCAATAACGAAATTAAAACGGTATTTACTGCTCATAAGTCAAAATAATTTAAAAATATCAATATATATATATTTAATACTTACCAGAAAAATTGCCGATTTGATCTAGTTGCTAGAAATATATTTTTTTTAAATTTTTATTTTCACTAATATCGCACTGAATTTTTTTGTCAGTTCTCACCAAAATTTAATTGGCATTGAATATATCTCTTAAACACACACAGCGACGGTGTTCAAATTTTTTACATTGAATAAGAAAGCCTTTGACGGTTTAAGTGGGGGAATCACAGAATTTATAAAAACTACAATTTTTTGATGACCTTTTGTAGTAAGTGGATAGTGGCTAAAGGGATATTATTATTTCCTTATTTCATTCCACATGCAAGTCATCGAAACTGTAGACCTTCAATTCGCACATTGCTTTTGCGTATCTACCACAGCTGAAATGAGTCTTGCGTTATTGCATCTTGATAGATATTACAAGCAAAAAAAAAAAAAAAAAAATCTCGAGGTTAATTTTATAGACTTTAACATAAAAATGGAATTTCACCCACTAATTTGCGCCAATCAAATCCAAATTAGTTTCATTCGATTCAGGTTTTTTTGCTACATTCGAAAAATATTGCAAGCAAAACACAAATTTGCTCTGGCCATACCAAGACGGTAATTCTAGAGTTAAAGACAATAAAGAAAATAATGCTTAGTACCTTTGTTTTTAAGTAATTATTCTGTAATTAAGCACAGTTAATTCAATACTTAATTATATTCAGAAAACCTTTTTGACACTCTCTCTAAAAGATATTAATTATATTAATGTTTTATATCTTAAAGTTCAAGACAATACAGAACACTAAAGTTAATAAATTGTAATAGTCTATAATTAAGCTTTGAAGTAGTGCAAAAGGGTTATTTTGTTTAAACTTTGTAACTTTTTTTACAATTTTTTTTTTGAGTTTAATTAAAAATACCCATTTATTTTCGCCTAACCTTTTTTCCCCTTATAATTATACTAATTGCTGTAAATTTACGAAAAAGGTCTACTTTATCTTTTTACTTTTGATAATAGAATAGAAGGAAATATGTATGTTCGTAATGACTACTCTTCTGGAGTTTTTTTTATTTAAATATTCCCTTGCAAAATATTTTAAATTCAAAGCTTTTTGTTCATTTTGGGATTTTTTTGATTCAAGATATCGTATTATTTGATTCCTCTAGAAGTTGTTTTGTTATATCCAGAGAAACCGGAAATTTGCTCTAAAAAAAGTGTTTTATGAGCGTAAAGACTGCAGTAAAAACTTTATTCCCCTAATATTGTTAAACATATGCCTTAAAGAACTTGAAATGGCTTATTTTGAAACAAAACATTTTACAATTTAATAATTTTTGCATATAATAAACGTTTAATTCACTTGATTAAATTTTTAATTAAAACTTATTTTATTATTGATTAATGCTTTAATTGGGGCAACATTTTTTTTCTGTGTAATTGAATCAAAAAAATTTCTAAGCAGGCCTTCAGTAAGGCCGAAAGTAAGAAGGTCTTCTGAGTTACCATTACTCAGCCATTGTTTTTTTTTGATGATATTCAGAAATTTGACTAGATTTCAAAGCTCAATATTGCATCCTTAAAAAAAAGAAAAATTTAGAAAATCGCTTAATGAAGAGTAAAGTTATGATTTTTTGAACTTTTAATTTTTGGAAAAAAGTCAAAAATACGATAAGTACATGTAACTTAAAAATGCAAGCGGTTGGAGAAAAACGGAGATTAGATTTGAAATCAGGGACCACAAATTAGTAAAAAGGTTTCATATCTTAATATATTTTTTAATCTTAAGGTCACTCTTTTATATAAAATTATTTATTTTTATTAAATGTTTGACAAAAACAATTTTGTAATTTTATATTATTTTAAAAAATTCCTGAAGAAGATTTCCAATGGAAATATTGATTAATAAAAAATATTTTTACTAATTTAATATAGAAAAAAGTGACCTAAAGCTTAATAACAAAAACGTTTTTTTGAATGGAAATTCGTATAATTAACAACATTTTTTTCAACTTTTTAAATTTGACCTAAGATGTTTTGTCAAAATGCCACAGAAATAGTTTGGTGAAATTGGCCATTAGTAATTTTTTTTGTTTTGTTTTATAATGTTATTTACTTACGTAAATACTATTCACTCGTGTTGTGGTAAATTTAAATGCAAGAAAAGATAAACACTCTGTTTTACTGTTGGAATTTTGTTTTAGCTTTGATATCGTTGCAAATAAGACTTTTTGAGTCTTTGTAATTCTCATTCCCTCTGTAGTCTTATTTGCTGATATTTTTGGCTTCTCTAAAATTTTTTGGGAAAAACGTTTCCTGATGATCTGGCTTAATCAACCAGTGAAATGCGCATAGGAACAGCTTATCCTCCAACAACAAATTTTCAGTTATTTTATCAAGAATAAAAATAGGGAATTAGGCACAACAAATAAAATCTTTTAATACTTAAAAGTTAATTTTTACAACAAAAAAACGCAATATTTTCTGTCTTGAGACACCACTATATAGTTACTCTGTGCTCTTTTGTAAGCTCATGCCTTGAAAAAAGCACTCCCCCATCAGACGGAGAACAACATACTGAAAACCAACCCTCTATTAGAAAAGCAAGACTTCCTCAAAGGCAATCATCCTGAAAGACAGGATGAATTTCTGATAAGGAAACACAATAATGGAGACCTCGCCAATAGTTAGACCGGTTCTGGCACACTGGTTGCTACTTAATCCCGTACCGCCTCAGCTAAGGGCTAAATTGTAATAACAAAAAGCGGCAAAAATTCACGTTTTTTTCGTTAAGGGCTTAACATTTTTCGCATTTCAGGTACCTTAAAAAGGCCTAATCTAGCCCGAAAAGTGCTAAGTTGGCATCAGTGTATTCAAATATACTTCAAAAATAACGAAAATGCTCCATTAACTTGAAAACTTATGCAAAACTGCTCTTTTGACTTAAATATGCTGCAGAAGGGTAAAACAAGCACTAAAAAATCGATGCCGAAATTCATAAAATGCCTTAAAAAGGGATAAATATATTTTTCCTGCCTTCATCGATTGTACAATGTAAAACATGGAACTGCATATTTACGGTTTCCCTGGCATGACAGACACCATAAAAATTATTACTGTGCTATTGAGATTATAATATTACAGGTTGTTTATAGTCTAGCACAAATTCTATTTTTTACCAAACCCTTTATGGTTGTCATGGTCATTATCAACAACAGCATATTATTTTTTTAAATGATGGTAATTATCATTATCTCCATGTAGCAAAGGTACTAATTTGTAGACCATCATTTTGGTAGGTTTATACTTTGTATTTATGAACTGCAGAGATTTTGCTTTAGCAGAGCATTTTAATTGAATTTGTTGCTATAAATAGTATAAGAGCGTAATTAATTGTTGTAATTTAAACAACTGCAATATAATGAAAAATACAATTTATATTCGGCTGGGCAGAAACCTTAACAGCGAACGCACAGTGGGTTGAAACAAAGGTAAACTAAACATTAATTCTGGGAATTATTATCGAAATTTATATATTTTTGGAATAACTATAAATTTTTTTAGTAAATTTAAAATGGGGTTTAAAAAGAAGAGAAAAAATTATAAGTGCATGCCTACATATCGTCACCTAAAATGCAAAAGGGTGTAACAACACTTTTTATTATTAACAGGAGGAGCAAAAAACTTTACAAAATCAATTACAACCAAGTGTACTTGGCTTTTGAATTTCTTTAGTAAAGTCGCCATATTTGGTCAAAAGGATCTAAATTTTTTTTTTTAACAATAATCAATCAAAAACTCAATTTCGAATTTTTTCGTTATTACGCCCTTTTTGCATTTTAGGTGACGATATGTATATAAGAATGAGGATGGTTCTAAAAATTAAGTTGAACCACTCAAAACCTACGATCAAATTTAAGCAAAAAAAAAAAAAAAAAATTCCAGAAAAATTTTTTTTCACGCCTCTGGATATCGCCCTTTTAGTTTTTTGTACACTGCGTCGGCATTTGTAGTCCGATAATAACATATTGCATATCGTTATTCATGGCTTGTCCATGGCCTTATTTTGGCCGTTGGTGACTTTTTAATTCGACATCAAATTCCGGGCACCACTTAGCCATCTCGGATCCTTCTCCCCTCATGTTCAAGTTTTTTCGAGCGCTTAAAAAGAAAGCTCTTATACAGAAATAAATTTTTTTTTTATATTTATTTGCTATAGATTGCAAACAATATTGAGCAAATTACTTCATGAAATTAAAAACATAACATTCGATTTAATCTTGAGTGGGACTAAAACTTAAAAATAAATATACAAACATATATACATGTTTGTGTTTATTTATGCTTAAAATAGTATTTACATATGTATTTACAATAATTGATTTCTTTATTTCCTAAAAGGCAAACATGGAACCTTTTTAACCCTACAATTTCCTCACTGTCATATGATAAAACAATAGCCAAGTCATTGCTATGACGTATATTTTACTAAATCTTTTAATTTCGTCTCTAACTTTGGATATTCGTAAATCTCGATGAATGCTGTCACTAGACATATACCAAGGAGCGTTTGTGATCATTCTTAATGTCTTAGATTGGTATCGCTACAATATTTCAATGTTTGAGTTGCTTGCAGTTCCCCATAATTGAATTCCATAAGTCCAAATAGGTTTAAGGATAGCTTTGTAGAGCATTACTTTATTCTCAAGACTTAATTGCGAATTTCGACCCATAAGCCAAAACATTCCTTTTGTTTTGATATTCAACTGTTCCTTTTTTGTTTTAATATGATCTTTTCAGAGTTTTCTTCTATCCAAGATATTTGACACAGTTTGATTGAGGTATTTGTGTCCCGTGAAGTAAGACTGAAGGGCAATTACCCTTTCTTAACGCAAGGCTAATGTGAGAGGATTTTTCAGGATTAACACAAATATTCCATTTATTTAACCATAAAGCAATATTATTTAAATGATCTTGGATAAATTTGGAAGCCTCTGTTGGACAATTATTAAATGTATCGTCTATACAGAAACAAATGACAACGAATAAACTATACAAAAAAAAGTCAGTTTATGTCAGTAATTCAAACATTAATGAATATGTTAATAGTTAGCCTTTAAAAAGCACTTTAGGAGTGCTTTGTTTGTATATCTTATTAGGTTCAAAGAAGCGCTTATTGTAAAAATAGTTAGCAAAAAATAGTCCTCCAAACCGGGATACAAAAACCAGGAATCCCATCAGCAGATTTGAAGCGATTTGAGGTATGAATTTATACATAAAACCTGCTCCTTTTGGAGCACATTTTTTACTGGGGCGTAAGAAGCAAAATGAACAAAATCAATTAATCAACCCTTTTTTGGTGCTGTTTCCATGAGTAGTTTTTTACTCACGATTCCGCATGATCACTACGGACGGAAATGTCAGCACTTACTATGAATCGTAAAATTCTAATGACCACGCACACTCACCAACAAAACTTTTTCTATCACCAAGAAACTTTTTCCAACTCAAATAAATGCTTTACAACACTAAAAAACTAATTTAGATTCGTGAAGTATCGACTGAAAGGTTAAGAAATAAAATTGCTTTCGAATCGAAAAATTATTCGATGACGGCTGCCAGAACTAGCCCCCAGATGTTGTCGAATTATATTGAAAACACTTTGTTATCATATCAATATCATTGGTTGACAATTTTTTATTGTCCTTTTTTTGCTCTGTGTAGTAAAAAGTACTAATTTTGCTAAAAAATCAAATCTTTTATTAATGGAGGCAAAATTCTGTATTTTTATCAGGACTGTGGAGTCATCAAAAAATAGTTCTAACTCCAACTCCAACCATTGAAATTTTGTAAGTCCGACTCCAACTCCGACTCTTACTCTTACATTGATGCTAAATGTATATGAGGCTGCTCCTTATTTTACTTTAAGCTCTTTTTTAATGCACTACCATTTAAGTGGTTAAATATCTCAAGAAAATAATTCTGTTAAATTTTAAATCGATATTTTATTTCAAACACGTGCCGCATTGAGCTTTGATTTATTTTTTTACATATTTAAAGTAGAAAAATCTTGGAGTCGGAGTCGCCAATTTTTGTGGGCACTTCGACTCCGATACCGGTGCATAAACCTCAACTCCGACTCCTTCTCCGATTCCGACTCCACAGCCCTGCTTTTACCCGTTCAAAAAGCTGATGCAGCTCAATAGTCTCTATTCCCATCTCTTATTATTTTGTTTCTCTTAACCAATTTATGAAAGAACGTGAAACTTTTTTATTATACATCTAAGACCCCATACACAGAAAAAATTATTAAATTTCTCCAAACACCAAATTTATTCCAAATTCATAATATCAAGCAAACAAGTTGTTGATTTTGCACCTATTACCAAAATGATTATATTGATTACTACAAATTTCAAGATTTTGAAAAAATATTTTCAATAAATGATATTTTTAATTTTAATTAAAAAAATTATCAAAAAACTTTGCCATTTCGAACAATGTGTAAATTTATTTAAATAAATATTGGCAATTCCCAACAACAATTCTACATGTTTAAATTATTATATTTTAAACAAAAAAGTCAACTAAGATTTTTTGTTATTTAATTAAAATTTTAATTGAAAATTTATTTCCGAACAACTAAATTGTTAATTAAATCAATATTAAATTTTTAATTTTCTTTCAACTAAAAAAATAATTGATTTAATTATCACATTAATTAAATTTAAATACCTTTTAAACCATTTTTTTAATTGCTAAAACACTTTTTTCTGTGTACAGTATATATATTCTGGCTCCTTGACTAATTCTAAGTAGATTTAGCCATGTCCGTCTGTTGAAAACGCGCTCATGTTCGAAAAACGAAAAAGAAAAGAACAAACTTGGCCCCAGATTGCTTGTAGTAGGATCAGAACTATGAATCAAAATGTGGAACCACCAACCTTAAAAAAATTGATAATTTTGATACAAAAACTAACATAAATGGTGGAATAATAGGACTGGTTAATTTCTCGAAGATCTGTTCATAATTGACCATAGGCCTCATATAAACCCTGCTCGCGGAAAATAGTTTAGTACGACAAAATCCGTAATAAATAACGCTATTATAAAATTTGGTACGTCACACTTTTCAATAACCAGAAATAACGCTGTAAAATTTTTTGAAGATCGGTCCATAATTTACGTAATAAATAATCCTATCATAATGAAATTAGGTCCATAATTTACCCTAGGCCCAATATAAACCCTACACCTGAAAAACAGTTTAGTTCGCCTAAAACCGTAATACATAATGCTATCATAATAAAATTTGGTGCGTCACAGTTTTAAGTAACTTAAAATCACACTGTAAAATTTCGTGAAGATCGGTCCATAATTTACTCTAGGCCACATATAAACCCTACACCCGGAAAATAATAATAATAATAATGCTATCATAATAAAATTTAGTATATCGCACTGTAAAATTTCGTGAAGATCGGTCCATAATTTACTCTAGGCCCCATATAAACCCTACACCCGGAAAACAGTTCAGTACGCCTAAAACCAAATAAACCCCACTTTGGAAAAATATTTAAATTCGCCTAAAACCGTAACAGATATAGATATTGCGGTAAAATTTCTTCCAATTATGTCTAGAAAATATATCAAGCAATTTTCTGAAGTTCACTGTTAACCATAAAACTAATTACACTGCTGCATTGGAATTTAGTCTTATTTATTTTTTGTAATACCAGAAATCAGTCTTAAGGATTTTGGGATGATTGGTCCATTGTTTACCATAGGTCCAATGCAAATTACCCTCCTAAAAATCATTTAAGTTCAGCTAAAACTGTTACGAATAATGATATTTTACTTTTTTTTTCAATCGTTTATTTAACAAAATTATATATTCTTAAACTTAAATAAACAACAGTACTTATATCTTTATAGGTCTTTATACACTGTCCCAAAATCGAGCTCTCTAGTAAACTAATTATTACATTATATGTATTTTTACCTAAATTTCAAATATTTATACAATATTTATATTTGTATATACATGTCTTTTATTTAATGTAAAGAAAAAATAAGAAAAAACCTTACTTAACTATTCCAAAAAAAAAAAAAATAAAAATAAAAGTTATTAAGGGTAAAAAGAAGAGGAAGTGAAACTTAGTTTGTAAGCCACCAAAATTTTTTAATATTTATGTTTGGTAACATATTTTTATCTTTTGCGTAAACGCTAGTGTCAAATCTTTTATTAGCATCTGTAAGTTGATAAGTTGATAAGTTGAAACATATTTTAAAAAGTTGCTATTAGGAGATCTGAAAAGTAAAGTACACGCTCTCAAGCACTTCCTCTCAAAAACTCTTAGTTTTTCCATATACGAAGGTGATATATTGAACCATATTTGGCATCCATATGTTAATATAGGACGTATTAATGATTGATATAAAATAATTTTCTCGTTTGAGTGAATATATTTAGAGAAAAATAAATTTTTATGCAAGTAAAATGCGTTTCTAGCTTTAATTATTTGTAAATTAATGTGTGTGTTAAAATAGAGAAACTTATCTAGGTGAATACCTAAGTATTTAATATGTCTTTATTGGGGATTATTGCATTGTTGTTGGATATTATTTTAAAGGATTTCCAATTCCTTTTAACATTGTTGTTACACTTGCCTACTGGGGGTCGAAAAAGAATAGTCTCGCATTTATGACTGTTGATTTTCATATGCCAATCGATAGCATAATTTTCTACAATATTAAATTTGTTTTGGAGTTCTTGGTTTATTTTTTCAATTTTATCATCAGAATGAAAAACGATTATGTCGTCAGCAAATCCAATGCTATTATCTATTTTATTGAGAAGATTATGTATATACAAGTTAAAGAGAATTGGCGAGTTAACCGTGCCTTGTTGTAGACCATTAACTATTACAAATTTTTTTGTACTAGTTTTGTTATTACTAGAGACAATAAAAGATTTGTTGTTTAACATATTATATATAAGAATTATAAAATGTAAGAGAAATTTGTATTTAACAAGTTTATAAATTAAACCTGCTATCCAAATACTATCGAAAGCTTTTTCGAAATCTATAAGGCAAGCTCCTGTACAAATGATATTTTACTTAAGCCAGTTCAAAGTTCTAACAAGAAAAACTTTCTTATGGTCGGCCAATAATTTAATACAGGTCTAAACCGCAACCAATTTTAATGCTGACGTTCGTTTTTGTGAAATTTAGTTAATAATAAATATGTATTTACAATATAGAGCTCACTCCTGTCGGTGGAGGGTATCAAAGATTCGGCATAGCCGAATATAGCACTCTCACTTGTTTTTTTAATAACCAGTATTAAATAGAATAGCAATTGACAATATTCAATACAGTTTTTAATTTATTATTTTAACGTGGGTTTTGTGGTCTTCAATACTCTTGCGACTTTATTACAAAATTTTGTGCCGATAATAACATTAATTTATAATTAATTTTATGTGAATATAAACTCTTGTTTTGGCTCACTGGCCAATATAATTTAAGCATCTGCCAAACTCATTATTACAATGCCTGCCATCAGATTTCAGAGTTATTTTCACTTTTCCCTCCTCCTATTTTCGTTATTAAATATGTGATTATTTTCCTAATATTTCCCATTTGTTTGTTATGTGTAGCATTGTTTTTGTTATAATGTGGTAAATTAAATCATAGTAAAAGAAAACTAATTTCATTGAAATTAATATTCAATTTGTTATTATCGTACTGGTTTACTTTAAAAAGGGATACTAAACGGAAGTAGGAAATGTGTGTTATGTGGGAAAAAGGTTATTGGAATTGCAATATTTGCCTGATCTTAAATTTCAGAGTATTTTTCAAAATTAAAGCAACCACAAATTAGATTGCTTTTGATAAATTCATAGATGGGGGTAGTGCACTAATTTTGCAGTTTCAACTTTCAACTTATTGCAATCATTTTATTGATGTTGAATGATGAATTTAACATTAGCAGCCTCACTTAACATGATTGATATTGAAGTTAAAAAATTTTGCACTAAAAAAAAAACAACAAAAAAAAAAATCGTTTGATTTAAGATAAAGCAATCGTCAGCTTATTGCAACTTTTTTTATTCTTTACTCATTTGAGTGCAACTTAAAATTTTGCACTAAATTTACAAACAAAGATCTTGATGTTTCTTGATTAAAGCCAGGAGATATTCCGCTATTGACAAAATTTTATGTTATTTAGTTTCCGTTGCTTATGCATATCATATCAAGAATCATAAACTATGCACATACAAAATTACATTTTTTAAATTTCAGTGAGAATCTGTTTATATGCAGCTTTTTTGATTGCAAGTACAAAATTTGCACTATTTGAATTGAGTGCAGATTTTATCTATTCAATCACCGTTAGTGCTAGCGAAAAAATTTGCAATACCACTCAATTTTTTTTTAGTGCTAGTGAAAAAAATACCAATCATCACTTTAGCTGGTAACAAATTGTGCAAACTAATTTTTTGCAGTTTTATTCCGTGATAGTGCACTACCCCCCAACTATAGGTGAATTCAACAGAGACATTCAGCCATTATTTAGTTTATTGACTAACATTTTTGTAGAATATGTTAACCCTCTAGCTGCTCAAGAGCAAAACCACCATTAAAACAGGGATTTAAGGGGTTAAAATGTAAAAGTCGTTTAAAAATTTTGTCGATAGTATTTTAAATTTACGACAACTTTAATATAATATATATACAAAGAAATAGATATTGGGAATTATTTCTTTTTCATAAGCAACTTTATTATATTCAACATTTTTAATTTTTCGAATTTATTCTATGAGTTAAATATCAGTTATGTATTTTATTAAGCTTTTGTAATAGCTCTATTCCTTAAATTTTTTTTAAGGAATAGAGCTATTACAAAAAGCTTTATAAAATACATAACTGAAATTTAACACATAGAATAAATTCGAAAAATGAAAAATGTTGTATATAGAAAGAATTTATATCGTTTACGACAATTATGATTTTTAAAAACGACTCATTTACGACTACGATACTCATTATAAAGGTCGATTGTTTTTATTAACCATTACATGTTTGGAGGCAAGCATTATATTCCACCATTTTTTTTTTTAAACAAAAAATTAAACACTGAAAACAGTTTTTTCTACATAAATCCCTAACATAGATTTTAGGTAAAAAATATACATCTGGCAACACTGTCCCACGTATCCTTCCAAATGCTTTGCATACAAAACTTAAATTAATGCATTATTTCCTAAGGCAAAAAAATTTAATCAAAACAAAATACCCCTGCATGTTCTACTTTTCTTTTAAACTTTGTAGTTAAAACATTTAATTTAAAAGATTCATTAGTATAATTAAATAATTTTGTTTAAAATTTATTAAGAAAAATACAAAAACTTATGACTTTAATATTTGGACATTGAAGAAAGCAAAAGAAAAATCACAGAAAACTTTCTTTCTTACTTTAAGATATTAAATATATTTCAATAAAAAATTAAGTAAGAAAATGTGATCGGTCAATTTTGACCACATGATGCCCTACAACCAGCGTTACCATATATTTTTAAAAAAAATCTTGTTATCTCAGAAAAAAAACTTGTTTTTGCAAGAAAAAACTTTATTTTCAAAAGTGCCAAATTTTTAAAGAAAATACCAAAATGTAATAGGAATTTTTTTGTTATCCACCCTTTCAGTAAAATATGGTGTTCCCATGCTTTTACGTAGTTCCCAAGTTTCCTTTTCTTAGGTTTCGTTAAACAACTTGGAGTCTCCGGTGGATTTGTTTCTTCCTCTGTAGTGGGGTCTTTTCTCGGGACTAAAACAATATAAAACATTTTATTTAAAATAGGCATTAATATTTTATATTCTTACAATTTTTCGTTAAATATTTGTCCATGTTTTTTAATATCTTCCGCACTACAAAGTTAACTACAAACTGTCAATGTATAAAAATGACCTTCCCAGCAAACACTTAACTTACAATGCTACTTTTAATGACTTCCTGAATTCATTACTTTGTAGCTTTATTCGCCACTTTTTGCATTATGAGTTATATATAAAATAATAATTATATTATTTTATCTTAAATAAGTCATAATTATACATTACAAAAGAAAAAAAATACTTTGGTATAATGACTTAAATAAGTTATTATTATATGATTTTAAATAATTTTTTAAATCAATTTGCAATATATTATATTAATATTTGTTAGATATCTGGCAATATTATAAAATTTTAAGAATAGTTTCGATGTGAAATACATGGAAAATCCAAAAATCAATCAAATTTATGTAAATATATACATAAATATGTTCCAAAATTACCAACACAATATATTCTTGTTATTAGAATACTAGTAGTACTATCAATCTTATGTTAACGATGATTTTTTGGAGAATGGTTTTGAATTCGGAATGAGTTTGAATCCGTAGTTTCATTTCGATCAATTTTCGTAATTCCGACAAATTTTAATTTTGCTTTTATTAAGTTAAATGTGGCAATATTGTGCAAATCAAAACAAAAACTTTCTTCGATCGAAAAATTAATAGTGATTTAATTACGCGAAAATTTATCGGTTTTGGTTTTCTAAAGAAGTTTTCTCGGAATTAACAAAACTTTTGATCGAAATCGATTTCTGTGACAGGCCCGTATATTTACATATATTAATACACACATTGTTACTACAGTGTTAGAGCTATAAATGATTTTGTGCAGCAAAAGCACTCTTTATTAAATATTTTCTTACATTTCGAAAAATTTAATATTGTTTACCCTTTTTCAACCAAAATTCCATAAGATTTCAGAGCATTTTTAATAAGTGTGTTTTAACCGCTTTGAAAGTAAATTTGAAAGTACTTATTTTTTGTCTCTTTTGGTAACTACATATTTTTATACAACTTTTAAGTATAAAATAAAGGTATTATTTTTTAGGCCGTAATTTTCCAGGAATACTTTTGGGACATCGCGAACAAAAATAAGTACTTGTTCTAATAGAAAAATAAGTACTCCTTTCCTCAAGGTCTCATTATTTTTCTACTTATTTTGTAAGCAAAGTTTTTGCTGGGTTGTTGTACTTACAGGGAGTATACACAATTAAACACTGTTGCACTAATAAAAGAGTGAGAAAATATAAAACCGTTTAATTGTCTAAAAACATCATTTAATATTTGTATCCAATAAACTGCAAATTTTAAGTTATGTATTTATAAAAAGCTGGAAAAACTTTATGTATTTATAAAAAAACTTGAAAAACTTTATATCTTTATAAAAAACTTGAAAAAACTTTAAACAAACTAAAATATTTTTGGCATCTCAAAAAACTTGCAAAAAAAGGAAATCTTGACATATGGCAACGCTGCCTACAACGCAGTATTAAGAGACGAATTTTAGAGAGCGTTTTAGAATTGGGATGCATGGGCAATCATGGATCCGCCGAAACAAAATTATGTTATGATTGTTAGAATTCTTTGAACCGAATATAATCGGTATGCCTACATCTATAAGAAATAGTTATGTGTCAAGATAATTTTGGGTAGGGACTTTATATGGGAGCTTTGCTAAATTTTAGACCGTCCATGCCATAGTAGCTATTTTAGAAGTTATCGCCAACAAATTTTGTGTCAATAACAATAGAGATATGAGTATGGAATTGAGCGAACAGGCCTTATACATCCAAAAGAATGAGAGGAGAGGCCTTCTAGAAAGCATCCGTACTCCTTCTTTTTTCCGCTGGGTCACTCTCTATTGTTGGTATTTTGTTTAAGATTTGATATCTTTGCAAATAAGAATTAAGTGTTTGTAATTCTCATTCAAACTGAAGTTTAATTTGCGTTACATCTTTAACTTTTATATGCAGTAGGTGGCGTAGTATGAAAAAATTATATGACGCAATTTTTAGTGCACATTTATTTTTTATTTAATTTAACATAAGGAACTTATTTCTTAAATTCTAAAATCTCTAGAATTTTCACACTTTTTTTTATTATCTTCAATAGTGACATAACTCATAAAAACTCATTTCGAGACAAACTCGTTTTATGTTCTTAATTTGCTTTAACAAAATAACGAAATATTCTCTTCAAACGGGGAAAGCAATTAATACATAAAGATGAAATTTATTAGGGTATTCATTCAATTATTTACTACCCGCATAACTGATCGGTTGATTTAAAATTGTCTATTTTCGATTAACGATTAAACCGGTTAATTTCAGTCGATAAACCTTACAAAATTTTTAATTTTTTATAGTATTATAACATATTTTTTTGCGTTTTTAAATATTGAGACGAAACAGTCATACACAAAAAGTAAGTATTTAAGAAATATTTTTTCATACAAACAAAAAAGGTGTTCAGTGATCTTCATTTCAAAAGTGTTTACTGTCAACAGCTTTTTGTTTCACGTACTTTTTATATGTATGTGTTTAGTTATTTGGTTCTTCTCGTATCTTTTCATATCAATATTTTAACAGAATTAACGAAACAATTAAAAGTGTTAAACATTTTAAAAAATAAGACCGGACTCTAGTGTTATAATGGAATATTGTATATGTTTAAAGAGATCCAGGAAAAGGACTGAGAATTTAGATATTCTGTCTTATGGGTTGCTTTCGATTTCTCCAACATCTGCGATAACTGAAAGAATTTTTTCAAAGTCAAGTTTTATCAAAACTAAAGAAAAGATTCGCATAAATCCTAAACATTTAAACGAAATTATTTTTCTAAAAGATTATTTTTTAGGATCTCTTTAAACTATTGAAATAACGAGTAAAATTATCTCAACATTTTATTTTTTCATTAACACACAATTGTTTATGTATTAATTAAAGAATATGTATTGTATAACATATTTATGAATTATTTTTTGTTTGCTTGCTTTAGTTCAAAAATTGTTTTATTTGTAATGTAATCGTTTTTTTTTTTTTTTTTAATTAATAAACTCCAAATAATAAATAATTTATGTAGTTTTATTTCTTGAAATTACTTAATTTATAAAAAAAAATTAATTAATCGGTTAACCGATCAATAGCAAAATTAACCGATTAATAACAGACTATACCAAAACCTCGGTTAATTAATCGAGCGATTAACCGATTAAAGTTAGCGCCCGATTAAATGAATATCCTAAAATTTATACAAAATATTAAGAAAAAACATAGCGAACAATTCCGCATCACTTACTACAAAATTAAATTTTTAGAGTTATGTCACTATTGAAGTAAATCAGCGAAATTAAAAAAAAAATTTAAATCAAATTTGACCGCTTATGTTAAACATGGCGTTCTTCTCTCCCTTCTCACTAACAAACTCAGACTTTCTGAATGAAAACTTTCAAAGTGTAAGCCCAGACTTAGCAATAAAATCTGGCAGTAGATTATTGCTCGCGGAGATGAACTGTAAAATAAGTCAGGGTGTAAAACACAATTTTAAATTTAATGTGGAAACTTAAAAAAATTACAAGAACGCAATGTTTGAAAAATAAATCTTCACTTTCAAAAATGAATGGAAAGATAGAACTTAAAGTGAAATTGCACATGGAACTAATTACACAGGGGCTCAGTGTTGCCAAATGTGCCGATTTATCTGCATTTTGCAGTTTTTCCAAACATTGAAAAGTTTTGAAGTTTTTTATTAAAAAAATAAGTTTTTTTGTAAATTGTGCAGACCTTGCAGTAATAATTTTGCAATAAATTCTAATCAAAAACTATAACACATATGCAACATTTCGATATTTCTACGAAAATGTATTAATCGTTTGTCAAATACCCCAATAAACAACGTACAATTTTGACAAGTTTGCCAAGCCGTTTGAGTAGTTTATTTGGCTTTTACTTTTGAAAGTTTAATTATGCCCCTGCTTACATTTTGTGATTTTTGTTGTTTCTTTTTGCATTAGTTGCATTTGAGTTTTCGTTGTAAAATTGACAAATAGCAAATCTGAGACGAAACTAAAATACATTTTGTTAAAATGAAGAAACACAACAATTTGCAATACCACATGTTATTGTGTACCCTTCTTAATTCCATTGTTTTTCATCTAGCCAACAAAGTAACTATATTCGTTAATAATATAATATAATAATTAAGTAAATTATAAACATATATTTCTTTGGGTTTTTTATGTGCAGTTTTTTTACTTTAAAATCAGTTTTTTTTTCTTAAGATGCAGTTATTTTCAAAAAAATTAAGGCAACGCTGCATGGGCTACACATGCAAGTAAAAATTTATACAATAATTGATATTACACATGGATTGGCAACACTGATCAATAACAATATTTATGAGAACGGTTTTACATTTAAAAAAATATTTTTGGGATCGGCATTTGTATGGCAAGAATTGTCAATTAAAGACGAATTCAAATAACAAATTGTAGGGCAACTAGGCTTGCAAGCAAATGATTTGGGTTTAATTTAAAATAGATACCGAAATAATCAAATGGTTCAGAGTGACAAAAACTCTATTCCAGAAAGTGCAAAAAGGTAACCGAATCTCATAATTTTCAATTAGATCCTGTTTACCAGGACGGCCATCCAACCGGACGAACGGACATTGCAAGATGGATTCAGAGAGTGATTCAGTGTGGATCGTTAGTCTAAAAGCTGGGTCTAAAATCAATATTTCTATAAAAGTAAGGAAAGATTTTATATTTTACAAGAGAGCATTTAACTGTTGCATCTTACCACCCAGCCAATACTTTCAGTTTTAAATACAACAACTTACTCTGCGCATTACTTGTAAGCCAAAGAGAGAACGTGTAACATTACATTACAGCAATTCATGCAAAACACCTAAGAACACTGTTTCCTCTTTCTTTAATACAATTTGGTCTTATGAAAGCCAGATTAAAAAGCCAATATAGAAAAACTGTTTTAAGATCTGCTGGGACTACTGACTTAACTGGGGGGAACAGTCTTGACTTTGAAGTTTTGTAGAAAAAGAGTGTACAAATCCACATAAGAAAGTAAATTTACTTTACATTTTTTCGGTATAAAAGTCACGCTTTAATATCTAGCCAAAACAACAAAGTCTTCTTCATGACTTTTAATTTTTTGTTATACAAGATTTTGTCTGTATCTTTTTTTGTATTTTTTGTGAAAAATTTTTCATTTTTCTTAAACGGCCCTTTTAAATTATATTTTTTGTTCTATTTATACCCCCATCACTACTAGTGGTGAATGAGGGTATGCTTAGCTTGTCATTCCGTGTGAAACTCTTTTATTATACAACTAAGACCCCCTTAATTATATAAAGGGTCCGCCATCTCACGTTTTTTTTCAACTAGTGCTTATTTCGTGAATGGTAACACTTACCTCATGTCTGATTTGACAGATAATTAGTTTTATCCTTCCGCTGAACGAATATGGTTGTCTATACGCTTGAACAACGCTGGGAAATATTGCGACATTACTTTGAAAATCATGGTAATGTTGCAGAATGTGTGCGAAAATTGCGTACGGACTTTGGAAGAAGAGAAGCACCGTCGCCTCCGTATGTTCGTTATCTTGTAAAAAAAAGTGAAAGAAACTGGCATCCTCATCGATAAACCAAAGTGTGAAAAGCCAAAAACAGTGCGTACACCCGAGAATATTGGTGCTGTGGCAGAAAGTGTGCGTGAAGCCATTTTTCTTCGAAAATGAGCAAGGAGTGGCCGTTACAGTCAATGGCGATCGTTATCGGGCCATGTTGAACGAATTTTTGTTCACAAAAATTGAAGAGGAGGATATTGGCAACATTTGGTTTCAACAGGACGGCGCTACGAGCCACACAGCCGAAGCTACACTCGATGTTTTGCGCCCTGTTTTTGAAGATCGCATTATCAGCCGCAGAGCTGATGTCATTTGGCCACCTCGGAGCTGCGATTTGACACCGTTGGAATATTATTTGTGGGGTGCCGTCAAAGAAAGGTTTTACGCCGACAAGCCAGAGACAATTGACGCTTTAAAGGACAATATTCGTGAAGCCATTGGTGAAATACAGCTGCACACAATCGATAATGTGCTTAAAAATTGGACCGATCATGTAGGCTACTGCGTGGCCAGCCGAGGCAGCCATTTGAATGAAATTATTTTCCATTATTAACCGGAAGGATTGTACTTTCAAAAAATAAAAAAAATTTGAGAAAATATTCAGTAGTTTTTTTTTATAGCATTTTATATTCTGGCTCCTCGAGTAAGAATATTTAACCATGTCCGTCTGTCTGTCCGTCTGTTGAAAACACGCTCACTTTCGAAAAACGCAAGAGAAAAGAACAAACTTGGTCTCAAATTGCTTGTAGTTATCCCAAGCAGTTTGGGATTGAAATCCAGCATCATCGGTTCATTAGGATCAGAACTATGAATCAAAATGTGGAACCATCACCCTTGATCATTTTGATACAAAAACTTACATAAATGGTGGAATAATGTACGGAACGATTTTAAATTTTGCACGAATTCGCTTTATACGACTGCAAATCATACTTTTATTTTCGTGAAGATCGATCCATTATTGACCATAGGCCCCATATAAATCCTGCTCGCGGTAAAAATTACGCCTAAAACCAAATAAAGCACACTTTGGGAAAATAATTCAATTCGCCTAAGCCCATAACAGATATAGATATTGCGTTAAAATTTCTTACAACTTAGATTCATATGGCCAGAGAAAATATCATGCAATTTTGTGATATACGGTCCATAATTAACATTAGCAGCCTTTTGAAATTCACTGTTAACGCTAAAACTAATTACAATGCTGTATTGAAATTTATTCTAATTTATTTTTTGTAATACCAGAATTCTGTCTTCAGAATTTTGGAATGATTGATCCATAATTAACCATTAGGTCCAATACAAATAACCCTCCTAAAAATCATTTCAGTTCGGCTAAAATTGTTGCGAATCATGACATTTTACTGAAGCCAGTTCAAAGTTCAAACAAGACACGCACAAAACTTTCTTATTGTCGGTCAATAATTTAATACAGGTCTAAACCGCAACCAATTTTTATGCTGACGCTCGTTTTTATAAAGATTAGTTTATAATATATATGTAGATATTATATAGAGCCCACTCCTGTCGGTGGAGGGTATCAAAGATTCGGTACAGCCAAATAAAGCACTCTAACTGGTTTTTTATTACATTATATTATTTTTGTTTTAATTTTTTTTCTTGCCTCTTTATGTCTGTTACAGAAATTATGTCTAGATACTCGTTTAAAAATGTTAGAAAACAATAAAAAAAAAAAAGCATAAGTTAACATTGTTTTGACAGAAATAAAACATAAAAGGACCTTTTGTAAAATAAAGTTTTAACAACAGACAACTTGTGAAAGTTGTATTCCTTTTTAGCAACGAAATTAAGCTTTTTTTCTTGCAGAAGACATTTAGAGAGAAACAACAAGTTGTGGGTAGGCCTTAATAATTTATTCGTTAGAATTTTGAAAAGGGTTCTTTAAAGAAAGTTCGTTGGCAAAAGGAAGTTTGTGAGGCAAAAAGTTTTAAAATCAAAGAAGTTTTAGCTCTTGGGAGTTCTTTGTTAGAAGTCAGTTTTTAAAAAGCCTCTTACAGCAGGATTTAAGCTTTAGGGACGCTATCAGATATTTAAACTCTTTTGCGGAATTTATAGTGAATGTTATATTTGCTAAGGCTGCATTATTATTATGACAGTTTTTATTTAAGGCAGCAATCATTACATTGCATTGTTGTAAACGACAAGTGTAAAAAAGACATCCGGTTTAGATACAACTGCATATACCTCTCGCCTTTAAAATGAAAAGTCTGCACTGCCAAGCAAAGAAGCCGTATTAATAGTTCAGTCTAATTGATTAATGATTTAAAAGGATTATGAAAATACATATCTGAAAAGGAGAATGCAGTGTCTCTTCACTGTAGCCCTCAGGTAATAAAAACAGCGATAAGCACTGATGTGAAGAAGAACCGAGATCTGTAGAGTTTTCGTCAGGAATTGCCAGGACGAAAACTTTGGAATTTGAATAAGATTCATATTAAATATGTGAAGACTCAATAAATAAGGGGGGGGGGGGGGTGCTTTAAAACCATGTGAGATAAGGCCATTATGGCTTTATTGCTCAATTGAATGGGAGATAAAGCCATAATGGCCTTATTGCCCAATCATTGAGAGGTAAGGTCATATTTAAAATTTTGCGAAATGAGAGATATAGCCATACTTTTTTTTCGCAAATGAGAGATAAAGCCATATTTTAAACTTTAGTATGCGAAGCCAGATTCCAATACTTTACTTTAGTGTTTCCGGGAAAAGAAATTTTTTTATTCTTGTGACGCACGCAGAAAAACTTTATTCAGCGAAGCCACCTGCCGCGTCCTACTGGAGGAGAAAACCCGTAAGCACGGCCGCAGGCCCCCACGCAGAAAAACTTTAGTATGCGAAGCCAGATTTCGTAAAAGGGAAAATCTATTATTATTATTATAATTAATCAATGTAAAATGCAAAAGTTCTTCAAAACTGAAATGAGAGATAAAGCCTTTTTCTAATATTGCTAATGTGAGCTAAGGCCATGATGGCTTTATCTCCCATTCAAATGAAAAAAGGCTTTATCTCCCTATTGAATGAGAGATAAAGCCATCATGGCCTTATCTCACATGGTTTTAAAGCACCCCCCCCATAAATAAGTTATACAAACAAAAAAAAAATATCTTAAACTCTTAAAAAATATTGTATTAGAAGGTTTAGCTTAAACAGAAATGAAAAAATAAATTTTTCATTCAGCATCTAAAGAAGCTTAGAGGTCGCACAAGCAAAGGAAGAGTTTCCTACATGTTGGTAAGATAATAAATTATTTATGGATCAAATTTAATCTAAATAACAACATAAAAAATGGTCTAAAGGCCCAAAGACTCTATTTCGAAATGAAGTTTGTATGCGGGGTATGTGGTTAAATTGAATTGATTTTGAATAAAACAGAAATTATTTAGGAAATTATTGTCATTCCTTTTTATTATGATAATATTGGTATGGTGCAATTATGTATGGAACAAAATATCGGTCAAACAGCCACCGCGATCTCGGCGGCACACCTCCATCCCATGGGCCAAATTTTCGATGACACTGAGGCATAATTGAGGTTCTATGCCGTTAATGTACCGAATTATTGCATCTTTTAGCTCTTGAATTGTTGCTGGCTTATCGACGTACACCTTTCCTTTCAAATAACTCCAAAGAAAGAAGAGCAACGGTCATAAATCACATGAACTTGGCGGCCAGTTTTACATCGCCACCACGTGAGATAACACGGCCATTGAATTTGTGGCGCAAAAGAGCCATTGTTTCGTTAGCTGTGTGGCAAGTGCAAGTCCTGTTGAAACCACATATCGTCCACATCCATATCTTTGAATTCGGGCTATAAAAAGTTCGTTATCATCTAACGATAGCGAACACCATTCACAGTAACTGCCTGACCGGCCTCATTATGAAAAAATACGGCCCGATGATGCCGCCAGCTCATAAACCGCACCAAACAGTCACTCTTTGTGTGTGCATTGGTTTTTTGACAATCGCTCTGGACTTATCATTCGCCCAAATGCGGCAATTCTGCTTATTGACGAATCCACTGAGGTGAAAATGTGCCTCATAACTGAAGATGGTTTTCTTCGAAAATTGACGATATGCATTTTGATTTGAACGCCCATTTTCATAATAAGCCTGAATAACTTTAACTCGTTGCTCGATTGTGTATCTTTCTTGGTTGAAATTGAGTTAGTCTGAAATTGAGAAATGTCAAATGAAATGCAGAAAGAAATTTGACGTTTAGGTGTGGTTCACATTCAACATCGGCCCTTAAAACGATTCTCGATCGGTATACAAAAACGTGGGTCTTAAAGAAAGATGGGTAAAACTATTTTCAAACCTGTGCTAAAAAAAAAAATAAAACCAGTCAGTTTGCTTGAGTTTCATACAGAAAACTTGTGTTATTGATTGTTGCTTGCCATTCAGTGTTGCCATTTTGTGATGTTTTTTTTATAAAAAGTCGAAGTCTGTTGTGGAACCCAAAGGAATCTTCAGACCCCCATTTGGGAACCGTTGATTAAAGAGATTTTATTGTTGTGGTTTCTTTATAAGGAACCAGTTTAACTATAATATGGTTGCCGCTGATAATAATATGGCTAAAATTACCATAATATGTTTGAATATTTTCGTTAAAATAGTTTTATTGGAGGAGAACATATCGAAAAATAAGTTTCATATACGTGTATTTTTTATTACTAGCGCTTGCCTTGTGGTCGAAATTCGACCGTGATTATATATATATATAATATATAATTCCCGTCGGTCCTTTAAGAATCATAGGGCCACAATAAATCTGTTCCATTGAGTTCTTTCTGCAGCTAGTGCTTAAATCTCGTTCCAGTTTAAGTTGTTTCTGGTAGCTTCCATTTCTATTTGACGACTACAAGTGTAAGATGGTCTACCCCTTCTACGACTACCTTGTGTATTCCATTTAGTGTAGCTTCTTGTGATATCCTCTGTTTGACTTTGCAAGGCATGTCCAATCCAGCGCCACTTTCTTCTTAAAATTTCAATATTTATTGGAGTTTGTTGCGTTTCTCTCCATAGGTTCTCACTTGAAATAGTTTGCGGTCAGTAAATTGTGAAGATTCTGCGCACGCAGCGATAATTAACAACTTGAAGGGGTTTTATGTCAGGTGGGGCTGCATTCCAAGATTCAGATCCGTGAAGCAGTACAGACTTGATGCAGAAGTAAAATATTTCGATTTTTGTGCTTTTGGATATATCCCATCTGGCGGGATTTAGGAGACCTAAGGAATGATTACCAGATATTATGCGATTTTTAACATCATCGCTGGAGCCCCCAGAAGAAAACATTCATATAGTGTATCGATTCGTCGAGGTACCAACCTCCGTTCCATATATTATCTTCCAGTTAAGCCCACGAATCTCTTATTTTGTTTTGTAAGTTCAACAATAAAATAAAAAATTATCAGAAAGTACCAACTGAAAATCAAAAAGTACCAAAAAGGGTCCTCTTATAGTTTCTCAATTTAGCAGGACTCTGCATGTTGAATTTTATGCTTCTAGGTTCAGCATGAATAAAAATTCCAGGTAAAGAATAAAAAAGTACAAAAAAAAAGATCGCTCTTTCAAACTATCATTTACTTAGGACCTTGCATATTAAATTCTACGTTTCTGGGTTAAAGATCAAAAAAGTACCAAAAAAATCTCTTTTATAGATTCTCACCCACTTAGGACATTGCATGTTTGATTTTGTGTTTCTAGGTCCAATATTAACGAAAATCAAAAAAGTACCAGTTGAAGAACAAAAAAGTACCAACAGGTTCTCATTCACTCAGGACCCTGCACCTCTATTTTTATGTTTCTAAGTTCAATATAATAGAAAATTGTGAAACTGCCACACGCAGAACCACAGAAGTAAAAGGAAGAAATGAAATTACCCGCATTTCCTCTTTTTGATTCTATTTTCTCCCCATTAAAGTAACAAAAATTTCAATACTGTAGTAGTTGGTGCCCATAATTTAATACCTTTAAGTCAAAACATGAAAAAAAAGTTTTGAAAAAAGTACCAAAAAAAGGCATGCTTTTCATCCCTTAAACATTCGAATTTCGAACAAGTACCAAATTTATATTTGTTACCAATTTTTATAATCTTTATTTCTACACAGAAAAAATTAAAATTTGTCTCTAATCACCAAATTCATACCAAATTCATAGAATCAAGCAAACAATTTATTAATTTTGCACCAATTACCAAAACGATTATATTGATTACTAAAAATTGTAAAAATTATATATTTTTGTTCAATAAATTATATTTTTAATTTTAATTAAAAATATGATCAAAAAATTTGCTGTTTCAAACAATGGGGGGATTCACAAGGTGTGCTATCAAGTCATATCGTCATAATGTCCTAAATAATATTTTACAATTGTTTAAAAAAAAAATATTTTTTTATGTTGTTTGAAACACAACAATATTTTTTTTTTTAAACAATTGTAAAATATTAATAAGGTGTGCTATCAAGTCATATAGTCGACTTGATAGCACACCTTGTGTATCCCCCCAATGTGTTAATCGATTTAATTATATATAGCTCAGGGTTTGACAATTTCCAACAATAATTCTATAAGTTGAAATTATTTTTTTTAAGCGAGAAATTCTATTAAAATTTTTTATTATTGAATTTATATTTTAATTAAAAATTTATTTCAAAAAAACTAAAATGTCAAAATCATATTTTTAATTTTTTTTTTAACTAAAAAAAAAAAATTTATTCAATTATCACATTAATTAAATTGATATACTTTTTAAACAATTTTTTTTTTGATAAAAAACAACTGATAATTTTTTTTGTGTATGTTTATTGGTTTAAAAGCTTGATGGGGTGACAAAGAAGTTCTTAAAGGGCAGAATTACAAAAAAGTACCATACACCTGTCCACTTATTTGTCTAATGAACAACGATAAGTATAAAATTTATTTTTTTTTTATCTTTTAGTTTTTCAGATATGAGGTAACCGAACTTAGCTGTTGTTCTCTTTTTTGCCCTTTTACTCTAGTAAAATATTTAGTATGCACCTTGTTTAAACCGGCTGACAAACAGATGAGGAAAGTGTTCTTAACGGTTTTGCCTTTGCAGATTTATGTATAGATTAGATTATTGCTTATAGTTTTAGAAAATGTAAAAATAATTTATATTTTCTTATATATTTCTTAGAAATTTGCACAAAATTAAACCAAATATTACAAATGTAATAAACATTATCACTTATACTTTTAGGCAAAGTAATCCACTCATTACACAGACTCCTATGTAAACAAAAAAAATCTTGATGAGGATTACCAGAAAATAATTAAGAAAACTTAACACAACAATATTGATCAATAATAAAATACAAGTCCGTCTTTTGTCTTGTGTAAACGACTCGTATTGTTTGTTGTATTTATAATCAGGGCTGTCAGACTTGGGGATTTCATGCGAGCTAAAAGGACAAAGAAAGTAATTTAGGGATTGGGGATTTTAAAAAAAAATCGGGGATTTTTTGGGGATTTTAAACCTTTTTAATATGTGTATATCCCTTTTTTTATTATTTACGCTTATTTTTCTTTGTTTCGCATGTAAAATATAAATAAAAGTACCAAAACGTTTGTCTTACTCTTATCCACAATGTATACGGTGTTAGGGGTCCTAAATAAGATTACATTTTTTTTTTTGTTGAATGTGTAAAAGATACTTAATAAACTTTTGCTATTATTTTTCTGGGTAAGTGTTTTAAAAAGAAGAACTTAAACACATAAAATTTTTGATCTTTAAAAAGACAATTTTCAAGCAAATATGGGCGATTCCATGAGAATGTCAACCACGAATCAAAAAATAAAAGCCATTAAAACTTTTTTTCAAATATGGTAGAAAGTAAAAAAACACTCGAACTTTACTATGCAAAGGTTTTTTTAGCTTTTTACAATTTTTAAAGAGAAAAAATAAGAGTTAAAACTCACTATCTCTTTGATACATTTTTAGTAGCTGCAATCGCAAATTTTTAATTTTCTGCCGATTAAATACAGATACTGGTAACATTGGAATTATACAAATTTTATATTGTATTTTATTCGACCTTTATCTATTCTATCTATATATATATAAATGAATTATGTATGTTTGTATGTTTGTATGTTTGTTTGTCGCTTTATAGACTCCGAAACTACTGAACCGATTTTCCTGAAATTTTTACAGTAACATCACGTGAGCCCTAAAAATAAAATAGGCTACTTATTTTTTCGATAGGGGCAGGGGAATTGGTACCCCCCATAGGATGCCAATATTAATTATCGAACCGATTTTCCTGAAATTTTTACAGTAACATCACGTGAGCCCTAAAAATAAAATATGCTACTTATTTTTTCGATAGGGGCAGGGGAATTGGTACCCCCCATAGGATGCCAATATTAATTATCGAACCGATTTTCCTGAACTTTTTACAGTAACATCACGTGAGCCCTAAAAATAAAATAGGCTACTTATTTTTTCGATAGGGGCAGGGGAATTGGTACCCCCCATAGGATGCCAATATTAATTATCGAACCGATTTTCCTGAAATTTTTACAGTAACATCACGTGAGCCCTAAAAATAAAATAGGCTACTTATTTTTTCGATAGGGGCAGGGGAATTGGTACCCCCCATAGGATGCCAATATTAATTATCGAACCGATTTTCCTGAACTTTTTACAGTAACATCAACGTGAGCCCTAAAAATAAAATAGGCTACTTATTTTTTCGATAGGGGCAGGGGAATTGGTACCCCCCATAGGATGCCAATATTAATTATCGAACCGATTTTCCTGAAATTTTTACAGTAACATCACGTGAGCCCTAAAAATAAAATAGGCTACTTATTTTTTCGATAGGGGCAGGGGAATTGGTACCCCCCATAGGATGTCAATATTAATTATCGAACCGATTTTCCTGAATTTTTTTAGTAACATCACGTGAGCCCTTAAAATAAAATAGGCTACTTATTTTTTCGATAGGGGCAGGGGAATTGGTACCCCCCATAGGATGCCAATATTAATTATCGCATATCTTAAGAGCCGCTGCACGCATTTTGCTGAACTTTTTGTAGTAGGATCTTCTGAGCCCCGGAATTGAAATAAAATAGCAGCAGGGGTATAGGAATACCCCATAGGACGCCAATGTTTAACATCGCATATCTTAAGAACTGTAATAGTGAGAATGTTCAAACTTTCTAAAAGTCACTCTTATGGTATACTACACTTTTGAAAATAAAAATAAAGCGGGTAGGCGCAGGGGGGGAAATACCTCCCATAGGATGCTACATTAAATATCGCTCAACTGAAGAACTATTAAAGGGAGAGTCTTCAAACGTGGTTAAAGCTACTATTATAGTAAACTATAAATTTCAATATAAAAATGTGCGGGGTCAGTGTAGCGAAGCGCACCGGGTTAAGCTAGTAATATATAAATAAAAGAACTTTTTTTGAGCTCGAGGTCTTTTTTAATTTATTAAATTTTGCCGATATTTCGTTTTTCATTAAAAAACAAACGAATGTATAAATACAAAATTCAAACGCGTATGTATATAAAAACAACAAAACTTACATTTAAAAAATTATTAAACAGAAAAAACTTAACTATTATTATGTTGTGTAAACATCGTCTAATTGTGAACTGAGCTTAAACAAGAAAAAATTGCACTATTTTCGCTTGTTGACGAGATGTCTGTACACTCTCGCAGAATTCTCATCGACATCGGCTTTAAAATTCATTCTTGTTGTTGTTTTAATTATGTGTAACTTTTCCAATGTGAATCGTCTTTTGTAGTTATTTTCACTCTGTAACACTTGTACATTGTCAAAATCAGGAGAGTGTTTTCTTTGTGCACAGTGGGATAACAATGCCGTTTTTTGTGTAGGAATTTATTCCGTTATTTTTGATCCGATTTTTGTGTTTTTAGTTTGTTTTTTGTAGTACCTATGTAAACTTTATTACATATCGCAAATTCATTGCCATTACATGGTATTTTATAAATTATATTGGATTTGTCTAATTTGTCTATTTTATCTTTGGTTTTACTGTACAATTTTGTCAACGTGTTGATAGATTTATGGGCTATGGCTTACATTTCATTATTGAATAATTGAGATTTTTCAAATCTCTCAGATAATACTGGAACAAATATAAGAGATTTATATATTTTTGGTTGCTGTTCACAATCTAAATTCTTTGTTTTATATTCATAATAGTTATAGAGTAATTTATTAGTCAGATTAAATGGAAAATTGTTGTCACTAAGTATCTTTTTGATCTTTCTGATGTTATTTCTGTGGAAATCTGCGTCACTTATAGTTAACACCCTTCTTATTAAATTGTTTGCGTGTTGATAATAATTCTTTTTGGGTGTTTAGAATAGAAATTAATTATTCTACTTGAGGCACTAGGTTTTTGATACCAGTCAATTTTGAGTATACCATTTCTCCTTATCACAATTGTATCCAGATATGGTAACTTTTTATTGCACTCAGACTCCATAGTACAATGATAATAGTTCAGACTCGTCATAATTTCTTCAATTGCACTCTCCCTTACAATTCCAAAAAGATCATCTACATACTTAGATAGAAACTTAGGCTTAGTTTTTAATTTTCCAATACAGGTGTACTTTAAAATTAATGTTACAACAACAATGAATAAGATCCACGAGGAAAGATCAAATATATGGTTCGATTAGCGGTATATTCTTTGGTTTGTTTTGGATGCCATTCTAATGTCACGTACGCGGTGCAAAAACAGCACTATGTCATTTGTATTTGGTCTGTCGTAGGTGTTTTTTAAAAAAAAGTTCAAAGCAAGTTACTTGTTGCAAAAAATATTGATCGGATTTTTTTTTTAATTGTTATAATAAAAATTTTTTAATCGTTGAAAGGCCGTCACGTACGATATTGCTATAAATGCAACTTAATGTATCATCTTATTATGTTGGTATTAAGTTAAACTTTGGTCCAAACTTATTTTATTGCACTCCAAATCATCTAACCAAATATATTATGGGAATCGGTCCATATTTGACCATGGTACCCATACGAATATTACTCCCGAAAATAGCTTCTAATAGCATAAGTTCCTTATAAAAGTCTGTATTGACATTAAAATTGGCGAAAATAACTTTTGCGATATGTCATGACAAAATGTTGTGCTGGTAGGTCCTAAACTAACCATAGGTCCCATATAAACCCCCTTTCTAAAATCGGGGAAAGGCAAACAAATCTGATTTAGATCAAGATAAATTAATTATCACTCCACACAACCAATGAAACAAAAAACCAATACCGCGATAAATTTAATTAAAAAAGTTGACCAATTAAGTGATACTAGATTTAAAGACAAAAACTTAAAAATAATTACAAATATTTTGACGTCTAATAATTATCCAATGAATATTATAAATAACCTAATTACCAAAGCAACAAATGAAGAAACTCGGGAACAAACTATAAATAATACATCTGGCATCACCAAACAATTTTACAGTCTCTCATATATACCAAAACTGACAGAGAGCAAACAAATGAAGGAGATAATAGAAGATGAAACAATATCATTAGCTCATAAACCCAATAAAACAATTAGCACACTATTTACACAAACAAAAACCAAAATTGAAAAATATGATCGTAGCAATGTTGTGTACGAAATTAAATGTGAGGGTAATAATGACGAAACGTGCGGTAAAGTGTATGTTGGAACAACCAGAAGAAATTTAACTACAAGAATAAACGAACATAAAGCAGACATTGACAAATTAAAATACTCAACAGCTTTAGCCCTACATTGCATTGATAATAAGCACACCAAATCTAAACGATGTTAAAGGACTAGACCTAGAGCGGAGGGTAAACAGAAGATTTACACTGGAAAGCCTACGAATACAGGAGAGACTTAATACGGCTGTAAACAAAAAAGATGACAAAGACCGAACGAATGCAAATTACACGATTGCAATATTATAATTTAGTCCATCTTCAACTGTGATACCTAGCATTAAGAAAGTTTAAACTGTGATATTTTTTATTAATTTTACATTTATATTTTTGTTTTATGTGTGTGTTTAATTGTACTGTGTGTATTGTTTAAAACCACATTTAAATTAGAAATGGAAATGTAAATACTAATTCAAGATTTTATGTAAGTTAAATTGTTCTTTAAATGTTATTGTATTTTTTTGATGTTAATGTACTAAATATTATTGCTTTTTATAATTTGTTGTTGCCAGATTTCAATAAAAATAATCCCTGAAGAGGTAGGAAAACAGCCTACGAAACGTCGGAGGAAAATATGAAATAAATCTTTTATTTACATATAGTTAATAATTAGACCTTGAAAGCCTGTTTGGAAATCCCAAAAAACATTAATATAGTAGAAAAAGGTCGATATAATAAATATAAATAAAACAATAACTGAATTATATTCGGCACAAACAACGTTTATTTATTTCTTCACCTCATAGCTTAATTCTGTTGTGGCGACCATGATTGGCCGTGGGTCACTCTTAAAAATATGTTTTTAAAATATTATGGTGTAGGGTATCATATGGTCAGGCTTGACCGAATTCATTTTCTAACTTGTTTGTTCTAAATTTTTGTAGACACATATTTAACAAAAATATATTTCAAACCTTGTAACTACTTTAAGAGAAAAATCTGTCACGTACGAAAACAATTTCAATATGTAATTTGTTACAAAAAACATTAAAACTCCAGCATGATGCCTTTTTTGATTGGAATTTCACAAATAAAAAACTTGTTCCAATAACTAATAATGGAATTAAAAACTTGTTTGTTCTAAATTTTTGTAGACACATATGTACCAAAAATATATTTCAAACCTTGTAAATACTTTAAGAGAAAAGTCTGTCACGTACGGTATGTCACGTACGATATTATATTTTGTTCATTATAAAACCATCCAGAAAATGTTTTCTTTCCAATTACGGATTATAAAGGAAAAATATATGGTTGAATGTAAAAAGTTAAAAAAATAAAAATACCTCGCACAACTCGCAGATTTTTTAATTTTTATTCATTCAACCCAAAATCACTTCCGTTTAATGTCACGTACGATATGCACCTATTTTGCTAGATATTTTGGACAAGCAGATTCCGAATTTAATGATTGTTTTTTTCATATATAGTACCCTCTTAGTGAAGCATAATTATAAAAAAATTATATAGTTACTATTATTGGTGCAAAGTATATAACGCTCTGAAGGCATACAAATGTCACGTACGATGACATGGAAATGCCCATATGTCTCCCCCAAAATAATTAAGTATTCAAGACAATATAACAAAGTTTGGGAAAAAGAACGCTGGGCTATTGGTAAGTACGTATGTTACATCGAAGTATTAAATAAATGACGGATATATGTATTTTTATTGTTAATTTAAAGAATGGCTAAAACCGATAGAACAAACTCCAAATTCTTATAAATTGGCTCATTCGTCTTCAAAAACATCATATTGTTCTGCTTGTAATTCCTCTCTGGAATCACATAGAGCGAGTATTTTCAACAACGAACTTGGCGCTAAAACAAACCTTCATAATAAAATGCAGTACGAACTTTTAGAGGCACTACTAAGATAAACATCTACCTAAATATCAAAAATATATGTTGCCAAAATTGTATTCCAACTAAGGAACTAACAAAAATTTAATGCTCAAATTATGTACAATATCATTGAATCTCAAGACGTTGATGGTGCAACAGAAGCTTATAAATTATTAAATATTAAAGTGATTTCCTTTAAAAATATTCAATGTAAAAGAACAAAATAAAAAAAATGTGTTTCATTTAAAAGTCACGAACTTATTGATCCGCCCTCGTATCTTAAATATATATTTTATTTACCTTAACTAATAATATAAAATAAAAAAATTTTTTACTTAAAACTTTTATTTTGAAGATTTCTTATTATAATTTTTCTTATTTAAAAAAAAAAAAAAATTTAAATTTCGTGAGAAAAAAAACAAACAAAAAACATTAACTTTTTAAGCGTTTTTTAATTTGGGGATTTATTTTATATTTTTTGGGGACAAGGAAAAAAAGTACCTAACAGCCCTGTTTATAACATGTTCTTTAAAGGATATAAAAAACAATAATAAAAACCAAAAGTAAATTACAAAAAAAAAAAAAAAACGTTAATGAAAAAAGTACTGCTGATTCTTCACTTTCTAGTATTTGGAGTCAACAAAAAAAAAGAGAAACTTTTCTTTAAATATTTCATTGTAAAAGAAAAATCCCATAAAAATTTATAACCAAAAAAATCAATTTGGTCTGTCTTTAAAAAAAAAAATTCAAATAGAAAAGACAATAAAAGAGAGAGAGGAGAGACATAGAGAGAAAAAAAGAAAATAATGTAAATAAAAAAAACATTTTTAAAAGATATGAAAACAATTTCAATTTGATATTTGTTACAAAAACCATTAAAACTCCAGCGTGATGCCTTTTTTGATTGGAATTCCACAAAAAAAAAATTTGTTCCAATAACTAATAAATGGAAATAAAAAATTTAGAAAATATTCCACATATTTCTTTAGTTAACAAAAACTAGATTTTTTTTTTTAATAAATTTGATTAGATTTTTAGTCCGTTTGTTGGGTGTTGTTGGCGTATGCGTGATATTTTTGTTTGTAAGCGATTTAGCAGCCGAACTTAATATTCATCATACGCTGGGTGGTTATATTTATTTGAAACTTTTTTTTAAAAACAATTCAGTTTATTAACAATGAACTTGATTTTTGGTGGGTTTTGGAAATTTTTTGCATTTTAACAAACCCAAATTGGAAAACAAAAGTCATGAATATTTGTTTGATTGTGTTAAATTTAAATTCCTTTTTGCTACAGTTTTTTCTTTTTTAAGAAAGCGACAAATCGGATATATTTTTGGCGGTACAGAAAAAGTTTTCGCCTTATTGTTTTGTGGTCAAATATACAGTGTTATCTCACATAACGGAGAGCTTGCTTATGCGGGCACTAGCTTTCGATGGACAGGGTTTTCTGGTCCTTGGAGCTTTTGAATTTAGTTATTTTGAGGGGACATCCCCTTTGAGTGGTCCCTTCTGTAACCGGTCATGACAGATTTTACTGTATATGACTTCCTTTCAAAACAAATTTGATTTACTAAGTAATTCATAAAATTTTTGGCACGCTCATGTAAGTCTTTCTTGTCCTCAAAAGTTATTTTCGGGAATACAAAATTTATTGTTAATTAATTCATTTATTAATGACGTGCTAAACTCCCAATTATTATTTATGAAAAAAAAACACAGAAATTTATTGTTTCTATGCGCATTTCGCTGGTTGCTTAGGACAGCTCGTCAGGAAACTTTTTCCAACGACTTGAGAATAGCTAAAAATATTATACAAATAAGACCATTAAGTGAATGAGAATTTTTATCTCCCAGGTCTTACCTGTAACAATATCAAAGCTTCAATAAAGCCACAACAATAAACATTGAATTTATCTTTCTTACATTCCCCTATAATTGGCTGGTTTTTCCCATCACGAATTGTAGTTGTAAGAGGATAAAAAGAAAGAAACACAAAATTAAAAAAAAAAACAAATTGCTTAATTAAGCAACTTGCCAGTTCTGTTTTTTATTTGCCGGGCACATGCCCTTTTTGGGTCCTTTTTTCACATGAATTTTTTTTTATATTGAAATTCTTAACAAAAACTAAAAGGAATTACATCTGATTAAGTTTTTCCTAAAATAAAGGGTTACTGAACAATTTTGCATATTTAATTTTAATAGTTTTTTTTTTATTAAAAAAATGCCAAAATAAATTTCAAAATACTTTAATGCTCGTATGGTGAGAGCTAACCGAAGAACTTTAAGAGTATATTGTTCCGTTCGGTTTAAAGTGCTTTATATGAAAGTGTATCTGTAAGAGAAGACGTAAAAGATAAAAATATCAACATATTAAAAATAAAATATTTATTAAAAATTAACTTTTTAATCTAAACATAATAACCCATCTACTAATATCCCAGTAAAAACAATTTGTGTTTTTTGAAGTACTTAAGAGAAAAAGCGCATAAGCGAGCGATTTAATAAGAGAGCTCTTATAAAGCAGTAAATGATAACGAATTAAATATACAAAAAAGCTGCTATTTTAGTGCTGACATCGAAGAAGGTTTTAAAGCGAAAAAAATAATATATTATGGTATACGAAAATTATTGAAAAAAGACATTCAAACAAGTAAAAGCAAAATATAAGCCTTAAAAAAAGTACTTTAGGAGGGCCTTGCTTGCATGTCTTATAAGGTTTAAAGAAGAGCTTATTATCAGCAGAAAATAGTCCTCCAAACCGGGAACACCCCATACAAAAATAAGGCATCCCATCAGCAGGTTTAAAGCGATTTGAGGTATGAATTCATACATAAATCTTGCTCCTTTTGGAGCACATATTTTACTGGGATGCATTAGCTAGCATAGATTACATAGATATGAAACTCCCATATTATTGAAAAAAATATACCCACCTCTTCACACATATAGGAACTAGGGATGTTAAAGTTGGTACAATTGTACTTTTTTTTTGGTACATTTGATGGTACAATTTAACAATTTGTCATAGTTCCCCCACAAATCATTGAGTCCTTTTCATTGGATTTATTTTTTAAATTATTATTTCTTTCATTAGGATTTAAAAAGCCTTCTTTTAAATTGCTTTTTTATTCATGCAATATGCACTTAAAATTATTAACCTGGTTAACTTAGAAATGCAATCAGAAGATGCTCGAATGCATGTATTTTACAAAGGCTAACTTTTTTTTTTCGCCAAATAGCACGTAATTTCATGAATAAAAATTCCACGTTATTTCATGAATAAAAATGTTTTGGATGAATGTGATATCTCTATCGTAACCTTTACAAAAATGACATGTCCTTTGCAGAAATTTATTGCGGACAGAAGTGGATTTATATATCTCTACAAATTATCTCAATATTGATATTGTTAAAGAAATGATGGAAAATTCAAAACAATTTTATATAAAATTTTGCGAAGTTTTGAGAACCAAAGTCATCTTTAATAACGAAGTTTATTTACTCCCGAAAATCTAATTTCAGGTAAAACAAGTTGTATTGTACCTCTTTTAGTAAAAATGTTTCCGAATGACATTACAAATTTTGATTCAATCAATAATCAATATAGAGCTTTAGCTCATGTCGAGCAACTGCAGCCGTTAAAAACTGAAAACATTTGTAGTTTTCGGTCGGCAGTAGCTAATTTACATAAAGAGCTGTATGTCCATTTGTTTTCTGACGTTTCTAGAGCCGTTGCTGGAATTTTATCCATTTCCCATTCGTCTGCAAATGTGGAGTTTTTTTTTCAAAATATAAGAAATATAAATATAAAATAAAATAAGCTAAGAAAAAAAGCAGACTGCCAACATTATCAAGTCTCATACAAACAAAGGATTGGTTAAGATCGACAAATTCATGCTGCTATGATGTAAAAATTTCAAATGGTTTATTTACTAAGCAAATAAGTGCCTGATTTTGATCTCATATACTTATAAGACTTTTTTGGTCCTTATTTTATTCATACATATAATGTATGTTAATGTTCTGTTTTGTTTTTTGGTGTACAATTGATTTTGTATGTCCTTTGTTTGTTGTTTTAATAAATTAAAAAAAATGGTACCGTGAAGGTCCAAAAAGTACATTTTTTTTTGGAAGTTGGTACAAATTTTAAAATCCCATTTTACATCCCTGATAGGAATTGTGTGCATTCAACACACTTGTAAAATTCACCTCAAATGCTTGACAAATGTCATGTAAATAATTTTTTAAAAAAATGTTTAATAATGTGTGTCTTTATGATTTGTAATATAAATTTTGATTTTGAAATTGCATTTCAAACGATACCTACATAAGTCTTAATCCGTACTGTCCTTTACGCCGGCTCCTTATCATATTTAAGAATGCAAATACAAAACAAGGCACATTTGCGTTCTTAAGTGTGGCCGTGGGTTGTTCGTATGCGTATTGAGGAGCTCCGTTCTTTAGGCGACGTTCCATGTAAAGCAGCAGGCAACACTTCAACCTTATATGGCATAAAATTGGCACACCCTTAATAAAAAGCGTTTGACCAAAGTCTCATCTGGTATTATAATTACCAGTGAGGGCTGATTATAACTGCTCCGCCATCCGTGGAGAGGGTATTATGGATTTGTGTTGATTTCTGTTGCACATACAAATATGGATGTCTGTAGCACATACAAATATGGGTTCTCGACCTTCCCTTAAGTATACACGCCAAGAAAAAACATTGTTGTGGTAAACATATTCTAAGAGCAACATATTATGATGTGGTTGTAGTCAACATATTACGATTATTATTGAATCACATTATAACCAAATATATTCGTAATATTACATCATAATATTTTTCGCTTAATCCTAAGTTGATACAAACAACTCCTGTTATAATTGAATGTAATCATATTATTATAATGTCAATAATAATTAGTTAAGCAGTTATCATATTGTTATCATGGTAATCATAATAAGTTAAGGAGTAATCATTAGGGCGGGTCAAATTGTATGGAACGATTTTTTTTGATGAAACGTATAGCAAAAACGATATCTATAGGTGACTCTGAGAAATTTTGCTCAAGAGACCATAGCTCTATGTCGGATTTGGAGCATCCCAAAATTTCAAAATAGAAATTTTTCCATATATACATAGAACAATTTAATTAAATTTGTTTATTTTTAGTAGAGATATTAGGAATTTTTTGTCGAAAAATAGCCCAAAATTAACTTTTAACTAATAAATTCTGAATTGTCTTCGATTTTTTTTGCAGATTATGAAAGTTCAGATAATTTTCAACAAATTTTATTACGATCAATTTTTTTGTTTTCACTTGGTTACGTATGAGTATTTTTTAACTCCAATTAATTAGAATGCATACGCCATGTGGTACAACAAATAATTCATACTTTTAAAAAAGCACTAAAAAATTCCTAATATCTCTACTAAAAATAAAAAAATTTAATTAAATTGTTCTATGTACAATATATGGAAAAATTTCTATCCTCCTTGTTATCAATACAGAAAGGTGATTAAAATGCCTTTAAAACAAGCCCAGGTTAAGAAATCTACTATAATTCTATCCGATTTTATGACGAATTTAATTAAATTGTTCTATGTATATATGGAAAAATTTCTATTTTGGGGGGCTCCCAATCTGACTTAGAGCTATGGTCTCTGGGGCAAAATTTCTCAGAATCACCTATAGATTACGTTTTTGCTATAAAAAAAATTAACCCGCCCTAGTAATCATATTATTATCATGTTAATCATAATAATATGTAGATTAAATCTAAAACCGAAAAATATTTTAAATATATATTTATGCTTATTTACTTACTGGCACACATCGTAATATGATGCAACTTTAAACATAATATTTTTAACCTATTTTTGTCGTAGGCCGCAACTATTTATAAATTATTTTATAGAATTTTCACTCTTTTTCTCTAAAATAACACAGAAAAATGGTCAATATTTTTGCACCATTTTCAAACAATATTAAAATTTTTTAAGCATTGATATTTTATTTTGTGACACTTCACAATTTTTTTTTTAATGTACCTACAATTTCTTTATTTTTTAATTTCTTTAAACTTGGTTTTTTATGCATAACAAATAATTCGATAGGCACATGTAAAACAAACGATACAACTGATGTAAAATTATTTTACAAATGGCGGTAACAAAATATTATTAGAGTAAAGATATTCTGTTTGCATCTTAAACAAATTATGAGTACACGTATAGAAAATGATCATGTTATGGCTATTTATTATCATTAAATGATTGTGATGAATATACTATGTTTTCAAAGTTATTATTATTTAGTAGTTATAAAAATGATTATTTTTCAGTGAACCATAGTTAAATTTATAATTGCGATAAACATTGACATGTTAACAGTAACTATAATATTGTTGATATTAAATAAAAATGACAATATTTTGTGTACGGCAACAATATGGTGTTGCAATAAACATAGTGTAGTTGACGTAATCATGCCCAACCATATTGTTTCTCTGCGTGTACCTATCGACTTAGAATAACCTCCTGAATCGATCAAACGATGTCCGTCCATCCGGCTGTCTGTTTAAACTTTGCGAAGTCCTACAGTTCACAATTTAAGAAACAATTTGATGAAATTTGGTACAACTGTTTAAATTGTCATAAGGACGAACAGTAAGAATCAGCCTTTAGCTTCACATAGTCCCATACAGACTTCTTTCCGGAATAGAGTCTTCGTGCGTATTAACCATATTAGTATTATACTGATATTTAGATTGAATTTTACCCACGGAGGTGGGAGGTTTCTACATAGAGGAACTGGGCGTAAAAGTCTCCTTTCGCCTGCCGGATGGATGTAGTGTCCTGCAGGCGAAATTCTCGGCTATAAAGCGGGCAGCCAACTGGCTAAAGTATTATCGCGTATCGGGAGATATACGTATATTTACTGATAGCAAGGCTGCCATTGCCTCTCTTGCGGGTGTCTATACGACATCTAGGTTAACTGTGGAATGCCGGATGTCTTTAAATGAGATTGCTGAACATTCAGAGTTAACGCTTATATGGATACCAGGGCACTCAAACTGCCCGGGAAACCAGATAGGAGATGAGATGGCCAAGGAAGGTGGTCGTATGGATGAAGCATTCATTGATCAATTCATTGGCCTTCCAATGGCTCACTGTAAGTCACTCATTCTGCGCGAGAATTATAGAATTGCGCAAGAGGGATGGACCCGTGAGTCCACCTGCTCCATATCCAGGGCCCTTTGGCCTGGATATGATGAACGGAGAACCAAATCTCTACTTGGGTTCAATAAGAACCAAATCAGGACCGTGGTGTCGGTCATAACTGGACACTGGCCTGTTGGGACTCATGCTAGAAGAATGGGTCTGGTATTCAATGACTACTGTAGAAGTTGTCATGATGAGGAGGAAGAAGAAACTGTGCTTCACTTTCTCTGTCAATGCCCTGGGCTACGGGGCATTAGGGGAAATACCTGGGAGAACCGGTGTTTTCCTGTTTGGAGGATCTATTAGAGATAGAACTAAAATTGCTTCTTCTCTTCATTAGGAAGACGAATTGGCTCAACACTGCAGTGACGCCATCTGAGTAACTGCTCTCTGGGATGGGCATTGGCGCTGGGTATCACAAAGGGACCGCTATAGGACCCAAGTGAGCTGTCTCTTGATGGCTGCCCATGGAACCTAACCTAACCTAACCTACCCACTAATATCTTAGTCCAATCTTAATTATGTAACCATAATTTATTTGAATTGGTCTATAGTTGACAACAGTTTCCCTAAAAACATTAACACCGAAAATCGTTTTTAATGCCATTTGGTTACGATAACTTCTATGCCATGCCATGTTGGCCAAGATTTGACCAAAGACTTCACACAACCGCCTTGCAAAAAAAATTGTATACAGATGTTGATAGATAAAACATATTCGGCAAAAGGAGCTCTTATAAGTATGTATATGAGTCATAACCCCATAACATATTTTTTTTTGGCGTGGCCGTAATTGCGCATTAGTCCCAAATATTGAATATTATCGAAAGCTTCTCTACATGATACCCTACACCACAGTATTTTGTGTACGGTATCATGTAGCAGGGCTCTTTCACTTGTTTTTTATTATTAGGCTTATATCATTAAAGTGGTGAAATATTTCGCGCAAACAATAAAGCTTGATGTGAAATTAATAATGATATTAAATTAAACGCATTCTCAAATATCTATTGTAATAAAATTATTACATACTCGTATCACTAAAAAAATATTAGAATACTCAAAAAAAGAGAACTTTTTCTTGATTTCTTAATAAAAATCAAATAAAATCGATACTATTTTCCAGACTCTTAATTTGTGTTTGCTGGGAATGAGGGGAAAATTTATTTTATACAAACCATGGCGAATTCATTCCAGGTAATCTCGGTAGTACAACAAGTACAACTCGTATAAAAACCACAAGCAATTTGTTTGTGTAAAATCATTGTACAATGTCAAAAACCGAAACAAGTCAAAATGGATACAAAGATAACAAAGAAAATTTTGACATCCCACAATTATAAAGCTTAAGGAAAAATTTATCAGAAGGGCTTTTAGGATCAGCTGTAATGAATTCGCCTTGATACACACCATGGTAGAATAAATACAAGGTATAGTCATTAGAAATTTATCGTCAAACAAAAGAAAATAAGGAAAAAAATTAAAACAAGCGTCAAAAATCAAAGAAATCAATTTAATATTTTTTTTAAAAATTTTCTTAATATAAAAATTAAAAGACTATCAGGCCTGCTTTAAAAATCACATGATTTGAAATCACATGTGCTTTTAAAATCACACGTGTGATTTTGTGGTGTTCTGTAAATCACACCGTTTTTGTGTTTTTCTGTGAGATTTTCAATTGTCGAAAGCACAAGCAAACACAAGTTTTTAACACCCGCTTGTTCTACAAAGGCGTTTCTCATTTTTTAACGCTTCTTATGTTATTTTCCGATAATTTGTATTTTTAACCGATTTGGCGATCTCAAGTTGGTTTTAGGGCTTGTTTTAAATTTTGCAATTTTTCTCGAATTTTAGCCATGTTCGCGATAGAAGAGATTTGTTCTTGAAAGTTTTCTGATTCTTTACAGCATTAATGATTTATAATAAATAGAAGACTCTGCTATCTTGCCGCTGTTAGCAAATTTTTGCGAATTTCTACTAATAGCAATTTTTACCGAATTTTTGCCATTCCTTATTGTTTAAGGGACTTTTAATCAATATTATGGCTTGTTTGTTATTTTAAAAATTTTCGCGAATTTTGGCTATTTTTGCAAAAATATTTTGTTTTTTTTAGCCCATTTAGCGATTTCAAATAAGTTTTAGGGTTTGTTTATAAGTTTGCAATTTTTCGTGAAGCGTCTTTTTTCAGCAATTCTTCACAGCTTTTACGATTTTTAATAAATATAAGACTTTGCTGTCATGCCGCTGTTAGCAAATTAGCGATCTTTTATTCAACAAAAAACAACCCTGAAATTACAACAGAAGTCACAAAAGCAAATTTTATTTTTGTACTGTCGTCGAGTTTCCTTAATTTTAAATTATTTGTTGTAAATAAAATAGCGTATTTTTTTTTCAGTATTTATTTATTGAATCTTCATATATAAAATATGAACTAACAATAATTAATCAAATCTTATCCTAATATTTACTTTATGTCCTGCCAGTGCCAGACAAAAAGATTTAGTCATCACGGTTTCTGTTCACATGCATATGTAAGTGTTTATCGCTCATCTGATTGGGTGAGTGCTGCAGTGTCTCTTCTCCTTAATCGAGTGTGGCCGCCATAATTTAAAATATTTCGAGCTAATGGATTTGGATGCAGTTCCAGCCTTTTTAAATATTTTACTGCATATTTCGTTATCATAGTTTTTACCAATGGCACATTGAGATCCTTGTGGATATTTGATTTTTTGACATACCAGGGAGCGGCTATGATTATTCGAAGAAGTTTATTTTGGCGCCTTTGAATTTTTTCGATATTAGAAACAGAGTCAGTGCCCCATAACTGAATACCGTAGCACCAAATTGGCTTTAAGATAGAGTTGTAAAGTAGAAGTTTGCAATCGAGACTAAGAACAGAATTTCTTCCAATGAGCCAATTAATTTGAATTGCTTTTAGTTTCATTTGAGTTAATTTTGCTTCTATGTGCCATTTCCACGTTAAACGCCGACCTAGATGTATACCGAGGTATTTTACATGCGAGTGTTGGGGTATTATTTGATTATTGATTTTAATAGGGGGGCATGTTTCCCGACGCAATGTGAATGTTATATGTGCGCATTTTTGCTCATTAATCTTTATCCTCCATTGTTTTAACCACCTTTCCAGTTCAAATATGTGATCCTGTAAGTAACGAGATGCTTCTTGACAGTTTTCATGTACGCTTAGGAAAGCTGTGTCATCCGCAAATGTTGAGGTATGTGTGTAGCTGTTTGTTGGCATGTCCGAAGTATAAATTAAGTACAATAGAGGGCCCAGGATGCTGCCTTGTGGGACTCGAGCGTTAACTGGCTGAGGATAACTTAAAAAATCGCCTAACAGCTTGTGTATGTTTGCTGGCAAGTTTTGCTGCAATTTCAGTAGTAAACCTTCATGCCAGACTTTATCAAAAGCTTGAGACACATCGATGAAGAGTGCTGAGCAATATTTTTTTTCTTCAAAGGCTTTTCTTATTACATTTACTATTCGATGAGTTTGTTCAATTGTGCTATGCTTTCTTCTAAACCCAAATTGATGATTAGGAATACATCTATTTTCATTTAAAATCGGCGTTAATTTTGCCACTAGTAGTTTCTCAAATAGCTTTGAAATATTAGATAATAAGCTAATAGGCCTGTATGACTCAACTTTTGTATGATCCTTTCCTGGCTTTGGTATCATGGTTACTAAGGAAAACTTCCATTTCTGAGGGTAGTATAGAAGGCGTAAAATAGCATTAAAAATAAAAAGAATAATTTTTTTTGCTGTACTTGGTAACTCCAAAAGCATTTTATTACTGATCTTATCAATACCGGGTGCCTTCTTGGTGTTTAAATCACAAATAGCCTTTTCGATTTCTCTAAACTCGAATCTCAGGGGAATAGCTGCTCTAACATTTACAGGCGGTAAATCGACTGCTATATCGTGAAATATGTTATGGGTAAATACATTTTTCAGATGATTAGCAAACAGATTTCCTTTTTCAATATCATTTCTTGCCCAACTTCCATTCAAGTTTCTCAATGGTGGTGTTTCGCCAGAACAGTTTTTTGAATTTAATTTTTTTATTTTTTTTCTGCTTTGAATTTTGTTCTATTTAATTTTGATTTTTTTTAATGAATTAATCATTTTAAACCACTGTTAACTTAAAATCTAAATTTTAACGTCAAACAGCTTGGGAAATTATTTCCCAACTGTTATATTGGCAAATTGTAAAGAACCATTTTTAAAATAAAGTCTAATTCTGTAATCTTACTGAAAGCAACCGGTCGTGTACTTATTTCGAGTGTGATTTTTGATTAAAACGTTTTTAAAACAACCCCAAAAAAAATTATAAAATATTAAATTTAAAACTCCTTAAAAAATATTAAGGCAAAACATTTTGGCGCCCGAGCAGGGACTGTTTTTAAAAAAATTAAATTCAAAAAACTGTTCTGGCGAAACACCGGCCCCATTGAAGGACCTGCAGTCTTCAATCAATTGGAAGCAGCGCCAATTTGTGAACCGCCCTCTTCAAAAGCCCGTTCTTAGTCTTCACTAACGCCACTCTCACTTTGCCGTCTGCGCCTGGGGTTACCTCCTGAACTCGGCCGGTCAGCCACTGCATGGGTGGCATGTTGTCCTCGTGAACGACGACGAGCTTGCCGACGCACAGTGGCGCCCGTAGAGCAAGCGAGGTTGCAAAAATCAAAATTTTCATGAGTGCCGACGAAGTTTTGAATAAACCCATGTTATAGGAAACTTTTCAACGATTTCAAATATGCCACTCTTAATAATATCACATTTTTAGTTTAGAAGATATAACCGTTCAAAGTTGACCGACTTTCGGTTTTCAAAAAAACACACAATTTTTAGTCAATTTGTTGCGATTTCAGGTGAAATATCACGAAAAATAGGTAACGAATCGCCTTATTTTTTATTTGTATTGATTGATGTATTTATTAAATGTATAATGATAAAAAAAAAATTAACTGTTTGCTTTGTGTTTCTCCTGGTAAATCACTATTTAAAAACTATCCGTTTTTTCACTATTTTTCAACTTTGACGGAAAATAAAAAAAAACTATATTTTTCTATATTTGCCATACGTGCAAAACCTGTTCTTTGATTATTTCTTTACATAATTCAAAAGGTTTTATCTGCCCGTACGTGCCCGTTTGGCTTCTAGAGGTAAAAAAGTTCAAAAAGACATGGTTGCAGAAATTGTATGGCGTCCATCCCTTATATGTTTTGACTGACAGTAGTTTGATCTAATAGTTTGAAAAAAACTACTCATTGAAATTAGCAGGTACGTACCTCACATAAACAATACTTTGGCGTACAAATGGTCAGGAACAATATTGACTTATGGTCCCTACAGGTAGGCACAAATCTTATTTGGACACATGCATAATATCAAAATTGCATTATTTAGCCTAAATCCATATGTATGCAGGGAACAGGTAAATTTTTAGGCATGGTAGCATAAGCCTATATATTGCAAAATAAGCATAATGCCTGGATTAGTCTACGCCTGAAAGTTGGCGCAACAATTACTGAAACCATTAAACAATTTAAGTACTGAAAACATGGCGTTGAACAATTTAAAATTATTTGAACTGTTTAGAAAGTCAACCACACCAAAGTTTTTCACGGAAGTGAAAATTCTTCCTGAGAAGTTGACATTGATCAGCAAATGGGGCTGCGATGGATCATCCGGACAAAGCGTTTATAAGCAAAGGATATCTCCCGATGACGCTACAATATCGGACGGAAATATGTTTATGGCATCTGTTGTTCCTTTGCGGCTAAAATCGGATGATTCCCTACACTGGAAAAATCCACGTCCGTCATCAGTGCATTATTGCCGACCAATAATGTTTCAGCTTGCAAGGGAATCGGCAGAACTCATAAGGACTACGGTGAAGGACATTAAAGAACAAATAAGCAAGATTAAGCCTACAAAGCTGCAAATTGGAGAAGGAAAATATATTGAATGCAATTACGAGTTCCACCTGACCATGGTTGACGGAAAAGTCGTAAACGAATTGACAGGAACAACCTCAACAATGTCATGCCCGATTTGCAAAAAGAGTCAGAAGAACTTTTTTCAATTCAATTCAATTTATTTCATATATAATATGTTACATCTCAATTTTATATAATTAGTTGTAAAGAGTTTAAGATTAGTATCTTTTTCTGCTTAATTATAACATATTTCAATTAGTTATCATATACATATATATAGACAGAATTATATTGGAGGTAAAAATTTAGCAAAAACCTATCTAAACCCCTTTTTTCGTATTATTTTTATATTTTTTTTATCGATTTTATATTATTATTTGTCAGAAGAACTTTGGTAATTTAAACGATTCTACAAATGAGGAGAATTACGAATATGGAATGTCACCATTGCACGCAAGGATAAGGTGTATGGAATTCTTGCTAAAACTGGCATATACCCTACCACAAGAGGAGGAAAACTTCGATGAAAATACATCAATAAAGGATAAGGAAAAGATCAGAAAGAAGCAAATACAGGATGGTTTTTTTGAAACAAGTTGGACTAAAAGTAGACTGTCCCAAGCACGGATACGGTAACTCTAACGATGGAAACACTTCTAGGAGATTTTTTGAAAATGATGAGGCAGTAACTAGAATCATTGGAATTGACAATCAAATCGTGAAAAGATTGGGAACGATCTTGGGTGTTTTAAACTGCAAAGAAAATGTCAATTCTACAAAATATGGAGAATATGCGTCGAAAACTGCATCTCTTTTAGCAGAAATGTATCCACAGAAGAAGTTGACCCCGATCGTCCATAAAATATTGGCGCATGGCAAAGATATAATTGAGTACCAGTCTTTGCCAATTGGAGAGCTTTCTGAAGAAGCACAGGAGTCTCTTAACAAATTTTATAAAAAATATAGATTGCAGAACACATTCAAAGCATCAAGGGTAAGGCAAAATAAGGACCTCTTCAACATGTTGGCAGCATCTTCCGATCCACTTATTTCTTCCCTGCGGCATGTGAATTCACGAATAGAGTTACAAAATAATTATAGTTTAGAAATTGTTAGTCTTTTAGATATACCTTCTCTTACGAATTGTGATGAATATTTTACAGAAAATTGAAAAAATAAATTTAAAAAAATAAATAATTTTTTTTTTTAATTTGTTGGGTAATAATTTAAAACATAAAACCCTTAAGAAAAAAAATAAAAACAATCTAAAAATGTAAAAATAATTTTTTTTAGTTACCATAAAATTGATTTTTCTACTAATTTTAACTTTGATAACCCATAAGTAGGCCCCTACAAAGCGTAGCACCCTTTCCAAACGCTCATTTCATAGGCTGAACAGTTATCTATCATATGCTGTTTAAACTGTTCAATTATCTTATTCGGTTCAAAAGATATGATTTTTGCAACGAAAAAACTCAAATGGCGCCACTGTGCGACGGCGAGATCTGGCTCTTCTTCTGCCCATTTGGTTTTGGCTTGGAGGCTGCGGACGTAGTCTCTCTCCCAAGACTGCCAAAACGTCTGCTTGAGAGCGCAGGTAAGCCGCCATCTCTTGCAGAACCTCAGCCTGTCCACTTCGTCTCGAGGCAATTCTACTGGCAGCGCTAGTAGGTTCTCGCCGATAAGCAGATGCCCTGGAGTCAACGCTTCGCCGTCGTTCGGGTCGTTGCTGACTGGAGCGATTGGCCTAGAGTTCAATACTGCCTCTTCTTGTACTAGGACTGTCTGCATTTCTTCTTGGTTTAGTCTATTGAGGCTTCTAGCTGCACGCCATAATGAGTTATCTGATTGTGGAGTTGCATCAAGTCCCTTGAGATATTTTTCCAGGGAAGCCGTTTTCTGAGACTGCAGTAACTTTCTCAGCCTTTTTGTGCACTCTTTTAATAAAGTCTTAAGTTGGGGGGATCTGTGCAATTGCCACTCTCTACGAACTCTCCTTTTTTCAGTCAATAGACGCTCGACATCTGTAGAATATATGATTTTGTTTTTGGTTTTTTTGAGTGTTATGCTGGAATGTTGAACAGCTAGTTTGAGATAACTGTCAAAATTAACAATAGCGAGATCCACGTTCTCCGGTGTGCTAAATAGCGTATTGCATAAAAAAATTAATAATCAACATATTGAATATTTTATTAAGTAATTTAATATGACGGTCATCTTACAATAGTCGCAAAAATAACAAAGTGATTTTAAAAAGTTGTGTACGTAGATGAACGTTTTGAAATCACAAAATAATTTGCCCAGAACACCTTTCTTGTGGTTTCAAATCACTTTGTTAAAATGTGATTTTCAGAACAGGCCTGATAAAAATTATGTGATAACAAATTTTCACCAAAAATCAATTTCAATCGTATAATGAGACAACACTTTTCCATAAAAATTAGCAACAAAAATATAAAATATTATAAAATTAGATGTACATAACTAGAATGAATTTTCATAACGGCTTTAATTTTGAAAGTAAAGGTAGCAGAAAAGCATATATGCTCCTTATAAAAATTCAAAGTCATGCTTGTCACCTCAGCCAAAAGTCATAATAAACATTCGGCCTTAGATGTTGTTTTTTATTTGTTTCATTTAACGAAAATTTGCAGAGGCTGTTAGTCCCTTTTTGTTTTTTGTTTAAGAGTTCCGTTTACCAATTTGTGTTTTTCTATTATCAAAAATCTTTGAAATTTCCACTGTCCTTCAAATATGCGAAGGTGAATACACATGCATAAATTCTAGTTTTACAAGCGATGGATTTAGAAAGATTTTCTTTTTACCACTGACAAAAATTCAAAGTCATACTTTTTTCCCACACAAAAAATTCAATATGGAAATTCAGTCTTAGATTTTTATTTATTTATTTTTTTCAGGATGTTTTAGAGGGCTTTTTTATTTGTGCTTTTAGAGTTCTGTATAACAACTTGAATCTTTCTTTCAGACGTTTTATAAATGTCAACTGTCCTTCAAACTTTCTTAAGTAATTGAATATTTTTTATGTTAATGACATAATCCGACCTTATTGAACTTTGTTAGGAATTTAATTTTGACAACATGGTCTTAAAGCCTGCCATACTAAATATATAAGTATTATAAAAAATTTATTTAATTATTGATTTCCTGTTGTATAACAGAAAGACACCATTTTGGAATTAATCAGAATTTGATTATCTTCTGAACTTCAATATTAGAATTACAGGTGTGCTAATAATAATTTCATATTTTCCCGAAAGTTTTTAATTAAATCTTCTGAAAAAAATCAATTACTAAACTTAAGTTGTGTTGAAAAACATTTACAACAATAGAAGACCTTCAAAACATTTTTTCTGCAGCAAATGCTCATTAATCATTTTTCTTATGTTTATGTTACACACTCACAGGATATCATTTTTCATAAATATTTTTCATTTAAAAACTCCCGCTTTTACTGTTTCCTGTTCTTTTTTTTCTATTACTTCAGTTGGTATTTTGAAAGTTTTATTAAATTACTTTTAAATGATGTTAATTTAGCCAACAAGATTTTCAAGTTTAAGTACTTTTAAAAGCTGTTGGCATCTTTTAGTTATGGTTACCCAAAAATAAGAATGTGGTAGGGGCTGATTGCTACTGGAGATGCTGCTGCTGTGTGTGGCCAGTTGCTTTTATCGTGCAACATGTTATTAATCAACGTTTCAGGAAAATAAAAAATAAATAAAAATATATCTTATTAGTTTTAATGGGGTATTTAGAGGTTTTTAGGGTGTCACGTAAATAAACAAGATTTATAAGGTGTTGTACAAATTTTGTTTTCATTTACAAAAAAAATCTGTTGGCTTTAATTTTTTAATATAAAACATTTTTATTTTTTGAATGTATTCTATAAAGAAAATTTAAATTTTCTAAAGCATTTTTGCAATAGTCTTTAATGTTACAAAAAAGTAACTTATAAAAAGAAATTAGTCTCAGATTTTATTTGTTAAAATTGTTTAGTTAAGTACATAAAATTTATAAAGTATCACTACCCAGTGCACCTGCAGTGTGATACAAAGAATGATGACGAAAGCCGTTGCGGGCCAGAAAAAAAATCAGCCTCAATAGTTGCATTGCGAAATAAAACTAGACTACCCCAGCAAAAACTTTACTTACCTGGTAAGTTAGCAAGTTATGTTGGAGAAATATAAACACTACTTATTTTTCGGCTGAATAACTACTAATTTTTGTTCGAGTTGTCCACAGAATTCAGTAGTTACAATACACTTACTAGAAGCCAAAAAATATCTAGTTCTTATTTAATTGGCGCTAGTTAATAGACCTAATAAGTAGTTATGGAGCTAGTTACCAGTAAGTAAATATTCAAAACTAAAAACAAGGCAATTAGTAAGTAGTTATTTAGCTGATTATTAGTAAGCCAATATTCATAACTGAAAATAGTAGTAGTAGTAGTGAAAAGTACTTACTGAGGTCATTACTAGCAAGTACTTATTGAGGTTTTCAGAATAATGACAATTGTAATGATAACTACTTACCAGGTAACGTATGAAATAACTACGACCTATTACCCAAATTCAAAAAGTTTTTCCTGGGACTATTTGAGCAAATTTGCCAAAGCGTTTTAAAAAGTTAGCTCGGAATTTCGTTATTTCGGTTGTTGATATTTTTTTGAATTTTATAAAAAATCGTTTGGAACAAGTCAAAAAAAAAAAAAAAAAAAAAAAACAAAAAAAAAATATTGTATATATATTAGAGCGACTCAAAAAAAAAAAAAGTGATTTTGTTACCCCTCTGAAAATAAAGGTTGATATGTTTTATGATGATTCCCAAAATATTTTGGTTCTAGCGTTGACCATTCGTGAGCTGGACCATTTTTAAAAGGTCTTTTTTTCAGTTTTTCGAATTGTTTTGTACTTTGCTCCAAGACGACATAAATAAAATTTGGTATCGTCGAAAAGAGTTTTTGAAGCAGCCTCCAATCTATATATATAAAAATAAGTCCGTATATGTACGTCGCCGAACTAATCATAAACGCGTCGTGCGATTTCAACCAAACTTATACATTAGAGCTTATTTTACTTCTTCTAGACATGTATGATGAATTCCACACAGGGTTAAGGGGACAAAAGGATTTTCGAGCTCTATTTCTGCGTCCTAATATGTCTGCAGCTGAACCACCAGTATTATCAAATATGCTACCTAGGTAGCAAAAGCTTTTGACCTGATCAATAACTGATCAAGCAGATGTCATCGGTGTAGTAAAGGTCTTCCAGTTATCCTTGCATTCCCCGCGGGATTCCCCTTCTATTATTTGTAGCCTTTTCCATTACTGTATCGAGATCATAATAAAATAGTAGCGAAGATAGTACACCACCTGGCCGTACTTCTGTATTTACTAGGCTGCTGTTGTCCCATTGCCTCTTATGAAGTACCCCGTTAGACTTTTTCTTCCTGATTCCATCTGATTATATCTTACTTACCTCCCCTGGGGGCTTGGTAGGATCATCTTAAAAGTGTTCCACCTTTTGGTGTTATATTCTCTGGAGCATAATCAAGTGCAGCCAATACCTGGGAATCGGTAAAAATTTAAGATTAACAGACATTAGGAGATCTTCACGATCTGTTTCGATCGCGGTTGACCAGAGATCCTATTTGCTATCACGGGAGTCGGACTGAGAATTGGTTGAGACCTCCGTTAGTATGCAACTTCGGGAAAACGTTTTATGTCTTTCAGGAAGATTATGTTTGCGTAAGTTTTACATTTTCGTTTATAAAATTCTTTCGGTGATCCCGTGGTAGTTGTAGCTTTCTACCCAAGTTCGCGGGAAGGCATATCCATAAAAACTCACTAAAGGGCTGAATTTTACCCATTGGGGAAGAGTTTGGCCTGAGGGAGGATTATTCTTACACTCATAGAAAAATGCATCTTCATATTGATTATGGCCTAAAATCAGAATTGTGATATCAATGTTATTACAAATGGCATCAATTAGGCAAAAAGTGGCATCAATCCAATTACGAACGTCATCCCAAAATTTTGTCATACTTTGTGCGTCATCTACGCTATGACTACAGGGACCTCAATTCGATGCCACATTTTGTATACACTGATAGAAAAGACGTCACAACGCTGATGTATTTTGACATCAGTACAGACAAACTGTCATCAGTGCGATGACAAATTGTCATCAGTGCGATGACTTAATGTATCATGTCATCAGTGCGATAACAAACTGTTATCAGTTTGATGATAAACTATCGTCACTGTCATCAGTACGATGACATAATATATCCTGAAATAATATATTATTAACATTACAAACTGTCATCAGTGCGATGACATAATATATCATGTCATAATATATTATTAACATTCTTTTTATATTTAAAAAGTGAAATTAGAAGCAAAAATTCCCATATTCTTTTTTTTATTATTTATTTAAATACAGCAAATTTTTATAGTTGAATTATTAAGAAAACCATATCGGGCATGCTGCTGGTGTCTTATAATTGACAGTTATTCTTTAAACAAAAGGCGGAATACAACAAAAGTGAAACAAACATGTGTAACGGTTAAGTTAATAATAATATTCTCTCAATTTGACTTAAGGTCAATTACTATGACTTAATTTGATGACAGTTTGTCATCGCACAGATTACATGCTTTATAAAACCGACTCTGATTCGTCATTTCTATGATGCCAATATGTCATCACATTGATGACATAATTTAAAATTTTGACCCTGAGGACAATTTTTCCAAGTGTTGTTAAGGCTGACATCACGGTGATGTAAAGTGTCATGGGGTCAAAAACAAAGACACTTGTCATAGTACTGATGTCAAAAAATATCAGCGTTATGACGCTTTTTCTATCGGTGTAGGTGCTGTTGCTACTAAGCAGATACTTCGAATATTTTTCCAGAATCAGCGGGGACTAGTATCTCCGGTCCCTCAACAAGGGGAGAGTGTACAATTTTGCTGAGTTATGTCATAAAATTGTTACCTGGGTGTGCTGGCTGCTCTCACTTTCGGGGGGCAATTTGTAAACGCATTGTTTATCACCCAGTAGTTAGGAGCCATTATGGAGTAGACCCATCTGACTGGTCATGTAATCTTGTGGAAAAGCACAAGGCACAATTTTAAAAATTATTTAGTTGCACATTTTTAACAATGAAGTTAAAGTTTTTATAAAGTATTTTCCATTTCCAAATCAAAAAAAAAAAGTTTTTTAAGTTCAAAAAATATAAGAAGAAAAAAATTGCCTTTCTACGCCACATGTTTTTCCAATAAGATTTTAACTTGAAAACTTAGATATCAAAACAATAAAATAAAAACTCTTAATAAGAAATGCATCGAACTAACCGACATCTTTCCCAATGTCATGTAAAACTCGACATCTCTCTATTAAAAAATCCATGGTTGTATACATAATATTTATGTGATAGTTGCAACTAAAGTTTAAAACTCAATAACACCCACTCCAACATAACAATCTTTATAGTTACCCAGCAAACATATTAATTTGATATTAAACTAATTATGATTTGAAACCAAATCTATTCCTAAATGTAACAGCCAATTCACATGGAGGCTTTTACGACGTCGTTTTTTCTTAATTCCCTTTTGAAGCAACTTCCAAAAACCTCTTGCGTTTATACGATGATGTTTAGTGGCATGTCGCTTTTTTCAATTTTAATTTTTATTTGCAACCAGGGTTGATTCTTATTAAGAAAAATATAAAAGACGTGTTTTTTTGTTTAAACTAAAACTCAAACTTTTGTTTTCAATTCTTTTTTTTTTTTTCCGTATTTGTTTGCAACCTGACGCTTCAAAGTAAGAAAAAGAATAAAACAAAACATGAAGAAGAGAAATCAGTTTGAAAAGGAATATAAGAAAACGATATGAAAAACACAAAACGAGACTTTTTGTTGACCCCTCTTTCTTCTCTACACCGCTCGCCCTCAAACCAAAAGAGACGTCGACAAAGCAACGGCGCAAAAGCCTCCATGTGAATTGGCTGTAAGACTTCAGAAAATAATTTGTTAAAAAATTGTTTTTTTCTACAAAAAACAAAAAAAAAAAAAAAAAAAATTATACACCTTAAACTGCAAATTCATAGAATGGTTGGTTCACTTGCTATTTGATCTTTTTTTTAAACAGTTTTCTTACATTTTAAATGAAATTTAAATTTGGTTTTTTTATATTATATTTATTATACATTTGTACATTTATATATTAATGCACTATAGTTAAAAGACTTGTCTTATTGTGCATGAAAGTAAACAATAAATAATTTAAATGATTGAGAATTAATTTGGAATTTTAAATCGGGAAGTTTTTTTCATGTACTTTCTCTAAAGCTCGACTTTATTTGTAGATTGACTGAACACTTAAATTTTACTTAAAAACATATTAAAGATGCCAATTTGCTACATGTGTATGTGTGGCAAACCACAAATAGTTGCCATTGAGAAAAGTGTTCACATTTCAAAATGCACTTACTCTCATACGTATTTTAAATATTTGGTACATAAAAGTGAATAAAATCAAAATTTTCTGATAAATGTTAGAAAACAAGCATTTGTTATTTTTTTAATTTTATTCAGATTTAAGATTTATACTTGAAAATGAGTGAAAACCAAGTAAAAAATTTTAGTATTTTTTTTGGTTTTAATATCGTCTTAGATTTATATTTGACTTAAAATAAAAAAAAAAAACATGTGAGAAAATTTTTTTTTTCAATGAATCACAAAATCGATGATTCCATTTATTTTCGGTTATTTCTCAAATGTGGCTTAAATGTTAATTTCATAGAGCTCAGTATCAAACTAAATACTTGCAGAGGTTAATTTTAAATAAAAATAATTGGCCGGAAAAATTCTTGAATGTTGTTATAATTTAATAAATCTTCAGCTTTTTTTTCATATTCAATTTAATTTTAAGATTTGAGTATAATTTGCAAATATTGCATTCGGGAAATGTTTCTTATTGTATTCAACTGCAAATGGCGAATCGCAAATGTTCTCGACTTTTTCTCAAATGTGTTAACAAAATAAATGTTATGTTATTGTGGAACACAATGTAAAACATTTTTGATATTAACTTTTAAATAGCAATATATAAAAATCTTACTAGTCAGTTATACGTTTGAAAAAGGCTTGAGAATTACATTTTATACCAGATTTATAAAAAGATTTTTGGAAAAATGTAACTTATTTTTTTAGACTTTTAGATAATATCAGACATTTTTTTCAAATTAACTTCAAATTAAGATCTTAAATTATTCTCAAATCCGATTTAGAGTTAAAGGAAATATATATAAATATATAAATACTTGATTAATTTCTTGTAACTTTTTGAAACATTGAAAAAGACTTGAAAATAAAATTTTAAACAAATTGAAAAACGAAATTTTTAGAAGTATTTTTTTTTAAATGAAATTCATTTTTAAGGTTTAATGATTTGAGTTTTGATTTCAAATTTAAAACATACCTTCGATATTTTTTTCGAATTCAATTTAATTTTAATTTCAATTCTAATAATAGCTTCAATATAAATCTCAAACTTTACATTTTGTGTTTCCTGGGTTAAGCTTACCAGCAAATAAATTTTACCATTAACATATGTTGCATACATATTAAAGATGCCAATTTGCTACATGTGTATGTGTTGCAAACCACAATATAGTAGTACACCATCAGTGTTGCCAGCTGTATACTACAAAAAATTTGTAGTAAAAAATGGCAAAGCACGATTTTATTACAGAAACACATCCATATTAATAAAAAAAATTATAAAATGCATTTCTTACACTGAAATTGGCATTTCGTGTAGCAATAAAATAAAGGTTAAAAGATCTTTGAATAACGAAAAACTAAAATAATCAATAAAATTGATTTCTTTTCATTACAAAATTCACTTTCGTTCACTCATTCAGAAAAGTTCAACGTTACAACACAACTAATGCAACAATTATTAGATTCTTGGGTCAAACATTTTCTAAAACGTGCGGAAATTTAGCTTAATAAAAATTGCTAATGGTCTAGTTGAATTTGTCATGGCACTAACTATATAAATTGGCAACACTGCACACCATTTAACAGCAAATACACCACTACAACCAGCCATTAAAAGGAAATTCATAACAGAATGAAAATGGCTTACATTCAGTTGGAATTTATTGCGTTATTTGACTGCCAATTCATACTGCGAAGACAATATACTCGCATGCATATGAGTTCACAATTATAATGAAGTTTCCACTTAAAACCCGTTTTTGTGGTATCTGTTTTCCTTAAGCAAATCGAAAACAAAATGAACAAATTTTTTAAAGTTTTATTGTTAGTGTTTTTTGTTTTTGGTTTATTGAAAAACGAACTTTAAAAGAAACAAAAATTATTCAGCCATGTCACAGAGTACAATTCCGTTCGGAATGATTCCGTTCGGAATTGAAGAAAACATATTTGTTTATTGATAGAAAGTATATTTTGATAGTTTTTTGGCCTTTGAGATACAGAAAACTCCCATACCGTTCATGAAAACAAAAATGGTTTCATTCCGCAGAGTTTTTTCGTAATTTTCTGAAGCACCATAATACGGAATGAATTCCGTTTCCGAACGGAATTGTACTCTGTGACATGGCTGATTATTTATTAATAAGTTACAAAGGAATAAAATACTTAAAAGCAATAGACGAATTTAATATTAACTAAACGAGATTTTTAAAGCAACTGTGGACACGATTTACATGGATACCTGCCCTAGGGCCTACTGCATAGTGGATCTGATCCACTGGGTCACAAGCAATGCGTCTACCAACCGCCCCCCGAGTGTGAGAACAAGTAGCCTACACAGTTAGCAGGTAGCAATAATGTTCACTTGCCTCTTGAGTAGGACCTGGAGTTATCTTACCTCCGCTGCTTTTGGAAAAATGCTAGCAGCACCTGTTCATCCTTTGGCCGAACTCTCACGTGGTGAAAAATCAGGAGGCTTATTCTGAATTGCGATGCGAAAATACATAAATGCGAACAATTGCTATTCTGCTTTTTTAATCGCATTTCAAATGCGAAAAGGTGGCAAGTCGGTATTATACATTGCGAAAACAGATGTCAAACACATGTCAAAATCGAAGCTGAAAAAAGAAATATTCTGCATAAGTAAACGTTTATTTTTCGCAAGCATCAAAATAAATTACCTTTTTCCATTCAAGCTTAGAATATCGGATTTGCTATTAAGCAATCTTCTCTGTATCCTTTCATTTTGCTCATGCCCTTCTTCGTCGTCGAACCACAGTGCCACAGAATCCATTTTTATTATTTTTTTTTTATTTACAGAATGTCCTAAATAAATTTTATAAACAATTTTCACAGCCAAACACAAACAATTTATTTATTTTTAATTTGACGCTTGTTGACACTGACGTTAATTTGAGCAGCGTTGCCACGATTTGAAATAAATTGCGAATGCGATTGCGATTGCTAACAGAATACCAATTTTCTTTCGCATCGCATTTCACTTGCACATCGCATTGATTTTCGCATCGCAATTCAGAATAAGCCTCCAGCTCTTTAGTGGGATTCCTCTGACTTTGTATAGTACACCACAACCACCACTTTATGCCCGAAAATATCTCTTCAACGATAAAGCGAAACTTCTGCAAACACAATCTACCTGAAGGACAGGAGAATTGTACCGCAAGAAGCATACTCACAAAGGCCACAACAAATTGTCAGTAAGGGGCCGTGCCACAAGGCACCGTAATCACTGGTAAGCTGCGCTCACAAGAGTTCGCGAAGTTCATCTAAGCTCTGTTTATTTTGAATCTCAGTTATTGATTGCACTTGATTATGCCCCAGAGGATGTACCACCAAAAGGGGAAATATCCCTTATATGATCTCTACAACCCCGGCGGAATTTTTTTATAGCAATCACTCTTAGCAAAAGAAAACACTTTGTCCGGACAACGTGGGTGAATTGACCTTAATATGAATAAAATGTCTTCAAAGTCCTCTCAACTTTAGAATATATTACAATCAGTTGTGCCCGAAAACATTGAGGCTGTGCCTAATCTGATAAAGCTAGATCGGCTAGATAAGGAAAACCAAGGGCATCAATGCGTTATTGCACGTACATTGTGCTGCCAAGAGGATTTTTTCGCGTTGGATCCCGGTAAGTGTGACAAATGCTCTTAAAGATGCTTGTGCCAATGCTCAATAAATACTATCGCGGTGCATTAAAAGCTCTGTATTACATCTTGATGCTATGCAGGTAATGAATTTTTCGGTTCTATGCATATGAGCTCGCATGAAATAAGCAAAGAACTGCTAATGTTTTCCGAGAAGAGCCAAAACCGACCAAACGTTGGCTGCCACGTCGCACGTTTTCATGCGACACCCAGATGTTACCCTGAGGCCACGTCGCACATTTTCGTACGACACCCAGATGTTACCCTGAGGCCACGTCGCACATTTTCGTGCGACACCTAAATGTTAGCCTGAGGCCACGTCGCACATTTTCGAACCTTTTAATATGGAATTTTACATGGAATTTGAATTCTCTGGCCTGTGGTGAACATTTTGGTGTATTTTCCATGGCCGCTGTGTATTTTTAATGGTATTTTTTTTGGATAATAAAAAAGTTGGAAATTTCCATTTGTCTTTTTATTAATGTATGTAAATCCAAATGGAGATCAGTAGAAAAACAATAAACTTAAATTTAGAAATTCAATTTGGAGATCAGTAGAAAAACAATAAACTTAAAATTAAAAACAATAAACTTAAAATTAGAAATTCAATTTGGAGATCAGTAGAAAAACAATAAACTTAAAATTAAAAATTAAATGATCAGTGCAAAAATAATGTAAATTTATCAAAATTAATTTTTCTGTTGGGAATATTTAGGAAAACATTCTACACATAGTTGCGGCTTATTGGGGCACATTGGGCAGTAGGTGGTGGTCCTTTTTAAGCTCTTTCTGGCTGTTACCCTATCAGAAGATTTTTTTGACATGGCATAACACAATACGCAAGCACGCCTTATTGTTTTTCCGTTATCGTCCCTTCTTTTTTCTATGAAATGTTTTCCTTTTGTTATGGGTTCTGGAGACATGAATTCCAACAAAGCATTTGAAATTTCCTGCCGAAACTTGGTTATTGAAATTTGTTTGTTTGTAGCCTTTTTATATATTATAGAGGCATTTACGACATACATTCCAAGTAACAGTTCAAAGGCCACTTTGCGGTACCACTTAACACCTCTTCTGAGGGTGGTGGCGTAGGAGGTCATCTGATCGGATATGTCAACACCTAATTTGGCTTTATTGCTTTCGATTCCTGGTGGATGGTGGGTTGTTGGTACTGGTGGATGGTTCGTTACTGTCTACATTTGGATGGCTCGACGTGGCTACCATAATAGGGGGGTGTTTCGTCCAAAGAATCCTCACATCTCTGGTGTTCTTCCACTTTAACACAACCACTCGATTTTCCTCCTCACGGGCTACCATTTCGCCTCTTTTCAGATTAGCTTTCATAACTTCTGCCGGACAATTCTTTTTGTTGGCCCGTAATGTTCCAACATGTAGCATGGAAAGCGCAAGTTCATAACTAGTATAATATAATTACTGTCGCACATTTTCGTGCGACGTGGCCCCACAACATGTTTTATGTTCTCCCAGGCCATGTCGCACGAAAAGGTGCGACACAAAAAAACCGTTATAACTGCAAAATTAGGGACCAAAATAAAGTCGCGAGTAGTCAAAACTTATTTTTAGGCACTAAGAAACAAAAAAGAACAAAAATAAGTTGTTGGCCTCAGGTGACCAAAATTGTTAAATGACACTGGTACTGAACGATCAAAATTCTAAAAAGGCTTTGGCAGTCAAAGTTCCCAAATATTCCTTTAATCTTTTCCCAATAATACGTATACGTATATAAATAAAATTAACACTTAAAAAAACAGCACCGCAAACTTAAAAGCCGACACGTACACGTGCAAATGAAGTCACATATCGATGACTTACTTTCTCAACCTCGTAACTTAAAAAAAAATGGTTTTGACTTTTTCATATAAAACGATTTCTATTTTTGTGTTCTATTACTGCAACAACTTATTATTTCAATAATTTATTAATATTAACAGAATGGAGACAAAGTATTGAAATAATAAGTTGTTGCAGTAATAGAATACAAAAATAGAAATCGTTTTATATGAAAAAGTCAAAACCGTATTTTTTTAAGTTACGAGGTTGAGAAAGTAAGTCATCGATATGTGACTTCATTTGCACGTGTACGTGTCGGCTTTTAAGTTTGAGGTGCTGTTTTTAAGTGTTAATTTTATTTGAATTTTATTGTAATTTTATATACGTTGAATTGTTTAAATATTTATATTTCTATCATTGTTCCTTGGCCCTGTAGTTCCCAGTTTGATTGCAACTTACCTAAAATTGTGGGACGGATGTATTGTATATGTATGTCAGCAATATGTAAATATCTAGAACTATTTTTGAAGTCTTCCAGGAGGACCTTAACTTTAAAAGCTTTAACTTCAAATGAAAACAATACCTTTATCAACTGTCCCATGTAAGTAAAGGCAGACAGAAAAAGGAGCAAATGGCTGACTTTACCCCTTACAGAGACTAAAATTTTATTATGACTTTCATTTTCTTAGAGAAACAGTCATGTCTTTTTTACATATATGCCTTTCTAAATCGTTCGCCTTGAAAATTCAAGGTCATGCCTGTCCCCTAAGCGAAAAAGAAGCTGGAGTTATTAAACCTCCACTGCAAACTTAGCCCTAATTTATAGCATCTGCTAATTAAAAGCTTTTTTCTTTTTTCTCTAACATATTTGGCTCTACAATCTTCGTATAAACAACATGCACCTCGAGAACTCCAAAGGCACTTTTACAAGGAAGATATCCTGGATATAAAAAGTCCTTGAAAAAATTGGCGCCCTTAATAATTATTATAATCTTAATACCGGGAGATTATAATCTTAATACCGGGAGAAGAGGACTCCAATACTTACCTCCCTGTTTTCATCAACGGCAATTTTGTTTTGGGACCAACAGGCGTCAGTCTTTTCATGTTAAAGTGCCAACCTTAACAGAAGTCACTTGACAGCTGACAAAATGGCCTTCAGTTAAAAAGTTGTTGCCAACTTAAAATTTTATACCTCTATAAAATAAAGCCTTTACAATAAAAAAGAGTGGATGTAAAATTTGACTTCCATATTACATTACAATAAAATAAGGTCCACCTTAAAAGTAGCCTAAACTCAAGTGGTCACAGAAGTATCCAATTGCATATATAAGAAAACGTTTATCAGAAGAAGTATTGCAAATTTGTCTATATGACTAAATTCTATCCTGTATATTTAACGAAAGAAATTTTTGCAGATCATTTTTTCGTATTATTTTCAATAGTTTCGTACACTCATAGAAAAGTTCGCCTTCATATTGATGATGCCCTAACATCAGAATTGTGACATCAATATTATTACAAATGGCATCAATCAAGCAAAAAGTGACATCAATCCAATGACGAACGTTATCATAAAATTTTGTCATATTTTATGCGTCATCTATGCTATTACTTCAGTGATATTAATTCGATGCCACATTTTGTGTACACAGATAGAAATGGCGTCATAACGCTGATGTATTTTGACATCAGTACAGACAAACTGTCATCAGTGCGATGACAAACAGTCATCAGTTCGATGAAAAACAGTCCTCAGTGCAATGACATAATATATTATGTCATAGCATATTATTAGCATTATTTTCATTCTTAAAAAGTAGAATTTAAAGCAAAAATTCCCATATGTAATTTTTTTTAATTATTTATTTTAATACATCAAATTTTTAAAGTTGAATTATTACGAAAACAATATCGGGCATGTTGCTGGTGTCTTATAATTGAGAGATCTTCCGTTAACAAAAGGCGGAATATAACAAAAGTGAAACAAACATGTAATGTGTAAATAAATAATTATATTCTCTTAATTTGACTTAAAGTCAATTACAATGACTGAATTTGATGACAGTTTGTCATCGCACTGATGACAGATTGTCACCGCACTAATGAAGTTTGTCATCGCACTGATGACATACATTATAAAATCAACTCCTATTTATCAATTCTGTGATGCCAATGTATCATCCCATTAATGAAATAATTTAAATTTTTGACTCTTATGACAATTTGGTCAAGTGATGTTAAGGCTGACATTACAGTAATGTAAAGTTTCATGGGGTCAAAAACGAACACGCTTGTCATACTGATGTCAAAATATATCAACGTTATGACACCCTTTCTTTCAGTGTATGTTATACAAACAAAGCTTCCCTAGGACTAACAAATTCGTTTGTACACGTGGAGAAAAATTTTTTTTGTATGCGCATCGATAGCAAAATTTTTCAACCGAAAAATTTCCTGGTTACATCAATAAAATTATTGTCGCGGGCCCACATTTTATGATTTAATGAGTTCGTTGTAAGGAACTCCCAATCATATTGTTTATGTCTGATAATGTTTTGGTTTATAAAATATGTTTATTAAAAATAACATTTTGCTTAATTTGTGCTTAGAATATTAATGTCATTAAAAAGCATCTGACCTTGTTAAAAAGGACTAATTAAGCCATTAGATGGTTGCCTGTAACAATAACATGGTCGACTAACAATAAAATGTTTGAAAATGTTTGGTTTAAAAAAAGTTTTGTTAAAGGTGGCCATACAGAAAATATGTTTTCTTTGCGTGTTGTCTTAATTTTCGTCAATATTAAAAAACTTTTCAGGTTTTACGAAAAAAAGAAATTTTTTGTCCGAAAAAATAAAAGGATTTTTCTTCAAATTATGTATTTTCCTTAGCAAAATTGTGTTAAGTATTATTTACACTGTCGGCAAGTAAGAAAAATTTTTCGCAGAATATACGAACGATTTAAAATTTTGCGTATATTTTCGTTCATTGTGGTACATTCACAGTTTCGTGTATACAAGGCGTGGATTTTTTCGCTGTTAGAACTGCTGGGTTCCTTAATTTTTTTTTTTTTACTCAAATGTAATATTTATAAAAAAAAGGTTGTAGTGCGTATGAGTGTTTCTGTGCTTTTTTCGTATTTGTTTGAATTAGGGATGGTAAATGGTGTTTTAAATTTTGTACCAACTTCCAAAAAAATGTACTTTTTGGACCTTCACGGTACCATTTTTTTTTTTAATTTATTAAAACAACCACAAAAAAATATAAAAATTCATTTGTACAAAAAAAAAAACAAAAAAGGAAAAATGATGAACATTGAAAACAATGAAAAATGGAGAAATTTTATAAATGGAATTAAAAAATTTAGAGAATTATGGGACGTTAAATGTGAAAGTTATAAAAATAAAACAAAAAAGTTGTTAAGTTAAGTAGTACTTCTATATTAAAAATAAAAAAAAAATACAATACTGATGTTTTGCTTTTAGTGTCATCGTCTGTGGTAAAAAGGAAACAAAAGGAGTAACACAGGTTTTGACAAATGTTACCTCTTCTGTGGATACCATAAGTTCCCTTTTACAATGTGCAGGTGAAAGGCAGACAGAAGAAGTTTGTAGGCGAGAGAGGAAAAAAGTAAAGTGTGTCACGCATACAGCGTCGCCCCCTTACCACAAACTTCGTCTGTCTGCCTTTCACTTGCAACATCGTAAAAGGGGACTAACCGCTCTATACACCACAATTCTTGCCGCATATTTAAGCGCCCATTACATTAACGATTTGTTGTACAACATAAATGCAATGAAACATACTCATTAATTTGTTTGCTGTACTAAAAATTCTAAAAGGGGGAACTATGACAAATTTTTAAATTGTACAAAATGAGTCACGGTAGTACCACGGTACTTTAGAAGGTCAAAATGTACCAAAAAAGTACATAAGTACCAACTTTAACATCCCTGGTTTGAATGGTCATTCAATATTCCCTGTTGCAAGTGTAAATTTACATTTTCAAGTGCTTAAACAGCGTAACAAAAAATTTCACGAGTAACAAGAATCACAATTTTACATGTGGTCATTTAAAATTTTAGTTGTGTCAGGTTCGTAAATAAAATAATTAATGAATTGCTTGCATTTATGACGCAGCTTTAATTGCATTATAACGTAATAAGCGCATAAATATAATTTTGCAAAAAAAAAAAAAAAAACAATGGTTATAATATTGTGATCCATTTCGAGATACTTTTTTCAATAGCCTTTTTTAGACAGATCACGTGTGAATCGTGTCATGCTGTCATGTTATTTTGTTAAGTATTGTTTGGCATTTCTTAACTGAAGCCGCTCGACCTTCCCAAGCGACATCGCTTCGCTCTATGGGCTCTTGAAAAGTTCCAAGAAGATCCGACGTTTTCGAGGCAAATTTTGTTCAGCTATTAGGCCTATTTCTGGCTCGATGATGAAGAGCAACCAGAAGAGATTCAAGAACTGCCACTTCATCCAAAAAAACAACGGTTTGGTGTGGTTTGTAGGCCGCACAGTGGCTGAAAATCGTTTTTCATTGCCCAAAATTCTGTAACTTTTGAACCGAAGGAGATGTTTTAGTGAAATTTTTTTTAATCGACAGATAGATTCTTAAACTTTTCTCCACTTTCAATTTCATTAAAATCGGTTGAGCAGTTTTTGGGGAATATAAGGGAAAAGTGGAACTTTAGATTTTTTTAACTTTAGCATGAAATGTGGTTTTTTTATTTTGTTTAAATTATTTAAAAATGTCATATTTGGATTTAAATAATAATTGTTAACATTTTTTGTAATAATGGGATACTCAAAAAAAAATTAATGTTTACACTAAAAAAAAAAATTAACATTAAAAAAAATAGTAAAATCAACTTTACCTTCTTAATTATTACTGAAAAATTAACAATTTCTTTCTGTCAAATTTGTTTACACTTAAAAAAACTTTAGAAATATTATCTAAAATCTTGCTATTACTACAGAAGAATTTATTATTTTTGCTGTACAATTTGTTAATACTCGTATTAGCAAAATAAATCCTCTGAATTCTGATTTTTTTTTTCAAATTTGGATACGAAAATATGGGTATTTATTTTTTGAATATTTCTTAATTTTTAAAACATTTCATACATATGTGGATAAAAACCTTTTAAAAATAAAAGCAGCAATCGATTTTAATAGCTTTTGTAACAATGTGAGGTTCTGTTTATTATTATTTTTTACTAATACAATGTCTTGGTTTAATTGGCTTAATGTTGCATGTGATGCAGCCTTCGTGTTAGTCAAAGCCTGGCCTACTTTTCCATCTATCATTGTTAGCACTAATTGGTAGCTAACTTCAATTTGCTGCCCATCTAAATCTAATTATAATGGCTGTAGTGTTGCAATTTGGGCCTTGATATCACTAACTTCTTTGTTAATGGCATCATGAGTTTCTTTTTTGAATTCAAATTTGATAGGCCTGCAGTGTTGATGGTGTCTCATTTTTCCAAATATCCTTTGTTTACGTTGTACAAGTCGAAGGCTCGGATTCTTCCAAAATCTTTTTTAATCGCAATGGTACAAATGATACCATGAACATATCTGAGTCCAAAATATTTTCACATACTACTTGTTTGTATTGTTTTTGTCCGAAAGAACCCTCAAATCCCCATTTACAAAAATGAATTAACTTTGTGTTTCCATATTTCTTTAACTCATTTCCTTTTATTGATTGTAGTAAGCGTTCGGCTGTGTGATCAAGTAGAGATTGTAGTTGTACCTCTGCCGAAATGGGTGTGATTGTAATAGTGTCCTTTAATGGCAAACAGTCCATTTTAGCAGCTGGTATGTGATGATATGCTGGATACAGATTTGAGCCTTTTTCAATTGCACGCAATCTGAGCTGAATATATTGCTATTTTGTTAATTTAAAATCCAAAAATAATGCTATTCTTTCTATTCTTTCTTCCACATTGTAAATTTTACTTTCAGCAATATTAATTAATTTGACTTGAGCAGAAAGTGAAATAAATCCCTCCTAATTATTTAGTTAGTGTTTCACGAATATATCCGTTATTGGAAAATACAAATGCTAATTGACTTCTGCTGTTATCTAAATTTAATATTTCTTTTACTTTTTTAACTGCACAATCATCGACATCAACAACCTCTTCTAACATTCTTAAATTACTTAAAGTTTTTTCAACAGAATTCTGAAGCATCTAGCCAGGCCCCCATTATGCTACTACTGGCTGCGGAGGAAGGGGAATCAAGGGATACATATCATTTAAAATTGCAATAATCGAATTGGCTTCTAAATTTTCTGCAACGCGGTATAACCCATGTGCTGAGCAAGTAGTTTGGATAAAATATTTTAGAACTATTGCAAGCATTACTCATGTAAGTTACTGCATCGGCTTTAATAATGTATTTTAAGCAAAGCTCCAAAATAATTTATTTATTACTAGCTGACCCGGTCCGCGTTGCTGGCCCTAAGCAAACATTAGTGCTGTATTACCAGACGATTTAAATTGATTTTTAAGCGAAATTTACGGCCTTTAATTAAAAATCCATGAAATACCTATCATAAAGTTTTTTTTACAGAATAACTTACATATGGTGTAGATATGGGTTCAATGAAAAAAGAAACACATGTATTTAAGGCAAACTGGAAATTATATTTATTGATTACTTCATCTTAAGGCTAGCGGATAGACAATGTTTTTTGTTTTTTTATTTGGTGTAAAAACGTATAAATTTTTTGGGGTGCCGACTCCGGAGCAAGCCACATACAACTAGCCGTGTGAAAAACATGAATTTTCCAAAATTAAGCCAGCAATAGTCAATGATTGGCCTTGTGCTTTGTTGATGGTAATAGAAAAGGCAAGACGCAAAGGGAATTGAAGCCGCTTGAAATTAAATGGTAAATCGTTGGAAATCATCGGAATTCGTGGAATAAGTACGTCTTCGCCTTTGAATCTGTCACCGATGATTGTTGCCTCGATTAAATTTGGTGAACAGTTTTTGATGGTCAATCTGGTTCCGTTGCATAACTTTGGTGCGTTTAAGTTGCGAATAAGAATTACCGGTGACCCAACCTTTAATGTTAGTACATGCGGTGGCATTCCGGATGGTTTCAATGGATTCAAAAATTCAGTGGGATAATTGACGGCTTGTAATATTATAAATTAAAATGTTGTTCATATACATATGTTTGATTTACATTTGATTTGAAAATACATATGGTGGGCGGGGCAACATTTTCTTTCCGCAAAACCTAAGTTAGACCATGGCGATCATTTTAAAGAAAAAATCGTCCAAATCGGTCAAGCCGTTCTCCAGTTATGCGCTAAATAGAAATAGTGGGCGTAAAAGTAGGCGTGGTAAATGTTTCTTTCGATAGAAGCTTAAAGTTGATTAATACGAACATTTGAAAGAAAAATTAGTCAACTCGATGGAGCCGTTTTCTGATTTTAGGTAAATCAAAAAAGTGGGCGTAAAAGTGGGCGGGGCAAAATTTTCTTTCCGTAAAAACCAAAATTGGACCATGGCGATCAAGAAAAAATCGTTCAAATCGGTCAAGCCGTTCTCAAGTTATGGATTTGGCCACGCCCCTCCGCCCCCAGACCGAAAATTAGAAATCAGACTTCACAGTGTCACCCGCCTAAATATTCTGAAGATTCCCTGAAAATTTCATCAAAATCGGCCCAGCCGTTTTGGAGTCCATACGTTACATACACACATACATACATACACACATCCTATTTTATATATCGCACTTAATCAACAAGAGGGTATTAACTCAAAATTTTTATGTTTTCACTTTTTCGAAAAAATCAACACGTTCTATTCATATCTACCCGATGGAAAAATATCGTGCTAAATTGTCTACTTTTTGGTTTTGAAACGGTTGCTTTTAAAATTATTTTTCATATGCCTTCAACATTGAATTAAAAATTGTTTTGCTTCTACTGAAAATGTTTAAATTTTGAGTTAATACCCTCTTGTTGATTAAGTGCGATATGTATATTGATTTCAAAATTTTGTTGAAAAGTTTTATTTTGGTGTAGTTAAGATTTTTTTAAGAACTTTTTTATTATATGGAAATTAAAAAAATCCCTCAAAACTGTAAAAATATGCAAAAATATGCGTTTAAAACTTAAATATAACCATATCAAAACATTATGTTTTCTTTACGTGTGGCTTACGAATTTAAAATGTTCTACAATCTTTTGATTCAAAATAAAAATATAAAGTTAAATTAATTTTTGCCTTTATGAGAAAGTAATTGGTAAATTATTAAGAATATAAAAGCAATAGAAATTGGCTGAACACAATATACAAACAAAAATTACTTTAAACAGAAACACTTCAATATTGTAATACACAAATATATTAAAATACTTTAATTTTCTTTTCATAACATTTCTGAATTTATAAATTCTTGCAAACATTACGACCATTATACACAGTATAACATGATTTAGTATTCTGGGCAATATGCATTTTAACATGCAGAAGTTATTCTCCTCTTTAATTTGTTTTTGTCATGCATCCTTTCTTGGATTTAAGAGGACATTCATTTTGCTTTAGCAGAACTGAATATAAGAAGAAAAAAAATAGTTTAAATATCATTCCTTCTGGTACCCGTTTCAATTGGAAAAAAATCCATTATCTTTCATGTAAAGGGTGTTTCCGATAGTACGTTTTATATGCCCGTTTTCACAACTTACCGATATCTAATGGTGTTTTCTTTTCTACAAAAAAAAAAAAAAAAAAAAAAAAAACCACCTTGTTAAAAGGTACATCTATAAAATGTCTTGCCAATCCTGTAATAATGCAATTTTTTAATTGACGAGAACAAAACACAAAAATGGACCGCCCTGTTTTTAACTGCTGACAAAAAGTTTATTCTTCAAAAAGTGAAAAAAAATATGTACATAAATTAAAAAGTTTGTTCTTCAAAATATAAAAAAATATACATAAACCATAATTTTCTAATAGATTGATATTAAATAAATAAATAAATGAACAAAATGAATGACGAAATTCCAATTTCTTTAGTTTGTTTTTTATAAAATATGTAAACAAGAAAATACCTTTGCCAGATTGCTGATTTATTAACACCAAGTATTTCAGATTTCTTGATTTGATGTTTTTATTTCAAAAACAATTTTATAACACCGAATCCACTTAAAGTTTTTATCACTGACAAACTATCATTAACAATGCAATGCTCTCATTTTTTTTACTCTTAAATAATAGAAAAAATAACAATAAAAATTTTAAATATTTACTGTCCTGATTAGAGGCGATTTTTTCCCAACCCTATACATAAGCAGAAGCCATCTTTTTACAGGGCATTATCGACACTTTCGATTTATACGGGGCGTAAAGTACAATGCCTTATGCCATTATTAAGGGTGCATTTTTTAGAATGAAACAACCCACCCATTTTTTTAAATAAAATGTCACATTTTTTGTAGAAAAGAAAACACCATAAGGGTAAGATTTTATCGGTCGTATAAAAAGTGATCCATTATTACACCTCTACTTTTAGCGATAAGTTAAAGGAAGTTCCATCTTCTCGTATCTGGTAGGTAAAAGTAAAGTTGTAGTAATGAAATACGTTTTATACGGCCGATCAAATACCACCTTAAGCTATTGGTATGTTGTGAAAACGGGCCTTAAACAACATTTACAAATTGTGAATTTTTTTTTTTTTTTAAATTCGTACTCTCTTCGTCAAAAAGAGCACTTTGTCACCGTACCGTAGCATCGTCGTCCATCTGACCAGCTAAAACGCAATATTATGGATCGATGTATAAACACATTTATTCTTTTGAATAATATGCATCAAAATCGAGCCCATAGCGTGTGCGTACAGAAAAATCCATCGCCGCTGTAGATGTGAGTGTAAGAGAGGAATCAAATTTATCGACCCGAAGCACAGTGGGTTCGATGGTACCCAAAGATGCGATTAATTCATAGAAGCCGTAGTTTTAAAATATTATATTTTTTTATTGATGAGTTATTATAAGCACATAAAAACACAGCATTTTAGAAAAAAAAGGAAAAAAAAAATTTGTTTTTAACCCGTTAAGAGCATTATTGTTTTTTGGAAAAAAGACCTTAGTTTACAATTTATGCTGTTACTTTGAAATGAAAAGTGATAAATTAATGAATAAAACTGGAAATTAAAGCTTACTCATTGTGCTATTAAAAAAATTTATGAAAATAATATTTATATAAAAATTTCATTAGAGTAAAATTTTTTATAAAAACTTTATTCGAAAAAAAAAAAAATTCTATAAAAACTTCATTCGAATAATATTTTATGTAAAAACTACTCGAAAAAAATTTCTGTAAAAACTTTAGTCAAATAATATTTACTATTAAAACATTACTCGAATAAAATTTACTGTTAAAACTTTATTCAAATAAAATTTTCCATAAAACTTATTCTAATAAAATTTTTTATAAAATTTAATTCGACTAAAATTTTTTATAAGAACTTTATAAGAAGGAATATTTCTAAAAAAACCTATATTTGATTTAAATTGTCGATACAAACTTTATTCGACTAAAATTTTCTACAAAAAATTCATTCGAATTAAATTTTCTAATATAACTTTATTTTAATGAAATTTTCTATATTGCTTTATTCGAATAACATTTTCAATAATATCTTTAACCGAATAACATTTTCCATAAAAACTTAATTCGAATAACATTTTTCAAAAGAACTTTATTCGAATAAAATTTTCTATAAAACCTTGAAGCTAATAAAAATTTCTATATAAGCTTCATTGGAATAGTATTTTCTATAAAAACTTTATTCGAAAAAAATAAAAATTTTATTTAAAATCTTTATTCGAATAAAATTTGCTTTTTGTTTTTTGGAAAAAAGACCTTAGTTCACAATTTTTGCTGTAACTTTGGAGTGAAAAGCGATAAGCTAATGAATAAAATTGTAAATTAAAGCATACTCAATGTGCTTTTAAAAAAATTCAAATAATAAATTTATTATATGTATTTATATTAGTATAAATTCATTTGATGTCTAATTTTTGTTTTTCACCAAATTTTATAAATGTACAAATTATTTCAAAAAAGTCACAAAAGAGAATATTATAATTTTTTAGTAATAAATAATCATAAATACGTAAAAACACAGCTTTAAAAAAAATGGAAAAAAGTTTTTTTTTACCTCTTAGTGTTTTTGTTTTTCGGAAAAAACATGATCCACAATTTACGCTGTTGTTTTGAAATCAAAAGAAATTTAAAGAATAAGTTAATAATATGTATTCATATAAGTATAAATTTGTATCCAGTTTATGCTTTTACTAAATTCAGTTAATGTAAAAATTAATCTAAAAAAATAAAATATATAAAACTATTTGGGAAATCTTTGCTTTCAAGTTTTTACACAAAAACTTTCGATTTACACAACAATTAAAATAAAAAAAGGGCAGGGCATTGTCTGGAAGTTTTTTTTTAATATAGGCTGTCATCCCATACTTTTCTAAAATCAAAAAAAATATTCCCAATTCCTACTTACTTAATACTTGTGGCCTATTTAATGCGGAAATTATCCAAATTTTGGATCTTTTTAATAAAAATTATTAAAAATATTAACACATATTTTCAAAAAAAAAAAAAAAAAAACAAAAAAAACAATTTACTATATACTTTAATACATGATGTTGAAGGTTCCATTATAAAAGATTTAGGTCCTAATCATGTAAAACGCAGCGCAACGCAAAAGAATAACATTGAAAGCACAAACAATGTCATAAATATTTTGTAATTTTGTTGTTGCTTTCTACAGAATTTCACATCGCGTTTTAAAATTTCAAACGCTGCATAGCTTGTGGCGTTGAAAATTTTAAAACGGTACATGAATTTCTGTAGAAAGCAACAACAAAATTGCAAAATATTTATGACATTGTTTGTGCTTTCAATGTTATTCTTTGGCGTTGCGCTGCGTTTTACATGATTAGGGCATAATAATAATCTCTTGAATTGTAAAAATTTCCAATTTTTTCATTATTTTAGAAACGGCAATAATTTGCTAACTTTGACCGCTCACTGAAAAGAGTGCAAACAAATTAATTGATTGATTTTTACAGCTAGTGATGTAGGATATTATCTACTTTTACTATATACAAAAATTTATTATAAAAACTTTATTTCTAAATTTCAATTAATCCATTTGAACCCAATGTGCGACACCGGTCTTAGCAACTAGCCCCAGTATTCATAAACGATTTTTAAATTTAACAAACGTTTATTAAGTAACATTTTCATAGAAAATATGTTTTGTAAGCCTTTATTTAATAAAACAATTTTTTGGAATACGGCCCGTCCACTTTTTGGAAAATTTTAAGGAAATATCGTTGTCTATATACATTAGGGTATGTATTACATATTTATTAATAAATTTTTGTTTGCTCGTTTTAGTTCCAGAATTGTTATGTTGATTATGTTTTTGGTTTTTTTTTACTTATAAACTCCAAATAACAAATAATTTATGCATTTTTATATATTTAAATTACTTAATTTATGAAAAAACTTTATTAATCGGTTAACCGATCGAAAACAAAATTAACCGATTAAACCAAAACTTCGGTTAATTAATCGAGCGATTAACCGATCAAAGCAAAAGCCCGATTAAATGAATACCCTAATATCCATAAAAGATCCATCTGGTGAAAGACTTAAATCCAGTGGACCATCAATTACGTTGTGTTCGGTTAATCGGAGGAGGAGCAACTGGAAGTGGAACCAGATTTTTATAGTTAAATCATCTGCAGCGATGAGCATTTCTGACTTAACGGGTATGTATTTTACTTAGAATAGTTCTTCTTCATGTGTTCCTGGGTCGGCCTTGGCGTCTATTGGGGGTTCCCCGGGGGTTCCACTCTAGTGCTTTCCTGTTTATGCTGATTATTGGCTTGCGCAGTGTGCGCTCTATCCATTTCCATTTCACAGTTTGCTTGCCAATTGGCTCTGGATCTGCTCGTATCCATTGCTTTTGGCAACAGGCCAAAATATTGGCATATGGGCCTGGTCTATCAGTGACGAGGTTGCGGGTTCGATTCCCGCCAGAGATTCTGGTCTCCTGCTTCGCGGGCTTATAAAAATACTTATTTCCAAAAACTGGCAGCTTCTGCTTTAATGAATTTGCTATCACCCAGGTTTCAGTGCTATAAAGAAGAGTCGATTTAACACACGCATTATAGATGCGAATTTTGGTCTTGATCGCAGAATTTTATTTAGACGTCCATACGCCATCCTCGACCTTTTTAGTCTGTTACTCACATTGGCATCTGCTCCTCCTTCTGTTTTCAACACACATCCCATATCTCAGAAATCTGTCAACATTTTCGTCAGTCATGTAAAAAGCACAATTGTTATTTTTGGAGAGCGCTTAATACTCATGAGACTCTTAAGACTCCATTACATCTCGAAAGAATAACTATTTTATGCTCTTAACATGCCGCAGGCGGTATCGGCCCATTTGACATTAAGTCCGAAACCGGTGGTAACATAAACGTGAATGGCGAATGCTAAAGACAAATAATTTGTGATTTTTTTATTCTTCATGTCCTTGCAAATTGTTTGGAGGATAAATGCTTCAATCCAGAGCCTAAAACCATCACTTTGTTTAGCCAAACGTTTGGTGATCAAATTATCTCAAGAAATGTACGTGTGAATTGGGCACCTCATTCGTGTAATTTGCAACCTTTAGAGTGCTCTTTGTGGGGGTACGTCAAATCTCAGGTCTATGCTGATATTTAGAAGCCAAAGTTTGATGCACTGTTGACAAAATAAGACCGGTTATGTAAATTGGATTGACAGGATGGCGTTCATAGGGCTCAGTCGCGAAGGCCATATGCAAGAATTATTTATTTTTTATTAAATGCTGTGAAATTTGTGAGCTTATATAGCCAAAATTATGGTCATTCCATTGGATTTGTTTTTTTTAAACTCTATGGCTCTAAAAACAACACCCCTTCCATAAAATAAAAAATGCGTTTGTTTGTTCCCTTTAGACGACAATAATTGAAATAATTTTCTATTCAACATTTTTTTTTCGAATTTATTCTATGAGCTAAATTTCATTTATATATTTTATAAAGCTTTTTGTAATAGGTTTCGGCCTAATGACAAATGGGCCGATACCGCCTTTGGCATGATAACCGCATCAAAGACTTATTCTTTCGAGATGTCTTAAGGGTCTCATGAGTATTAAGCCCTCTCCAAAAATAATTTTACTAAATCCACAGTCAATTTCTAATTACCCGACGCCTAACGCAGGTTATACAGATTTGTAAATTTTGAAGTGGGCGTGGCACCTCTTATACAAAGACATTAAAAGAAATTACACCAACAAATGGTGCAAAACCCCACCAGGACATAAGGACAGTATAATTGTCTAAATATCTGGAGATGGATAACAGTAGAAATGGAAAATTTGTTACAAATTGCTTACACAGAAAAAATTATTAAATTTCTCCAATCAACAAATTTATACCAAATTCATAAAATCAAGCAAACAATTTGTTGATTTTGCACCTATTACCAAAATGATTATATTGATAACTTAAAATTGTAAAATTGTGAATATTTTTTTTCAATAAATGATATTTTTAATTTTAGTTAAAAAAAATTTTCAAAAAACTTTGCCATTACAAACAATGTGTTAATTTATTTAAATAAATATTAACAATTCCCAACAACAATTCTACATGTTTAAATTATTTTATTTTAAACGAAAAAAGTCAATTAAGATTTTTTGTTATTAAATTAAAATTTTAATTGAAAATTTATTTCAAAACAACTAAAAGTTTATTAAATCAAAATTAAACTTTTAATTTTCTTTCAACTAAAAAAATAATTGATTCAATTATCTAATTAATTAAATTTAAATACTTTTTAAACCATTTTTTTAATTGATAAAACACTTTTTTCTGTGTAACTATCGATACACAAGATCTGTTTTAAGAAATCATGATTAATTGTATTTAAAGGAGGGGGAGGGGGGGGGGAGCACCGGATTGAGTAAGTTTATCTTATTTGTAAACTATTGAAATGAACAGTTTAAATACGAAACTCCCCCTATATTGCATATTTGCATTTAAAATTTAATTGTTTTTTGCATAATACACTTTACATGCAGGTTTGTAAATAATTTGAATTAGATATTTATTAAACCTTTTGAAATAAATACCCAAAATTTTTTATTTATATTTGTCTAAATATTTAATAAAATGCATGTATTTGTTTATATTTCCTCAATAAAAATTTAAAAAAATTTTTCCTTCTCTTCTTGCTCAATATCTCAATTACATTTTAAACAAGAGGCGGTTAAATTATTTAGCCCTAAATTTGACTTCATAAAAGTAATTACGTTTCGTATACAATTTCTGGCATTTTTATAGATTCCTGAATTGTCGGCATTTTTAAACGCAATTATAAAAAAAAAAAATATTTAAGAAAGCCATAAAATGAAATGGTTTTATATTTCTTTGATTTTGGGCGTACTTGTGTAATAAAATACTTTTCTTGAAAGTACTCCGTTTTTTTGCTAGAACGTGCTTAAGTATGAAAATATTTAAAACTTATTGAAAAAAAAAATAATTCAATTGTAAGCGATTTAACTTTTAGCAAAAACTCTAGATACATATTTTTTGAGTAGCAATTGGAATTTAGTTGGCTTTTTTGTTCTTGAAGTCAAGAGGTGCATTAATAAAAATGTACATATTAGGGAGGTTCAAATAATATTTATAAAACTTGACTATAGTATCGGCATTAGACTAGTCTACAGTTTCTACTTTAGATTAGACTGCATACAGTCTTAAATTTAAACTTAACTACTGTCCCGGCTATAAAATAGTCTAGTCTTTATTATAGTTGATTATGTAGCCGAATAAGGCAAGACTAGTTTTTTTGTGTTTGTTAAATTAAAGTTGTGTGTGTGTGTCGTTATGCAAACTTTGTAAAAATGTTTAAAAACCTTTAAAAGACTAAATTAGATATATATATATAGGACTATCGACAAGACAATAGTACCGACTTTAGTCTCGATTATCGACAATACAATAGTATTGACTCTAGACTAGACTATAGTGTCGAATATGCAATTTTGTTGACTATAAACAAGATTTTATATCTGTAAAAGGAAAGGCGCATACATATACAGGAAAAAATGTTGCTCCAATTAAAGCATTGATCAAAAACAAAATCAGTTTTAATTACAAATTAGTTCAAGTAAATTTAACGTTTAATCAAGTGAATTAAAAGTTTAATTGATCCTATTAATTTGCACCAGTGCTAAAGTGCTTTTTAAGGGCTAACTATATTAAAATATTCATTAATGTTTTGCTTTAACTGGCTTAAATGCCTTTTTTCAACAATTTTCGTAAACCATAATATATATTTTTTTCGCTTTCACACCTAAAATAACAGCTCTTTTTTTGTATATTTTACTCGTTATCATTTACTTCTGTATAAGAGCTCCCTTTTTTATGCGCTCGATTGTGCACTTTTTCTCTTAAGCGCTTCAATGAACACAATTTTTTTTACTGGGAAGATGGCACCCCTTTTCTACCTCTCTTTCAAAAAATATGGAATGAGGCATAAATATATAGCTTATGAATGGAAGGAGTCCATCATTATAAAGTTGCCAAAGAAGGGCGACTTGAGAAATGGAGACGATTGGAGAAGTATATAAATAATTCCGATGGTAAATAAAATATGAAATCAAATAATACTACGCGGAATATCTGAGACTCTTAGCACAACCATTTAAAATACACAAGCCGGACTCTGACGTAAAAAAAGTTTTACAGACCACATAAACAAAGTCCGTATTCTAATCGAACGTGTCTATATTTAACTTTTATAGAAATCGAAAAAGCTTTTGATTCTTTGGACAGGAATTATATTTAGGCAGCCCACGAATCCAAAGGAATTTCCGCAGAGATAACAAATATAATATAACAATAATAATACAATAAAAGAAAGTTATAAAGGAGGAGTTTGTACATGGTCAGTTAAGTGACCCATTTTCCTCACTTAGGCTGGCTTTTTGAGATCTCAGTTACACTAGGTTTAGTTAATCCTAAAACAGATTTTCGCCGCCATTACCAAGTTTGTATACAAAATTTTAACGAAACAGCTTAGTTTTGCTTAGAATGTTGGTCTTAAATAAAATAATAAAAAAAAAATCACATTTCGCCGAAAAAACCCGAGTTTCAGAGTACGTTAAAACTTAAAACACAACTCAGAAACTGGGCCTTAGTGGACTAAAGTAACGATATAGTGCACATCCTTGCTTTTCTCCACTCTTGTTAATTGCTACGCTGGACTTAATTTTACATATCGTTAATCAAGACATAAAAGCCATTTCCTGGGTCTTGAACGGTAAACCTAGCGAACTAGCATATGCTGGAGATATTGTATAGGTGTATCGTTAAAACTGTTGAATAGAAGCAAGCACAGGCATCGTCGCTTGAAAATCTGGTAATCAAAAAAAGGCTTTAAGTGAGAAGTAGTGAAACAAAAAATATGAGAATAGACACAAGTAATAGCAACGCGTAATTGATTAACAATAACCAAATTAAATAATTCGCAAAATTCGAATATAAAGGTTCTACGGGCGAGGTTGGCGGAACACTGTCCGATATCGGAAATCGCTTGCGAAAAGCCAAAGTTGTCTTTGCCAGCTAAAATCGTCTGTGGAGATAAAGAAATGTCGAGCAATGTACAAAAATAAAATTATTAACGCCTGTGTAAACTTGGCTCGTGACGAAAGCAACCACTCAAAAATTGCAGAGATTTGTAAACTGATATCTGCGGAATATATTTGGAATCTGGTGACCAAAAACAATACAGAGCAAACGTGTTTGGCAAACAACGACCCAATAACAAGTTGAAACTGAAATACATAAGACGCAGAAAATTCCGATGGCTTGGGCGCCCCAAATTATCATGTCCAGATCAAAAGCGAAAGATACACCTTCCATTTTTTTTGTGAACTAAGAACTATATGTAAAGAAGTGTTTTAGAGGTATTAAGCTAAAAAAAAAAGCGACGACAACAAACTCCATAGAATGACCAAAATGTTGGCTTTTTCAACCTATTTTCATGAGATTTCATATCAAATTCGTTTTTGGCAAATGGCCTCCAATTTTGCACAACTTTACCAGGTCTTGTTTAATAGTGCTTTGAATGTTGGCTTCAAAAAAGTACCGACTTTATTTTTATATTTTTTAGTTAAGTTGCGAATGTGATAACATTTTTCTTCCATGTTTATTGGCTAAAAAGATGGATGGGGTAACAGAAAATTTCCAAAATACAAGTCTTTTCTGTTTACCCCCCAAAAGGGCCGAATTTCAAAAAAATAACCAGACACATGTTCGCTTTTTATTTTTAATTAAATTATATTTATATTAAATTTTTTTGATATATGAGTTTGGGGAATTAACTCGTTTTTACCCTCTTTTCGCCCTCTAAACATATGAATTTCCAAAAATACCGTCCTAGTAGATCGATTTGGCAAGAGACCAACTTCCGGTACGAATTTCAACTTTCAGCTTCAGACGTTTAGGCTGTTCAATGATGAATCAGTCAGTCGGTAACGTTACATAAATAAATATATATACAGAGGTGTTCGGGAAATCGAAAACGCAAAACGCAAGAATTTAAAGGACCTGTTTTTAGTAAGATTTTTGTAGTAAAAGAAATACAAACACAATACCATACAAATATTTCTCTATTAAACAGAATTCTATAAGAAAATTATAAAAAATTGGATTAAGAGTTTATTAAACAGAACTTCAAAATTCTTGCGTTTTGCGTTTTCAGTTTCCAGAACACGCCTGATAGATCATATTTTTATAATAATATATGTTTAGGGACCCTCCTAATATTTCCATAAACTTCCAAATTTTCTACCAACTTTAAAATGTACTTGAGGCTAGAATAGTATAACTAGTCAAGCAATATAAAAAATCAGGAAGAGTCAACTTTGTTTGTAATAAATTTTATTTTAAAATTTTATCTGAAGTTGCTTCTGGTAAATAAATGAAATCATTTGAAATGTAATAAAATGTTTTTTAAATCACATTTCGCTTAGAGAATATTTGATTACTGATTATAGTAGACAAAAAATAAAATCCTTCATGGAAATATTTTACGAGATAAATGTGAAAGTAGAACATAGTAAAAAGGACCTTAGAAAATTAATATTCTTGTAATATTCTAACATAAAAACAAATTGATGTCATCAATAAAATGTTGTTTAAAGTCAGTAACATATTAAGGCGTAACTTAAAGATTTTGAGAGTTTATTGCAGGGCTGTGGAGTCGGAGTCGGAGTTAAAGAGTCGGATTTGAGGTTGTTGTACCGGAGTCGGAGTCGTAGTACCCACAAAAACTCGTGACTCCGACTCGCATTTCAACATTTTTCGGCATAAAAAATTTTAAGAATTTTTCATATATTTCAAAAATAAAAATTCTTCGAAATTGGCGAGGCAATATTTCAAATATCGATATGAAATTTTTAAAGAATTATTTTCTGCTATATTTAAACATTTATATTTAAACAGTATAAAAATTGGTTCCGGTTTAAACCTATTTCTAGCAATTTGAACTAACTTGAATAAAATATCATGATTTGTAACAGTTTATGCCGAACTTAAATGATTTTCAGGTGGGGAATTTATATAAGACACTAATCAGCACGAAATCCTGTAGAGTGATTTCTGTCATTAAAAATCTAAACGGAACAAATTTCAATACAGTAGTGAAATGTATTTAAGTGTTTAAAGTGCTTTTCAGAAGGCTGTTTAATATGGGATCTAAGGTAAATATGGACCGATAAGCAGAAAATTTGAATGATATTATTTCTGGCCATATAAAGCAAAATTGGACAACATTTTACCACAATATCTATATCTGCTACGGATTTAAGCGTATTTAAATAATTTCCCAGAGTGAGCATAATATTGAACATTATATGGTAAATTATAGTGTGATTTTTAGTCTTATTAATCTTTGACGTATTACAATAGCATTATTGATTACGTTTTTTAACATACCGAACTGTTTTCCGAGAGTATGTTTTATATGCGGCCTACGGTAAATTATGGACATGTTTACGAAATTTGACAGTGTGATTTATAGTCGTATGAAACTATGACGTAGCAGATTTTAATATTTTTTTCCAGAGTTTCTTTATTGGATCTTCATATATTTAATATGAACTAATTTTAAGCAATCAAATCTTATCCTAATACTTTAATTCTTGTCCTGCCAGTGCCCGACAAAAAGTTTTCTTATCACGGTTTCTGTTCACATATTTAGGTGTTTATCGTTCTTCTGATTAGGTGAGTGCTGCACTGTCTCTTCACCTTAAGCGAGTGTGGCCGTCATCATTTAAAATATTTCGAGCTAATGGATTTCGGTGCAGTTCCAGCCTTTTTAAATATTTTACTGCATATTTTGTTATTATAGTTATTACTAATGGCACATTGAGACCCTTGTGGATATTTGACCTTTTGACATACCAGGGAGCGGCTGCGATTATTCGAAGTCGTTTATTTTGGCGCCTTTGAATTTTTTTCGCTATAAGAAGCCGAGGCATTGGCCAATAATTGAATACCGTAGCACCAGATTGGTTTTAAGATGAATCCCGACGCAAGGTGAATGTTATATGTACGCATTTTTGCTCGTTGACTATTATCCTCCATTGTTTTAACCATATTTCTAGTTAAAATATATGGTCCTGAAAGTAACGGGATGCTTCCTGATGGTTTTAATTTTTAAGAAAGCTGTATCGTCTGCAAAAGTTGAAGTTTGGGTGTAGTTGTTAGTTGGCATGTCCGAAGTATATATTAGGTATAATAAAGGGCCCAGGATGCTGCCTTGTGGGACTCCAGCGTTAATTGGCTGAGGAGAACTTAAAAAGTCACCTTCTTTAATAATGAATTTACGACCGACTAAGTAGCTAATTTGAAAACTAAATAAACGAAAGACCCGTTAAATTTTCCTTACTATTCAAACAACAACTTTACTTTACTTACCCCAAAGATTGATTCAGTTTTTCAATAATCTGCCTATAGTTTGGACTTTTAGTGATTTATACCAAAATATTTGAAATTTTTTTCTTATTGTATTAAAAATTTGTTTTTACAGAAAATTATTTTTACGGTGTGTATTTATTTTTTAACTGAAACAAATGGTTAATATGACAATTTACAAACATGTTAATTAAGAAAATTGTTAAATATATTCGAACATTTTTTATACATTTTCTGTAATTGCTTAATAACTATTGGTTTTTTTCTGTGTATTTTTCTGCCATTATATGGGTTAACCGACGAAGGAATAACTATTTTTAAGGCCACATTTAGGCCAAAAACAAATAAAGGCAAGTGCGTATAACCTGTTTTGTGTCGATCAAATAAAATTGTAGTTCAATGGCGAACGGCCTTTGTTATATGGCGGGTGAAGTAAAACTTTCCAGGTGCCATTTTATAAAAAGTTTAAGACTGGTCTAGCAACATGTGGCCAAGCGTTGCCATAGTAAAGTATAACAACCTTATGTCGGGTCGCATATTTCCCAACGTTTTTCAGCGAATGCTCGCTTCGCAATTGGTATCGCTTAAATGTGTCCCCAACATTTCGGATATAGGTATGAATATTTAATGTTTTTATATACAGAGCAAGACGAATTCATACAGGTGACATTTTTGAGTCATCTGCTTATTGTGTATTTATTTGTCTGTATACTAGGGTATTCATTCGGTTAACCGTTAATCGATTAACCGATTAATTACTACCCGATTAACTGATCGGTTAATTTAAAATTGACTTTTTTCGATTGACGATTAACCGATGTATCTAAATTTTTAACTTTTTGTAGTATTATAACATATTTTTTGTGTTTTTAATTAAATGTTTCGTCTCATATGCAAAAGGTATGCGTTTAGAAAATATTTTTTTCATACAAACGTTGAAGGTGTTCATTGATCTTCTTTTAAAATAAGTGTTTGCTGTCAACAGCATTTTGTTTCACTTACTTCTTATATGTATGCATTTAGTTTTTTGTGTCTTCTCATATCTTCTCATATCAATCCTTTAACCGAAACAATTAGAAGTGTAAAAAATTTTTAAAAATTAAAACAGGGGGGCTAATCTCTGTTTCGATGCGAAAGAAAATTGCAGCAAATCTAGTGATTGGTACTCTTTAATGCGTTTGCGCATTTGTCTTTCGCCTCTTTTAATTTTTTTCTTTTCTCAAATCATCAATATTTATTTTATTTAAAATTTCCAATTTCAAATTTTTTTTCCATATTTTCACATTTCATTATTTCATCTTTAATTTTTATTTCCAGTTTTGCTTAATTTTTAATCAATTTTGCGAAAGAGATTGCGAGTACCCAGTTAGCATTTAGCTTTCGCATTGAAATTGTATTCGCATCGCAATAGAGAATAGCCCCCAGGACTCTAATGACATAATGGAATATTTTATTTGCTTACAAAAATCCAGGAAGAGGGCTTAGAATTTAGATATTCTGTATTATGGGTTGCTTTTGATTTCTCCAATATCTACGATAAATGAAAGAATTTTTTCAAATTCAAGTTTTATCAAAACTAAAGAAAATACGCGCTAAAATCCTTAACATTTAAACCAAATTATTTGTATAAAAGATTATTTTGTAAGATCTTCTTAAACTATTGAAATAACTAATAAAATGATCTTATAGTTTATTTTAAAAAAAAATATGTATAACATATTTATGAATTATTCTTTTGTTTGTTCGTTTTAGTTCAAGAATTGATATGTTTCTTATATTATTGGTTTTTTTTACTAATAAACTCAAAATAATAAATAATTTATGCATTTTTATATATTGAAATTACTTTATTTATAAAAAAAAACTTTATTAATCGGTTAACCGATCAATAACAAAATTAACCGATTATTAACCGATTAAACAAAAACCTCAGTTAATTAATCGAGCGATTAACCGATTAAAGCAAAAGCCCGGCTAAATGAATGTCAAGCTTTGTTTACATTTTGTGAAAAAATTAGCTAAAATAAAAAATTTAATAAAAATCTAAATATTGGAAAAAAACTTATTTAAATTTTATAAAACAAAAAAAGGGAATATAAAATATAAAATCAAGGAATAAAAAGTGCGTAAGGAATAAGAGAAGCCACAATAAATTTGCAATACAGGAAAAAGATTTACCTTCTAAAGCAATTGTATATGTTTTATAAAAAAAATACCTGGTTTTTGTTTTCAATAAATAATTTTGACATTCACTCTAACTTTTTACAAAAACAAAATAAAATTTTTTTTTTCTTTAAAAGGGATTGATAGCATAACTCTATCTCATGATGCGGTCACCTGTATGAATTCGCCTTGATATAGAGTAACAAAAAAACTTGGTTATTTTGTATTGCACAATTGCCATTACAATCAAGATTATACAAACTATTTGCCATTCATTTAGCAGTTTTCCTAATGTATACAAAAATATGAATTGGCTGATAAGAGATATGCACGTATTTGAATTTATGTTGTTAAGCCAAATGAATTTTAAATTGATATAAAATAAAAAGGTTATTAAAAAACTACATATAAAAAATGGAAGCCTTTGACTAGTTATAAAAAGCTACATATTGCTATTTGAATTAAGTAACTTCACCGATTAAGTACAGTTAAGTTATTTTTACGATTCCTAAGGTTCGGTGTCTTTACTAAATAGTTTTTTATTTATGGAAAAATTGTGTTTTTAATACAAAAATTCTCCCTTTTAATTACAGCGTTTTATAATCGAATTGTGGCTAGAGTTTCTCTGAGACCCATAAACTATACATACTGTATATCACTTTTGGTTTTTGCTTTTATTACGTACGCGTGCACATTGCAGAGAATTAGAAAAACATAAGTCAGTCTAGCTTGAGACCGCATACAGCCGAAAAAGGCAAAAGTAAAGGTTGCCTATCGCTAGTGTATATGTAGTCCTTTTTTCATTAAAACTATTTTAAAGATAAATAGAATTATTGAGATATAAAATTCTTTATTTTGCCTGAATATGCAAGAGAATTTATAAAGATCCCCATCAAAAGAATTATTATCAACACGGCAAACAATTTAATGAAAAGGGTGTTAACTATAAGTGGCTCAGATTTCCACAGAAATAACACCAGTTAGAACAAAAATATACTTAGCGACAACAGTTTTCCAGTTAATCTGAGTAATGGATTACTCTCTAGAATTTATATTTAGTTTTTATTTGACCTTGTTTAATTAAATAAATGTTTATTGTTATTTAAGCTCTAGGTCTTTTCTAATATTTATTTATTTATTTTCAATATTTCGCTAACGTTTGGTTAGCATCTTCAGGAAATTAAAGAATTTAGATGGTCAACAACTACCAAAAATATATAAATCCCTGATATTTGTTCCAGTATTATCTGAGATATTTAAAAAATTGAACTTATTTTATAATGAAATGTATGCCATGGCCCTTAAATCTATCAACATGTTGCCAAAACTGTACAGTAAAACTATAGATAAAATATATACATTAGACAAATCCAATGTAAAATATAAAATACCATGTAATGACAATGCATTTGGGATATGTAATAAAGCTTACAAAAAAAAAAACGAAATAAAATCAAGAATTTCATCACACAAATCGGATCGAAATTACGGGATAATATTCCTACACAAAAAATGGCATTGCTATCCCACTGTACACAAACAAAACACTATCCTGATTTTGCCAATGTACAAGTGTTACAGAGTGAAAATAACTACAAAAAACGATTCACATTGAGATGTAACACATAATTAAAACAACAACAAGGATGCATTTTAAAGCCGATGTCGATGAGAATTATGCGAGAATATACAGATATCTCGTCAACCAACGCATATAGTGCATTTTCTTCTTGTTTTAGCTCAGTTCACAATAAGACGATGTTAACATGTGATGCTGTGCATCTCTTTATGTTTCTTTATCAATATTGTCTGTAAAATTTTTGTATAAAATTTATATAAAACTAATGAAAACAGTTATTTCCAGCTTCTCCCACTCTTAAATTCTTTTTAAAATTTTTACTTCATAACCAATGAATATTTGCATTTTACTTAGAATATTTAAAAGATCATTGTATGATTTAATTTATGCATCTGTAAATAATTTTATATCTTAACATATTATTCAAATAATAAGTTTAACAGCTTAAAAGTATGCTATGATTTATTTCGTTGTCTGTTTTTCAATTTTAAAAACTCGTAAGCAAGAAAGTAACGAGGAGGTGGATGTGTTTAAAACTCATAGATACATATTTTGTAGTTTGAGAGTGTTTGTGTTGCCAAAAAGATAACGAATAATTTATATTACCACCAGCGTTGCCACGGCAAAAATAAATTGGTACCAAAATGTAGCAAAAAAAAAAAAAAAGCCAGCAAGCTAGTTGGTCAGTCAGCCGGACAGACGGACGGATAACCTTTTATCGACTAAAAGTCATTCTCAGTCGATCGGCATACTAAAAGGTTGGTCTAGGACATTTTTGTTTTTAGTGTTACGCACATCAGCACAAACGCATAACAAAATATCCATTTTTGGTTTTATTAAAACGGCAACACCGGTTGCCAACTGCGTTTATTTTAAGCAAAAAACAACTAAAGAAAAGCATCTAAATAGCGTTGCCAAAAATTTAAATTTAAGTTAATTTGTTCAAAAATTTTTCCGCAGTTTAACAAAAATTTAAATTTAAATCCAAAATTAATTATGTAAAACTAATTACATAATAAATACTTCAAAGTTTTGTTTGTATGGGAAAAACGTGTTCAGTCAATTTAAGAATTTAGTGAAGTTTTAGTTTATTTTTTATGTAGAAGTGTGTTAAATTAAGATTTGTTTTATTTGCCGTAATGTAAATCTAATGATTTTTTAATAAGCTATCCAAATACACATGCATATACGCATTTTAATGATATTTGTATAGCATACCGTTAGGTGTTATTTTAAATTAAAATTATTTGCTGTATATTATTAAGGGATTTAGAATAATTTATATTTTTTTTTTCATGTAAACTACGTGATTTTAAACGGCAGATGTTTAACGGATTAAGTGGTTTTATAATGAACTGAAGGAAATTACTACGGAATATGTTTATTAATTGAACTCTTGTAAATATAAATTATAAAAAGGCTAATTAAGTAATTTGATATTTATTAGTTTAACTTTACGTGTGGTTTAAATGACTTTTTGTATTAAATTTAATATTAAAATATAAAGTATAAATATAATACATCAAAATGTGGATATTTTAAAGGTTGCACAATGGGGAAATAATAGATATTAAAGGTGCTGGGTTTAATTGAAGTACAATTTTTATTATGACTTATCAGTAGTGTTTCTATTTTCCTAAAATCTTTGCATTCCCGGGAGCGCTTAAATATTCTAGAAACTAATTTGAAAAATATAATATAAAATAAATTCTTAAAAATATAATAAATCCTTTATATAAATACGTGAACCATTTTTTAAGTTGATTTTAGGTATATTATAGTCCACCGATTTTAATGAAGCGTATATCGTTTTAAAGGTATTTGTGTGTTGACATGCACAATATAAATTTATTTTCAACATTTTTTTAAGGTGCTTAAAAGCGTTTTAGCTTATTTTTCAAACACACGTACACACATGTATTAACGGTGGTTGAAAAATCCAATGCTTTATGTTGTTCTTTTAAAATGTTTTCCTTTTTTTTCTGTACTTGCAAACACACACGCACACACATGAACGAAAGGAGTGCAGTTTGTTGTTTTCTTAAAATATGTACGTCTTTGTTGTGCATTGGTTCTCACGAAAGTAAAGGCGAGTGATCGACTTTCGGCCAACGGGCGACACTAGTCTATATATAGATAGGCAAAGGCAAGACAGTTAAGGACACTTTCCTTCCCTGTTTGCCAACCGATTTAAAAAAAAAAACTTTATTTGAAAGGTATTTACTTACGGACGTGCATAAAATATTTTATATTAATATATGAGGCGATAAAAAGGGTTAAGAAACGGGTAAATTCGGTAACAAAAAGAGATACAAAAAATTTAACACTTATCATTAAATATTTAATTAGGCTGGAACTGCACCCAAATCCATTAGCTCGAAATAAATTTTAAATTATGGCGGCCACACTCGCTTAAGAAGAGAGGACACTGCAGCACTCACCCAATCAGATGAGCGATAAACACCTACATATGTGAACCGAAGCCGTGATGACGAAATCTTTTTTGTCTGGCACTGGCAGGACATAAAGCACATATAAGGATAAGATTTGATTAATTATTGTATGAAGATTCAATAAATAAATACTGAAAAAAAAAAAATCTTCATTAGAAAAATAAGTGGTACTTTTTTGAATTTATACCCTTGGGGACTTCTTTGTCACTCCATCTATCTTTTAAGCCAATAAACATAAAAATAAAGATTATACAAAGATCGTAGCATATATAAATTCGTAACATATGTAAATTTGGTACTATTTCAAAATTCGAACGATTAAAGGGTGAAAATTGTACCTATTTTTTGTACTTTTTTTCAAAACATTTTTCTCCGTGTATTGGCATATACGTATTAAATTATAGGATCCAACTACAATATAGAAATTTTTAATACTTCAATGGGGCACAAAAAAGTTATCAAAATGGGGGAAATAAGGGAAATTAAATTTCTTCCTTTTAATTCTGTGGTGGTGCATTTGGTAGATTTAAAATTTTCTATAATATTGAATTTAGAAACACCAAATTATAGGCAGGGTCCTGATTGAATTAGAACTTATAAGATAAAAACTAGTGGTACTTTTTTGTATTTCAACTGGTACTTTTTAAATTTCGTCAATATTGGACCCAGAAATATAAAGCTAAGCAGACATGGTTCTGAGTAAATAAAAATCTGTAAGATTTGTACTTTTTTGTTCTACAACTGGTACTTTTTTTGATTTTCCTTAATATTGGGCACAGAACCGTAAAATTATGCAATGTCCTGAGTGGGTGAGAATCTATAAAAGGGAATCTTTTGGTACTCTTTTGTTCTTCAACTGATCCTTTTTATTTCCGTAAGTATTAGACCAAATAATAATCTGTTAGAGGGATGTTTTTATAACCTTTTCGTTCTTTAACTGGTACTTTTGGAAATTTTATTTATGCTGAAATTAGAAACATTAAATTCAACATACAGAGTCCAGATAGATTGAGAAACTAAAGGAGGAGACTTTTTGGTACTTGTTTGATTTTCAATTGGTACTTTCTGATTTTTTTTTAATTATTAAATTTACAAAAGTAAATTAAACATTCATGGACTTCAGTGGAAGATAATATATGGACCGGAGGTTGATGCCTTGACAAATCAACTGTCTAAGACAAAAAAAACTAATGATGGAAACATATAAATTCATATCGCTACTTAAAATGCAAAAAGGCCTAACAACACTTTATATTTTTTTACAGGAGAAGCAAAAAACTTTACAAAATCCACAACAATAAGGTTTACTTGGCGTTACTCGCCATTTTTAATCGCAGCGATCTAAGATTTTTTGTGAACATGTAGTTTAATAAAAAGAATAAAAACCAATCAAAAACTATATATTGTTTTTTTTTTGTTGTTATGCCATTTTGCATTTTAGGTGACGATATATACTTATATAAATGTTTTCTTCTTATTTGCACAAATAATTATGGTCGAATTTTAAGCACTAGGCAAACACTTGTTTATATAAAATGTTATCAATTATTGATTATCGTCATTAAAGGCAATTAAGCGTTTTTAACCAACAAGATGAGATAGATTTGGAAGAAGTTTTAGATATTAAAGTCCTATAGATTTAAATATCATCTAGGCTTGTGATTAAAAAGTTCCTGGCAAGGTCATAATATCTGTAACGTCAAGAACCCCTAATGACGTATGGACTGTATGTAAGTCTCTAGACGCCAATGTCTGCCAAATTTTTTTTGTTTTATTTTCTGTGTCTAAGTGTTGGATTTCAGAACATTAGGATGAGATACCTGGGAAAACTAGTGCGCATCTGTTTGAATGATCTATCTAAGAAAGAACCAAGGTTGCTTCTTCTTTTTATTGGGAAAACGAATTGGTTGAAATCTGCACCAAACATTTTTCATTAGCTGCTCTGTACGAACAGCATTGGCGCTGGGCATCCTAAATGAACCTTTGTAGGATAAACGTGTGCTGTCTTCTGGATGGCCGTCCAAGAGACCTAACCGACGTTAAAGAAAATCTTCAAATATTAACGATGATGATAATGGCGCCTCAAGTTGTCCATTCGTTTTATGGCGGCATTATCGTGCATAATAGAAACCAGGGATGGGAAAACTTTCACCTTCGATTTAGACGTAAACGAAATCTGCTAATCGATCAAAGAACGCAAATAATGATAAAAATGAAGGGAATTTCCAAAATTTGCTTGAAATAGGAAGATTTGACGATTCCTTTTCATTGCGGTGTAAAATATTATATATCATGTTCCAAGACCTTTAATATAGTTTTAATAATATTTGAAATATAAGACGTTTATTTTTTTTTTTTGCTTTTATATTCACTGATAAATCGTTTAAACTCTTAAGTATTTTTTTTAAAGATGTTAAAAATTAGATGCTGCCTTGACAAAAGAATAATTATAGCAGCTCTTCAATTTTCGCAAATATGCGTTAATATTTTCTCTAGTCACAAAATATATGGCCCACGCTTCTTTCAAGATTAGGAAAATGCTGGTAAGTACAATTTAATTTCACATGAACCTCAAATGAAATCGAAAACTTTTCGAAGGACTACTGAAATTTTCCGTCTTAAAATTCCCCTGAAAAATTTTTTTTCCAGGAGTTTTTATTTCCGAAATAGGAATCCCACTTGGTTGGCCACTTGAATAGATAATCAAACATTTTGGGTATCGCCTTTTGGCGAGGAAAGCATGTTTTCGATAAAAGTCTGATCGATCCAATTAAGAAGTCCTTTAATTAAGTAATTATGATACTGTTCTTCTTACTGATGATGCGCCTGTACACTAAGTATGCCAAACAGTAATTTTTATACCCAACACAAAGTGATTTATTATCAAAAATTATTTTCGGGAATGAAATATTTTATTAATTAATTCATTTATTAATGATGTGCTAATAATCCCAATTTTTGAATGAAAATACTGAAATTTATTGTTGTGATTTAATAAAACAGAATTTCATATTTGTTGTGAAGCACAGTGTAATTATTCTCTCTTGTCAAATCGATTTAAATTAGAAACACATTTTCTTATTGTTTTTAGAATTCTTAAAATATTCATTTAATTATTGTTATGAAGCAAGGAATTTTACAACATGAATTTAATTAAAATTGATTGACAATTTTTCATTATTGACTGCCTTTAATGGCGGTGGGGTAGGACGGCAAATACCTCTGAAGAGATAGTGTTGTTACAGATCAACCTGTCCGTGAACGTGGGTTCGAGCCCCGCGGCACACATACGGGTATTTTGCCAATCTAGCCGGACATTAATGTTTGTTTTAGCTTATATTGTTTCTTAGCAGTTATTGAGTGCCCCTAGATCGATGAAACTTGGCAGAAATATGTGTTATGGTCAAAGGCAGGTAGTAAAGTTTGACCAAGGAGGAAAAAGTTCCCTCTAGAAGAACTAATCCAACCTCTGTGGATTAGTTCTTCTTGTGGGGCGGTTACATAAAATAATATTTTATAAAAAATGTCAATAACTATTAAAATAAATAGATTACTCACGCCTTAATACCATAAAAATTACATTTTTGAAATTTTATGGGCAGGGGGAGGTATTACTCCAAGCCCGCCCCCGCGACGACCTTGTCAAAAAAAAATTGATTTTTAATTTGTTTGCTAATTTCCACCAATATTAACTTAAGAAGAATTCTTGACAAAAAAACGAAAAACAAGAAGTAAGGAAGAACATGTAGATCAATTAAAATAGATTTCCATCTGCCAAGGTAAAATAGCATTTGGTTTAAAGATTGATGTTTGACTAATGACGTCATCCGTCATCAATGGCACATATGGTAGAAAGAAAAAACACACCTAAACTTTACTAGGAAAAGAAACTTATAGCTTTTTAAAAATAGAATCTGGCAATTATATCTTTTCATAAGTTACTTTATTATAGATATTGGGAATTATTTCTTTTTCATAAGCAACTTTATTATATTCAACATTTTTCATTTTTCGAATTTATTCTATGAGTTACTTTATTATATTTAACATATTTTATTTTTCGAATTTATTCTATGAGCTGAAATTAAAGTTATGGATTTTATAAAGCTTTTTTTGTAATAGTTCTATTCCTTAAATTATTAGGAATGACTTTATACATTCGAATTTATTCTGTGAGCTAAATTTCAGTTATGTATTTTATAAAGCCATTTTTTTATACCCTTCACCGAAGGTAAAAGGGTATATATAACTTTGTCATTCCGTTTGTAATTTCTACAATATTGATCTATGACCGTATAAAGTATATACATTCTGGCTTATTATGAGAAGGGAAGTTCAAATCCGGTTGTCCGTCTGTCCGTTTGTCTGACCGTTGAAATGGGGTTTCCGAAGACCCCAGATATGATGAAGGCTAGGTTGTTATACATTTATGTCACATATAGTCTGGAATTATTTGCTATTGAACTTCAGGAAGATCGGTTTATTAATGGCTGAGGTATGAGCAAACAACCACTACTACCTCTAATTTTTCCCATAAATCCCATGTTGTTGTTGCTTATTCAATTCTTTTTGTCTGTATGTCTTGAGAACGGCAAGAGCTTGGTTGCCAATACATCAACTCTCTAAAAAAAATGGGCGGGATTGGGGAAATGGGTGTGGCACTTCCCATACAAAGACGTTATACATTTCTGTATATCTGGAGAACGAAACTAACTATCTTCCCAAATTATGTACAAACATATCGGCTATCAATACAGAGCATCCCACCAAATATGAGCGGGATTGGAAAAGTGGGCGTGTATAAAGACATTTTTGAAAAAACTCAACATTTTTAATTTTATTGCTCTAGTATGACATATGGACACGTTTTATATATCAAAATTTTTTGCAGAATATATTTCCCGAAACCCCTGAAAGTTTTTTCCCAGAAATGGAAGAGTAATGCCCAACATAAAATTTGTTGTGGTGTTGTAAATGTTAGTACGTTAACAACATTAAAAATATTCACAAACCACTAATATAAAACTTCTGCAAGGGAGTACGAATTTAAAACATCAAGTTTGGCAAAACAGGAAACGGATTTTGTGGCTCAACATATATTTATTTATATCGAAAGAACGGTATTTATAAAATATATATAACTTTCTGTTCTTATCGCACCATGGTGAAGGGTATATAAGATTCGGCATCGCCGAAAATAGCACCCCTACTTGTTTTGTAATAATTCTATTCCTGAAATTATTAGAAATGACTTTATACACTACCAGACTATTATCTTGTATCTTCCTGTTACATTTTACCTTAGCTATCCTTTGGATAGCAATGAAGTATATTTATGTACAGAAAAATTTAAAATTATTAGACACCAGCAGAATGTAATGCATTTTCTGGCCCGCTACGGCCTTCGTCATCATTCTTTGTGTCACACTGGATAGTGATACTTTATAAACTGAATGTATTTAACTCAACTATTTTAACAAATGGAATCTGGGAATTATTTCTTTTCATAAGCTACTTCATTAGTTTTTTTTTTTTTTTTGGAATACTTCTATTCCTTAAATTATTAAATTATTTTGTTATTAAAGAGCAAAATATAAAAGTTTATATTGACAATCTCTTTGATTCATTTTATGTAACTGCATCAACAATTTTCATGAGAATAAATACAGATACTGGTAACATTCGAATTACACTTTAAAATTAATGTTACAACAACAATGAACAAGATCCGCTAGGAGAGTTCGATTAGGGGCATCTTATTGGTATGTTTTGGATGCTTTTCTAATGTCACGTACGTGGTGCAAAAGCACCATTTGTCTATGTCATTTGTATTTGATCAGTCGTAGGTGTTTCAAAAAAAAAGTCCAAAGCAAAATATTTATTGCAAGAAATTATTGTTTGGAATTTTTTTAAATTGGCATAATAAAAATTTTATAAGCTTTTAAAGATCGTAACGTACCATAAATGCAACTTAATGTATCATTTAATTACGTTGGTGTTTAGTTAAAATTTTGTCTAAATTTATTTTATTGCAATCAAACCAAATATTATTGGAATCGGTCCACGAAAATAGCTTTTAATGCCATAACTTCCTTGTTAATGTTGGTATTGACATACAAATTGGCGACAATAACTTTTACGATATGTACTATGTCATGAGAAAATGTTGTGCTGGTGGGTCCAAAATTAACCATAGGTCCCATATAAACCCCCTTCCTAAAGCGGTTAGAGGCAAACAAATCGCATATACATGAAGATATCTGAATTATATACGGCACAAATAACTTTTATATAATTTTTAATCTCATAGCATAATTCTGTTCTGACGACCATGCACAGTGTAAGATTTAGCCATTCTAGAGAGACAAAATTAAATATTTTGGAAAAAAATTAAACTAGACTTATGAATTTTGGTACAAGGTGTGACTAGGCTACTATATACCATTGTCAAAAAAATGGGCGAAATTGGATCACTGCCACGCCCACCTCCCAATTAACTGCAAAAATTTATATCTGATATTATTCGCGTTGGATAATCAAAAAGTAAAAAAGCGGCGAGTATGCATGAGAATGTTTAAAATAAATAATAAAGAGGTAGAAGTAATAATAAGTGTTTAAGTTTTTCTTCATTAATTTTAAAAAAGAATAAATTAAGAATAAATTAAAGTAAGAATAAAATGTTAAAATTAATGATTTTCTTCTGGTATTACTGCAGATTGCAATAAATGTAGTACTTCAGTACTTCCAGAAAAATGGTTTCCGGAACGGTCAAGCCTTTCATTTTCGGGTGTTTTAAGCCATATATCAAAAATTTCGTGGTATGTTAATTATCACTTATTATTTGTATCTTTTTTTATCGACAAATCTCGGCAGATAGTTTTATATGTGCCTTAAAGAAGGTACTTCAGGCGTTCGTTTAAATGTAATTTGGTGTTGAAGCGTTATGAAAAAAAATTTATGGATTATAGAATTTATTTATTTTTTCTTAACTTAACGAAAAGAGTAGTTGTTTAAATGAAATAGCACTAAAAGAATTTTCCAGTTCTAAAAATAAATTCTCATGATATTAAAAGCGAATAAGTTGAGCTTCAAAACAAAAAAAAAAAATCGTTAAAAAATTATTTTTCAATAAAAAGTTACACGCTTTAAAAAATGAGCAATTTCATCTAAGTGTTTTTATTGTTTTTAATTCATTCAAAAATATAAAAGTTTAAAGTAACGTTATATTGTTATTGTTGACAAATTAGGCAAAGTTTTGCATTTTCTTTTTTTATAACAAGTGCTATTTAATATTTGATAATTATATTTACTCAAATTTAAACTAAAAAAAACGACTTTTGTCCAGCTAGATTAATAAAATCTTAAACTGTACCACGGTTTTGCCATGGGCCGAAAATAGGGTATACTTTAAAAAATATATTTCGTATGTTGTAAATACTATAAGAGAAAAATCTGCCATGTACGGTAGGTCACGAACGATATTACATTATGTTCATTATAAAACCATAAAAATAAAATTTTTTTCTTTCCAATTACAGATTATAAAGGAAAAAGATGTGGTTGAATGTAAAAAAATTAAGAAAAGGAAAAATACCTCGCACAATTTGCAGATTTTCGCATTTTCTTGCATTCACCCCAAAATCACTTCCGTTTTACGTCACGTACGATATGCACCTATTTAGCTAGATATTTTGGACAACAAGGTTCCGAATTTGATTATTATTTTTTGCATATATAGTACCCTCTAAATGAAAAACAATGATAACAATTTTTTCCAGTTACTACTATTTGTGCAAAATCTCTATCGCTCTGAAGGCGTACAAATGTCACTTAGGATGACACATGTAAATGCCCATATACAGACCGAATTTTTTGTTTCTAATGCAAACTAATTCATTAGTGTCCATTCAAATCGTAGAATAGGATTTGATTTTAGACCTTTGAAAAGTTTCCTAAAATTTTCTGTAGATTTTATTTTTGCTAGACGACTTTTCAGTTTTTTTTTTACCCATTGAGAAAAAAATGAAAAAGTTTTTAAATTAAAATTTCTGTTACTAAAAATAAAAACGCACTTAATTTTAAATGTATTTCTAGCTTATGGTTTTGTAAAGTTTTGCCAAAAATAAAGCTTTTGCTCATCCAAAAAAGACCACAATCTATGCAAAAAAAATTATTCTTGGGGAAAAATACTATAGTAATAAATTTGAGATGCTTTTTATCTGTAAAGTGTCATGTCTTACTTGACAACATTAAATTAAGCTAAAGCTACAGTCAAACTTGGCCAATATTAGACGAAAAATACGTAACCAGCAGACAAACTAAAATATAATTTCCTTAAATTGCAATATTTATTCAACCAAAAAACTATTTTTTGCTGTGTGTGTCTAACTATTAACAAAAGTAGTGGTTATGCTTATTTGTTCAAATATATAATAAGTGTGACCGTAGCTTTATCTGCAGAACACCAAAAGTATGTGAATAATTTTCTTTATGTTTTTTTTTATATGATATTTTTAGTTTTATTCGTTTTTTTTCCTTTTACATTTTCAATTCATTTACATATCCGGTAAAGTTTCAATCTTTTTTTTTGTTTTTGAACGTAAACACTTCCTAAAAACAGTCAAAGAGAAGTTTTTCTTTATACTTTAACCAGAATATAGTTTCGAAGAAACTTTCTTTAAAGCTTTTGCTTTCAATAGCCACAAACTCCATTTCCTTATTGCTTTTACGTTGTGGTGGGCAACACACATGCTACAATATTTAATATTTACGATTGTATAAGTTGGGCAGCAAAGATTTTCTCTGACAAAATATCAACAAAGTGGCAGCAGAGCGAAAACAAGTTTGTGTTGTGGCCATAGTTGCCACATATCACGTGTAAAAAAATCATCAAATCTTGCGGAAAAAATCGTCGAAATTGTAAAACTTAACTTACGTAAAACGAAGCAAATATTGTCATTGTAAAGGGTTATCCATTTTTCGATTTCAAACGTAAAGTTTAATAAATCACTCATAAATCTAGTTTTTCGATGAAACTTTAATTTCATTATCCCATTTATGGATATCCTTTCATTAATTTAGATTAAAATAACAAAGTAATAGATTCTATAGCAAATAAACGGCATACCAAACATTTTGGGAAGATTCCTTGATCTGGTATTTGTAGATATACCAGAAGATTTCAGCATACAACGCATCAAACCTTTTTCAATACCTGGGAACACTACGTTTAATGACCATGCCCTCAAATCGTTCGTACAGAAAGTTTAATGTGGCATGAGCTGTGTGGCACGTGTCACCATCCTATTGAAACCACACACCATTGGTGTCCATATCCTCCAATTTAGGCCAAGAGAATTTAGTTATCATTAACCCATAGCTCTCGCCGTTGATGGTGATGGCAGGGCCAATATCGTTCTCAACGAAATATGTACCGATGACCCCGCCAGCCCAAAATGCACACTAAACAATGACTTTTTCGGAATGCATCCGAGGTTCTTGGATCTCATGTGAATTGGTTTATGCTCATCCCGAAATGGGTTTCAGTGCTGAAAATGATTTTTCGCTGAGATCTAGCGTTAAACGCTTTATGAGTCCCAGGTGATTTGAGAAAACGGACTGAATAAATGTAAGCCAATTCGACAAATGTCCGCTTTCTATACTGTCAAAGTGTGGAAGTCCTTAATGGAAGAACTTTTAGAATTTAATAAGAACTGATACTTGAATTTTGTTCAATTAATCGTTTGCTTAAAATTTTTTTAACAATCTCAGCAATCCCAAAAAAATTTTAAAAATATCCAAAATCTCCAAAAAGGAAACGAATGTTTTTTGTTATTTTGCTTTTAAAAGTTGTGATTGAACACTTTATCACTTTATGTCATTCAATTTATTTTATTGTGTGCGTCACTTAATCTGCGTATTTTATCTGCAATCGACTATTTCTATCTTGTCATCTCATTTCAGTTTTTTTTAACACTTTAATGCTACAAAGTTTGTAGACCATTTTTCACCATTTAGTTTTTCGTCAATTTGTCTAGATTTAATAGTGTTGATAAATTACTCAACTAGTAGAGTAGACTTTGGCAAAATGCACAGAAAAAAGAAAATAAAAAAATTATTTCCAAATATTTATTTTTTCCTTATAACCAGTGTTGGCATGTTAAAAACTAAAGATATACTATTTTTTAATTTGGACTACACAGAAAAAAGTGTTTTATCAATTAAAAAAATGGTTTAAAAAGTTGTTTTGAAATAAATTTTCAATTAAAATTTTAATTAAATAACAAAATCTCTTAATTGATTTTTTTCGTTTAAAATAAAATAATTGTTGTTGGGAATTATCAATATCTATTTAAACAAATTAACAAATTGTTTGAAATGGCAAAGTTTTTTGATCACTTTTTTAATTTAAATTAAAAATATCATTTATTGAAAATATTTTTTCAAAATTTTAAAAATTTTAGTAATCAATATAATCATTTTGGCAATAGATGCAAAAGCAACAAATTGTTGCCTTGATATTATGAATTTTTAATAAATTTGCTGATTGGAGAAATTTAATAATTTTTTCTGTGTACCAATTTGGTAAGAGTTTAGATTAAGAATTATTAATTTGATAGATTTTCTTATTTTTACAGTATTAAATAAGACAAATTACATATACAAAAAATAAACATTTGAGTAATTCTTTTATAATATAAAAAAATATATCGACACCTAAAATGCCAAAAAGCGTAACAACACTTTTTATTTTTTTTACAGGAGAAGGAAAAAACTTTACAAAATCAATAACCAGATGTACTTGGCGTTTGCATTTCTTTAATAATGTCGCCATTTTTGATCTCAGGGATTAAAAAAAGGGAGTTTAATAACACGAACAAAAATCCGTTTTTGAATATTTTTGTTGTTATGCCTTTTTACATTGTTAGGTAACGATATAATAGGTGATTCAAGTAGAGATACTTTTTTCAATAGCCTTTTTTTGACAGATCACGTGTGAGTCGTGGCATGCTGTCATGTTATTTTTGTTTAGTATTGTTTGGCATTTCATAATGAAAAGACTTACGTCTGAACAACGTTTACAAATCGTTCAACTTTATTACGAAAATTCACGTTCTGTGAGGAATGTGTTTCGTGCACTTCGCCCAACTTATGGTCAACATAATCGGCCTACTGAGCGTACTATTCGCAACACCATCACCCATTTTGAGATCCAGCATTCATTATTGGATAATATTTGACCGAATAGACCACGTCCAGCACGCTGTGAAGAAAATATAGCGGCCGTAGCTGAGTGTGTACACGAAGACCGTTGAGATTCGATTCGGCGCCGTTCGCAGCAACTCGGACCGTTAGCGTGCCATGATAACCGACTATTTGACGCCTGAAATTGAAGCTCGTGATTTCAGCGACATTTGGTTTCAGCAAGACGGCGCCACTTCCCACACATCGCATCAATCAATGGATTTATTGAGGGAAAACTTTCACGTTTTGGGACGGTCGATTGGTCACCAAGATCGTGTGATATCACACCGTTAGACTTTTTCCTGTGGGGAAATGTAAAGTCTAAAGTTTATGCGGACAAATCCGCTTCGATTCAGGCCTTGGAGGAAAACATCACGCGTGTAATTCGCCAGTTACCAGTCGAAATGCTCGAACGAGTCATCGAAAATTGGACTCAACGGATGGACCATCTGCGACGTAGCAACGGATAGAGATAATCTTCAAAAAATAAATGCCAAAGAATGTTCTTTCAAATGATAATAAACATTCCCCATTTAATTTGAATTTTCTGTGTTTTTTTTTCTTTAAAAAAGTAGGAAACCTCGAAATGGATCACGCTTTATAAAAAGAGGATAAGAAAAAATAATATTAACAAAATACTAGTAAAAATATATTTAAAAAAATTTGTTAATTACGTTTAAGGTTAAATTAAGTATCATTTAAACTTATTAAGATTTGTAGAAAAAAAAACTTTTAATAAATAAAGAATGATAAAAGTTAATTTAACCAAGTCCTCTCCTTAATCTCATTGCGTTATCGGACGATAACGAGAGGGGGTATGGGGGGTAGTTTCTCATCAAGCTCAAAGTGGGGGCAAAAAGCTAAAAAATTGCCAAAAAAAAAAACTCAGGAACTGTCACAGAGTCACTCCTGGAGGGTTAAAAGGCAGGAGCGACCCCCTTAATTTTTTGTTCCCAACATATCCCGAGCGTACTTGCCTCCTATCTTCTATCCTTAAGAGAACTCTCATACAAAAATTAAATATTTTAGGAAATGGCAAAAAATTGGCCCCACAGCTCTCAGGATGCCTTTAAACGGATCAAATAGATGATCGACGCAACTTTATTTTTCATCAGCAACATTTGTTTTTAACAGACCATTCCTTAAGGGGACTCCCTTACAAAATGTAAATTTTTTTATACAAACAAGATCTTTTCTATATGTCATGCAGACATCATATTTCTGAGCTACAATCTAAAAAAGTGTTTGAATGCATATTCGGAAAAACGTCTGGGGCAGGAGTGCCACTATTTACCCGTTTCAAAAAGCAATTGCAAAATATTAAAGATAATCTTTACAATACTGGCAAAGAAAGTATAAGAGTCGCATCCAAAATACCAGTACAAGCCCAAACACGTTGTAGTTGTGTTGATCAGGTGCCTGCTCATACTTTTTTGTTTTTTTTTTTTTTTTTTTTAATTCTAAAGATTTGCATTAACTCACTCTCTATTGCTTTGATAATTTTGTTACGATTGTTTTGAATAAAACGGTGCTAACAATCCAAGTTGCTTATAAAGGCCTTTTTACACTACCACATAGGGTATTCATTCGGTTAACCGATCAATTACTACCCGATTAACTGATCGGTTAATTAAAACTGCCTTTTTTCGGTTAACGATAAAACCGGTTAATTTCAGTTGATTAACCGATTAACCGCCGTAACAAAATTTTTAATTTTTTGTAGTATTATAACATATTTTTTTGTGTTTTTAATTATTTGTTTCGTCTCATATACAAAAGGTATGTGTTTAGAGGAGATCACTGAACAAAGAATGTGTTCAGTGATCTTTATTTTAATTAACTGTTTGCTGTCAACAGCTTTTTGTTTGGCGTACTTTTTTTATATGTGTGTGCTTAGTTATTTGTTTCTTTTCCTATTTTCTCTTATCAATCTTTTAACAGAATTAACCGAAACAATTAGAAGTGTTAAAAGTTAAAAAAAAAAAAAAAAAAAAAAAAATAGGACTCTAATGAAATAATGGAAGATTTTATGTGTTTAGAGAAATACAGGAAATGGACTGCGAAATTAAATATTCTGTATTATGGGTTGCTCGTGATTTCTTCAACATCTGCACCAAAAAAAAATGTTTGCCCCAATTAAAGCATTAAAAAAATAAAATCAGTTTTAATTAAAAATTTAATTAAGAGACTTAAACGTTTAATCAAGTGAATTAAATGTTTAATCAAGTGAATTAAACGTTTAGTCAAGTGAATTAAACGTTTAATTGTTACAATTAATTTGTTCACTGGTGCAACTTAATAGTATCGAATCAACTTTAAATTCACTTGATTAAACGTTTAATTTACCTGATTAAACGCAATTCACTTGATTAAATTTTTAATTAAAACTGATTTTTTTTAATGCTTAAATTGGGGCAAAAATTTTTTTTAGTGTAGAATAAATGAAAGAATTTTTTCAAACTCAAGTTTTATCCAAACTAAAGAAAATAAACGCTTGAATCCTAAACATTTAAACCAAATTATTTTTCAAAAAGATTATTTTTTAAGGGCTCCTTAAACTATTGAAAAAACTAATAAAATTATCTTACAGTTTATTTTTTAATTACTACATAACATTTATGTATTAATTAAAAAATATGTATTACATATTTATGAATTACTAGATGACCCGTGCGAATATTTCGCACCGTTAGTTGTCATTTTTGTAACATAAAATGAAAATAATTAATAGAAATTTTAGTAATCTCTATACATTTTATTAAAAGTATAAAAATATTAGAAATCTTAATATATATCATACATATTTACATACATACATACATATGTTTAAATGCTGTTATAATACTTCTTTGAATACAATGTTAGAGGTAATGACATGATCATCGTTAGCTTTTTGCCCGTACGAATCCTTAATACAAACAAAAATATATTTAAACGTACGCAATTATATATAAATAGCGGGTATTGCCAGCATGGATTTTAATACATACTATATTACATTTAATGAAATAAATAAATAAATATATTATGTAGAACTGCATTACTATTAAGCGACCCTGTATTACCACACTTGAACAAAAACATATAATCATAATGACAACAGTATTATCATGCAGATCTATATAAAATACAATTTTTATCAATGAAAATATTAATTTTTCAATTTCTAATTATTTTTCGTCATTAGTGTTAGAAATATGCTTTAAAATGAGATATCATTCATTAAATTTGATGCGGTGGTATGGGAGATATTTGCAACTGACAAAAAAAAGTGCTGTAGAAATAATATATATGATTCTTTTGTTTGTTCGTTTTAGTTCAAGAATTGTTATGTTTGTTGTATTGTACTTTTTTTTACCAATAAACTCCAAATAATAAATAATTTGTGTATTTTTATTACTTGATTTATAAAAAAAAATGTATTAATCGGTTAACCGATCAATAACAATATTATTATTAGCTCGTCCGGCGGGCGATCGCGTTGCGCGCGGCGGGCCCGCGACATACGCGGCAGGTGCACTCTATATTGCATTTTAACCGCCGTTCTTCAATATACTGAAAGCATTTTTGTCGCACAGTTCTCTAAAATGAAGAACTGTATGATTGAGGAAAGTTTCGTTACACAGGGTCTCACCTGCGATAATATCTGAGAGTACGTTGGCAGAATGAGAGAATACATTTCTTCACGTTAATCTTAATATTAAACAAGGGGAACACGTATCTTATAAGATTTCATAATCGACTGATTCTCGTACAGCAAACTTGTATCGTTTTTATTCTTTTTTTTAGTTTTTTGATTTTTTAAGAACACATTTGCCCAATTTGTCGTGCCATTATCAAGAATGGCAGATTTGTATATTACTATTTATTAAAAATTTATAAACATTCCATTTGTGAATTAAACTTTTTTTTGTTGATTTTTTTTGTAAATAAATGGAATCAAATAAACTAGAATTATATAAAAAAAAGAAATTAAATGAGCAATAACACCATAATGGCTTTATATCATTCCTTACATGGAAATAAAGCCATATGGCCTTATTTCTCAATCCGATTTGAAATAAGGCCATATGGCTTTATCGCACGGCACCCGTAAATATGTGCCTAAAATGTGTCTCTATCATAACGATTTTTCAATTTTTGATTACAAGTATTCTACAAAATTAACTTAAGCTGAAAGTAAAGAAAAATAAAGTTAATAGATTTTAATTAGACTTCAAAAAGTAAAAGGTTATGGATCAAAAGAAGAAAATAATGGATAAAAATTAGTGGCAGTCATTGTGTGTTGCTTATATCTCAGCCATTTGTAGACCAATCAGACTGAATTTCAGCAGTAAACTATTCCGAACTTAATGTGATATACATAAATGTATAACCATCATCTGAGGTCATCGGAAAATCCATTTCAACATAAAAACGGACAGACGGACTAACGGACATTTTGAAATCCACTTCGCTACTCATAAAGACCCATGTCTACGATCAATATGGTAGAAATTAGAAACGGAATAACAAACTCATCTTGATATACCCTCTTCACCGTGATGAAGGGTGTTTTGATGTCGACTTCATCAAAACAGAATGAGACAATTGCCTGTTTCTCCTGTAGCACAGTGTTGTTGTTGGTAGTTCATTTAAATTTATTGCCAGACAGTAATTTTCTTTAACCGTTCGTTAGCAAAACTTGTACGTGTACGAAATATGAAAAGAATATATTTTTTAGCAAATAATTTGCATGCAAATTATTCTTAAATATTACGCATTTAATGTAGACGAGTAATTTCATTGGTAAAAACAAAGTTGTAAACCAATTATGGCAGGACTAAAAAACAAGATAAATAAAAAAGATAAGCTTAAGTTAAGAGCAGATAAAAAAACAAACATAAAGTTTTTGTTCAAAGTCTTTACAAGCAATTTCAAAGAATTTTTGAATTAAGACATACAGAATAGTGTTAGAAACTTTCTTTTCTTTTTTTTTTTTGAGAAAACTTTCATAATAAATAATTAATTAGATTGCAGAATGGCGTATAGCTTTCAAATGCTGTAATAATGTTGTAATACATATGAAACTTTACATTTAAAAACAAAAAGAAAAAAACATTATGAGAATGCGAAATCGTCCATACTTGAACTGCCCTTCTAAGAAAGAAAGTCGTAAGCGCCAATATTTCAAAATTGAGATAAGGACAGCTTTGGAACCGTGAATGTGTTTCAGTTTTTTATGTTAAGCCTGGTACTCTCTTTAATATTTCACGTGAAATGCTGTAAAAACACATATGAAAAAAACTTTTGAGAAATTTCTATAAAATTATGTTGATAGAGTTGTACTCTGTGCAATTTGTGAAAAGGTTGCGAAATGTTTCTTTTATTTATTTTTTACTTTTTATTTAAAAAAATACCTTTTAGTAAAATACATGTGGGTTTTGTTTACATACGCAAAACAATGTCGCATACTTTGAAAAATTAAAAACGTCAAATTGTGAAAACCCAATATGGGTTAAACAAGTTTCCATAGAAAATTCGTTTCATAAACCTGCAATAAACTTTAAATATTTTTTATGAATATGGGGGAAAATGTTTATTTTCAAACACTGTTTTAAATTGCTTCACAAATGTGTTCGAGTTCCTTTTGACAACAAACTTTCCAGTTCAAATTGACAAAATTTTCATAAAAGAAAAGTTTTTTGACAGCAAGTGTATTCAATTCCTAAATTTCTTAACGAATGTATTCGAATTGGAAAACTCTCAGTTATAACACAAGTTTGCAGGGGAAAAAAATCTTTTCTGAACAACTTGGTTGAATCGACCTTAAACTAACGTGCTCATATTGCCAACATGTGTGGTTGAAGTGACAACGCAAAATTGAAAAATTATATTATATTAGAATCTCAATTTCCAAGTTCTTTTCAGTCCTTAAATTGTACGATGATTCATTTTTATTATTCACATATTTCTATAATTGTTTTAAGTTTTCAATTTCTTGTATTTTCTTTTTATTTCCTGCTTCTTTGCCTCCAATTTGATGTCTATTTGTTTTTTTCCCCTTTTCTTTATTTTTTATTCCTTGTATTTCTTTATTTTAGTAAACAACATGTCATGGCATGATTTTGATATCATATCAGATATTGTTTTTGTAGTTTTAGCAAACTTAACAATCAAAAAAAAAAAAAAAGATCAAAAAAAATATATTCCCTACTGATAAACATTTGCTATTTTGCTTATTAAAATTTATGACTCTTTTAAATAGGAAATTTTAGGAAAAATTTATGTAGCACAACAAAACCTTAAGTGTTATGAATATTGAAAAGGGTCTAAATGCCAGTCGCACTGCTTCAAAACCGCTTTGGGTTTGAATTTTTTTTTTTGCAAAATATTGCTATACATCTTTTGGCATACAAATAAATTGTTGAAGTTAAAGGGAAGAAAACACAATTTAAAACAACCACCCAGGAGATTATGGTTGGAAAAGTCGAGAAGTTTTCTTCTTAGCAGGAATTTTAGCATGGGATTGTGTTGCCATCTGGTTGATTATTATGGCAGTTTAGTGCAAAACAAAGAGAACATATTTTCCATATGACCGCGGCTAAGAAAACTAATTTGAGTGGTACATTTTCAAACATATGAAGGTTACCTCAACCACACGCAAAGAAAAAATATGGTTGTAAACATATTCTAAGAGCAACATATTGTGGTTGGATTCATGATTGTAGTCAACATATTACGATTATTATTATGGATCATATAATGACCAAATATATTCGTAATGTTACATCATAATATTTTTCCCTTAATCCTTATTTGTTTTTATTACATCATATTAAAATTTAATGTAATCACATTATTATCATGTTAATAATTATAAGTTAAGCAGTAATCATATTATTATCATGTTTATCATAATAAATTAAAAAGTAATCATAATATTATTATATTAATAATAATAATTTGTAGATTAACTGCCTGGCCCACTATGTCGACAAGAACATTTCTTTCGCATATTTATATTGAAAACAAAAACAAATTTGTGGGCCTGGCAGTAAATCTAAAACCGATACATATTTTTAATATATATTTAAGCTTATTTACTTACTGGCAACCTTAACGTAAGACTGTTACAGATATTTCACATCATATTTTGATGCCACTTTAAACATAATATTTTTAATCTATTTTTGTCGTAGGTCGCAATTATTTATATAATATTTTATAGAATTTGCATTCTTTTTCTCTAAAATACCACAGAATAATTGTCCATTTTCAAACAATAATTAAATTCTTTAGCATGGATAATTTTTTATTTGTGACACTTTACAATTTTTTTTAATGTACCTGCAATTTTTTTATTTCTTAATTTCTTTAAACTGGTTTTTAAATGGGTATTTTTATACCCTCCACCACCACTGTGGTGAATGAGGGTATACTAAGTTTGTCATTCCGTGTGAAACTTTTTTATAATACATGTAAGACCCCATAAAGTATATATATTCTGGCTCCTTAAGTAATTCTAAGTCGATATAGCCATGTCCGTTTGTCTGTCCGTCTGTCCGTCTGTTGAAAACACGCTCACTTTTAAAAAACGCAAAAGAAAAGATCAAATTTGGTCTCAAATTGCTAGTAGTTATCCTAAGGAGTTTGGGATTGAAATCCAGCAACATCGGTTCAGTAGGATCAGAACTATGAATCAAAATGTGGAACCATCATCCTAAAAAAATTTTGATACAAACACTATTATAAAAGGTGAAATATTGCACGGAATCATATACAAATTTGCACGAATTTGCTTTATATAACTGCAAATCATACTGGTAAATTTCGTGAAGATCGGTTTATAATTGACCATAGGCCCCATATAAGCCATACTCGCTGAAAACAGCTTAGTACGTCTAAAACCGTAATAAATAACGCTATCATACTTTACACATAATTTACACAAGGCCCCATATAAACCCTACTCCCGGAAAACAGTTTAGTACGCCTAAAACCGTAATTAACAACGACCAGAATCACATTGTAAAATTTTTTGAAGATCGGTCCATAATTTACACTAGACCCCATATAAACCCTACTCCCGGAAAACAGTTTAGTACGCCTAAAACCGTAATTAACAACGACCAGAATCACATTGTAAAATTTTTTGAAGATCGGTCCATAATTTACACTAGACCCCATATAAACCCTACTCCCGGAAAACAGTTAAGTACGCCTAAAACTATAATCACGCTATCATACTAATATTGGGTACGTCACAGTCTTATACGACCAAAAATCACACTGTTAAATTGTTTGAAGATCGGTCCATAATTTACACTGGGTCCCATATAAACCCTACTCCCGGAAAACAGTTTATTGCGCCTAAAACCAAATAAAGCCCACTTTGGGAAAATAATTAAATTCGCCTAAAACCATAACAGATATAGATATTGCGGTAAAATTTCTCCCATCTTAGATTCATATCGCCAGAAAAAATATTATGCAATTTTGTGAAATTCACTGTTAACGCTTAAACTAATTACACTGCTGTATTGAAATTTATTCTAATTTATTTTTTGTAATACCAGAAATCAGTCTTCAGAATTTTGGGTGGATTGGTCCATAATTTACCATAGGTCCAATACAAATTACCCTCCTAAAAATTATTTTATTTCGGCTAAAACTTTTACGAATCATGATATTTTACTCAAGCCAGTTCAAAGTTCTAACAAGAAACGCATACAATTTTTTTATTGTCGGTCAATAATTTAATTTAGGTCTAATCCGCAACCAATTTTAATGCTGACGTTCGTTTTTGTGAAATTTAGTTTATAATATATATGTATTTACAATATAGAGCCCACTTCTGTCGGCGGAGGGTATCAAATATTCGGCATAGCCGAATATAGCACTCTAACTTGTTTTTAAATTGTTTAACCACTGAATAACAAATAATTCGATAGGCAAATCTAAAACAAACGACACAACTGATGCAAAATTATTTTTTAAATGGCGATAACAAAATATTATTAGAGTAAAGATATTTTGTTTGCATCTTAAACATATTATGAGTACACATATAGAAAGTTATCATGTTATGGCTATTAAATATCATTAAATAAAATTTGTTTTCAAAGTAATCAATATTTAGTGGTTAGAAACATAATTATTTTCCAGTGAACCATAATTAAATTTATAATTGCGATAAACATTGACATGCTTACAGTAACCATAATATTGTTGATATTAAATTAAAAAATAACAATATTTTGTGTACGACAACAATATATTGTTACAATAAACATAGTGTCGTTGCCGTAACCATGCTCAACCATATTTTTTCTCTGCGTGCATATTGAAATTTTCTGCAACTATATCATGGTCAAAATAGCCCATAAAAGGAGTCTCTTGTTGCAATTGATTAATAACCTTAAAAATATTTGTGGTAAACACATTACTGTTATTGTTAACCATAATATGGTCGATAGCAACAATAATATGTTTGTAGCTGTTTTATAAAGTTGTGTAGTATTTTTACCATAATATGGCTGCCACTGACAATAATATGGCTGGAGTAATAATATGAGGTTTAAGAATATTCATCTAAAAATGAGTTGTTATCCCTGACAGAATAAAAAAAAATATGTTTTATTTACGTCTGGCGGCTTAGCTGCAAAAGTCGGGGCTTACATTATGGAAGTTTTCTTTCTGATATTTTCTTTAATTCTCTTTTTAACTTTCACTCATGTCTATACATGGAAATTTTTTTTAATAAAACTGTATTTTTACATGTTAACAATCACATGATTTCTCTGTGTTTGAAATTTTTAAACAAAAAAAAAGTGGGTTAGCCAACATTTTAAAGAATATTATATAAGAAAAAATAAAATCAAACGTGTTAAAAGCACAGCCAACTTCAAGGGGCCAAATTGCGATCGATATTAAATGCCATAATTCGGCTACAGGATGGTATTTAGGAATTTTAAACATCAGATAATCTCAAAGAGGGTTAAAGTATGTACCCTCTCTTATCGCCAATAAATTCAGACTTTCTGAGAGAAATATTTCATAATGTGAACCCAGTGAACATGTTCTGTAACTCCCGCGTCGAGAAACTTTTCGATTGAAATGTGAGAAATTAAACAAAAATGCCAAAAATTGAAACAAACAACTGTTTTTCTCACTTAACTGCGTCTGTAACATTTTTGGCGAGTAATTGCTGCCACGTAAGGAAATTACTCACCAATTTACAGAAAAATTGTGTTTGCAAAATTTTTTGAGAAAGTGCCCGCTTTGAACTGTCAAATAAACTCGCGCATAAAAACGGAGTGAAAAAAAATTGTAACACTAAAAATATATTACAAATGTAAAATTCAATGAATAATAACACGGAAGAGGTAAGTATTTTGTTCTTGTCAGATTTTTTCATTGTTTAATTATTTTGCTTTTAACATTTTTGAAAAATATACGAATGTTTTCAAAGCTATTTTCTAAACAACAAACATTTTAGTCGCACTTTTTCTTATTTGGCATATCTGACGGTTGTATTTTCACCGCCGTCGTTAAAAATCTTGTTCGGCATTAACGATATGTGTGCCTGGCGTTCTCAACGTCTGCAATTTCACATCGGCTTCGAGTAAAATATTATGACATTTATAACGTAACGACGTAAATTCTTTTGATAGTTTTCGACATGAGTGTGCCTGTACACTTTTTTCTTACTTTTTGAGAAACGAGAAATTCTCACAAACGTTACAGAAAGTGGGTACAGACAAGGCCTATATAAAGGGGGAATGTAGAAAATATATAAATAGGAATACAAACTAAATAATTTATTCAAGCTCGATGTCTGTGTTAAATTCTTTATTTTTCTATATTTCAATATCGCACTGCAATGATACACCTACAACAAAATTGTTGTGTATTTTTGTGACTCGAAATATTGAAAAAAAAAGAATTGAAAGAATAAAACAGACCTCGAGCTTGAAAAAATTATTTAATTTATAAGTTATAATAAAACACGTTGAATATCTAAAAACTTAAAAAAGTATAAATAAGAATTTTAAAAATATGGCTCGAAAAAGTCTAAACAACCTGTGGCCCATACAAATAAAGGAGTTTCGGATAACCTCCACCTCTAGAAAAGCAGGTAAAATGTCTTCCAAATTAGAAATTGAAATTGTTTATAAATTGTGACATTCGATTATATTTGGATAGTGATGCATTGCATTTACCCAGATTTATGGAGCATTGTAAATTTAAGCTCTTAATAGCTGGTACTCCTTTAACCCTAGAACCCCTTTGTTCCTAGAAGTTTACTATAAGCCTTAGTCATCCTTCCCCTTTATTGTTATTTCTCAACTTTATAGCCTACTGAGAGTTGAGTTGCAAATTTTGATTGTAAAACTTTCTTGGTTGTTGGCAACTACATCATTTGCTTGCTACACGGCTCGCTAAATGACCCTTAAATCTAAAATTGTTATATTAAGATAAATGACATTGTTTTACTAGAGTTTCTGGTGTAAACGCAAGAATTTTCCAACAAGCATTTCGGCTTGTTAACTTAAATGCTTAGGATTTTGTTAAATTAAACTAATTTTCTAGATTTTAGGGAAAGTTTTCCATAGAATTTAAATGTTACCACTTTTTGAAAGATAATTTAATTTACGAGTATTTTAATAACAAATCATTAATAAAAAAATTACTCTTTAAATAATTTATATAAATCCCTTGACATTCTGCTCATAAACTTGAAGAAAAATACATATAAAAAAATCTCAAAAGTTTTTTATTTTTTGCAATTCTGAGATTTCCAATTTTAAATTTCAAAGAATTTTTAATTTTTGTATTGGCTTAACGAAGTTATTATACACAAACTTAATGATTCCATTAAAACTAATAATTTAGTAAACCTTTTGCAGAAAAGTTTTTAATTATGAGTATATTAGGGGTATAACCTTTAAGTTATGGCATATATTTTATACTTGGCTTGTGTCTGAAATAACTTATAAGTCATTTTCTTACATAGACATGGAACGAAATAGCGTAAAAGATAAGATTTTCGAAAATATTTGATTTTTTTGATAAAAAAGGCATAATCTGCTGGAAATTTGGCTCTCGCATTAAAAAAATGCATCTGACGCATATCGAGAATTCATTGAAACTTATCCTAGGTTAGGTTAGGTTCCATGGGCAGCCATCGAGAGACAGCTCACTTGGGTCCCTCAGCGGTCTCTTTGTGATACCCAGCGCCCAATGCCCCTCCCATAGAGCAGTTACTCAGATGGCGTCACTGCAAAGTCGAGCCAATTCGCCTTCCTAATGAAGAGAAGAAGCAATCTAAGTTCTATTGTAGATATATCCTCCAAGCAGGAAATCACCGGCTATCCCAGGTATTTTTCCCTAATGCCCCGTAACCCAGGGCATTGACAGAGAAAGTGAAGTACAGTCGCCTCTTCCTCCTCATCATGACAACTTTTGCAGTAGTCATTGAATTCCAGACCCATTCTCCAAGCATGAGTCCCAACAGGCCAGTGTCCAGTCACAACCGACACAACAGTCCTGACTTGGTCCCTATTGAGCCTAAGTAGAGATTTAGTTTTCCTTTCATCATAACCAGGCCAGAGTGCCCTGGATATGGAGCAGGTGGACTCACAGGTCCATCCCTCCTGCGCAATTCTATAATACTCGCGCCGAATGAGTGAGCCATTGGAAGGCTAATGAATTGATCAATGAATGTGTCATCCATGCGACCACCTTCCTTTGTCAGCTCATCTGCTATCTGGTTTCCCGGGCAGTCTCTCTCTTAGCCTAGATGTCGTGTAGACACCCACAAGAGAAGCAATGGCAGCCTTGCTATCAGTAAATATACGTATATCTCCCGATATGAGATAATACTTTAGTCAGTTGGCTGCCCGCATTATAGCCGAGATTTCCTCCTGCAGGACACTACATTCATCCGGCAGACGAAAGGAAACTTTTACGCCCAGTTCCTCTATGTAGAAACCTCCGCCAACTCTTTCCCCCTTCCTCGAACCATCAGTTTTTACCCCTAGGGCTGGTTCATGGAAGGTGCCCACGACCGACAGCGCATTGCCGTGCGCTGTATGTGTCGCGTACCTTGCACCAAAGAGAGGCTCCGGGGTACAGTAGTCGACTCCCTCAGGGACAAGTGAGAATCTAATTATCCTGGAGTGGCCATAATCATGGGTCGACCAGCCGTGTGCCGCGTTCAACCGTGCCGCCAAGCATAGAGCCATCTGTCTGGCCGTGATATCAACCGGGAGACAGTTTAGCATTGTAAACAGCGCCCTGGTGGGAGAAACTTATCCTAAATATGTTACATATATTACGACGTTTGGGTTCAAAAAATGGCCAACTGACGTAGGGTCGCCATTCGTACTGTTTTTATCAGTACATGTACTGTTTTTTGTTTAAAGTACTGATATATGCATTACAAGCAAGTCAGTACGCAAATGTACTGATTTTTTCATTAATGTACTGTTTTTGTACTGTTATTATATATTAATTGGGCGCAGTATATAGTTTGGCATATTGTCAAATTGCGATACAAATATTAATATAGATGTTCTTATCGATGAGTTATTAACATTAAAGATTTTTGCCGGGTCAGTACGAAAAAAGAAGACAGTAGAAGAAAAATGGAAAGTGTTTCTAAATGGTGGTGCGTTTACGAATTTGAGGAAATGTGTAATTTTATTTCTTTCATTCTACATTCGAACGCTTTTACAAAACGAGTCTTTAGTTTTCAAAGTGAAGAAAAGGGAGAAACGGGCTCCTAATATAAAACCTAGAAAGTTTCAGATAAAGACAAACTTTGGTTATTGTTGTAATGGGTGTTACAACGTAGATGGTGGACAACGTAGAAAAAGGCCATAAATTTTTTTAACTTGTAACATTGTAAATATTTATGTCCATATGTAAATATATTATTTATAAAAATCTATAGTATACGATCGTCTAAAAAACGATTGTGCCTTTTGCAATAATTACAATTATTAAAAGAAATTAGTTGTAAATCACTTTAAAATAATTTTTCAAATTATTTTTAAGATAAATACATAACAAGCTTCGTTATTTCAAGTGTTTAATTTGATTTTTAACATTGTTGTCTTTATATCTGTAGCTTTGTGCTAAAAAGGTCAAAGTCAAATAATTCATTTTAGAGAAAATTTTAATTTTAGTATTTTATTGAAGAGTTCTAAGTGAAATTGGCTCAAAATCCTTTTGAAGCTGGTTGCGGTTAAATTAGACATTGGCTGTTTCCGCAAAATAAAATAGATTCAGCATGACCATTTAATTGCAAAATGAAATTATTTATGCTAGTAGATATAGCAAAAAACTTGTTTTATTTAATTTTATGTTGACCTATATGCAAAAATATTTAATAGAAGAAAGGAAATACAATTTTAGTTCACATGTTGGTCAAGTTTTTTTCGTCAAATATTTGCCAGGTGTGACCGAAACTTAAGAAAAGAGCTAATGCAAAAATTAACTCGAAACAGCAAAATATTGACATTGGGCCTTTAATACCAAGTTTCAGACCTGTTTCTTTGAAAAATATTAAACCAAGTAGCTAACAAGAAATTATGAATCGAATTTTGAACAACTTGTGTTTTAGATTTTTTTATTATTCGCTTTGTATTCCCGCTAAAAATATATATACTGAATTGAATTATTGTTTTGAAAAAAATTCGGTTTTATTAATTAAATTTTGTCCCTGCACGCAGAAAACAAACTTGTTTAAATATGGTCACCTCCAACAAAACTATTTTTAATGAAAATTTTAAACATAATATGTTTAAATTTAACCATATTATTATCACCGACAACCATATTATGGTTAAATGTGTCCTCCATCAAGAATCCACAACCATATTATGGTTGCTTCTAAACATGTTATGGTTAAATTTGACAATAATTTGCTTTTAAATTAACAATAGTATTTTCCTCTTCTCAAAGAGCAACAAGCTATGGTTGAAAACCAACAATGCTATTATAAGTGTTAATCATATTTTAGTTATTATTGACCAAAACATGTTCGGAGGCAACCATAGTATGGTTGTGCCTTCTTGATGGAGGACATATTTAACCATAATATGGTTGTCGGTGATAATGATATGGTTAAATTTAACCCTAATATGTTTACAATTTTCTTTAAAAATAGTTTTGTTGGAGGTGACCATATTTAAACCTAGTTTTTCTCTGGGTGTGTAAAATTATAGAATGAATTCAAGTTTTGTTTTAAAAAAGATTATAGCTTTTTATGTGATTAATATGCAATTTTATATTAAAAAAGTAAATGGACTGTTTTTTATGCAATTGTACTGATTTTTTTCTCTTATGTACTGATTTCAAAACTGGCAAACCTAAACTTGACGAGTTAAGCCCTAAATTTGATAATTTTTAAATGACACATTTTATACTTATTTATAAAAGTTTTTGAATACTTCTTAAACACAGTTGAACCTCGGTTATCCCGGCCGCTATAAACCGGTTAAATCTACTAACCGGCTGCGGCTCGCTTTCATTAACAACCTCTTTTATCCGTGATTTTACCTTTTTAGCCGTGCTTCTTTTTTATATCTCTATTAAACGTGCTTTACCTCTAGTATCCGTGCAACAAGCATACGTTTATTCCCATTTATTGTCATGCATGCACTTTTGTTTATATAACATACAAATACATACATACATACATCTGTAGAACGTACTTAATAAAAATAACTTGGAAAAATGAAGACTAACATTTTGAGTTAAAAAAAATATTAATTTTTTGTGTTTTCAAACTATATCGATTAACCGTGTTTTTCGATTATCCGTGCATAGCCCGATCCCGTACGAGCCAGATAATCGAGGGTCCACTGTACTTCCATATACTTGATTGGCAGTAATTCTTATGTGTAATACAAAATATTCTTTATTGTCTTTAGCATTCACTTTGTTCGTTGGCACTTTTTTCAATATGTTAATTATGTAGAAAGGGCCTATGACGCCGCCAGCTCATAAACCGCACCAAACAGTCACTCTTTGGGGATGCATCGGCTTTTCAACAATCACTTGTGGACTTTCATTTGCCACACTACGCCAATTCTTTTTGTTGATGAGTCCACTGAAGTCGATTAGGCTGACTAAAAAAATCACGAAGTGCATGAATTGCATTTTGATTTGAACTCCCATTTTCATTAGTCTTCAACAAACCTTTTTTATATAAATTAAAAAAAAAAATCGCTAAAGCGTAGTCTTTTTTTAATTTTCCCTAAAAAAATTTTAATTTTTTTAAAAATGCCCATAATTTTATAAAATAAAGTCTTGATATTTTTTTTTAATTTTCCATTCAAAAATATTTCACATCAATTTATTTTACACAACATCTTCCAGTTCAAACACCTTCCATAAATAAATACTTAAAACCTTTTCATTTGTTTAAAACTGTCCGTCTGAAATGTATAAAAATAAATAAATTGTGTTTCAACTTTGATACTAAAAATACATTTATTTACATTGTTTATTTTAAATAAATTTATTCAAGATCTTAAATACAAAGGTATTTTTTTTTGTTGAAACATTTTTGATAAATAGCCTACAAGTTTGGGTGGGGAGGGGAGTGGGTGTTGAAAAAGACACTGAATTGAAATAATTCAAAGCTCTTTAACAAAAAATAAACATCAACATAATTCGTCAGTCAGTTGTAGACAAGATTTTGGCAAAAAAAAAAAATTTAATTTACTTAAAAGTTAAATTATTCCTTAAGCGGCTTCTACACTGAACAGAAATGCAGATAAAATAAACGATAAGTTGTATTGAATTTGAAAAAGTTGTACAATGAACTGATCTTTTTCACAGAATATATCTTGGACGTTAGGCAAAAAAGGTCGTTAGTCAAAAGAAAAAAATGCATTTTGATTTTTGAAACTTCAAAATATTTGTTTGAATCAAATCAAATCAATGTGTCAAATCAATTACTTTTTATTAAAATCCCTAAAAATGTACAGGGTGGCCCAAAATTAACGAAGGGGCATAAATTCGTTATAACTTTTTATTTAAGAAATAATTATTAATTTCTTTTTTGTAATACAGTATATAAATGGGTAATATTTTTAGTTTAGTTATGAAAAATAATATCTCGCAAGTGTTGGCCATTTTCTGCTTCGAAATTCGTGCTCTTTCCAACACATTTTTTATAATTTTCAGGTGTTATGTTGTTTATTTCGTCGCCTATATTGCTTTTTAATTGCTGGATGGTTGTACGCTTATTAATGTAGACTTTTCCTTTCAAATAACCCCAAAGAAAACAGTCTGGGGCGAAATAATTCGTACACCAAAGATGTCCCGTTAAAGACCCATTGTGTCGCTTGCAGTGTGCGCTGTGGCTCCATCTTGTTGGAACCATACTTGCGGATGGTTTCCACGGCTGGCCTTAACAAATTTTCCAACATTGTCCGATATCTGACATCATTGACGGAAACGGCAACCCCGTATTAATTTTCAAAAAAATAAGGACAAATTATCCTTTCCGATGAAACACCGCACCAAACCGTACACTTAGATGAGTGTAATTCTCGCTGTTGAACTACTCTCGGATTTTCCGTAGCCCATATCCCGCAGTTTTGCTTATTAACGAACCCACTTAATTGGAAATGGGCTTCGTCGCTCATAATTAAATTATGAATAAAATTATGATTTTCTTCTGCTTTTTCGGTTTAAATTCCCCAAGTCTTCGTTACGAAATACTGAAAAGAAAAGAAAAAAAAAATTATAATAAAAAAGTTATCAGCAATTCAAACCCCTTCGGTAATTTTGGGCCACCGTGTAGTTGTTATACCCACACCACCATGAGTGTAAAGGCTGTTATACGTTAGTGTTGATGTGAGTAACACATAAGGAAACACCTTTTAATATACCGATCGATTAAGCACCACTTTCTGAATCGATCTTACGATGTCCGTCCGTCCGGCTGGCCTCTGGCAGGCTCGATCTGTCCATGAGAATCTTGTCCACAAAGACTGGTTGCAATTTTTTAATAATATTTAGCACATGTGATTAATAGTTGGGAGTAGTGCACTAAATATTGCTTTAAATCAATAGTGCACTCTCACTAAATAAGACTGCAAAAAAATTTATTTGTACTTGTTTTTACCAGCTTTAGTGATGATTGGTATTTTTTTTACTAGCACCAAAAAAATTTAGTGGTATTGCAAATTGTTTCACTATCACTAACTGTGATTGAATGCATAAAACCTGCACTCATTTCAAATACATTGTTTAAAATTTAAACTTTCAGTAAAAAAAGCTGCATATAAACATTAGCCATGTAACTAAATTTTACTGAAATTTTGGCTACATGGTGGCAAGTATTGTACAAGCAATGAATATCACTTTTTTAGGTGAATTGGAATCAAAAATGATCCGCACCAAACGTGATTTCTAAAAAAAGACAGATTGTTTTTTTAAATATTTTTATTTCGAAACACAAATGTTTTCAATTGTTTTAAGTTTTAAATTTAAAGCAGGTGATGATTTACACAATAGCAAAATGATTGCATCGCCAATTTCAAAGAAGTTTTATTTTTTAAAGTATTAGAAAATTTTTTAAATTTTTTTCTGTTAAAATATTTTGGAGTCAGAGTTGCGAGTTTTTGTGAGTACTACGACTCCGACTCCCACACCACAGCCCTGCCTGTTTGGCCACAATGTCAATTTCTAACCTCTTACTCTCTCAGAAACTTTTTGACCGATCTAGGACTAGACTTGGTGATCACTTGACATGAAATCCCCCATGTATATAAATAGAATTCCAACGAGGATTACTGAGTGCTGGCATTGCTATACATTTTATATAGGGAAAATATCTTATTTTGAAAGCATTTAGAAGCTTGTTCCAATTCATATAAATATTATATATCAAACTTATACCACTTTTTTATAATCATTTTTACACCAACAATATTTATTCAAATTTTTAAATTTAATGATATAGCAAATGGCCATATGATCTTATAAAAAAAAGTAATTGCGTTTCGTGCGGAAACTTTTTTAAAATTTTGAAAAAAAAATTCATTCAAAACCAATTTCGATCTGCCAATGTTAAAATATCATTTGGTTTATTGATGTTTGACTATTGACTGTGGTGGGTGTTAAACAGCAAACGCTTCTGGGGAGGCTGTGTGGTTACAATCGAAACATGTCAGGGTAACCTGTCCGTAAAAACCTGGGTTCAATTCCCAGCTCAGCCAAGAATGAAATATGATCATTAATTTTTAATTCATTTCATGTTGTAAGATTCCTTACTTCATAAAAATAATTAAATGAAAATAAAATTCAATGAGCTTAAGCCTGATTAAAATATCGAAATTTGGATTTAAAACCATTTACAGTTCAATAAAATAACCACAATACTAAATATTGGGTCTTCATAAATTTTTATGCTTTATTCGACTATGCTATGCCATTTTTCCTATTTGCAAAAATTTAAAAAAAATTATATGCCTAATGAACATACTCTCACTAAAATTGAAAAAAAATGTAATTTTGTATCTGCAATGTTTTAGATTTTTGTGATGATATGCATCAGCAAAGGAAATTAAACAAAATGAAATTTTGCCAATAACGAAATAAGTCATGGCTTTAATCCTGAAAAAACAAGTTTTTGATTTAAAATTTAGTGCAAAATTTTTAGTTGCACTGAAATAAGTGAAAAAAAAACGTTGCAATAAACTAAAGATTGCTTTCTTTTAGTGCAAAATTTTTGGTTGCACTGAAATAAGTGAAAAAAAGTTGCAATAAACTGATGATTGCTTTTTTATAGTAAACAATTTTTTGGATAGCAAAATTTTTTTATAACTCATGTTGAGTGAGAATTTTTAGTTCATCACTCAACACCAACAAAATAATTGCAATCATTTTGCACTATGACTAAATGTGAGTTGAAACTGCAAAATAAGTGCACTACCTCCATCTATGGTATGATTAAATTGTCAAAAGATTGAAAATATTGAGAATCAGTTTACAATTTTACATGGTCCTTATACAAATTTCTTTCCGGAATAGAGTGTCTTTAACTCAAAACCATCTTATTATGTTGAATTTTAGATTATATTTGGCCCAAAATATCTTTCTCCAATTTTAATCATCTCACTTAAATTTATTATACTGTTACGAAAGTAACTTTAGTTAAGAATAAGTTTAGTTTATTAGTAATTTTATTAGTTTAAAATGTTATAGTATTAGTTTCGCATATTTCTAATGTAAACCCACTGTACAGAGTTTTCTAGTACAAATGATTGTTATAGATAACTAATAGTGTTTAGATTATTTTTACCCATAAAGTATGCTTTAGTTTATTGATGTATAAATCAATTTAAATTCAGCCACAGTGTTAATGCATATTGATATTAGCTGTAAGATAATGAAAGATCGAATGGCCTAGAAATTTTGAAAATGTGACAGACATTTCGAAAACGTCGAATGTTCTAGAGACACATAGATGTCAGCGAACAGAGTATAAATACTCGCGAAGGTTGGCATCGAGAATCAGTATTAGTTCGAACATTTAAGTGTGTACATCGCAATTATAAGTGGTAAAATTGACTAAGTTCTAAATAAAGTGGCGTGAACAGTTTACATTACAGCTATAAAGTAAAGTGTTTAAAGTGTTTTATTTATTTTATTAAAGTTGCAATAAAAGAACTCAAGAGGTTTATTATAAAGATAATAAACCAAAAACGTTACTGAAAAGGCAGTAACGTAACAATACCATATCTCCCATATAAAGCTTGGTATAGCTTGACCGACTATACTTTCTTACTTTTTATTTACTAATTTTTGATTGAATGTTGTATATTCTTACTTAAGTTTCCAAGCAATAGTAGCGTAGCTCTTTAGCCTGTTGCACAGTGGGCTGGTTTCATAAATTTTTGTGCAGAAACTATAAAAAGTGGTCGTAGATCATCGAAATTTGGCACTGAGCATTATAACATAATTATGTTGACCAAATTCAGAAAAAAAGTAATTTCGTCAACATCGTCCACGTCTAACAACCTCTGTTAGAGACTTATAGATTGGGGCATATCTTCTTAAAAGCTTATGACTTCCCCATAATTTTTGTTTCAAATTTATGGAGAAATTATATATATATTTCAAATATGTTAAAGGTAAATGGTATTATTAGGAAAATTGTACATTTATGGACCACTGAATAGCGTAGAAATATAAGTACATTTTTGCTCAGCACACTTGCATGGACTTTACTTCAATTTTTTAAAAATAAAATACAATATTTCTTAAAATTTTAATGCACATCTTCAAAACTGCGTTATAGGATTTTTTTAAATTTATTGGTCGTAAAATAGGGGCTTTGACATAAAAATTCTACTGTGTGTTGTTGTGAAACAGACCAGAGTCTCTGGCGGCAACGCAACTCTTTAAGCGCAGTAGAAACTAACTCAGCGGCACTCCCATAGCTAACTTTTTTCTAAAAGATTTTGTTGAAAGAAAATTAATCAATAATAACTTAAGTATTGTCTAGCCTACAAGAATCTAATTTTAAATATATAAGATCAACTTTACCTTTCTAATTTAACTTAACTTAAATCTTCATAAGTTTTTTTTAAATTAACACGAAATTTTATTTTAATCAACAAAATCTCTTTAGTTAAAAATATATCTTACACAATTTTGTTAATTTCAATTAAATTTTTTATTTAAGAATTAACTAAAATGTTGTTTAATCTACAAAAAAATTACTTAAAACGTGAAAAAATTATTGTCACGGCAAAAGAACTTAAATTATATGATTTTACAATCTTAAGAAATTTTAATTAAAATAATTTGTTTGTGCCTTTGATTAAATGTTGTTTATCTAAATATATTTTACCAATCTGATGAAATTTTGTTAATACGACTAAATATTCGTGTAACTTTTTTTTATTTAATTTATGAAGTTTTCTAAATAAAAAATTCGAAAAAGTAAAATGAACACAGAAAAAAAATGTAAAATTTTCTCTAATCACCAAATTCATAGAATCAAGCAAGCAATTTGCACCGATTACCAAAATAATTATATTGATTACTAAAAATTTTAAAAATTTAAAATTATTAATATTTTTTTTTTTTTTTTTCAATAAATGAATGATATCTTTAATTTTAATAAAAAAAAATGATCAAAAAACTTTGCCGTTTCAAACAATGTATTAATTGATTTAATTAAATATGGCACAGGTTTTGACAATTCCCAACAACAATTCTACAAGCTTAAATTATTTAATTTAAACAACAAAAATTCAATTAAGATTTTTTGTTATTTAATTAATATTTTAATTAATAATTTATTTCAAAACAACTGAAATGTTAATTAAATCAAAATTAAATTTTTAATTTTTTTTTTTAATTTTTAATTTAAAATTTCTTTTAACTAAAAAAAGAATTGATTCAATTATCACATTAATCAAATTGAAATACTTTTTAAAAAAATTTTTTAATTGATAAAAAACTAATGATAATTTTTTTCGGTGAACCAAAAAATCAGAAACAGTTTTATATAAATTGTTAAAGATGTACAAATGGGTTTTGTTGTATTGACTTAACTTTTTTATTCTGATTTAATTTCGATTATCCAATTTCCTTTAATAATATATTTGAAATGGATCAAGAATGTTTTGATGTAACGTAAAAAAATCTACATAAATCTAAAGATATCGTGTAAGGATTTGCAAACAGTTTCAAGTGGAGAAATAAAGTACTGATACATATTTGTCATATTAAAGAAATTTCTTTAAAATAAATAATTTTCTAGAATTGGCAAAAAACCTTTTGAATTTCTTTAAAATAATTACTTTACACCAAACGATCAAAGGTGTGTCCAATAAAGCGTGTTTAAAAGCTGTCAAACGAACTGTCCGGCTGTTAACTTTTTGATAATTATGGTCAGTACACTGTGGCATATCATCATACAAAAATTTACGAGCAACGCTACCAAATTGTGCAAATTTTCTTTGTAAATCAGGCATCGACGTTTTATCCCAAAGTTGTTTTTACCGTTGAGTCTAATGTTAAGCTTTACTCCATTACATGCAGAAAAATGCTCCTTTTGGCATGTTTTACACTTTGCTGCCACTATCGGACCTTATGGCCCTAATCATGCAAAATGGAACGCAACGCCGAAGAATTACCTTGAAATCACAAACAATATCATAAATATTTTGTAATTTTGTTGTTGTTTTCTACAGAAATTCATGTACCGTTTTAAAAACTTCAACGCATCAAGCAATGCAGCGTTTGAAATTTGAAAACGCGATGTAAATTTCTGTAGAAAGCAACAACAAAATTACAAAATATTTATGACATTGTTTGTGCTTTCAAGGTAATTCTTCGGCGTTGCGTTGCGGTTTACATGATTAGGGCCTATTTCTTCAAAAATGAAGACGCAGTGTGCGTTATGGTCAATTCACACCGTTACCGCACCGTGATCATTGATCTTCTGTTTGAAAATATAAATGATATTGATCCAGGCTGGATGTGGTTTCATCAAGACGGCACTACGTGCCATACGGCGACCGCAACCATTGACTTTTTTTTTTCAGAGAGAGCGGGGAGATTTCTCCCAACGGAGACGGTACCGGGACCAAACCAGGTCTATTGTACCCACCCCCCTTTAGTTGGCCAAAAGACCCTCTGCCTCCCAGAGAAACCCAAGAAGGTCTTTTGCCGCTATTGCACCGACTCGGGACGCGCCCATCGTAAAGTGCCCCAAGTGTCTCCTTCTGGCCCACGCCAGCGCGGGACAGTCACACAGTATGTGCCTTGTAGTTTCGTCCTCTTCACGGCATAGTCTACATTCCTGGTCCTCTGCCAGGCCCATCCGACACAGGTGGGGCTTGACCGTATGGTGGCCCGTCAAATAAGCCACCAACAGTCGTAATTCTCGTCTGTTGAGACCCCTTGTCTCCAATGTACTCCCGGGAAATATAAATTCCTTCGCCTGACGCATTCCCGGTAGCGATACCCAATATTTCCTGTGCTCGCTGAGGGCCCATTGCCCAAATAGGGATTGGGTAGTTGCCCAGCTTATCCCACAAAAGGGCTCGGGGCCCACTACTTGGGCATTTGCTCCAGCCCTAGCCAGTTCATCAGCCCCATCGTTACCCGGGACCCCTGAGTGTCCCGGCACCCAACAGAGTGTCACTCTGTTTCTTGAGCCCAGCTCCTGTAGCCTTCCCCGGCATTCCGGCACCAACTTCGAGGACAATTTCCAGGAAGAGAGTGCCTTAATGGTCGCTTGGCTATCAGTGAATATCGCAATGCTGTTTCCTATCATTCCCTTGTTAAGAATGTTGATACAGCACACATCAGTGGCGTGGATCTCGGCCTGGAATACACTTGGTGATCTTCCCATGGCTATCGAGATTCGCGTGTTAGGTCCAAATACCCCAGCACCCACCCCATGCTCCGATTTGGATCCATCAGTATACCAGCGTAGTCCCTGGTTACCATCACAGGGATTTCCACTGTCCCAAGCTTCCCCATTTGGGAGGATCGTGCTAAACCTTCTGTTAAAGCTCAGTTCCGTGGTCTTAATGTCCGCGCTTGTGCAGACCGATAGACCAGGAGCTAATTTCATCAGATCAGCGTGTCTGTTGACCCCATCTGACAGTCCGGATGTTTGTTGGATCCTAAGGAGACTCGATATTGCGACCTTCCTTATATGGATGTGTTATGGCAAGATGCCCAAAATAGTTTCAACTATTGAGTTATAAAAACCAAAAATTTGGCCAATAAGTTCACTTCGAGAAATGGACCTGCAATATTGAGAACTGGACCTAAGTTGCTGGAATTTGACACCTTTCGATCATCTTCACTACGTGAAGTCACTGGTTTATGGCAATAAGCCAGCTGACAATTGACGCCTTTGAAACTTAGTTCTTGTTATTCGTGACATACGAGCAGAAATGCTCGAAAAAGTTGCGAAAGGGCATCTGAAGATGCGCTTTGTGGAGAACAGCCGCGTTGCCTATATTATGCCCGAAATAATTTCCAAATGTTAATGTTAAGCTTTCAAATAAAAAATATTTTTGTATTAAAACTGAAATTTTTGTGTCATGTTTTACAATTACAAGTTTTATCGGGCTTAAAAAACGCACTTTCTGTGAAATGATGGCCCAATTAGTAGGTCTGCTCGAAACGCCAGCTGATATTTTGTAGAGTTGTGTTTTTATCGTGCAATTGTTTTTGTAGCAATTGTTTTTGTAGCAATTGTTTTTGTAGCAATTGTTTTTGTAGCAATTGTTTTTGACATCTTGTCCATTTTTTACACAAACAAATACATTGAATTTTGACATGTTTAACATAATTTACACAGACAAAATGCGTGTTGCTTTTTCTATTGTTGCATTGTTGTAGTTTTGCGCAGACCTAATAATTGGGCCATGTGTGAAATATATTCAGTTTAAAAACTATTTGTTTTAAGCAGCTTTAAAGTATAAACCAAAAGGTTCATTTTGGTACTTTCATTTAAAACATATATTTGACTAGCAGCTTACGCATTTTTTCCTGTGAAAACCCCTGCTGTGTTCCCCAAAATCTTTCAGTGTAAAGCCCTTCAAACAACACCAGATGGATTGTATGTCAAACCTTGTTGTTTCCACTAACATTTTCTTTCCTTTTTTTTTTTTTGTTTGTTTTTAAACGACCTTTTAGTCTTTTTCTTCATTTGTCTACATTTCCTTATTGTCTGTTTCCGCTTGTATTTGAAAGAGGTTTCTATCAAAATAATTCCATACAATTTAATCTATTTCAATGCCAACAATTTTGCTCGTTAGCATTTTCTAAAAAATTCGTCTTAATATCTGAAGTAACAACTGTCGGAGTAAAACTACAGTGACTAGAAAAAGGTTGCAATATATTTTGAATTCTTTTTTTTTTTTTAAAAGAAATGATAAATATGCAACAAAATGTGTCGTAATTTGCACAATGTTGTTTTAGTGTATATTTTTCCCCGTTTCTTATTCATTTTTCAAAGAAAATACTTTAAAAGTCTAACAACTGACAAGTATATTTCGTTTTCTTATTTATTTATTTGAATCTTTGCATAAAATAAAATATTTTCTCAGCAAATCTCAAATGATTTTCCTGCCTTGTGTTTTTCCAAAGTGTTTTGCAAATGGGAGCTGAACTAAAACTCGAAATAAAAGCAAGTAAATAAATGACATTTTGTTGAAAGAACAAAATTTAGTTTTAACTGTTGTTTTTCTGCAAAGGAATGAACACAAGGAAATCTTTAAGGAAATTAAGGAATTTTTCAAATATTTAAAATACAGCCTTAAGGTATGCCATATTATTAGGTTATTAAAACAGCGACAAAATAGGCAATTGTAAGGGGGAGCATTGAATTAAAGAAATACGTCAAATAATTTGAAAAATTCAAATGAACTGATACTTAAGGCAATAAATTGTGGAAACAATTCCTAAAAACGGAGAAATATTAATATTGAAAAAAAAGTTGGTAAAATTTTTTGCGATGTTGATAAATTCTTATATTTCATACAACTAGAATTTTGTTGTTTCAAATGTTAAAATTTAAGAAAGAATTCATTCGACACCATGAAAATAAAAAAAAAAAATTATTTTAACAAAAAAAAAGGAAGCATGAAAAATCGCCTAAATCAGTATTAAAAAAAAAAAAACGCCTGGAAAAACAAAACTTTTTGCTATATTAAAAATTGCCAAAATACAAAAAATCTAAATGAAAAAGAATACAAAACTTAAATTAGAAAAAAAATAGCAAAAATTAAAAAAAATGGTGAAAAAGGTTTATGTAAACAGCGATTTTTAGAAAACATTTGTTTATATTTAGATATTTTTAATTAGGCTTAAGTTCATTGAATTTAATTTTCATTAAATTATTTTTACGAAGACAGGAATTTTTACAACATGAAATTAATTAAAATTTTCGATCGATCTACCAAAGTGAAATACCATTTGGTTTAAGGATTGATGTTTGACTATTGACATCATCCGGCTTCAATAGCCGACTGAGTAAAACGGCAAACCCCACTGACGAGATTGTGTGGTTACAATCGAAACTAGTATGGGCAACCTGTCCGTGAAAGCCTGGGTTCAAATCTCAGCGCAGTCAATAATGAAAAATTATCAATAAAAATTTTAATTAATTTCATGTTGTAAAAATTCCTGTCTTCGTAAAAATAATTTAATGAAAATTAAATTCAATGAACTTTAGCCTAATTAAAAATATCTAAATTTGGATTAAAAACCATTAACAGTTCATTAAAATAACCACAATACTAATATTTGTTTATATTCTTAAAACCAAAAAATGTGGATTTATTTGTAAGGCCTAGTACTCCGTTCGAACTTGCAAAAAAGTTGCCAAAATATAATATTTCACACGAAAATTTTGACATGTATCAATATGATCTATCTCGCGATTTTTCAAAACTTAACGTTTTTATTACTTGTAAGTCTACATTCACAAGTTTCAACTTTTGATGCTCAACTCTTGCATTTTATGGAGAGGGAAGCAAGAAGAAAAGGGGTTGGTATGGAGATGCCTGTACTCGGGCAGTACGCTTTGTGTTCTCATTCGTAGGTATAAGCACAACAATGGCTGCATGTAAATTTTTTTCTTTTCTTTTTGTCTTTGGTTCGCTTTGAATAAAAGTGTTTGTTGGGATGAGGAATATGCCTCGCTAATGATTTCCACTGGATTTTGAATAAAGAAGACACGGGATAAAATTCAAATATACATTTATTCATCCAATGTTTCTTATATTAAAATTCCTAAAATTACATACATTATTATTTAAGAAAATGTATAAAATTATAATTTACTATAATTTACATATATGGATATAGCTAACTCACTTTTTGGTATTTAAACCTCTAGAGCTGAGATTTTAAAAAGTTAGTAATTCTTACGGAATAAATACTTATCACCACGCCAGCCCAGCAAGCACAAAGTTTATAAAGCAAATAATAAAATGGAGTTTGTTACTGGCGCGTGTAGCGTTTACTCCGAAAATTTGACATTTCAAAGTAATAGATTTTTTTTTAATAATTTATGCAAACTAACATTTCAGCTGTTTTAGCCAGTGGCGGCAACATGGCCCCCCCTCCGAAGTATTGCAAAAAGTTTATTCATTGCAGGCGCGGATTCAGGGGGGGGGGGGTGAAAAAAGGAAATGGCCCCCCCCTAAATTATAAAAATAACTTTTGCCTATTTCGATAATACACGAATTTCCGAATGTACAAAATTTTTGGAAATCCCATCAAGTTTTTTTTTTTTTTATAGAATCACTAATCAAATTTTCAATAAGTATCGAAATATTTATCCTAATAGTTATTTATTATATATTTCCAATGAAACATCTAATTCAATGTTGACTATTAACAAATATTAACAAATTTTTTTTTGAAACTTTCACATTTTAATCGCGAACTAGAAAAAAATATTTTTTTTTCCGCAAACGATGTATTTTTGTTTACTCTATTGAACTGCATCAAAAACTTAATTTTCAAAAATTGTGGCATTAGCCCATTTACGACTGAAGGTACATATGTACGTATGTATGTGCAGCCAAAATTATTTTTGTCTTTCCATTGTTATAAGCTTTATAATTCCTTTTTAAATAAAAATAATTTAAATAACAAAATTTGCTTTAATCAACTTAAACCAGAATAATTATATGTATATGTATCTTTAGATTAAAACCCAAACAGTTCGACTAAAATTCATAACTTAATTTTAAAATTAATGAAGCATATTCCTTCTTCCAAAATTTTGTTAACAATTGCATATGTATTTTTTTTGGTCAAACAATTTAGTATGATGTAGTCAAATAAATTGTTTCAAATAAAAAAACATTAAAAATAAATAAAATTATTTTTATAGTCAAAACATTATTTTAAAAGATTAATTTATTTTAATTTATATTGAACTGTAGTGCGATTCTGTAAATAATTTTAACAATAGTTGTCATTGTTAAAAAATTTAACCAGCAAATTAACGATTTTGCCATTCTGTAACCTTTTAAACAACACTTGTTATCGTAAAGTCAGCTGTTTGCGTTAAGTAAACGACAACTTTTTTAGTCTTGTTTATTTGTTGTTTAATATCGAAAAAAAATTGTTTAAAGAAAAAATATAACTTGCAAATGGCCATTGAATATTTTGCATTTAATTTTACAGTTAAAATATTTTACTTCACTTCTTTAAAAAAAAAAGTAAATAAAATCTGTTTAGTTTTAATAATTTGATAGTTTTTATTTTGTATTCCTCTTTGTGTTTTTCGTTATTTTGCCATTTTTTTGATAGTGATGCCACTTGACATTAATTTTTATCTATGTTGTTAAGAACAATTTACAGAATCGCATAGTCGTTAGTGCAAACAACACAATAGGTTGACAAATATAACGGCAGTTGTTATTGTTAAAAGTTACAGAATCCCACTACTGACCTTATATTTTATTTTACCTTATTGTTGAGTTTTTTTTTAATATAATATAAACATATACTGCCGTATTCATATAAAACTAAATTGGATATGAAATCTATTTTAAGGAAAATTTGTATGGAAATTTAGTTTTAAAATACGTTTGAAATCTATTTTATTTTTTATGAATACGGCAGATAGTTTTTAATAAACTTTTAAAAACAAATTTTTTACTTGTTTTGTATCATAAAAAATTCCCCCCCCCCCCCCCCTAAGGCTCAAGCTTGAACCGCGTCTGCTTCATTGGTATACTCTTTACAGGAAGCCTCGTCCAAAACAGCAAGCTTTGCTACAAGCCTTTCCAGGATACAACTTGAGGTGAGCGCCCTCGCACTTCTAACTTGTCCATCTTTTGCCAATCTTGTTTGTAGAATCTTTCCTCGCAACCAAACATTTCGCAGAAGAGAAGGATCAACAATTATACCCAAATCCCCCTGACATAGAGTCTTCTGTAAAATATTTTTTGTTGTATTTACCATCAAAAAGGGTGATGGGCACAAATGAAACGAACGAACATTAATGTACTGAACCGATCACAACGAAGTTTGTGGTTTTTTACGAAAAACCGAGCGCAATAAAATGTTCTCATATTAATGTTCAGTTGAGTTGGATTAGTACATTATTTTTTTTTCTTTGTGTAAAATTTCACAAACAGGTAAACGTTATTTTTAAGGTATTTACTACACCAGCCTTATACTCGTTTATTTTTTTTGTTTTTTCCGTACCGAGCACTAAAGAACAGTATATAATGCTTATTTTAACCGACTGATAATAACCGACTTTAAAATCTAAAAAAAAAATATATGAAATGCTTTATTTTTTTAAAACAAGTTATTTACTAAAGACATCCCCTATTTTACAAAATGTTGCTGATTTTGGAAAAGAACGAATTTCTATAGTGTTTTTAAAAATTCTCCAACATCAGCTGCGTTTTTCAACTCATTTTCTTATTCGGTCTTGTCTTCAAACTTATTTTATTAAAAATTCTACATACTTAGCAAATCTCTTAACATTTCTTGTAAAGGATTTTTAATGGATTTTATTATTCATCATTATACAAATGAAACAAGATTTTTTCGTTCACATTTGTAAAATTGTAGCAAATAAATGGTTCTGTAAATCATTTATTTAATTTACATATGACGGAATGTATGCCGTCGTGCATTGTTTCATAAAATTTGCAAAAAAAAAAAAAATTCAAATCCATCATCAACTGTAGGGAATTGCTTGCGGTGACAGAATTAAATTTATACAAAAGTTCTATGGGGAAGGCAAGAATATATTAAATTTGTAAAGCTTTTAAAACGACATCATGAGGCAAAGAATTAAACTCAACGAAATCTAAAAGAAGGGACTGGCTCTAAAGGAATATTTTAGAGTTTCAGTACCCATGTGAATGTTCGCTGATGTCTTGAGAGAGTTTGCAAAATATAATTTGGGGTTTTTGATAACACTAGACCATCATATTTTAAAGAAGGATATTTATTTAACATTTCGTGTGTTGCATCTAGAAGTATTTAGTGAAGATCACAATAAATGATTTTTGAGTAATTTTTATGTTGACTTGCCAATGCACAGTGTAAGATTTAGCCATTCTAGGGAGACAAAATTAAATAACTTGGAAAAAAATTAAACTAGACTTATGAAATTTGTTACAAGGTGTTACCAGGCTTCTATGTACCATTGTAAAAATGGACGAAAAAATGGGCGATATTGGATCACTGCCACGCCCACTTCCCATATAACTGCAAAAATTTATATCTGATATTATTCGCGTTGGATAATCAAAAATTAAAAAAGCGGCGAGTATGCATGAGAATGTTTAAAATAAATAATAAAGAGGTGGATGTAATAATAAGTGTTTAATTTTTTCTTCATTAGTTTTAAAATAAGAATATATTTCATATAATAATTAGTATTGTGGTTATTTTATTGAACTGTTAATGGTTTTTAATCCAAATTTAGATATTTTTAATTAGGCTTAAGTTCATTGAATTTAATTTTCATTAAATTATTTTTTATGAAGACAGGAATTTTACAACATGAAATTAATTAAAATTTTTTTATTGATAATTTTTCATTCTTGACTGCGCTGAGATTTGAACCCAGGCGTTCACGGACAGGTTGCCCAGACTAGTTTCGATTGTAGCCACAAAATCTCGATCTACCAAAGTGAAATATCACGAGATTGTGTGGTTACAATCGAAACTAGTCTGGGCAACCTGTCTGTGAACGCCTGGTTCAAATCTCAGCGCAGTCAAGAATGAAAAATTATCAATAAAAAATTTTTAATTAATTTAATGTTGTAAAATTCCTGTCGTCATAAAAAATAATTTAATGAAAATTAAATTCAATGAACTTAAGCCTAATTAAAAATAGCTAAATTTGGATTAAAAACCATTAACAGTTCAAAAAAATAACCACAATACTAATTATTGTTAACAGCTAAGGCACGAGCTATGTTTACATTTGTCCTTCAAGTTGTGCTGAAAAAGGTAAACAAGAAAAAAGAAAGACTAAAACATCAAAAAACAAAAATGTACTTTGGACTTCAAGAAGAATTCTTGACAAAAAGTACGAAAAAACAGAAGTTAGGAAGAACATGTAAATCAATTAAAATAGATAATCATTCATTCAAAAAGCAAATTTCGATCTACCAAAGTGAAATATCATTTGGTTTAAGGATTGATGTTTGACTATTGACGTCGCCCGGCAAACCCCACTGACGAGATTGTGTGGTTACAATCGAAACTAGTCTGGGCAACCTGTCCGTGAACGCCTGGGTTCAAATCTCAGCGCAGTCAAGAATGAAAAATTATCAATAAAAAAATTTTAATTAATTTCATATATATATATATGTATATAAATTAAACTAAGAATAAAATGTTAAAATAATTTGTTTCGTTCTGGTATTTCTGGAAATTGCAATAAATGTGGTACTTCAGTACTTCCCCAAATTCGGAACGGTCAAGCCTTTCATTTTTGGGTGTTTTAAGCGATATATCAAAATTTCGTGGTATGTGGTATAATCACTCATTATTTGTTCCTTTTTTTTACGGCGAATCTCGGCAGATAATTTTATATATGCCTTTAAGTCGGCACTTCAGACGTTCGTTTAAAACTAATTTGGTGTTGAAGCGTTATGAAAAAAAGAATTTATCGATTATAGAATTTAGTTTTTTTTTCTTAACTTAACGAAAAGGGTAATTGTTTAAATGAAAAAGCACTAAAAGCATTTTCCAGTTCTAAAAATAAATTCTCATGATATTAAAAGCGAATGAGGTGAGCTTCAAAACAAAAAAAGAATCGTTAAAAAATTCCTTTCCAATTTAATGTAAGTGTTTTTGTTGTTTTTAATTCGCTCATAAATACTCAAGTTTAAAGTAACGTTATATTGCTATTGTTGAGAAATAAGGCAAAGTTTTTGCATTTTCTTATTTTTTTTAACAAGTGCTCTTTCATATTTAATACATATATTTACTCAAATTTAAACTCAAAGAAACGTCTTTTGTCCAGCTAGAGTGGCAAAATGTGCATTGCCAGTCTGCCTTTCCGTTTACTGAAATTCCTATCACTTTCGAAAGTTAAATTGTTTAATTAAAAGATTTTGTTTGTTGTGCTTAATTCCCTTTTTTTAATAATTAATAACAAATACTGAAATTTATTGTTGGAGGATAAGCTGTTCCTATGCGCATTTCACTGCACAGATTATACACAGATATGTCACGAGACGGAAGATTTTTTGTCTCTTTCTTAGAAAGCTGCCCTTTTTTTATTTCTCTTTGAACCATCTTTTATGCCGCAATGCAATAAACACACATTTATTTAGTTGATTTTTATTTGCAAAACTGTTGTAAAAATAAACTTTTAAGTTTACCGCAACACTAGTAAATAAAATTTGAACAAGTAAATAACATTATTAAACAAAACAATATTACTTAATACATTTGTTTGCAAAAAATAACAAGTTTGTTGAACTTATGCTTTTGTTAAACGTGATTTGTTTTTGTTATTTTTGTTTTGATCATGCAATTTGTGTTGATTAAAGCGGTCTGCTTTTACACAATGAAACTTCACTACCAAAAACGCTTTTCGTCTCTTACTTCGAAAGCTGGCCTCGCAACTGATTTGGGCCTTTTTCACACGTCACTTTTTACATATCTGTGTGTAATCTGTGTTTTACTGATTGCTTAGGCCAGATAATCAGGAAACATTCTCCTAAATAATTTTAGAAAAGCCAAAGCTATCAGCAAACAAGACTGCAGAGGGAATGAGAATTACCTACAAACACTCAAAAAGTCTTCTTTGCAACGATATCAAAGCCTTAACAAAATACCAAACAATAAATCAGTGATGAGTTTATCTTTTCTTACATTTCCCGCTACAATTATTTGGAATTCTCCCAACATTAATTGTAGTTGTATGTGGGTAAAGAAAAAACATATTAAAAACAAAAACAAAGTGCTTTTATTGTTTTCGCAAGAAATCAAAATAAAAACAATTTGCCAGTTCAGTTTTTTTGGCACGTGCACTTGCAAAAAATGTTATTGTCAAAGTTGTTTTAATAAATAATAATAGTATTCACAAAAACAATTTTGATAATAAAATTGTTTTTTGAATTTTCGTAAGCAGTTTTGGAATTAAAAAGTTATCCGTTAAGCAGAAAAAAAGTTTAGAACTGAAATATGGACCAATTTCCTATTTGTAGATTGTTCGGTTTTCATTAAAATTATTTTATAAAACCAGGATGTTGCGTACATTTCGATTCGAAAGAAATAATTTTCTAGTTCAAATAATTTGTACTGTGTATTACAATTTTCGTACTTTTTGGTTTGAATGAATGGGCGTTTTTTTTTTACTAAATCGAAAACAAAATTTTCATATTAAGCAATCGATTACGAATTATAGCTTATCATCAAATTTCTATTTGTTTATAAATACAACTCTGCCATCGTTGCGAAGTAGAACGAAAGTTCTAATACACATTCTTTCGAAACGAAATAGTCAGTTACATACACTTTGGCAAACCACTATGAATAGATTTACGCTCGAACACCGCTACTAAATTATTAAATTTCTATACGAACGTTAACATTCGAAATCGATGAACTGACAGGAAATTTAATTTGCAAATCAGCCATTGATGTTGTATCGCAAAATTGTGTTCAACGATCAGACTTAATTTTGGCTTAACAGTTTGTTAATAAGCAAAATGGTTGCATATGGAGTGAGACCAATCCCTGACAGTCCCTACAACGTAAAGAAAAATCAATTCATCCGTACACGCAGAGAAAAAATATGTTTAGATATGGTCACCTCCAACAAAACTTTTTTTAGACAAAATTTTAAACATATTATGTTTAAATTTAACCATATTATTGTCACCGACAAACATATAATTGTTTAATTAGTCATCCATCAAGAAGCCAAAACCATATTATGGTTGCCTCTAAACATGTTATGGTTAAATATGACAATAATTTGTTTTTAAATTAACAATAGTATTTTCCTCTTTTCTGAGAGCAACATGCTTTGGTTGAAAATCAACCATGCTATTATAAATGTTAAACATATTTTAGTTATTACTAACCAAAAGATGTTCGGAGGCAACCATAATATGGTTGTGCTTTCTTGATGGAAGACTAATTTAACAATAATATGTTTGTCGGTGACAATAGTATGGTTAAATTTAAACATAATATGTTTGCAATTCTCTTTAAAAATAGTTTTGTTGGAGGTGATCAAATTTAAACATATTTTTTCTCTGGGTGTACTTAAATCAAATCAAAGCGGTTTCAATAGTTCGGTAAGCACGGATTTCCTTAAATCAAGTACAGAAAGCACGATTCAACTCGATTCGGAACAAACCGAAAGCGGGATTGAATGAAGTAAAAGTGAGATTAAAAGTTAATCTTAAACTGTGCTGGACTTAATGATTTTTAAGTTGGTTTTAATCCCGAATTCGTACTTGAAATAATCCGAAAATGAGATTGATTCTAACCTAAAAACTTACCGCAGAGGACCAGTGGTAGAGAAAATATTATTATTTACTTACCCGTGCACATGCTCATTTTACTTCTGTTGTTTTTCGCCCTTTTCTAGAGAATAACTCTCAATTATAAGACAACAGCAATATGCCCGCTATGGTTTTCGTAATCATTCTACATTTGAAAATTTTATATAATTGCAAGAAATAGAATTTGGGAATTTTTTGCAACATAAAAATAATGTATGTTTTTCTTCTTGTAACATTGTTGCTGTTTCTGTTCAAACAAGCAAATCGTGTTTACCTTCAAACAAAACAAGCCACAAATGATTAAAATATGTTTACTCACAAACCCGGGTAGGTATGTTAGAAGCATATGATAGGAATGAAAAAATGTTGAGTTGGGGATAGATACACTTGAATCGTCTAGGGGCTTCGTAGGCAATGCTGGAGCCAAATTTAGGAATTATAACCACACAAATATGGCTGTTTAATAAAATCAAAAGTTGTAAACAGATTTTAATCCTTTGTAAATTGTTTTGTTTGCACCTTCGTTTTTATGTCTAGAAAAAAATTAGAAGCATAGCTGCACTTTCCAATTTTATATGATTTTTTAAAAATCCAAAATTTCAATATTTTGCTAAAAAAATTAATTTTTTGCAAAAAAAAAAAAAAAAAAAACGTTTCCAAAACGACTGCGCATATAAGAAACAAATTTTATTGCGGAGTTTCGATTTTTTTAGTTTGTTCAATAAACTGAACCGTTTTTAAGTTATGCGGATATATTGTTACGTTACTGCCTTTTCAATAACGTTTTTGGCTTATTTCCTTTATAATAAACCTATTGAGTTCTTTTATTGCAACTTTAATAAAATAAGTAAAACACTTTACACACTTTCCCCCATATTCATAAAAAATATATTTGACTAATAAATGGTTTATTGAACAAAGTTTCATAGAAAATTTGTTTCATAAGCCTGCTATAAACCCAACATATTTTTTATGAATATGGGGGTTTATATTGACAAATAAAATGGCCGAGAAACAAAAATGTGGTTTTCAGTTTAACAATTCATTTTATTGAGTGAGTAGGAAAAGGTATATATATATAAAAAGGTAATTAAAATAAAAGGCTGTATTTAATAGTATTAAAAATAGTATTGTAATAAAGTTGCAGGTTAAGTTGCCAGACTCTATAAAGTAAAATCGTAGCTATAAGTACAAGTGAATGTTTATAGTAAATATATGCTAACATATTCAACACTCCTCCTCATTCACTTTAAGTTACATTTATCACGAAAGTAGCTGTGTTTATTTGCTGGCAATGGCTTTGTTAAAACATCAGCTATCATTTCTTCTGTGGGGCAATAGATACACGTTATAATACTTTTCTTTACCAAGTCCTTCGTCATCTTGTATTTGGTATCCATATGCTTTGTTCTGAAAGAGAATTTGTCATCATTCAAAAGACGTATGGTGCTTTGGTTGTCGTTAAAGATTATAGTTGCTGCGTTTAAAGGTAAATGCATATCTTCTAAAATTTGTCTTATCCATTTAGCTTCTTTAGCAGCTTCCGATAGGGAGATATACTCTGCTTCACAGGTCGATGAAGCGACAATTGCTTGCTTTTGGTAGGACCACGATATTGTACCTCCGTTTAAGAAAAATATTCGCCCACTGTTAGATTTTCTATCAATCCTTTCCTCTGCCCAATTCGCATCAGCATACCCAACTAACTTTTGTTCGTTACCTTTGTTACTTAAATTTAATTTAAGATCGGCGGTCGATTTTAGGTATTTTAGTACGCGTTTACATTGAAGCCAATCTTCGGTTGTTGGTTTTGCAACCTTTTGGGATAAAACGTTGACTGCTGCTGAAATGTCTGGTCTGGTATTAGTAGAAATGTATAAGAGATGTCCAATCAACTTGCGGTATTGATTGTTGTTTTCAAGATATGTGCAATTTTCTTCCTTTCCATAACTAAGCTCCATAGGGGTTTTAACTGGTTTTGCATCTTGCAACTGAAATTCTCTCAGTGTTTTACTTATATAGTTAGATTGGCAAAGTTGGAAATTATCGTTCAGGTCCTTTGAAATTTCGATTCCTAAATAATGTTTAATATGGCCTAAATTCTGTACTTCAAAATGATTGGATAATTCCCGTTCAATATAGTGTAGTTGTTCGCTAGTGTGGCAAGCCAAAATCAAATCGTCAACATAAACAATGATGTAACATAGAGTTCCAAATGGTTTACCAATATACAGACATGAATCATTAATACTTTGTGTAAATTGTGACTTTAAAAGAACTTCATGAAGAATGGTATTCCAAGACCTTGCCGTCTGTTTTAGACCATAAATACTTTTCTTTAGCAAGCATACCAATTTGCCATTTTTGTCTTGGAAGCCCTGAGGTTGCTTCATATAAACAGTTTCGGATAATTTTCCATTTAAAAATGCTGTTTTTGCATCTATGTGATTAACAATCATATTTTCCTTACCAGAAATTGATAGCAAAATTCTAAACGTTGTATGAGAAACTACTGGGGCGAAGATTTCATCATAATCGATTCCAAACTTCTGTGAAAACCCCTGAGCAACGAGACGAGCTTTAAAACGACTAATTTCACCATCCGCATTTCTCTTTACTTTATAAATCCATTTACTTCCTATAGCTGATCTATTTTCAGGAAGTTCTACGAGCTCCCAGGTATGATTCTTTTCAATCGATTCTATTTCATCTTGCATCGCGGCTAACCATTGTGCTTTCTCATCGCTATCAATAGCTTCCTGATATGTTTTAGGTTCTTCAATTTCTTTAGTCATACATATTTCTTCTATTAATCTTTTAGTCTTTTTACCTTTAGTTGTTCTTTCAGAAACTCTTACTTCAGGTGAAATTGGTTCTGCTTCTTCACACTTAATGTTAATACTTTGTTCACTGATATTTTTATGTTCTACTTTTTTATTTTCAGCACAATTAACATTTGTGTAAATATCATCAAGATTATTGATTGTTAATGCTTCAACTTCTGAGCGTTCTGAACTCTCCTCCTCAATCAATAATTCTTTGTTGCTTTCGGTTTTTTTATTTAACTCAATGCTAACATCCTTTTGATTTTTAATAGGAACTATGTCCATAAAGTGAACATCACGTGTAATGACAACTTTCATGCTGTCTGGGTTATAGCAACGAAATGCTTTGGAGTTATCGTCATAACCAAGAAATATCATTTCGATAGATTTATCATCTAGCTTACGCCTCATTGATGATGGTGTGTGCACAAAACATTTTGAGCCAAAAATATGAAACTGTTTTAAACTTGGTTTAGTTCCGTACCATTTTTGGTATGGAGTTGAATTTGTTGATCTTGTAAAAACCCGAATCTGAATATAATTTGCCGTAGACACAGCTTCACCCCAAAATGTTTTTGGCAAATTAGCGTCAATGAGTAAGCACCTTGCCATTTCCAAAAGCGTTCTATTTTTCCTTTCTGCTTTTCCGTTTTGTTGTGGTGAATAAGGTGCTGTTAGCTGTACTTGAATTCCTTGCGACTTTAGATATTCATTTAAATTCTTCCCAGTGTATTCTCCTCCTCTGTCGGAACGGATTATTTTTGGCGTGCGATCGAAATTTGTTTGGCAAAACATTATGAAATTTTTTATAGCTTGTTCTACTTCCGACTTTTGTTTAATTAATTTAACAAAAGAGAAATTTGAAAAATCATCAATAAATGTTAGCACATACCTGTTTCCCGATGGTGTTGTTGTTGACATTGGACCACATACATCTGTGTGAATTAAGTCCAGTGGTGCTGTTGACTTACTTGTAGAATGTTTTGGGAATGGAATTCGAGCCATTTTTCCCTTTGCGCATGTTTCACACAATTCTTTTATGCCACAATTAACAACTTTTAAATCTTCCGCCAAACTTTCTGAAACCATTTTCCGAATTGCTTCGGGATCTCGATGCCCCAATTTATAGTGCCATTGATGGATACAATTTTCATTGTGTTGTTGTATTGCATTTACTTTATCTGATGTACGTAACATATACATGTCGCCAGCTGCATCTGCCATTCCAACATTATTACCATTGACATTTATGTAACAAGTACTTTTATCAAAATGTACATTAAAACCAGACTTAGTTAGTTGTCTTACCGAAAGTATGTTTCCAACTAAACGAGGTGCATACAAGACTTCCTTAGCTAAATATTTATGTTGCTTACCACTAACATTATAAAATAATAATTCTCCTGATCCAATGCCTTCTATAGCAACTTTTTCCCCATTTGCCAACTCAATTGAGCTTTTATAAGTGTTGTTTAGTTTTTCGAAAAATTGTATATCATTTACTGCATGCCTAGTTGCACCTGAATCAACCAACCAATTGTATTTCCAAGTTTAAACAAAAAGTCTTTTGTGTTAGGAGTTTCTTCAACAGAATTAATTTTGTTACCATATTTTCCAGGCACCTGTTTTGCCTTCCAATTTTTATACTTAATACAGCTTTTCTTTTGATGCCCAGCCTTCTTGCAGAAAAAACAGACTGAACCGGGTTTAACGACAGCTTTCAACACGGCATCATTAACACCATTACCAACAATGTGTAAACGTCTTTCATATTCAGCAATTATTCTTTGTTGAACTAAACCAAAAGTTATTTCGTCTTCTTTCCGGGACTCTAGTGCAGTTATAAGTGTATCGTAGCCTTCCGGCAAACTGCTCAGTAGCATAGCTGCACTCCACTTATCAGATAAAGACTCCTCTCCAACATCACGTAATTTTGTGAACAAGTCATTCATAGCATTGATGTGTGTAACTGCATTACCTCCTTCTTCTAGCTTTAAACTGCATATAGACCGCATCAAAAAAACTTTATTTGCTAGAGTATTTTTTTCATGATAGTCTTTTAAAGCCATCCATGTATCCTTAGCAGTGTTTTTGCTACGTATGTGACAAAGCTGCTCGTCCATCACGAGCAGACCAATGGTTCCTCTGGCTTCATCATCTTTAATCTCCCAGTTGTCGATTTCAATTTGGTTTATTATCACGTTCTTATCAAAAATTGGTTCTGGTCGGCATCCTTCTATTACGAGTTTCCAAAGATTCTGCTTTCGTAATAACAGCTCCATTTTAAACTTCCAATTTGCGTAATTTTCATTGTTCAGCTTTGCAAATTTGGGTTTAGCATCCGCCATTTTCTTCTATAGTTGTACTTTAATTTGCTTTAGATAAACACAACAGTTTTCCAGTTCCTCTAGTTAAACTTATTCTTTACTTTTTACTTATTTTTTTTTTTTTATTGTCCTTAGTTAAACGCGATAATTATCTTTATACGTTTCTTTAGTTTTATAAATTTTCTCGATTTTGTAGGCCCATAACCTATTGACAAATAAAATGGCCGAGAAACAAAAATGTGGTTTTCAGTTTAACAATTCATTTTATTGAGTGAGTAGGAAAAGGTATATATATATAAAAAGGTAATTAAAATAAAAGGCTGTATTTAATAGTATTAAAAATAGTATTGTAATAAAGTTGCAGGTTAAGTTGCCAGACTCTATAAAGTAAAATCGTAGCTATAAGTACAAGTGAATGTTTATAGTAAATATATGCTAACATATTCAACAGTTTATTTATAGCTGTACTATAAACTATTTACACCACTTTATTTAGAACTTAGTCAATTATACCACTTATAATTGCGATGTACACACTTAAATGTTCGTACTAATACTGATTATCGATGCCCAGCTTCGCGAGCATTTATACTCTGTTCGCTGACATCTATGTGTCTCTAGAACATTCCACGTTTTCGAAATGTCTGTCACATTTTCGAAATTTCTAGGCCATTCGAGCTTTTATTATCTTACAGCTAATATCATCATGCATTTACACTGTGGCTGAATTTAAAGTGATCTTTTATACATCAATAAACTAGAGCATACTTTATGGGTTAAAAATAATCTTAACACTATTATGTTATGCAATTATGTATAACAATAATAACATTACATTTGTACTATAAAATTCTGCACAGTGATTTATATTAGAAATATGCATAACTAATACAATAACAATTTAAACTAATAAAATTACTAGCAAATACATAATAACTAATAAATTAAACTTATTCTTAACTAAAGTCACTTTTGTAACAATATATTGTACAACCTCGCTTTTCGAAATAACGGTATACAGTTGAACCTCGATTATTCGGCTCGCACGGGACCGGACTATGCACGGATAATCGAAAAACTCGGTTTATCGATATATTATGAAAACACAAAAAAATAAATTTTTTTAATTTAAAATGTTAGTCTACATTTTACAAAGTTATTTTCAGTTGGTACGTTCTATAGATGTATGGATGTATGTATTTGCTTGTAATAAAAATGCATAACAAAAAATGGGAATCACCGAAATTGAATTACTGTGATGTGTATTTTATTGGAAGAGAAAATAAACTTATGCTTGTTGCACGGATAATAGAGGTAAATCACGGTTAATTGAGCTATAAAAAAGAAGCACGGATAATAGAGGTTGTAAAAGAAGGAGAGCAGCATGCCGGTTAGTAGATGTAACTGGTTAATAGAGGCCCAGTTAACCGGGGTTCAACTGTATCTCGAAAACAAGAGCTAGCCTAAAGACGGTTAGCACCACGGAATTCAGCGTACCCGAATTAGGTTTAAACGCCATGAGCCCCACTTATCGGTTTTTTCAACTAGCACAGTGTAACTACACTTATAATTCTTTGTAAGGGGTAGCAGAAATTCATAATAGCCGACTATCGTATTTAGACTTATTTTTGCACTTTATTTAAAACTCATTTATTGATAATTTTTCATTCCTGACTGAGCTGGGAATTGAACCCAGGTTTTCACGGACAGGTTGCCCAGACTAGTTTCGATTGTAACAACAAAATCTCTTCAGTGGGGTTTGCCGTTTAGCTCTCACCGCCATTGACGATGGATGGCGTCATTAGTCAAACATCATTCATTAAACCAAATGGTATTTCACCTTGGTAGATCGAAATTTTCTTTGAATGAATGATTATCTATTTTAATTGATCTACATGTTTTCCCTTACTTCATGTTTTTCGTACTTTTTGTCAAGAATTCTTCTTGAAATCCAAAGTACATTTTTGTTTTTCAAGTTTTTGTTTTTCTTTTTTCTTGTTGACATTTTTCAGCACAACTTGAAGGACAAAATTTTTTAAATTTATAGAAATTTTAACGCAGATCTCGCGTATCGATTATGAAGCTTTTTCTACAAAATTTGAATACTTTAACTACAACCGTTCTCAGGATATTCAGAAATGTATATTGTTTTTTCATCGGAGGTGCCACTCACACTTTTTCAATGGATTCTGTGTTTTGAAAACAAAAAGCTATTTGTATCAAACTTAAAATTTTTTACTGTAACCGTCCTCCAGATTACAGAAATTTATCATGACTTTGTATGGCAGGTGCCACGCCCACTTTTATTTTTGATAGATGGTGTGTATTACTCTCCTAGCTCTTTGTACACAATTTGTATACATTTACTATTACCGTTCTCTCTACATTAAGAAATCATATATTTTTATATTGAAGGTGCTACTTCTCTAATTCAGCCTTCTTTTTGCGAGATGTTGCTTATCGCAAATCAATCCATCTGTACCAAATTTGGATACTTTGGCTGTTACCTTTCTCTAGATATACAGAAATATTTTTTTCTTATATGGGCGTGGCACTGATCTTTGGAAATTTTAAATACTTCAGAGCCCAATTGCATGGAAAATAAGAATTAACAAGCTCAAAATAATTTTCTCGCTTTATTTATTCAACAAAAAAAAAAAAAAAAAAAAAACAAAAAAACAAAATAAAAACTGATAACAAATTCCTGAAAACTTTTCATTAATCCTTAAAGATAATTTAAAATTTTCTTAACCTTTTAAATTTGAGTTCATCTGTATTATTTAAATGACATTTAAGCAAAAGAAAAAAAAAAAAAAGAAAACCATAGAATGCGATTTTGATAAATTACAACAAATAACCTAAAAACACATCTTTGCGGCAAAAACAAGCAAAAACTCTTTTCAATGTCAGTGCCAGGAAACGTTGAATTGTTCACTGAATGTTTGTGATTTTTTTTTTATGCTAAGCAGATTTTTTTGTAGATTATTAAGCAAAAACGCTCAAATGGAAAATGTTACGTATTGAAATAAGAAGTGTGCAACAAAAATAAATTTATAATAATGATTATATTCTTATAATGTAAATTAAGCTTAACTTAAGTAAATAATCCAGCATCTTCTAAGAGGGACTTCCGAACTTCGACAGTTGATAGCGGCCAAATTGTTTAAGCGTAATCTTTCCAGTTGTCCGCCATAAAGTGGTTTGCCTTGAATGGACCATGGAAGGTTAATAACACTGGTAAACGATAACATTATAAGAAAATGTTAAAAGCGATTAGGCCCATTTCTGGATAAATGTGTACGGCAGCAAACAAAGTTGTCGTTTTTAGGATTAAACTAATCCAAGAGCGCCCAATACATTCTGAAAACTGAGCTGGTTGATGTAGATATTGAGTTGCCTCATTATCAGTCCAAATTTCTTTGAGGTGGAAATTGGCCAGGTTATCACCATCAATGGCGAGCGCCATAGGTTTTTTATGCTAATCCCGCAAAGTTCTACGCTTGTCTATAGGAGACCAGAGTCTCTGGTGGGAATCGAACTCGCAGCTCCTGCACTGATAGACTAGCTCACTACCAACCGCGGCACCTACGGGTCGATGATTACAAAATTATTTTGGCCTATATTGTTTTATGTGGATGCCAATGTTATATGCATTCAACACGACAGCCCTAAATGTCACAAAGCTTATGCCACAATGGACATTTTGCACATTCGATTAAAGATCATGGTCATATCACATGGAGGTGATTTAAACTGAATGCTGAGATCGTTTGGGATTTTCCTAAGTCGCAGGTCTATGCAAATTATTCGCAAATAACAGCGCCCCTTAAAGCCAGCATTATCTTTGCCGTCGTTTACATCAGGGTTGCTGTTTAAAAAATGTTTATCCGACCAAAATTGTCTGTAAACCTACCACTATCCTTTGAAACCCACCAAATATTTAAAAACAAATTTATTGTCATATAATTTCAAAAAGCATTGAAAAAATTTTACTATTGATGAAAAAAACTCTTTACATTGAAAAAAATTTAAAAGAAAATTTTTTAGCAAAAAAAAAAAAAATAAATAAACAACAGTTGATCTCCTTTTAAAACAACCAAGGCAAACTTATTGTTGATAAACAAAAATAAAAATACAAAACTTCCTTTTTTTGAGTTTGTTATTATTGTATCGTCGGTTGATAATTTAAATGTCGTATGTGGATTTTTTGCGGTTTTGAGTTAAGATCGATTCCTTAGGTTTTCCGACCTGATCTTTCATTTGGCGTAATCAGTTTTTCGATACCTCATACGGATTTCGAGATATGGAGTGTTGAGTTTGTCGTAGGTGGTATTTGCTGAAGCAATTTTCAAATTAAATGTCGTATGTAACTGCCACATACGACAAATTTCCATATAAAACGACCAAAAAATTAATTTATTATTTAAATATCGTATGTGGATTTTATAAGAGTTCAAACTTCAAACTCAATTTACTCAAAACTATCGGAATCCACATACGACAATTAAATTATCAGCCGACGATATGTCGGAAGGCGCTTGCACTAACGTCTTTTAGAATTTTGTTGATAAAATCGTTATTTTTAATTGTAGAAGAGTAAATTTTTTAAGAAACATGAATTTTGATACGGTACATCATAATCGATCAAAAGGTCGATTTTTAATTATTTTGTAACAAAGCTTTTTTTTAATCAGAGGTCGATATGTATGGATATACATCTACATATGTGTATTTTTGATATAAAGTAAAATTTTTATTGGACAAAGCTATTAATCTATTTTTTTTCTTGAAATATGCAATTATGAAATAATAAAATCAAAAATGTAACTAAAACAAAGGATATAAAAAATGCAGTTAATAACACTTTTAAACTAGAAAATTATTCATTGATTATATCTATATATATAAAAATGGATTATGTATGTTTGTTTGTTTGTTTGTTTGTCGCTTTATAGACTCCGAAACTACTGAACCGATTTTCCTGAAATTTTTACAGTAACATCACGTGAGCCCTAAAAATAAAATAGGCTACTTATTTTTTCGATAGGGGCAGGGGAATTGGTACCGCCCATAGGATGCCAATGTTAATTATCGCACGATTTTCCTGAAATTTTTACAGTAACATCACGTGAGCCCTAAAAATAAAATAGGCTACTTATTTTTTTGATAGGGGCAGGGGAATTGGTACCCCCCATAGGATGCCAATATTAATTATCGCACGATTTTCCTGAAATTTTTACAGTAACATCACGTGAGCCCTAAAAATAAAATAGGCTACTTATTTTTTCGATAGGGGCAGGGGAATTGGTACCCCCCATAGGATGCCAATATTAATTATTGCACGATTTTCCTCAAATTTTTACAGTAACATCACGTGAGCCCTAAAAATAAAATAGGCTACTTATTTTTTCGATAGGGGCAGGGGAATTGGTACCCCCCATAGGATGCCAATATTATACTGAACCGATTTTCCTGAAATTTTTACAGTAACATCACGTGAGCCCTAAAAATAAAATAGGCTACTTATTTTTTCGATAGGGGCATTGGAATTGGTACCCCCCATAGGATGCCAATATTAATTATCGCATATCTTAAGAGCCGCTGCACGCATTTTCCTGAACTTTTTGTAGTAGGATCTTCTGAGCCCCGGAATTGAAATAAAATAGCAGCGGGGGTATAGGAATTCCCCATAGGACGCCAATGTTTAACATCGCATATCTTAAGAACTGTAATAGTGAGAATGTTCAAACTTTCTAAAAGTCACTCTTATGGTATACTACACTTTTGAAAATAAAAATAAAGCGGGTAGGCGCAGGGGGGGAAATACCTCCCATAGGATGCATACATTAAATATCGCTCAACTGAAGAACTATTAAAGGGAGAGTCTTCAAACGTGGTTAAAGCTACTATTATAGTAAACTATAAATTTCAATATAAAAATGTGCGGGGTCAGTGTAGCGAAGCGCACCGGGTTAAGCTAGTGTCATATAAAAATTTAATATTAAAAAATTAATCACAATTTGTTAACTTAAGTTTGTACATTTTTTCCAAAATAGTTTTTAACTTTATACGACATAGGCTCCAAAACATCCCTATACTTTGCAGACAAAGTAAAAAATGTATCCAGGAGTTTAAAAACACAGAAAAAGTGTTTTATCAATTAACAAAATGGTTTAAAAAGTACTAAAATACAATTAATGTGATAATTGAATCAATTATTTTTTTTTAGTTTTTTTAGAAAATTAAAAATTTAATTTTAATTAAAGATTTAATTAACATTTTAGTTGTTTAGAAATAAATTTTCAATTAAAATTTTACTTAAATAACAAAAAATCTTAATTGACTTTTATCGTTTAAAATCAAATAATTTAAACATGTAGAATTGTTGTTGGGAATTGTCAATATTTATTTAAATAAATTAACACATTGTTTGAGATGGCAAAGTTTTTTTTATCATTTTTTTAATTAAAATTAAAAATATTATATATTGAAAAAAAAAAATAAATATTCAAAATTTTACAATTTTTAGTAATCAATATAATCGGTGCAAAATCAACAAATTGTTTGCTTGATTTTATGAATTTGGGGCTTGGAGAAATTTAATAATTTTTTCTGTGAACGCATAGTTTACTTTACTCTTTCATAAATTTTTTGGTGCACTTTGGGACAGATAACATTGTAAAATTCCTCACGATTGTATGTAGAATGCAAAAAAAGGAAGTTACTCTTCAACTGACATATTGGAACTAACCCATACTTTCTGTAGCTCTAATACCATGGGCTTTATAAAAATATGATACACCTAACATCTAATGTGGTGCTACAGAACAGTATTCCTGAAATTCTTTTTTTTTATGTCATTCTTTTGGGACTATGCGAAAAAAAACATTAAATATCTGTGATTTTCACGAATAATCGCGTAAGTCGGTTTTTACCGAAATTGAGATAATGATGTCAAAGTGTTACATTTTGCATTAGGTTTTTATAAGTATTAAGCTTTTTAGAATATAATGTAGTATTATTAATTTTTTTCTGCTAAAAACAACTTAAGTTAACTGTTTAATAAAATATTTTGCTATTATAACGATTTATGTCGACATACATCGCCAAAAATTGTAAAATTGCTGAATATGTTTCCAAATAAAAAGCATATGTGATGTTATGTTGTTATTCGTGCAAAAAATATGAAAGTATTTTTTGAAAATTTTTCTATTAATAACAACTTAAGTCGTAAAAATAACAACGTAAGTCGTCATGTGTGATTAAAATGATAACATTTATTTTCACAAAAAAGAACTTATGTGGAGATATGATGTTATATTGCACACACTTAATGAGTCAATCAAACATATGCATTTTTAATCCTTTTACAGATTGTGATCCTGTGAGGATTTTTTCATGAAAACTATGTATAATACGTAGAAAGTCACTGTTAAGAGGATAGTAAAGAAAAAAAGTTTAAAAAAGCATCAACAGAAGCCGCAATTGAAAAAAATAATTGTTTTTGCTCTCCTGAAAAGTTTGGTTTTATAACTTACGCGATTATTCGTGAAAACCACAGATATTACCACAAAGAAGATAAGTAATTTTAGCATTTCTAAGTAAGACCAGTCCATACCATTAGCCCCGTTTGTTGCCAATCTGATAGGGTATTCATTTAATCGGGCTCTAGCTTTAATCGGTTAATCGCTCGATTAGTTAACCGAGCTTTTACTTTGATCGGTTGATTTGGTTATTAATTGGCTAACCGATTAATTATTTTTTTTATAAATTAAGTAATATCAATATATAAAAATGCATAAATTATTTATTATTAAGAGTTTATTAGTAAAAAAAAAACCCAATAACACAACAAACATAACAATTCGTGAACTAAAACGAGCAAACAAAAGAATAATTCATAAATATGTAATACATATTTTTATATTACTACCTACTTGAGTGATTCACAAGGTAGTCATAAAGTTGTAAAGTCATATACATATATGTCTTAAAATAATTACAAGAAATATATATTTGACTGTTATGGGCAACGGCTTATAATTTAGAATTCTACTGTACAGTTATGACGAATCAATGAACACAGCACTAAAATTTTTATTTTGTTTGAAACACAACAATATTTTTTTAAACATTTGAAAAATTTAGATATTTTTAATTAGGCTTAAGTTCATTGAATTTAATCTTCATTAAAATATTTTTTATGAAGACAGGAATTTTACAACACGAAATCAATTAAAATTTTATTGATAATTTTTCATCCTTGTCTGAGCTGAGTATTGAACCCTTCTTCATAAAAAATAAAAGCCTAATTGAAAATATCTAAAATTTGGATTAAAAACCATTAACAGTTCAATAAAATAACCACAATACTAATTACTATCATTAATTACTATCAAAAATATTATTATAAGTTTTGATAAATCTTGACGTAGAAAAAATTCTTTCACTGACCGCTGATGTTGGAGAAATCGAGAGCAACCCATAAAACAGAATATCTAATTTATCAGTCCTTTTCAAAGATTTCTCTTAACGCATAAGCTCTTCCATTATGCCATTATAGTCCTGTTTTAATTTTGTTAAATTTTTAACTCTTCCAATTGTTTCGGTTAATTCTGTTAAAAGATGATAAAATATGAGAAGAAACAAATAACTAAACACAAACATATAAAAAGTACTTGAAACAAAAAGCTGTTGCCAGCAAACACTTACTTAAAATGAAGATCACTGAACACTTTCTTTGTTTGTATGAAAAACATTTCCTAAACACATACTATTTTGTATATGAGACAAAACAAATAATTAAAAACTCAAAAAATATGTTATAATACTACATTATTATTTGTATACAAAAAGTTAAGAATTTTGTTACATCGGTTAATCGGCTGGTTAACCGGTTTAATCGATAATCGAAAATAGGCAATTTCAAATTAACCAATCAGTTAATAGTGTAGTAATTAATCAGTTAAACGATTAACGGTTAACCGAATGAATCGCCTACAATCTGATCAAATTTTTTTAAAGGAATATTTTTTGCTGATAAAAACTTTTTTAAATAAAAAGAAAAATTAAAACGGCAACTGCAAAAGTTCAAAATACATTTCATTTCATTACCTCAATCATTGTTTCATCAACAATCGAAAAAAATTGTCTTTTGTAAAAAAGTTATTGTTTTGTACTTTTCTGCTTTGCGACCAATCTTCTAAATTTGTTGAAATAAATATATGTGGAACATTTACTCAAAACGACCAAAATTTGGTTTAGCCTACCATCCGACCAAACGAAAAATATCCGACCAAGCTCGGCAACCCTGGTTCACATTCAGCCTGATTTGCCCGCCAGAGTGATGGAAAATTTGTTATTTGGAAAGGATGTTTTTTATAGAGGTATTAAACTTTGGAAATGCAACCAAACAAAGATGAATTTTTTAAATAGGCATGAAATTTATTTTATTCAAAAGATAATCGTTTGGCACTATAATTTAAAAATTGCTCCTGGCAATTGACCGCCACGGTTAGCTCGGACGTAGTCTAATCTGAAGGTCCAATATTCGTTGACATTTTCTAATATTTGTGGCCGTATATCGGCAATAACGCGGCGAATGTTGTCTTCCAAGTTGTCAAACGTTTCGGGTTTATTGGCGAAGACAACCGACGTCACATAACCATAAAATAGTCTAGCGGCGTTAAGTCGCACGATCTTGGAGGCCGATTTACAAGTCCGAAATGTGAAACTATGCGGTTACCAAACGTTTCCTTTAATTAATCACGAGCTGCGTGACATGTTGCGACCCGCATTGACTGTGACGTTCTGACCAGCATCATTTTTAAAGAAGTACGGACTAATGATTCCACCAGCCCATAAAGCACACCAAACAGTCAGTTTTTCTGGATGTAACGGTGTCTCCACATACACTTGAGGATTATCATCACTCCAGATAAGGCAGTTTTGTTTATTGCCGTATCCATTTAAGCAAACGTGAGCTAAAAGCTAAAAAGTCGTTTATGAAAATCGGGATCAAGCGTAATCTTGTTATGGTCACAATTTGGAAGCGTTGTGCAGGCGCCAGTCTATTCATATGGAAATGCCAAACCAAAATTAACATTTATCACTTGACAGCTGACAAAATGACCACCAGAAAAAAGGTGTTGCCAACTTAAAGTTTTATACATCTATAAAAAACACCCTGCGTTTGTGCGATGTTATATTCCATAGATAATGGCATCGATACGCCATTCAAGCTAATAAAATCTTAAATATACTTTGATTACGAAAAACAGAAATAAGGAAGAACATGTAAATCAATTAAAATAGGTAATCATTCATTCAAAGCAACGTTCGATCTACCAAGGTAAAATACTATTTGGCTTTAAAATTTATGTTTGACTAATGACGTCATCCGTCGTCAATGGGGGTGAGTGCTAAACGGCAAACCCCTCTGAAAAGATTGTGTGGTTACAATCGAAACTAATCAGGGCAACCTGTCCATGAAAATCTGGGTTCAATTCCCAGCTCAGTCAAGAATGAAAAATTATCAATAAATTTTAATTCATTTCATACAAATTAAATTCAAAGAACTTAAGCCTGATTAAAATATCGAAATTCGGAATTCAATAAAATAACCACAATACTAATACTTTGATTTATTTAAATACAAAGAAAGATAGGAAGCGTTTAATGAAAGGCCTTTTATACCAATTTATTTTTTAATTCGCTTTTTTTATCAGGGACTGCAAATACCCATTATTTTTCAAATTTTAACTAGAAAAATCAAACTAAAGGAGAAGTGCTACTTTCATTAGAAATGCAGGGATGTAACAAGGGTACGAGTACATGGACTACATGTGAAGCATTCAGTTTTACTTTTTTAAGTTTTATTTAATAACTCCAATTTACCGATTATTTTTATTCCTTAGAAATAAAAATAATTTTTGTATTTACTTTTTTACTTAGAAAATAAAAGTTACTTTTTGAGTTAAATTTATTTCTCAGAAATAAAAGTTATTTTTTGAATTATTTTTTTATTCCTTAGGAAATAAAAATAAATTTTGTATTTAATTTTTTACTTCGAAAATAAAAGTTATTTTTTGAGTTTTATTTATTTCTCAGAAATAAAAGTAATTTTTTAAATTATTTTTTTTTATTCCTTAGGAAATAAAAATAAATTTTGTATTTAATTTTTTACTTCTAAAACAAAAGTTATTTTTTGAGTTTTATTTATTTCTCAGAAATAAAAGTTATTTTTTGAATTATTTTTTTTATTCCTTAGGAAATAAAAATAAATTTTGTATTTAATTTTTTACTTCGAAAATAAAAGTTATTTTTTGAGTTTTATTTATTTCTCAGAAATAAAAGTTATTTTTTGAATTATTTTTTTTATTCCTTAGGAAATAAAAATAAATTTTGTATTTAATTTTTATATAAATTTTTTTTTGCTTAAAAAAAGTATTTTTTAAATTGAAGGATATATGAAAAAATTAATTTAGTTTAACAAATAAGAGTTTTTGCACGGACTATGGGGATAAATTCGCCCTTAAATCGGTTAATATTAATTTTAGAAGCAAAACATTAAACTAAAAAAAATAATTTTTATTTTCTAAGGAAAAATAAAATTCAAAAAATAATTATTAAAAATCCCTAATTATTTTATTTATAAAGTATTTGTATAATAGCGTTCATATTTATATATTAAGTCAACAGTGCGTATGATTGCTAAATAATATAATTCATATTACTAATACGCACTCTTAAAAGTTAATTCATTGAAATTGGTGCTAAAATGATAAGAAATCATTTAACCCTTATGTGAATGACAAAATACTTCATTTAAAAGAGCGACAGGGTACCCGGGTACCAAAAACAAAATATACGAAATTTTTATATAAAAATTCAATACATATAAAGGATTCATGTAACGAAAAGTAAAATATAAGTTTTTGCAATGTCTTACATAAACCCTAATCTGGGAATGTCTGTTTTGCTTTGACCTTGATCGACAAATTCATCTACTTGCTACTTTCATACATTAATAAGTTAATCAGAACATATGCGATATATAGAGGCTAACGGGGACTCATATGAATCTGACAGAAGTTTAGAACTTGAAGAAACAAATGAACTCCATGGAAAGGATGGTACGCGTTGCGTCTTGATTCCTATCCGTAATACTAATGCATTCGCAGAAAACGTAGAGGCACTGCATCTGGCTTAAATATATAAACACCTAAGGATATATTCAAAACTTTATTACCCAGGGAGATGTACGATATAATTTTGCGGGAAATTAATAAAAAAGGAAAGAGAGTGACTGATGCCCATACAAAAATTTGAAATTAAAATATCCAGAAGTTTGCAATCGACTAGAGAAAAAAAATTTAACAATTTTCAGAAAAAGAGCTTGATAATTTCTTGCTTGACTGCAAATCTTTTTTGGCGTACATAAATCAAATCCAGAGCACCTATCGTAATTATGGAAACCATACTATTTACTTTTGTTTCAAGCAGCAATGTCTTGTGTTAAATTTAAATTGTTTTTCCTTTTTTTACTACTACACCCAGAGAAAAAACATGTTTAATTATGGTCACCTTCAACTAAACTATTTTTAGGCAAAATTTTAAACATATTAAGTTTAAATTTAACTATATTATTGTCACCGACAACCATATTATTGTTTAGTTAGTCCTCCATTAAACAGCCACAACAATATTATGGTTGCCTCTAAATATGTTATCGTTAAATATGACAATAATTTGTCTTTAAATTAACAATAGTATTTTCCTCTTCTCCAAGAGCAACATGCAATGGTTGAAAACTAACCATGCTATTATAAGTGTAAACTTATTTAAGTTATTATTGACTAAAAATTGTTCGGAGACAATGTTCCATTGACTCATATCCATATAAAAGAATTAATTTCACACATAAAGTAAAGATGCTCAGTTTGGTGTTATAAGAAAAAAAAAATGTGCCATAAGACTTCTAAAGAAAAGACTTGAATCAGCTTAGTTTTTTTTTGTTGAATTTCTTCATTGGGACTACAGAAGGATATGCTGGCAAATTCTTAGTTAAAGCTTATCAAACTTTCGTTATTCCTTGAAAACAAGCTCTTGTTTGTCGGCATTTAACTTAAATTTCCATAATGTTTAATCTCTTATCAAACATAAACCAATTACCAACAACTTCCTCTTATAACTATTTTCTATAAGAAATATCTTTTTATTTGTCCTTATACTTTTCCAAGAAATAAAAATAAAATAAACAAATTCTTATTCTCACTGTTATACTTTAGAAAATTATAGCAATTTATTTGATTACCAAACTACTCTCACCGTTCGTAACATCCTGATTGCAGAGGAAAAGGATGAATCAAAACTCATCAACAAAGAAAATTAAATTAAATTTGATTTTATTTAACACAAATTTCAATTTGCAAAACTGAGAGGCTCAAGTTATTCGCATTAAAAAAAATCAAAAATATAATTAAATTTTTAATGCAAAAAAAAAAAAAATGGAAATTCTCCAGACAAATTGAGTAAAAGGTTGAATACATTTTAACATGTCTTTTGCCAAATTTAATATAATTATAAAACAAAGTTAAAAAAATAAAAAATCGATAAATTTGGCAAAGAAGAAAATTGTAGAAATTTAACGTTTTTTTTGCTTTTAAAATTCTCTTAAAAATTATTGGTAATCCAAGGCAGAGGGAAAGAGAGGAAAGTATTTAAATGTCAGCATACCTTCTAGATTACCTTTTTCAGTACAAGTTTTTAAGGCTTTCCTTTTTGGTAATGAAAATATCAGCGCTTAAGTTTACCAAGTAATGCACCTAATAAGATTTTGCTTTGCTAACGAGTACAAAATATTTTTTTTATGAAACTCATATTCAATTTTGATTTTGTTTTTCTTGCTCAGTCAAACAGGCATGACTAAAAGTTTTTTTTTTTTTTTAAAGGATGTTAAAAAATCATGCGGGATAATAAAGACTTTTTATGACGTTTGCTTTCCTAACAAAACAGTCTTAATGAAATCTGAAGAAATTTATTTTCAAACTAATTTCAGTTCAGAAAAAAAATCGGCAAACGAAATGGCTTCGTGTGGAACAATCACAATTATTCCCATTGACAAATTATTGTAACAACATGCTATGAAATGCAAATAATATTTTTGCAGCACGTGCACAAGAGTAAACATTTTAAAATTATATGCCCAATCACGATTTGGCGTGTATGAGCAGGCCTTTCCCAATTACGAAAGAGCAAACAAAAAACAAAACAAAAAATGGTGATGAAGTAATAAAAGAATTGTTTTCCTTAAAGAATTTTAAAACACTGTGCTAATTTTATAAAATATATTAAACATTAATATGTATGTATGCATTAATTTTAGAAATATAAAGCAAACTGCACATGTAAAAAAATTTTTTTTAAAGCAAATAACAAGTATTACATAACAAAAAGCAAAAGCAGCAAACTACATACGAGTAACAAATTTTTACCAATATTTCCTATAAATTCCAAATTTTTTCATATATTAAATTTATTTCAAATTTTTTATAAATAGTACATTTTTGGAAAAGCTCCTCCAAATAGAAAATTTTTGCAAAATTTCGGATAAATAATCAATTTTTTTCAAAATTTCGTATAACAGTACACTTGAAAGATTTCCTGTAAATAAAAATTATTTACTAAATTTGCCATAAATAGTATAATTTGGCAAAATTTCCTATAAATAGTAAATTTTTTTAAGGAATTTGTTTATTAAAAGAACATTTTCCAAAATTTCCAATAAATAGAAAATGTTTGCTCTCCAGCAAACAAGCGTAGAGCTTCGCGGGATTAGCATAGGAAAAAATAGAAAATTTTTGCAAAATTTCCTCTAAAAAGTAAATTTTTGCAACATATTCTATAAATAGCATATTTTTACAAAATATCCTCTAAATAGTAAATTTTTTCCAATATTTCCTATAATTAGCAAATTTTTAAAAAGATCCTATAAATGGTAAATTTTTGCAAAATTTCCTATAAATAGAAAATTTTTGGGAGAGATATTCTATAAATAGTAAATTTTCGCAAAATTTCATATAAATAGTAAGTATTTGCTAAATATCCTATAAATAGCACATCTTTGCAAAACTTCCTATAAATAGTAAATTTTTGCAAAATTTCCTATAAATATAAATTTTTTGCAAAATTTCCTATAAATACTAAACTTTTGCATAATTTCCTATAAATACTAAATTTTTACATAATTTGCCATATATAGTAAATTTTTGAAAAGTATCCTTTTAATTATTCTCTAAATATTAAATTTTTGCAAAATTTCCTATAAATAGTAAATTTTTAAAAAAATTTCCCATATATAGTAAATTTTTACAAAATTTCCCACATATAGTAAATTTTTACAAATTTTCCCATATATAGTAAATTTTTGAAAAATTTCCTATAAATTATTCTCTAAATATTAAATTTTTGCAAAATTTCCTATAAATACTAAACTTTTGCAAAATTTCCTATAAAAAGTAAACTGTTACAAAATTTCCCATATATAGTAAATTTTTGAAATGTATCCTATAAATAGTAAATATTTGCAAAATATCCTATAAATAATAAATTGTTCCAAAATTTCCTTTAAATAGGTAATTTTTAAAAAGTTCCCTTAAATAGTAAATTTTTGCAAAATATCCTATAAATAGGAAATTTTTGCAAAATTTTCTATAAATAGCAAATTTTTTTCAAATTTCCCATATACAGTAAATTTTTGAAAAATATCCAATAAATAGTAAATATTTGCAAAATATTCTATAAATAATAAATTTTTTCAAAATATTTGCAAAATATCCTATAAATAATAAATTTTTCCAAAATGTCCCTTAAATAGCAATTTTTAAAAAGTTCCCTTAAATAGTAAATTTTTGCAAAATATCCTATAAATAGTAAATTTTTGCAAAATTTTCTTTAACTAGCAAATTTTTGAAAAATTTCCTACAAATTTTAATTTTTTCAAAATTTCCTATAAAAAGTAAAGTAAATTGTTACAAAATTTCTCATATATAGTAAATTTTTGAAACATATCCTATAAATAGTATTTATTTGCAAAATATCCTATAAATAATAAATTTTTCCAAAATTTCCTTTAAATAGCAAATTTTTAACAAGGGCCTTCAAATAGTAAATTTTTGCAAAATATCCTATAAATACTAAATCTTTGCAACATATCTAACAAATAGTAAATTTTTCGAAAATTTCATATATATATAAAATTTTTGCAAAATTTACCTTTAAATAGCAAATTTTTGGTGAATATCCTATAAATAGCATATTTTTGGACAATTTTCTTTAAATAGTAAATTTTTGGAAAGTTTTCTATAAATAGCAAATTTTTGGAATTTTTTTTATTAACTATATTCTTATTACTTCGACCTTTTTCTATTTAATATTATACTTTATATATTTTTTTAGCTTAAGGTAACTTTTTTAATAAATAAATTAAAATATTTTTTAATTATATTAATTAATTTATTAAAAGAAAGTGACCCAAAAGCTTAAAAAATGTATGAAAGTATAATAATTTTTTTTTTTTTTTTATAAGTGTTTCAAAATATTTACAAATCAAATTCACTAAAATAGCTTACATTTTATTAGAAATCGTGTTTTTGTCTCCCACTTTTTAATTCATTTAAAATTTTTTATTTAAAATTAATAGCATATTTTTTTTGTTACACCATAACTTTTTTCTGAAATTATATTCACCAACACTACACTAACATAATATCCGCAAAATTTTCTTCCTGTTATTTTATATTGCAAAAATTTTTAGCGGAATTTCATTGTACTTTCACTTGTTGACTCTACTGAATGGATTTATTAAGATTTCACCGAAAACGTTTTCTGCTCGTTTATATTTTTTATTTTTTTTTTTTTAAAAATGCTTATTTTATTTTCCGCTATTTTTGTTTATACATTTTTAACGTTTTATTACGAACGAGCTATACGAAGGGACTCAAAGCGACAACCTCTTCGCCAGAAGTTTATAAACAAAACTGAATGAATTTTTTTAAGCTTAAAGACATTTTGCCGGTGTTTACAACTTTGAAATAATCACAGCTGTTGTTGCTTAAGTTCGAATCCGAAAAGCTTTTGGCAGGAAAACACGTGGACATTTTTTAGTATATAAAAACCAAAATGTAAACAAAACTAAAATGAAGAGCTTTTTGAAAAGGGAGAGTTGTAGGGAAAGTTAACAGTGGTCCGCACAATGAACTTTAAGCAAATATATCAAACTGTACCAAAATGTTTAATAAATAGAAAATGTATGGAAAATTTCTCTTAAAAAGCAGATTCTTGCAACATTTACTTTATATAGAAAATTTATGCAAAATTTTCCGTAAATAGCAACGTTTTTAAAACTTTCTATGAATAGAAAATTTTCGCAAATTTTGCTTAAATTTTTGCTATATTTCCTATAAATAGCATATTTTCACAAAATTTCCTATAAAGAGCAAATGAATTCCCAAATTTCCTATAAATAGCATAATTTCCTAGTAAGAGCAATTTTTTTTGCAAGTTTTCCTATAAATAGTAATTTTTCTTAATTACCAAATTTCTCGCCAAATTTTCCATTAAAAACTAAGTTTTGCAATATCATAATAATAAATAGCAAACTTTTTTAAAATATCAAATTAATGATAAACGTTAGTTTTTGAGAAACTACTTGTATAGAAAACTTGACGCATAAACCAAAAATATTGACAAAATATATAGATGATCTGTTTAGCATAGTTACAGAAAATCAAATAAAGGAAATAATGAATTGTCTGAATAAATTCCATCATAATATAAAATTTAGAATGGAGAAAGAAATTGACGGCAGACTTTCATATCTGGATACCTTAGTAATACGGCAAAATAATAAAATTTAATAGATTGGTGCCAAAAACCAACCGCGTCTGGTAGAATAATTAATTTTTATTCTAAACATCCCAAAATAATAATAATAAATACAGCCTCAAACATAATTACGATGGTTTTAAATATTAGCGACGAAGAATTTCATAATGACAACATTAACAAGCTAGAGTGCTATATTCGGCTGTGCCGAATCTTTGATACCCTCCACCGACAGGAGTGGGCTCTATATGATAAATACATATATATTATTAACTGAGCTTCACAAGAACGAACGTCAGCATTAGAATTCGTTGCGGTTTAGACCTGAATTAAATTATTGACCGACAATAAGAAAATTGTATGCGTTTCTTGTTAGAACTTTGAACTGGCTTGAGTAAAATATCATGATTCGTAAAAGTTTAAGCCGAACTAAAATGATTTTTGGGAGGGTAATTTATATTGGACTTATGGTAAATTATGGACCAATCATCCCAAAATTCTGAAGACTGATTTCTGGTATTACAAAAAATAAATTAGAATAAATTTTAATACAGCAATGTTATTGGTTTTAGCGTTAACAGTAAATTTCACAAATTTGCATGATATTTTTTCTGGCCCTATGAATTTAAGTAAAAAATTTCACCGCAATATCTATATCTGTGATGGTTTTAGGTGAGTTTAATTTTTTTTCCCAAAGTGGGATTTATTGCGGATTTAGGCGTACTAAGCTGTTTTCCACGAGAAGGGATTTAAATGGGGCCTATGGTCAATTATTGACCGATCTTCACGAAATTTAACAGTATGATTTGCAGTCGTATAAAGCGAATTTGTGCAAAATTGTATATAATTTCGTGCATTATTTCACGATTTATGTTAGTTTTTGTATCAAAATTATCAATTTTTTTTGGGTAGTGGTTCCACATTTTGATTCATAGTTCTGATCCTACTAAGCCGATGTTGCTGGATTTTAATGCCAAACTTCTTAGGATAACTACAAGCAATTTGAGACCAAGTTTGTTCTTTTCTTTTGCGTTTTTCGAAAGTGAGCGTGTTTTCAACAGACGGACAGACAGACGGACATGTATAAATCGACTTAGAATTACTCAAGGAGCCAGAATATATACACTTTAAAGAGTCTTAGATGTATAATAAAAAAGTTTCACACGGAATGACAAATTTAGTATACCCTCATTCACCACAGTGGTGGTGGAGGGTATAAAAAGATAAAATACATGTTACACAACAACAATTTCCCGACAAACATTGCATCAAAATTTATAAAAGATTTTAAAAAACAAAAGACACGTAAATATGAAAATAAGGAATCCCCCAACATATATAAATTGTTGACATATGTTCCAGATCTGTCCGAAAGAATTGAAAAATCCCGACTACATAATGCCGTAAAATAGAATGCCTCATAAGACATGCGTTAATCTTTGGCAATTATTTAGCAATAATAAAGATAAAGTATAAATATTGTAGGAAGCTAATATCGTATATAAAATACCATGCAACGGGTAGAATGCTGAAAATTGCAAGAAAGTGTATGTAGGGACCACCAAAAATAAACTTAAAACTAGTATATCAGGCCATAAATCCGATCAACGCATTTTAAATATTTCGTCACAAGAAACTGCACTATCAGCCCATTGTGCTAGTACAAATTACACGCCAAATGTTGATGATGTACGAATATTACAATTAGAACAAAATTACAAACGACGCTTTATGTTGGATATGGTGAACATTATCAATATACCAACAACTATGAATTTTAAGAGTGATGTAGAGAGTGACTGTTCAAGACAATATAGATATCTAGTTGATAAGACAAAGCAAAACTCAAATTTAGTACAATCATGACGATGGTAACGTGTGATTTTTTAGCTATTATCTTTTTGGTAACACTGGTTCAAACAGCTGACGCACGTTTCGTGTTTTGTTTCACTGTCAAACATCTTCAGTTTGGTCTATAATAAAACGAACGGAGCTTTTTTCATTTTACGGTCAGTTTAATCGACCCACATTTTTGGCTCGTTAATAAGCAGAATGGTCGATTTTGGAGTGAAGATCAGCCAGAAGCATTGCAAGAGCTACCAATGCATCCAGAAAAAGTCACAGCTTGGTGCGGTTTATGGGCTGGTGGCATCATTGGACCGTACTTATTCAAAGATGATGCGAATCGTAACGTAACTGTGAATGGTGAGCGCTACCGTGAGATGGTATCCAACTTTTTTTTCCCCAAAATGCAAGAGCTTGACTTGCATGACATGTGGTTTCAACAAGACGGTGCCACATGTCAATTGGCCGCCTAGATCGTGCGATTTAACGCCTTTAGACTATTTTTTGTGGGGCTATGGTAAAACTCATGTCTATAAACACATTCCCGCTTCAATTGACGCATTGGAAGACAACATTGAAGCATTTATTCATGAGATACCGGCCGAAATGTTGGAAAGAGTATTCCAAAATTGGACTAAGCGGATGGAACATTTGAGGCGCAGTCACGGTCAACATTTGCATGAAATAATCTTCAAACATTAAATTATATGGACCGTACTATTTTCTGCATTTTTCTGAATTTTATGTGTTTTTTTTTAAACTTTCCTATAGCTCTTAAAAAATTACCCATTAGTAAACACTGTGTTCAAAAAAATAGGAGAGGAGTCATATATTTATTCAATTGATCTTTACAAATGTGGCAACTTTTTAAGTAAGCCATATTCTAACGGTACATAGTATGGAATGTGGAAAGTAATACACAAAAATAATAATCAAGCTAATTGTAGTATTTATGCTGCAATTAATTTATTTTCTTTTTTGGGGCCAAAGTGCATTGATCATAAAAATAGGAGTATTTGCATTAAGTGAGAAATTTAATTGTTAAACTTTTAAAATTTAAGCTATAAATTCAAAAAGTAAGTATGAATAAGCTCTATGGTTACAGTTCTTTAATTTAATTTACAAAATTTTTAAATAGTGGGGCGTGGTAAGCATTGCACTGAAGAGAAACGAAATTTAATAAAAAATCTTAGAAATGAAGGCAAAACTTATCGGGAAATAAAAAAAATTATGTCGTGCTCAGACCAGATGATAGCCAATGCTTTACGGTATACGGAAAAAGGCGAAACTCGAGGTCGAAAACGTAAAACAACGCCTATAGATGACCGTCGCATAGTACGTTTTAGTAAGGTTGATCCTTCTGCGTCCTCAAAAAAAATCCAAAAGGATCTTAATCTAAGCGTAAGCACCGTTACTATTCGAAGACGTTTAGTCGAAAATAATTTATTTGCCAGAAGTCCCAGAAAGGTACCCTTACTCACTAAAAAACAGGCAGACGCCCGTTTGAAATTCGCCCAGGATCACCTAAACTGGCCTAAAGAAAAATGGCGAAACGTATTGTGGACGGATGAAAGTAAGATTGTTCTATTTGGAGGAACTGGTTCTAGACAATATGTCCGACGTCCACCCAATACGAAATATCTCCCACAATTCACCAGAAAGACCGTCAAACATGGAGGAGCAAAAGTTATGATTTAGGGATGTTTTTCTTACAATGGTGTTGGACCATTATATGATGTAAAAGGGATCATGGAGCAACGGGTGTACGTCGAAATTTTAGATAATGTCATGCTACCATACGCGGAGTGGAATATGCCTCTAAAATGGGTCTACCAACAAGACAATGACCCGAAACATACCAGCAAATTAGCCAAGGAGTGGTTTCGTGCCAACGGGGTTGAGGTTATGCCATGGCCCGCTCAGTCCCCTGACCTCAACCCCATAGAACACCTATGGGGGGATGTTTAAAAATATGTTTCCGAAAAGAAACCGTCTAATGCTAAGGCTTTGTGGCGCACAGTCCAGGATGCGTGGAGTACCATCCCAGAAAACCGTTGTAGAGTCCTAATCGACTCCATGCCGCGGCGATGTGCCGCCGTTGTTAAGAACCGAGGCTTTTCTACGAAATATTAAACATTCTGAAGCTTTTAAACTTGTTTTGAATTTTTTTTGTTTAAATTTTTTAATGAAAAGTACAATACTCTTATTATTTTGAACAATGGATTTTCATCATGTTTTGTTAAAAATGTATATATTTTTATTTTAATAGCTATAATCACCTCAGGAGTTATGTAATAATTTCTTAAGAATTTCTTGTTTAATGTTAGCAAAAAAAGTGACATACAATTTTGTGTTTTTTGTAAAAAAAATAACAAAATAGATTTTTGTGAAGGGCAATCCTATTTGTTTGAACACAACTGTACATAGACAATAAGGAAAAAAAAATTTTTGTTGATTTTTATTAATAGTTTAGTAAGTTTTTGTTGTTATTGTTATTACTGTTTGAATTTTCTGTGATTTTTGTGTTTGTATTGATGTTTAATAAACTTATATTATTGTTTTTAGACTTTCCCTGATGATGATATTCAAGGAATATCGAAATACTGGATATATTTAAATAAATACAAATTAATAAAATTATTTAAACAACTTATGACCTCGAGCTTGAGTAGTTATTTCTTCGAGATCAAATTAATCTTTATCTTATTTATATATACAATTTTTTTATAACCTCCTATAAATAGTACAGTCTTGCAAAATTTCCTATAAAAGGCAAATTTTTGCAACATTTTATATAAAAAGCGAATTTGCAAACTTTTTCCTAGTAAGACCAAATTTTTTCCCAGATTTCGTGTGAATAGCAAACTTTCTTAATATATATCAAATTTCTTGAAAAATTTTCAATGAAAAGCAAAGTTTAACAAAATTTTCTATCAATAGCAAACTTTTGCATCATTTTCTATAAAAAGCAAATTTTCTATTAATAGCAAAATTTTCTGTTAAGTATTAGACAATTTTTAACAAAAGTTCCTATAAAAAGCAAATTTTTGTAATACATGCTATTAATAGCAAATTTTCTTTAATTATAAATTTTTTAATAATCTCTTATAAAAACAAAGTTTTACAAAATTTCCTATAAATAAAAAATTTTCGCAACATTTTTTATAATAGCAGATTTTCTATTAATAGTAAAACCTCGCAAAATGTCCCATAAATTGCAAATGTTTGTAAAATTTCCTGTAATTAGCAAATTTTTTAAAAAATTACCAATAAAAAGCTAATTGTTTAAAATTTCTTATTTAGATCAAATTTTTTGTAAGTTTTTCTATAAATAGCAAGATTTCTTATTAAGAAGAAATTTTTGCAAACTTTCCTGATTTTTTTATTTGTGTACCAAATTTTTGCATAATCTCCCATAAAAAGCAAAGTTTTGCAAAATTTCCTATAAAACGCATATTTTCTATAAATAGCAAATTTTTGCAGCATTTCCTGTAAACAGCAAACCTTTGCAATATATAGGATATGGCAAATTTTAACAAAATTTTTTTGTAATCAGCAAATGTTTTAGAACATTTCATATAAATTGAACAATTTCATATTAAGAACAAATTATTTGCAAATTTTGTAATTAATAGAAAAGTTTTGAAAATTTTCAATTAAGAGAAATTTTTTTTTTGCAAAATTTCCAATTAAGAGCCAATTTTTATTTATAAATATTTATACCAAATTTTTGCACAATCTCCTATAAATAGGAAATTTTTGTAAAAAGCATATTTTGGCTAGAGTACGTATTAAAAAATAATATAAATTGAAAATTTCATCAAAATTATTTTAAATTTATAAAAAAGTCTTTATAAAGGGTCCGCCAAATAACTTTTTTGTTTTTGAAAATGCTATAAAAAAAAACTATTGAATATTTTCTCAAATTTCTTTTTTTATTTCAAAGTACAATCCTTCCGGTTAATAATGAAGAATAATTTCATTCAAATGGCGTCATACCAAGCTCTTTATGCAAAATTCGTCTCAATGATGTCTCCGAAATGTTCAATTGTTGAGAACGACGGTGAGTTGACTTTCTGCCACAGCAGCAATATTCTCGGGTGTACGCACTGTTTTTGGCTTTTCACGCTTTGGTTTATCGATGAGGATGCCAGTTTCCTTCACTTTTTTCACAAGATAACGAACATACGGAGCTGACGGTGCTTCTCTTCTTCCAAAATCCGTACGCAATTCTCGCACACATTCTGCAACATTACCATGATTTTCAAAGTAATGTCGCAATATTTCCCAGCGTTGTTCAAGCGTATACACAACCATATCGTTCAGCGGAAGGATAAAACTAATTATCTGTCATATCTGGCATGAGCTAAGTTTTGCCATTCACGAAATAAGCACTAGTTGAAAAAAAAACGTTAGATGGCGGACCCTTTATTTAAAAAGTTTTGTTAGCATTCAACCGAACTAATTTTTTTTTTATATAATTGAGTGGGTTGTGAACTTTGCTAAACTTATAACGTTCTGCATTAAAGCTTTTTTTTTCCTTCAATGTGTTTATTGTTGAAAAGCTATTTTTAACTGTTTTGCTAACAGCCGATAGCTTTTAATATTTTCTGTTAAATTAATTTAACATTATTTAACTCCACCTCCCACTCCTCTAGAATGTTTATCAACTTGAACATTTTAAACGCTATTACAAAAACATTTCTTCATTTTAACTGCTCCATAAATACCTATTGTCTGTCACTTACCCGAATTCTTGTTACCGATTTCACGTGTCATTTCTTCGGTTCGATTCTTGAGCTTTTCTGTTATGCGATATTGAGCGAATGTCATATTCTCGTTTCGCATTTGTTTGCCCAGACTGGTCATCATTAGGTAACAAGTGTGCTGACCGGCTACATTGCGCTGGCCATCGGCATCGTAAAAGAAAATGGAACGGGACCACTTGTTCCTGTAAGGAAGTGGAATTTAATTTTGTTTTTTTTTTTATTTTACCAATAAAAATTTATATGCTGTACTAACCTTTTCATTACCGATATGGTAAGTTCTGAAATCGATTCAAAACTTAGCATACCAGTACGCAGTAGCATATAAAATTCTTCTGAGCATTTGGTTTTAGGTTTCTCAAAATCAAATGTGGAACCACCCACCGTGATCAATGGAGTACCGTGACTATTGAAGTATTTGGCTATCCGACCAACGGCAGCTATAAAGAAAAGTGCGAGGAGGTAAATTTATTAACTAAAAAAAAAATTTTTTAAATTTAATTAACAAGTTGGGCCTGAAAGCTTTTTGGCTTGAAATTAAATTTATTTTTCTTACAAATAAATAAGAGAAATTACAAGAACTTGGTTAATTCATTTCTGCATTCACATTGCGTCGTAAATACAATTTTTACACCGTTAATCTTTATCAAACAGTAATTGCTGGTACTTATATTTCAATTTGTTTGTTAAACTTAGTTTAAAATTGGTTTAAGTTCATACTTTAAAGCATTTTTGTTAAGCTTTTTCAAGGCTTTTTATAAAAGCTTTCTTTACGGCAGTCATTTTTAAAGCAGTTTAAAAACTTTTAATTGGATCTTTTCATTCGGTTTTTTTTTTAAATGATCTTAAAAGTTTTTTTGCGGAATTTTTTTTGAAGACATTTTGGTGAAGCTTTTGTATAAAAGATATTAAATATATTTTATTTAAATAACATTTAAAAGCTTTTTGAAAACTTTTTGTAAGGCATGTTTTAAAAATATATCGAAGGTTTCTGTCATGTAAATGAAACAATTTTTTTCAGATCTTCTTTAATTTATAGTTTATTTACAAAAATTTTAGTAAAAGCTTAGTTGCTTTAAAAAGCTGTTGATTTTATTAAATAAAATAGTTCTTCTTGAACTCAATAAAAAAATTTAAAAATTTTCCTACATCTGGATGAAATCTGCGATAACCTTTTAAAACAATATTGTAAATATATTATAAACACGAGGGTGCTCCTGTAGGTAAGCTGGTTGTTAGCTAGTCTTAGTAAATTAAGTTAGAGTAAAACTTGTAATTTTATGTATTTGTAACATTTAACAAATACATTTTTCCAAACTTTTTTCAATTGTGAAAAACCTCTATATAATTTTTATATAAATTCAAATGTGTATTCTAAGTCAAATTACAATTTAAAAAGCTTTTCAAGGAATAAGACTATTAAAGTATAAACGTTTTTTAAATTGTAATTTGACTTAAAATACACATTCGAATTAATATAAAAATTTATAATAAAAATGAAAATCAACATGAGAACTAAAATTCCCAGATTCTATTTATGCTTTTTTTTAATAAATGTTTAATTAAGCTAAAGTTTCATTTAAAGTTTTTTGAAAATTTTTATTTAAGTTATTTTGCAGAGCTTTTTTCTTAAGCCTTTATTTTTATTATTACCTTTTTTGCGTTCATTTTTATACAATTTTCTTCTTCAAAGCTTTCGTGCAAAAACACATTTTTAAGCGTTAGAAAAAGCTTATCTCTTAATCTTTCGAAAAAGTTTAGTTTCTTACGCACTGTTTTTCTAAACCTTTTTGAAATCTTTTAAAAAAAAGCTTTTTATACTTTTTTTCAATATTTTACAAAGCTTAAATCTATTTTTTCGAAGCTTTAAAGTTTCTTTGTTCCAATTTTAATCAATTTCAAATTATTTTCTTTATTATGTTTTTGAAATTTTTATTAAAACCTTTTTTTAAATGTTTTTATAGACGTTTGCATTAAGCTTTGAAGTCTTGTGATTTTAATTTTTTTTTCATATATGTTTTAAATTTAGCTTATCCTAAAAAGTTTTTATTACGTTTTTCTTTTATTTCTCATAAAGCATTTGGAAAGTTTAATATTACATCGATTAAGCTTTTTTCAAAATTTTAAGCTTTTCCCTCAAATATTTATTAAAATTTTGTTTCCTAAAAGTTTTGACTTCTCTGCTTTCAAAATTATTTTCAAGTCGTATAAAAGATGATGTTATACATGGCCCCTTTTTTTAAATGAAAAGCTTTTGAGCTTCTTATTAGCATTTTTTTAATTATAAAGTTTTTGTATATATTCATATGTATAAGTAATTTACTATTATAAATGGAAGGCATTTAAGCTTGTGAGCACTTTAAAGATCTAAATTTTATTAAGTAATTCTAGAGCTTTTTTTTAAATTTGTAAAACATTTTTTATTACTGTACAACTTTGAGCGATTTATACTGTTTCTAAAGGAGTTCTTTAGAGCTTTCTTATTAAGAAACTTTAGTACGAATGCTGTATAGTATTTCTTTAAAATTGTTAACTCTTTTATTAAAAAGCCCAAATAGATGTAGAAAAAAGCTTAAAAAAATTGTGAATAGCATGAAAAAATTTTTTCAATGTTTCAAGCATGTCGTTGTACAAAAACCAATAACTTTTAAAAGGTCTTTTAATGATCTAGAAGCATTTAAAGAAAGCAAAGTGTAAACCAGAAGTTTAATTTGCGCTAGATTTTAGCAATACCGACAAATGTTTTGGATCTACTTACCCAATGAATAATCACACACCGGGCCAAAGAGAACATGCGAACAATTTTTAACAATACCATCCATGGCCTTAACGGCCGCAAAAGCAGCATCACATTTATCATCCTGAGGCATCCACTCGAAATTTATATACGATGGCAATAAACCACATGCACGTATGTGCTGCTCAGCCACTTGCAAAATGGGTACGACACGTTTCAATGATGCCACAAAGCTGTCGTCATCAGGCATAAGGACCAAAGCACGTATCGTACAATTGTAATCGGCAGCAATAAAGTTTTCCAATGTCACATTATTTGTTGACAAAACCGTTGATTGATAATCATTATCGTCATATGCTGACGACCAGGTGGGACGACATATTGCCTCACACGAACGACTCGGCTCGTAACGGCAACCAGCCTCAGCTGTGGTCATCATATAAAGGGGTAGGAGGGTGGCAGAGAGTATGAGAAGTAATGTGTGTACAAGTTGTATAAGAACTGGGTAAAATGTTGTCATTTTATGTGACTGACTGTAGGATTTTTTTAAAGCGTGAACAGTAGTGGGTGTTAGATAATGAGATTGACAAGGACATGCTTTAGCTGCTCTTTGATAATGAGTTGCATGATTTATTTCCAGCTGGTGCTTCTTTTGCTGCTGTTGCAGTAGTTTCTTGTCTTGTTGCTGTTGTCTGGCTTTAAAGAATTTATAATGTGAATTGCTAATAATAATGTTACGGAATTTATTATTACTGTAACTGGTTTTGGTACTGCTGTTTATAGTTTGCTTGTAATCATTGTTGTTAATAGAAAACTCCTTATATTTGCAATTGAAATTTCTTGTTGTTGTTGATTGTGTTGTACAAGTTTGTTTATTACAATTTCTGCTTTTTATGCAAATTTGCAATTCTTTCTTCACACCTTCCTTAGCATTTTTATTTTTGTCCTTTTGCATATATTCGAATTGACTAGAAACTTTATTTAAGGAAGTCATGCCAGGAAAATATTCTTCTGGCTGTTTTAAATTTCTGGTACAAGATGATTTTGCAACGGCACCTTGATTACAAAATAAATTAGTTGCAGTGGAAGAAGCAAAAGTGGCTTGTGTTATGACCCTGTTTACTTTAAGGTCTTTACAATCTATTTGCATTTGCAACAAAGTGTTAAAAACATGTTGGGGTCTAGTACCAATTGCCACTTGCATAATCTCTCTCTTTTTTGGATTTTTTTTTTTTAATTATTTAACCGTTGCTTTCGTTTTTTTTTTTTTTTTTTTTTTTTTTGATAAATTATTTTTTTTTTCGCCTGAGTTGTGGCACCTTCGTTTTAAACACCAGAAAAAAGGATTGTACGCAACCGACGTAGCATGTAAAACTTTTGCATAAATTTTTTGTTTTATAATTTTCGGTTTTGTTTTTACGGTTTCACATATCCAATTCATACATTTGCGGTTGCCACATACACACACAAAATTCCAGATTAAACATCCTTTTGGCAGATATAAATCCGAATAAAGAAAAGGGCTGGTGAAGTTTTACATGATGTATTGTTTATAGGTTTTTTAACTTTTAATGTTTTGTCAAAGTTTAAGTTGTAAAAATCTGTAATATAAGCAAAAAAAATAAAAATATTGGATTAAGTAATTTGCTTGTACGAAAAACCTTTCATGTAAATAAAACTTTAAGTGGTGCTTTAAAAAAACTTATCCCCAATAGTGGAGCGGGAATTATTCGCTTGTGCTAATGTATGTAACACATAAAAATATTGGTACTAGACCAAAGTTTTCTGAATCGATCTATGGAAAAATTGGTGAGAATCGAACAATCATTTCACATAGTCACCATACAAACTTCTTTGCGAAATAGAGTTCTTGTACTCATAAACCATCTTATTATGCTGGTAATTTGAATAAATTTGGTCTTACATTGTCTTAATGAAACCTAAATCGTCCTACCAAACTCAATTTCAAACGCTCCATATATGAGCATAACACACATCAACTATAACTTCCGAAGATATTTCGCTTTTAATGCCACAACTTCCTTTTTTAATGTTGGGCTAATTCCATGTCAAATCGACCAAGAGTGGGACCCGACCCCCTTCGATTTGAATGAAATTTGGTGTGAAGGTTCCTTTCATCCTATAAGGAACATATATTAACGAAAACAAATAAACATAAAAAACTGTTTCAATTTCGTTATTTTTTTTTAACACCTTAAATCACACAAATCAGATTTAAAAAATACTTATTTCTCAAAATTACAATATTAAAATTTTATTTTAGTATTATTCTTTACAGGTTGCAGAAGAAAAAAAATCATATCTTAAAAAAAAAACACCTCCTTCAAAATTTCAGGATTTTTAAAGAACAGTTTGAGGAATTACATAAAAAAAAATCAGCCAAAAAAAAAATTATGTTTTTGACTTAGTCCATTTTTAAAATTTAGTATTTTGTAGATATTACATTTTAAAAAAAAAAATTTTTTTTTAATATATTGTTTGCAGCCCCAAGTATTCTCTTTAAAATGACATACAAATCATCTTCGTATGTGCAGTAGTTTTTGATATATTAAAAAACATAAACTCAACACATTCGGCTAATTCGGCGAAATTATGACATTTTGAATATGACATAACTTTTGCAAAAAAATTTTAAAAATTTTTTTTCGTTAATATATGTTCCTTATAGGATGAAAGGAACCTTCACACCAAGTTTCATTCAAATCGAAGGGGGTCGGGTCCCACTCTTGGTCGATTTGACATGGAATTACCCATTGATAACTTTTGTCATAGCTACGAGTCAATAATTTCCAATTGGTCCCAATAGGGTACACTTTCAAAAGTTTTTCTCTAAATACTGTGTTGTAGGGTATCATATGGTCGACCTTGACCGATTTTACTTTCCTAATTGTTGTTGTTCAATTTTAAAATGTCTAGTTTTTAAAATAAACAAATTTTTGTACCATATTTTCTAAGGATTATTTTATATATACATTTTCTGCCTGGCCCACAATGTCGACAAGAACATTTCTTTCGTATATTCATATTGGAAACAATCACTAATTTTTGTTTTTTGTTATTATTTTCAATATGAAAATGCGAAAGAAATGTTCTTGTCGATATTGTGGGCCAGGCAGTTTATTTTTTGCATGCTCAAAGTCCCTGTGGTAACAGGTTAGACTCAAGTCATTACTGCTTTTTTGTTTTACATAAAAAGCGCTAAGTCATCATCTTTTAGTGGTCCAGACGGTATACCAAGTTGTGTTTTAAAAAATTGCGCACCGGCTTTGGCGATACCTTTGTCTATAATCTTTAATGCATCTTTAAATTGCGGTTACTTTCCGAAAGCTTAAAAAGATTCATATATTATTCCATTGCTTAAATCAGGAAATAAATCAGATATATGCAATTACAGAGGTATAGCTAAACTAAGTGATATACCAAAACTTTCTGAAAAATGTTTAATGGATTGCCTTACTCATCAAGTTTCTGCCTTATTTTCACCACGGCAACATGGCTTTCGGAAAGGATCCTCTACTATGACGAACATTCTCCACTTTACAACGTTAGTTAATAGAGCTTTTGCCAACGGACCCCACACTGACGTCATTTACACTGATTTCAGTAAGGCTTTCGACAAAGTCAACCATACGCTTTTGTTAAAAAAACTGGACGTCATGGTTTTCAATAGTAACGGCCTGAGCTGGATCAAATCATAAATGTTGTGTTGAACTCAATCTGTAAAATTTAATTCTGCAGTTTCGAAAAAAATCAATGTAAAGTCTGGAGTACCTCAGGGTAGCCATATTGGTCCAATTCTGTTCCTTCTTTTTATTAATGATTTGCCTGAAGCAATTTAACATTCTAATGTGTTGATGTATGCAGACGACGTTAAATTATTTTTAAGTGTTAAACTTCCTTGTGATCAACAACATCTACAAAATGGCCTGGATAGTTTTAACAAATGGTGTAAACTTAACCTGATGGAACTAAATTTAAAAAAATGCAAGCATATGCAATTTTCTAGGGTAAAAAAGAGGGCTTACTCCAACGTTCTTGATGGCTGTAATTTACAAACTGTTAGTGAAATAATGGATTTGGGAATATTGTTAGACCAAAAACTTAATTTTATTCAATATATAACGATGACTGTAAATAAATCACGCAGTGTTCTGGCCAGGGACCGAAAATAACAGTTATTTTGAAATTTTAAAACAAAAAAAGCATATAGAAGTAAATGCTGGCAAACTAATTCAAGTATAACATATTGATCCTAATGAACTTTTCTATGATAAAATAGTATGATTTTAAAAGTTTTGATTTTTATTTTTTCGATATTTTTTGATTGTTATTTTTTGGACAAAAGGGACAGTTATTTTTTGATTTTTATTTTTTCGAGCAAAAATAAAAATTATTCCTTAAAGAAATATACGTGTTATAATTATTGAGTTGTCTTTAAATATTTATTTAAATGTTTGATCAGCATTGGGATATCTTATGCACATTAAAATAAATATTTAAAGTCAACTAAATAATTATAGCACGTACATTTCTTTAAAGAATAATTTTTATTTTTGCTCAAAAAAATTAAAATCATAAAAATTTTTGATCGAAAAATTAAAAATCAAAAAATAACTGTTATTATTGTTCAAAAAATTAAAAAAATCATAAAATAACTGGTATTTTTAATCGAAAAAATAAAAATCATAAAATAACTGTTATTTTTGTTCAAAAAATAGAAAATCAAAAAATAACTGTAATCATCACACTTTTATAAAAAAAGAAATAACTGTTACGGTCCCTGGTTCGGGCTTTTATTAAAAGATGGGCAATGGAATTTACTGATCCCTTAACCACAAAAAGGCTTTTTACTTCGCTCGTTAGACCAATTTTAGAATATGGCAGCAATATTTGGGACCCGATCTATAATATCCACAACGATCATATCGAATCAGTTCAAAAACAATTTCTTATTTTCTGCTTAAGAAATAATTATAGAGGACGCCTGGTACTACCTTCATACTAAACAAGACTGGCTGAAATTAATCTACCAACTTTAAAAAGCCGTACAATGATGCTTAATATATCTTTTATGTTCAGTCTTATAGATGGTAGCACACATTCTTAATTTTTATTAAGTAACGTAACTTTTAATATCCCTCAGCGCTCACTTTGTTTTTTCAATCCTCTATATGTCAGGACATGCCGAACTAACTTTGCGATGTCAGATCCACTAAGAAAATTATGCAGCTGTTTTAATGAAATGTATAACTTTATCGACTATTCTCTAAAGATTAACATCATAAAAAGCAATGTCATATTATTTTTAAATCAATAATGTTTACTATAATCTTCCTTTCTATGCATAAATGTAAAAAAAATAAATATTATGTAACTACACTAAGATAGTCTGTAAGGAATTTGTCCATAGACTTAAATTAAATAAAAAAAAAAAAATTAAATAAGAAACTTTTAAAAAATCCAATGATTAAAAGGGCTAAAATATTTTCTTTCTTAAAAGGTACCATAACGTTTATAAGACGTCTCGAGAATGTGTTAATTACATCGAGAATTGTGTAGAAAAATGGGATGTCTCTGGGAGAGATAGTCAGACGTAAAATGGATACCCTTTAATGGGTTCGTCCACATAGGGATATACATGGAAACTGTATAACTGACTTATTGGCGCATGAACCACTTTGAATCATAACGGTACAATATATCAAAAAGGTGTTCCACTTTCACGGAATAAGCATCTTATCGCACATAATTTCATCGCAACGCTTTTTAAAGAAGGTTTAATTATCAAGAAGAAAAAAAAAACATGCAGAAGGCACGCCTTAAAGTGCCGAAATATTGGATTAAATAAATTTAAAAAATAGAAAATGGGAATTTTTGCTTCTCGTTTTACTTTTTAGACATGAAAATAATGTAAATACCACCCAAAATGTGGCATCAATTGATATCACTGTCGTCATAGCATAGATGACGCATAACATACGACAAAATTGTATGATGACGTTCGTCATTGGATTGATGTCCCGTTTTGCCTTATTGATGCCATTTGTAAAAGCATCGATTACACCATTCTGGTGCTAGAGCATCATCAATATGGATACGCATTTTTCTATGAGTGTACGAAATTGAGTTTCGTAATTTCGTTAAAGTTTTTCATTGGATTTATTACAATTTTCTCTTTTAAAAGAAAAATCCAACTAATTGTTATACATTTTTTCAATAGATTTTTTAAAATTAAAATCATCAATTAATCAATTAATTAAAATATGTATTTTAGCATTTTTATGTCAATGAAAAAAAGGAAACTTTTGTAACTTCATATTTTCAATGAAAAGTGTCACCAAATTAATGAAAACGAAATAAAGTTCTCTAACCACAAAATATCTATAACTAGAAAATATTTTCTTCGTAGAATTGTTATAAAAACGAATTAATAATTAAATTTTTCGCAATAGACACGAACATTTTTGAAAAAATAGTAAATATTTATTATTCATAACATCAATGGAAAAACAATTTCGTTGCGATAATACAATTCTAAGTGTAACTAAATGTTAGTGTAATGAAGTAAATTATCATATTTAACCTTATTTAACCGTAGAACGCATAACCGGGTACCCGTGTGTCGACTAGCAATTTTAAATGTTTCTAGCTGCGAAGGCAATATAAACTTACAGAATATTAAAACTTCGGATCAAGGGTCTTCAAGTCTTTTTGAGTCGTTTTATTGACCATTTTTGAAATTCAGTTCAGCGGTTTTGCATTTATAAGCTACCAAAAATTACACCTACGCAAACACATAACCGGCGTACCTGTGTACCCAATAGTTTTCATATAAAAAAATGAGCAAATAAGAGACTCTTCAAAGATCTTTTTAATCAAATATATTAATTTAATAATTAGTATTGTGGTTATTTTATTGAACTGTTAATGGTTTTTAATCAGGCTAAAGTTGATTGAATTTAATTTTCATTAAATTATTTTTATGAAAAAAAGGAATTTTACAACATGAATTGAATTAACCCATTCGTGGCCACCGTGCCAATTTTGGCACACTTGATTATTGAGTGGTTATTATAAAAATATTGGCAATATTTAATAAAACATTACGTTATTTAGTAGTGGAGGGTGAAATGATTAAATATAATAAATAACTATTTAATGAAGTTTATTAGTTTTCTGGCAATGAGCTGTTAAACCACAGCAAAATTCCACCAGCGGAGGCAGGTATCGGTTATAATTATTATAACTTGTGCGTAAAGTAATTTGTTATTTATACTTCTAATTTTATCAATATATAATATCAATATATAACGAAACATTTGCAATAATTTTTAGTTTGATAAACAAGATAAAACAGTTTTTATAACGCCTAAAATGTTACTGTGCCAATTTTGGTACAACGGCCACAAGTGTACATTGTTCTCTCGTCAAAACGCAAAGACACGAATGTGTAAACGACTGTATATTTCTTGTGTTTTCGCCGCTACATAAAACAGGGAATCCCCAAATAAGAATGCAAAATCTCTGTTTGTTTATTTTACATTCACTAGTTTGATTTTTCAGTTGATATTTGGTATTGAAGCTTTTAACACGCGCTGTAAGTTTTTAAAAATGAATCGGCAACAACATTTTAGAGTCAACTTTTTCACAAGTTGCGACCTACTAAATGATTTACGCCACATAGGCTACTGTGCTACAGGAACCATTGGAGAAAATCGCACCAAGAAATGTCCACTACCAGATGCAAAGGAAATGAGTAAGAAACCAAGAGCGGAGTTCGATTACAGGTTCGACAAAAATAATGAGTTATTATTGGTCCGCTGGAAAGACAATAGTATTTGCCCTATGGCTACCAATTATGATTCCTATGAGCCGGTAGGAAATGTAAAAGCCTGGTGTTCAGCTAAAAAGCAAAAAACTGATATGCAAATTCCACTTTTATTCCAAAACTACAACAAGGGCATGGGTGGAGTAGATGAAATGGACCAATCAATATCATTGTATAGAATTGCCATGCATGGCAAAAAAAGGTGGTGGGTTTTATTCACTTACATGATTGATATGGCCATATCAAATGCGTGGCGCTTGCATGTTCTTACTAATGAAAACCCCATGGATCAGTTATTATTTCGACGAACTACAGCTAGGTTTTACCTAAATCATTCACCCAGAAGAATCTCCACTCGCCCTTCCTCATCAAATATCGAAGGCCTCAAACTGGACGGCGTTAATCATATTCCTGAAAAGCTTCCACATCGTTTGCGTTGCTCCATCTGCCACGACAGAAGCCGTTGGTGTTGCAAAAAGTGCAAAAAAACACTTTGCATTGAAAAATCTTGTTTCGCAAAATTTCACTCATAAGTGGTCGGTGTGCCAATTTGGGCTCACCCCTGTAGAATCCAGGAAAATATTTATTTCTTAATTTTTTATAATTCCCTTGTTTATTTGTATTACTAATAATAAATAAAAAATGAAATTTCTTAATTTGTCCTTATAGTTTTTGTTTGGCCACGAATGGGTTAAAATGTATTGATAATTTTTCATTTTTGACTGAGCTGGAAATTGAACCCAGGTTTTAACGGACTGGCTACCCTGACATGTTTCGATTGTAACCACACTATCTCATCAGAGGTGTTTGCCGTTTAATACTCACTGCCTTGCTTTTTTAATAGGTATTTTTTTTAAATTGTTTAACCACTGAATAACAAATAATTCGATGGCATATGTAAAACAAACGACAGAACTGCTGAAAAATTATTTTACAAATGGCGATAACAAAATATTATTAGAGTAAAGATATTTTGTTTGCATCTTGAACATATTATCAGTACACGTGTAGAAAGTTATCATGTTATGGCTATTAAATATCATAAAATGGTTGCGAGGAATATAATCTGTTTGCAAAGTTATCATTATTTAGTTGTTATGAAAAATTATTATTTTTCAGTGAACCATACTTTAATTTTTAATTGTGATAAACATTGACATGCTTACAGTAACTACAATATTGTAGATATTATATAAAAATAAAAATATTTTGTGTACGACAACAATATATTGTTACAATAAATATAGTGTAGTTGCCGCAACCATTCCCAACCATATTTTTTCTCTGCGTGCATGGTTGAATTTGTCAAACTCTGAAACAAGGAAATGTTAAATTAAGTTGGGCCAAAAACTTGACGTTAAGGTGTGACTCAGAATTAACATAGAGCCTTATGGTTGCACCACCCTTTATAAGTAAAATTCATACTCATATATTACACAGTGCAACACATTAAAAATTCCCTTGCTTTGGTCCATTGTTTAAGGTTAAATTGAGAGTGCTAATAACGGTGGCATCATGAGTTTTCATGAGCCTTAAAATACTTTTTACACTATTAATCTAATCATAATAATTTTTCATTTAAGAAGAGTCATATTGATGAGAATATCAGAATATCTAACTTGTATTGCAAAGATGTTGAAAATTGTGTTTTTTTTTTAGGTTAGTACTTAACACTTTGAGAAATCCAATGCTTTTTTGCGCTATTGTTTCATATATGCACAAACTAGAAATTCCAACGAACAATTATTGTTAAAAAATTTTAAATCCATTAGAAGGCTCCCGGAATATTTAGAAACCAACTTCACGTTTTATCACATTTTCTACAATTTTTAAATAATACCAAAAATAACAATCAACATAATGATAACGGGGCTCCCACCAGACCATTTCTGTCACAAACTTAAGAGCGGATCTTTTCCCATTTGTCGTAAGGATACAGCGCAATTTTGCCAAACGGTATTTAACACCCACTATATGTCTTGATTTGAAATAAAAATTTTAAAATATTTTAAAAGTATGCAGCTTTCACGAAGTCTAACGGATTACTATACTGTGCCAAAATTTAACAATCACAAGTAACACAAAAACTGTCAGGATTATTTGTACAACAAATATAATTTATAGCTAATAAATCAATGAGTGTTTAAACGCTGGCTTAGTTGAACTTAACTTAAATTTATATGTAGTTTAAGCTCAACAGTTGTAAATCAGTGTCCCATGTATTATATGTAATTTAAATAGTAACATATGGCAGCACTACGATAAATTTTGTCAAATTCATATGGTCTGCATTGGTAGTTAAAACGCCCAATATTATGCATTTAAAGATTATTTATATATTTACTGATTTATAGATTTGTTGGTTAAAACACAATTTGAACCAAAAAGAGAGTAACTTGATCTGATTTATAAGCCCTTAGTGTCAAACAAAAAACGAAAATCTAAGTTCTAAAGTTAACAAAAGAAAAGTTGTTAAAGAAAAATTGCTGCCATACTTGAAAAACACTTGTCAAATAGAGATAAAAAAGAAATCCTAGGAAACATACAATTTTTCTTCTGTTGTTGACCAGTGCCCATGTTCTGTATCTCCCGCGTCGAGAAACTTTTTGATTGAAATGTGAGAAATGAAACAAAAATGACATAAAGTGAAACAAACAACTGTTTTTCTCATTTAACTGCGAATGTAACAATTTAGGCGAGTAATTGCTGTCACGTAAGGAAATTACTCGCCAATTTACAGCAAAAGTGTGTCTGTCAAATGCTTGTGAGAAGGTTCCCGCCTTGAACTGTCAAATAAACTCACGCATAAAAACGACGTGAGAAAAAAATTTTAGCACTAAAAAATATATTAAAAATGCAAAATGAATCGAATAATAACACGGAAGAGGAAAGCATTTTGTTTTTGTCAGATTTTTTCATTGTTTAATTATTTTGCTTTTAACATTTTTAAAAAAATAAACGTTAATGCCGAAGCCACATTTAAGTCACAATTTACATTATTTAGTATAGCCGAAGGTTGTATTTTCGCTGCATTCGTTAAAAATTTTTAAATTTTAGAAAATGTTGGTCGCCGTCAACGATATGTATGCCTGGCTCTCGCAACGTCTGCCACTTCGCATCGGCTTCAAGTTGAACATTATTACGTAACGACCCAGTAAAAAATGTGCTCCAAAAGGAGCAGGTTTTATGTATGAATTCATACCTCAAATCGCTTCAAACCTGCTGATCGGATGTCTGATTTTTGTATGGGGTGTTCCCGGTTTTAAAGACTACTTTCGGATTACAATAAGCGCTTCTTTTAACCTAATAATTTATGCAAAAGCAAAGCACTTTACTCAAGTGCGTTTTAAGGCCTTGCTATATTAACATATTCATTAATGTATGGAAGCATTTGCTAAAATGCTTCATTAAAGCTTTTATCAGGCGCTTTTTGACATCGCTTTATTCACTTACTGCGCCCATTAAGAGCGTTATGCCCTTTAATTCCACATACAAAAGGCACGAATTTCCACTTTTATTATTGAGCTCATTATTTCCAATCCATTTTCATTTAACTGCAAAAACAAATTAACATCTACCGGTTTTTGTTTTCCTACATAACTTCCAATAAGGAAAACTTTCACCATAGGCATATTGACATCGCGTCCTAGAATTGGCCATAACCCTGTAGCTGAGCTCTTAAAAAGAGGCAAGCCGTCAATACCTATATCTAACGCAATTTTTTTAATTTTTTCTTTTTCTATAACATCTTTAATCTTTAAGAGATTTTGCACTATTCCTATGTGAAAATAGGATCCTGGTTCAACAATTCTTTTTTCGACCAATTGCCTTGTTCCAGCAAGATTTTTCAGATTAAGTGGCATTTGAAGTAATGCAGAAGTTGATTCTACGGATGGGTGGTACTTCGAAACCCATTCTTTAATGTCTTCTTCTAAATTTGTACTTTTAAAAGGATCTATATTTTCTTCTTCAGAAACATCAGGGATTTCTCCGCAATTGCAGTTATCCAAATTTATTTCCACGGGAAGGCGTGCAACATTTTTCTTTTTTTCCTTTCATATTAATTTGCTTAAATGCCTTTTTCCATTCATTTTTGCAATTTATTTTAACTTATGTTTTGTCACTTCGCGCAAACGTTGTCACCAACAAAAGAAAAATTATATTTGAGTGTTTTTGCTTACGAAAAATCCACAATTACCAAGAAGCGCCCTTCAATATTCGTTTTGTAGTTGACTTTCGTTGTCATGCGTAAGTGTGTAGACTATAATTTTATTTTTATTTTTTCGCTTTAAAACTTTTTTTGTTGTCAGCACTAAAATATCAGCTTTTTTGTATATTTTTCGTAAGCATCTACTGCTGCAAAAGAGCTCTCTTATTGAAGCGCTCGATTATGCGCTTTTTCTCTCAGTGCTTAAAAAAACACTAATTTTTATTTACTGGGGACGTAATCACTTTTGATAGTTTTCGACATGAGTTACAGACACAGCTTTTTCTCACTTTTCGAGAAACGATGGAATATTTTATTTCACATCTTTTCGATGCGAGTAGCTCTCACCAAAGTTACAGAACATGGGTACAATGTTATTAAAGCAAAAACGATTTTGTACGCAAGACTAAAAATAAAATTTTAGAACTTATTTTCACAAAATATTCTCATAGGCCTTAAAGAAGATAACATTTCAGATTTGCTTGTTACACACCTGACAGCACAAAAATGTTCAAAACAATATAGATACACAAATTGTTTAAGCAAAAAGAAAAAAAAAATTTAAAAGTCTGCCTTACTCGGCTGTAATCAACTTTTAACACTTATTAACCCTTAAACCTGTTAACTTGAATTTTTTTTATTACAGTTTAATAATAAAGTTATTATTGTTATATATAATGCGGGGATTCACAGGGTGTGCTATCAAGTCATAATGTCCTAAATAATATTTTACAATTGTTTAAAAAAAAAAATATTGTTGTGTTTAAAACAACATAAAAAAATATTTTTTTTTAAACAATTGTAAAATATTATTTAGGATATTATGACAATATGACTTGATAGCACACCTTGTGAATCCCCCCAATATTTATAGTGGGACACGTTTATTTCTCATCATGTTTTTATGCGTTAAAAAAATCGCAGTCACTTTTAAACCACAAATCATAACATATTTTTAGGCTGTATAAACATTTACTTTATTCTTAAGTCAAATGTTCGTTTAACATGTTTTCTTAATGGATTTAAGAACAATGAAATAATCGATTTACATTTACCGAACAAAATTTTCACTTTAAATTTATTTAATAAATTTATTAAGGTCGTTTAAGCACAAATTGTGAACTATAAAGAGAACACGTAAATATTAAAGCATATTTTAAGGGGCAAGAAAGTAACTTAAATTTACCATACATACAACATGTTACAACTGGTATTTGTGGGGCCAAACTTTGTATATGTATACATATATAAATATATTTGAAGTCATTATAAAAAAATTGTTGTTCCCTGTGAAACTTTTTTAATATGAACCATAAAGAACATATATTCCAGGTCCTTGAGTAATTCTAAGTCGATTTGGTCATATCGGTCCGTCTATCTGTATGTACAAAACACTAGAAAATAACAAGTTTGGTGTCAAATCGTTCCTAGTTCTCTTAAGGAGTAGGAAAAGAGTTATTAACCCAAATGTGGAACAAACATTTATATTTTGTTATAAAAAACTAACACACATTCATAACAGAACGCACCGATCCGCATTAAATTTTGCAAAAATGCGTTTTAATGTGACTGGAAGTCGTACAACTAAATTTTTTGAAGTTCAGTCGGCAATTTACCATAAGCCAATTCTCGTAAAATACTTTAGAAAGCTTGAAACCTTCAAAAATAACTCTTTTCGGTCTGCTATAGTTTAAAAAAAAATCAAACTGTTAATTTTTTTTAAACAATAAGAATTCACACTGTACAATTTCGTGAAGATCGACCCACAATATACTATAGGCCATGTCCGTCCGTCTGTTGAAAGAACGCTTACCACACAGAAAAAATTTAAAATTGTCTCTTATCACCAAATTCATTTCCAATTCATAGAATCAAGCAAAAAATTTTTCGATTTTGTACCTATTACCAAAATGATTATATTGATTACTAAAAATTTTAACAATTTTAAAATTGTGAATATATTTTTTTCAATAAAGGATATTTTTAATTTTAATTAAAAAATGATCAAAAAACTTTGCCGTTTCAAATAATGTGTTAACTGATTTAATTAAATATAGCTCAGGTTTTGACAATTTCCAACAAAAATTCTACAAATTTAAATCATTTTAAACATGCTTAAGTTCATTGAATTAAATTTTTATTTAATTATTTTTATGAAGAAAGGAATTTTACAACATGAAATGAATTTAAGTTTATTGATATTTTTTCATTCCTGACTGAGGTGCGAATTGAATCCAGGTTTTCACAGACAAGTTGCCCTGACTAGTTTCGATACAATCTCTTCAGAGGCGTTTAGCACTCACCGCCATTGACGACGAATGACGTCATTAGTCAAACATCATTCATTAAACCAAATGGTATTTTACCTTGGTAGATAGAAATTTGCTTTGAATGAATGATTACCTATTTTAATTTATTTACATGTTCTTCCTTACTTCTGTTTTTCACACTATTTGTCCACTATTCTTCTTGAAATCCAAAGTACAGTTTTTGTTTTTCTTGTTTTTCCTTTTTTTCTTGTTGACCTTTTTCAGCACAACTTGAAGGACAAATGTAAACATATAGCTCGTTCCTTAGCTGTTAACAATAATTAGTACTGAGGTTAGTTTATTGAACTTTTAATGGTTTTTAATATAAATTTCGATATTTTAATCAGGCTTAAGTTCATTGAATTAAATTTTCATTAAATTATTTTTTATGAAGAAAGGAATTTTGCAACATAAAAATAATTAAAATTTATTGATAATTTTTTTTTTTTTTTTTTTTTTATCAAAAAAAAATCTGGGTTTAATTCCCAGCTCAGTCAAGAATAAAAAATTATCAATAAATTTTAAGATTCCTTTCTTCAAAAAAATAATTTAATGAAAATTAAAATCAATGAACTTAAGCCTGATTAAAATATCGAAATTTGAATTAAAAACCTTTAAGAGTTCAATACAATAACCACAATACTAATTAGATTAAATTATTATTAACAAGATTTTTCTATTTTATTTTTGATAAAAACACTGAAATTTATTGTTGAGGGAAAGCTGGTTTCTATGCGCATTTCGCTGGTTGCTTAGGCCAGTTCGTCAGGAAACTTTTTCCAAAGACTTTAAAAAAGCTAAAAAGATTATGTATATAAATAAGACTATAAAGTGAATAAGAACTTTAAGCAATCAGGTCTAACTTGTAACAATCGGCCTTATTGTGGTTGTCGTTGTCGTATACGACTGTGTAGTTTTTTGTAAAAGATTAACGTAACACACATCAAGGCTGAATATCAAAGCTTCAACAAAACAACATCAATAAACAGCTTTCCCTGAACAATAAATTTCAGTGTTTTTATGAAAAATTTAAAATTTAGAATTTAGCTTCATAGAAAAATGTTATTAACAAGGCCCGGATTTTTATGCAAATGTATATTTGTTGTCGTCAGTCTGAGATCAACATAAACTTAATATCTTTGCAAATCAAGAAATTTGCAGTAAAATGGCATCGATTTGTTAGTGCATATTTTGCTTTAACTGCATATTTTTGTTGCATATTTTTAAAACTATGTGTTTTATTTGCAAAATTATATATAATTATAATATATAATTGCAATTTTTATTGCAATTTTTCTCGATCCTATACCTCAAAAATCAATAGTGTGAAGCAAACTAACCCGAAGAAGCAACGTCTTCTATCTCAAACTTGTTAAATAAAAAGCATGATTTAATGAATTTAATGTGTTTTTGTTACATTTTTCATATATTTTTCGAATTTTTGATGTAAAATACAGCTGAAAAATATGAAAACAGAATTTTCCAGGACATTAATTTCCTCAAGAATTTTGAATTATTAGGAAAATTTTTCGAATGATTAGTTTACTAAATTTCCCACATTTTGGCAGCTTTGAGCCAAAAATTATGAAAGGAGATATAAAAAACGTAACTTTTCTTTACAATTGTGCCGAAGACTGAAAAGCAAAATTCCAATTGATTTCGGAGATAAGGCCGTGAAAAAATTGCAGGTTCATAAATATTGTTTCACAGTTTTTATTTATAGAATCTGCATAAATTAAATATGAACTAACCATTATTAATCAAATGTAAAGCAAGAGTCACACTTATGAAATATTTGACCAAATAAGCATAACCACTTCTTTTTTTAATAGTAAGTGAGATTGAACACGGTCATAATATCGCAAAATAAAACTAATTATACTGATAGACCTAGCGAAAAACTGTTTTTTGTAAGATGTTGTATTATAATCAAAATAAATATTGTAATTTAAGGAAATTATATTATAGTTTGCCCGTTGGTAACGTTTTTTTTTCGTCAAATATTTGCCAAGTGCAGCTTTGTATGCTAGACATATGCTAAAAATTTCGTCTGCACGGCTTCTGTTCATCAGAGTAGGTGCTTATCGCTCATCTGATTGGGTGAGTGCTGCAGTGTCTCTTTTCCTCAAGCGAGTGTGACCGCCATAATTTAAAATATTTGGAGCTAGTGGATTTGGGTGTATTTCCAGCCTTTTCTAATATTATACTGTATATTTCGTTATCATAGTTTTTACTTATGGTACATTGAGATCCTTGTAGATATTTGTGTTTTGAACATACCCAGGAGCGGCTGTGATTATTCGAAGCAGCTTATCTTGGCGCCATTGAATTTTTTCTATATTAAAGGTCGAGGCTGTGCCCCATAGTTGAATACGGCAGCACCAGATTGGTTTTAATATAGAGTTGTAAAGTAGAAGTTTTCAGTCGATACAAAGGACAGAATTTCTTCTAATAAACCAATGAAGTTGAATGACTTTTAGTTTAATTAAAGTTAATTTGGCCTATGTATGCCATTTCTACGTTAATCACCGATCTAGATGTATACCGAGATATTTTACATGAGAATGTTGAAGAATTATTTGATGATTGATTTTAGTAGGGGGGCATGATTCCCGGCACAAGGTGAATTTTATGTGTACGCATTTTGCTCGTTGACCTTTATCCAAATTGTTTTAATCACTTTACATACTTCAAATATATGATCCTGTAAGTAACGATATGCTTCATGGCGAGTTTCGTGCACCCTTAGAAAAGCTGTATCATCTGCAAAGGGTGAAGTTTGGGTATCGTTGTTTGTTGGAAGGTCCGAAGTATATATACATGTTAAAATAAATCCAAGCAGCAGCTTAACTAGTAAAACGCAAATGGGATTTTCTTAGTTACAATAAGTACTGCGAGAAAAATTCCACAAGAGAAATAGTTTGCATTACATGTGTTGCACTGTGTTATTTCAAAACTTCGCGTTTTTGTTTTAATTTTTGATTCCTTTTTTTAACATTGGAGAGGTCTTTGTCGTTTAAAATTAGTACAACTTTTAACTCAACTGTTACTTAAAATAACCCTAAAAGTATGCATTCCTTTCAACTTTTCTATTACACAAGAATAATAGCCTACCACAAGGGAATTTATTTTAAAATTAAATTTATCCACAATACATTAATGATCCCATTGAAATTTTATTTCTAAAAAAATGTTGCTCTCGAAGCAATAAATAGCGAGGAAATGTATAAAAATTGTAATGTATGTATGTGTTGTTACAAATACATTGACTTAAATGTTTCTATAAAACTTATTTAGGATATAGATATGTAATGCTTAATCAAAAATGCATGGCATACAATTATGGACTTAATGTTTCTTATATATATATAGTGGAATTTAATTTTAAAGTTAAAAAAGAGAAAGCAAAAACACTTGCAGCAGCAAGGAAAATAATAACAAATGTTTTAAAGTAATTGCATGATCCTTTGCTAATTTAAGGCGGTAGTTCAGCTCAAAATTTATATATGTTAAGTAGCTTTGTTAAAAATATTTAAAACTAGTTTAATTAAACTTATAAAAATTCTGTTAATTAAATTTCTTCAAAGATGCCATTCTACATGAGTCGTTGTCCTGGTCGAAGTCGTTTAAATTTTTATCGATAACACTTTTAATGTAAATCAATTAAAATAGATAATTATTCACAAGAAACATCGACCCACTAATAAAGTGAAAATACCATTTGGTTTAAAGATTGTTATTTGACTATTGACTGCCAGCTGTCGTCAATAGCGGTGAGTGTCAAACGGCGAAGATTTATGACGAAATATTGTGGTTGCTATTGAAATATGTCAAATCGACCTGTCCGTAAACGTGGGTTCGATCCCCAGGTCAGTCAAGAATAAAAAATTATCAAAAAATTTTAATTCATTTCATGTTGTAAAATTCCTTTCTTCATAAAAATAATTTAATGAAAATTTATTTTAATGATCTTTAGCCTGATTAAAAAATAAAAATTTGGATTACAAACCATAAACAGTTCAATATAATAACCACATTTCTTATTATTTTAAATTTACGACAATGTAAAACAGATAAAAAGATTGTCGTATTTGTGTTGTTTGCGACAATAAATTTCAACTACGGCAACGCCACTCATAATTAGGCCGTTTATATTAATTTTATCGTTAGCCAACCGTTAAAGTCCCCTTTACACTATTCTACAAGCTTTTAGATTTTTGCTCTCACAAAATCCAATGAGTTTTGGTTTGATAGTCAAACAATCAAATATAAAATCTTTTTTATTATTTTTTGCTTACACACTATCACACTTGAAATCAATAGAAAACTCGTTGCAAAATATATTGGCAGCTGTCCGCTATAAAAAACAATTATATTTTGTTTATAAGCAGCTGTCCAGTATAAAAAACAATTATATTTTTGCTTTGGGAGGGCTTTAATCTTTGGCATGATTTTAACAGATATTAAAAAGACAAATAAAATGAGCAGCTAAAAACATAAAATGTAATATTTCATTAATATTTAATAATTTTTATTCTGATGCTGGCGGAAATTTATTCAACAACTGCTTTTGTCATTTTCTTCACGGTTGGGAAACTCGATATAAACTTTTTCGTCTGTCTGATTTATTTAAAATTTTTATATAAGCACCTGTAATTTTTTGTATTTATTTTTCTCATTTTTATTTTATTAGAAACAATTAAAACTTTCCATCCCTGAATTTATAAGCTAATCGTTTCGAGAAATTTGAAAAAATGTTCAGAACAAAATTTTAATTTTCCATCCCCGATTTTCTTCTTATGCTTTTGTATTCACACCACTCTGAGTAAATGAAAAATTTCCAAAAATGGTCCGAGCAAAATTTAAATTTTCCATCCCTGATTTTCTTCTTATGCTTTTGTATACACACCACTCTGAGTAAATGAAAAATCTTATCGTTTCGAAAAATTTTCAGAACAAAATTTTAATTCTCCATCCCTGATTTTCTTCTTATGCTTTTGTATACACACCACTCTGAGTAAATGAAAAATCTTATCGTTTCGAAAAATTTCCAAAAATGGTCCGAGCAAAATTTAAATTTTCCATCCCTGATTTTTTTCTTGTGCCTTTGTAAAAACACAACTCTGATAAAATTAAAAATCCTATAACAAGAAAATACAATATAATAGTCTGGTAGTGTATAAAAAAGTAATTTCTAAAAAATTTTTAGGGAATAGAGCTATTACAAAAAGCTTTATAAAATACATAACTGAAATTTAACTCATAGAATAAATTCGAAAAATGAAAAATGTTGAATATAAAACTATTAATTTTTTTTTTTTTTTTTTTTTTTTTTTTTTTTTTTTTTTTTTTTTTTTTTTTTTTTGAAAAATACTGCAAAAGCAATCATGAACAAAATTTTGTGGCATAATTTAAGGCTACAATTCTTTCAAATAATATTAAGGTCTGATTGGTAGAGAGCTTTGTTCGTTTGACAATCAAGGTATAAGAGATGTGTTCGATTTTAGGTGTTAGATTCTATGAAATATTATTGCATATCGCACTGGTTCCTCTAAGGGAACCAGCCACTGTAAAAGTTTTACAGCATTTCTGCAGTCTTTCCTAAAATAAAAATACATTTGTATTTCTCTTTGTGATATAAGAGAACATATTAAAAATATATAAGTTTTTTGGCTCTACTAAAAATTTAAAAATTTTAAATTAATCTCCGATAGAGGAGCCGGTGCGATATGTTAAGATTTATAATTTGCTAGATATCTGTAACTTAAAATTTAAGTAACATAAAAAAGTTTTGCGTTTATCAATTAGTTAATTTTAAAAATTTGATTTTGATTGGAAGCAAAAGATTCTTTAAAAATAAATTTTTCTGTTGCATAGGTTAAGGATGCAGGTTCAGAAAAAGAAACTTTTACATATGCTATTATCGATAAACATTTTTACAAAGTCTATATTTTATAAAAACATATTTACAATATATATTCTAGTTGTCTTTTTTTATTTTAAGAACTCATAGAATAACAATTAAATGGCTTTTCTTAAAGTGCAATATTGGAAGAAAGTAGGGTATACTTTAAGTTTATATATTTTAAAAATGCATATGCCATTGCAATTAATTGCATTTAAACAGAAAACGTGTATCTGTTAAAAATATTTATACAATATTGGGCATACATTTAGGCTGCAAATTCTTAAAAATGTATTGCATATGGTGTTGGGTATTTTTATTACAACATTTTTTAACTTTAGTAGGATAAAATCTATTTATATTTTAATTTAAATCTCGTCATATTCAATTGTACAGTAAAATTTCCTTTAAATAAATAATAAACACTTTAAATAATTTAAAATTCTTAGTATTTTCCATGGTAGAAGAAGCACAAGGTAGAGTCATTGAAAATTTTTTTCTCAGTTTTAAAACCCATATAACGTCAAACAAAAGAAAATAAGGAAAAAATTTAAAACAAGCGTCAAAAATTAATTACACATTATATTGGTAAATTGTATATGTTTTCCCTAATGAACATACCTGGTACTTATCTACCATGGTACTTTCAAAAACTTTTTTTTTTGTCTTATATCAATTAATTTTATAATATTCGTATGTTATTAAATTTTTCATAATTTGTTAGCAATTTTAATAACATATTTATGATATTAATGCAAATTTCAGTTCGATTAGAAGCTTAAGGATCTTTAAAAATAATTTGTTTGTGTTACATAAGTTAAGGATGCAGGATCAAATAAAAATACTTTTACATATGATATCGATTAAACATTATATTTTTTAAAAATATATTTACCATATATATTCTAATAGTCTTTTTTTAATTTAATTTGCATGGCTATCCTTAAAGTGAAATATTAGAAAATAGTAGGGTATACTTTAAGGCTATATATTTTAAAAATGCATGTGCTGTTGTTATTGATTGCATTAAAACAGAAAACGTGTATCTGTTAAAAATATTTATACAACATTGGGTATACATTTATGCTGCAAATTCTTAAAAATGTATTGCATATGGTGTGGGACATTTTCGAAAAAAAAAAAATTTACTTAAATAGGAAAAAAATCCATTTATATTTCAATTTAAATCTCATAAATTTCAATTATACAGTTTATATTCCTTTAAAAATAATCATAACCACTTCAATAAATTAACAATTTTTAGTATTTTCAAATACTTATTTTTTCTATTATCAATTAATTTTATAATACCCGTACATTATTAAATTTTCCATAATTTCTTAGCAATTTCGATAATATATTTATGACTATATTTCAAGCAATCAATGCATTCATTTTTATCAAAATCAAAAATAAGTAATTTAACTTCGAACTCAATAGCAGTTTGTCAATAATATTCTATTGTTATTAAATTTATTGGTTCAAATGTTTTTAATTTCATTTCAGTTTTGTATGCAATTTGTCGCTTGTCTTCTTTTTGTTAGATAATTTAAAAAAAAAAGAAATTAATTTTCAAGTTGGTTGCTCTTCAATTATTTAGATTTATTTTCCTGTTTGTTTAACCATAAAAATTTTGATTTTTTTTTTTTTTTTGCTTTGTTGATTTATGGCATTTATATTATTTTTTAAGGAGAAGTACTTGTAAATTTTTAGGATATTAATAAATTTTTGATAATGGGTGGCGCTATTTTTTTAAATTTTTAAAAATGATTTTTTAGTGGAAAAATTGTTAAAATTTGTGACACAATAAAAATGATTTAAGGCATTTTATGTTTTTGACTTTTTGAAAAAAGTCGACACCTTATATTCATATCTAACGCTGTAAAAATATCGTGCTATTTTGTCTACTTTTTGGTAACGAACCGGTTGGTTTAAAAATTCTTTTTCATATGCATTTAATGTTAAATTAAAAACTGGTTTGTTTCTAATTTTGAGTTAATGCAAGTGCGATATATTTGCTGTAGTTTATGCTTCTTATGCTGCCTTTACACATGCAAGTAGTGGCATGCCACTGTTGTATACATATTTATCAAAAAAAAATTTTTCGAAATAGTCGAATCTCATGCCATTTGCTTTTCAGTTTACACATGCCACTGCGAGTTTTCAAAATGTCGTCGAAGTGACATCTTGAGAAAATTTCTTTTATTTCTCAAATTAAACAGAAAACAAAATATAGTTAGCAAGTTCATCTAAGAGGCAAATTTTTGGGGAAATGGTTTACATTTATTTAAATTAGCATTATTTTTTATCAATATAAGTTCTATATAATTAACAAAATTGCCTTTTTTTAATGCGGGTTTCAAAAAATTAATCATAATAATACAACTAACAAGTTAAAACTATAATTACATTTTGAAAATAATCCAGTAAATTTGCATTAAATCCTTAACAGGGTAACATTGTTCATCGTTTTGGCATTTAATGGCATGCAAGTACCCAATTTCCACTGGCATGCAAAATTTGCTTCCACTGGAGCTGCCATTGCGAAAAATGTGAGTGTATTTAATGTTTCGAGCTGACAGTGTAAATGTTAGGGTATTCATTTAATCGGGCATTTTTTAATCGGTTAATCGCTCGATTAATTAACCGAGGTTTTGCTTTAATCGGTTAATAAGCGGTTAATTTTGTAATTGATCGGTTAACCGAAAATAAACCTTTTTTTTATAAATTAAGTAATTTCAATACATAAAAATGCATAAATTATTTATTATTTGGAGTTTATTAGTAAAAAAATCCAATAACAATAACAAACATAACAAGTCTTAAACTAAAACGAAAATAATTCATAAATATGTAATATATATTTTTTAATTAATACATAAATATTATGTAGTAATTAAAACATAAACTTTATTAGTTATTTCAATAGCCCTAAAAAAATAATCTTTTTGAAAAATAATTTGGTTTAAATGTTTAGGATTTAAGAGATTCTTTTCTTTAGTTTTGTTAAAACTTGACTTGAAAAAAATTCTTTCACTTATTGTTGATGTTGGAGAAATCAAAAGCAATCCAAAATACAGAATATCTAATTTTTCAGTCCTTTTCCTGGGTTTCTCTAAACGTATTAAATCTGCCATTATGTCATTAGAGTCCTGTTTTCATTTTTTTAAATTTTTAACTCTTGTAATTGTTTTGGTAAATTCTGTTAAAAGATTGATATGAGAAATTATCAAAAGAATCAAAAACCTAAACATATATGTACATATAAAAAGTACGTGAAACATAAAGCTCTTGACAGCAAACACTTATTTTAAATGAAGATCACTGAACACCTTCTTTGGTTGTATGAAAAATTATTTTCTAAACACATACCTTTTGTATATAAGACGAAACAAATAATTAACAACTATAATACTACAAAAAACCAAACATTTTGTTGCGTCGGTTAATCGGTTAATTGACTGAAATTAACCGGTTTAAACATTAATCGAAAACAGCCAATTTTAAATTAACCGATTAGTTAATCGCGTAGTTATTAATCGGTTAACCGATTAACGGTTGACCGAATGAAGAATACCCTAGTAAATCCTAAGTTAGATTTGTTGGGTAATTTATTACGAAATCCCCCAAATTATTTGCCATTGCGATAAACTCACTTAAGCCGATAATGATTTCCATGGTGCAACTTTAGTGGTATTTTATTAAGCATTGAATATAATTGTCTTTATAACAAGCAATAAATAGCAAAGAAATAAAAAAAAAATATTACCACAAATTGATATGTGCTTTCTTCAAAATAATAATAAGAAGAAAAAAATTTACCAATATATCTAGCATACTTTTAGGCTGCTTGTCATTTTGTTAATCGTTGCCGTTTTAAAAAATTTTGTAAATTGACAAGACTTACTTTCTGGTTGGCTTATTTCATGAGAAATCAAAGATGCCGACATTTTGGGTCGAAGGTTTGTAAATTAAAGAAATAAAAAATTAAATATATAATAATTATATAAATAAATATATAATTATATGTTTGGATATAAAAAATGTTGTATAAGAAATGGAATTTTTTTTGAACAAAAACTTGAAAGAAGTTAAAATGAAAACTACTTTTAAAAAAGAGTCTATTTTCCAAGTCTATTTTTACCCACGCCACAAAAGTGGGGAGGGTATTACGCGTTTGTGCTTATGTTTGTAACATCCTAAAAGATTGGTCCTAGAGCCACCTTTTAGTATACCGATCGATCTAGAATATTTTGTGTCGATCTAACGATGTGCGTCCGTCCGACAGGCAGGCTTGCTGTCCGTATCAACCCTGTGCGCTGAGGGAAGCTCTCAATTTTTGAGATAGTTGAATGAAATTTGGTAGCCTACGGAAAACGGTGACAATCTGTTCATAATTTCACAAAGACGCCATACAAGTTTTTTTCGGAATAGGTCTTTGTAACCATAAACCATCTTATTATGTTGGTATTTAGATTCAATTTAGTCCAACTTATAGCATTCTTAATCCAAATTTCCCATTTTTTTTTGGAAACTCCTGAAAAAAGCTTTTAATGCCATAACTTTCTTATAAATGTTAGTATTGACATAAACTTTGGGGGCAGTAACTTGGAGTATAGCTACTATGTCATGTCATTTGTGTTGGTAGGTCCAGAATAAAATATAGATCCTATATAAGCCCCTTCCCTAAAATCAGCTTAAGACAAAAAATCTCATAAAGATGACGATATCTAAATAATATTCGACTCAAACTAATTTTAAATGAATCTGAACCTTATAGCATAAAAGGGTTTCCTGGTGCGCCCAACATTTCCCCTGGGCTCTTAATGGGGCACACTCTCGAACTTTTGTCTCTCAATTTTGTGGTGTAGGGTATCATACGATCGGGCTTTACCCTATTTGTTCTAACTAGTTTTTCCGATGGATTAAATTGTTATAGGCTTGTAAAACCCTTTTATTATTAAGGTTCCCTTTGGTTGGCATTTTTTCAAGAGTAGGGAAAAGCCAGAGCATAACCTGCCAATTTTCTTATATATAAATGGGAAGCGGTTTTTTACCGTCAGATCTTAATTATCTGATCGTCGACCAATATTGATGCAACATATATGGTTAAAAAGATTATTTTGTGTAGATATGTACAAAAGCTAAATTTCTTTAGCAAAAAAGCGTTTTAAGTTCGCTTGAAAAGCAATAACAAACGGCAATATATTTGAGTTTCGTTCTTGTTTTGTATTTTCCAACACTTATGTATGTTCAAACATACATATAAGCATTGAAGGGCTTTGTAGAAAGAGCACAACCCTGCAAACAATTTCGATCTAAAAATTGTATAAATAGTTTCCCCATTTAGCATTTATTGATGTAGTTACATCGTTCGGGAAGAAGTGTCCCACTATGGTAATATTTACTTTAAGAATCCACTTAGTATCTATATTTTATGACGAATTAGAGCGCTTTGGTAGTTTAATATCAATTAAATTTAGTAGCATCGCTTTTGGCTCCAAAAAGCCCTCTTTTGAAGTTAGATTTTTTTTATTGTTCCTTATAATAAAAAGTGGGCCATTTTACAGTTTCTGTTTGTTGGATTTTATAAGGAAAGTCTAAGTAAAATAGAAGATAAATGAGTTTAAAATTTTATAAATATTAAAAAATCTACAGCACATTAAATCACTGTAAAACATTAACAGCTATTTGTTAATGTTTTACAGTTAAAAAAAGCTTACAAATTTGTTTAAACACACCCAGAGAAAAACTATGTTTAAATATGGTCACCTCCAACAAAACTATTTTTAAAGTAAATTGTAAACATATTATGGTTAAATTTAACCATATTATTATCACCGACAACCATATTATGGTTAAATGTGTCCTCCATCAAGAGGGCACAACCAAATTATAACTAAAATATGTTTAACACTTATAATAGCATGATTGGCTTTCAACCATAGCATGTTGCTCTTGGAGAAGAGGAAAATACTATTGTTAATTTAAAAACAAATTATTGTCATATTTAACCATAACATGTTTAGAGGCAACCATAATATGGTTGTGGCTTCATGATGGAGGACACATTTAACCATAATATGGTTGTCGGTGATAATAATATGGTTAAATTTAAACATAATATGTTCAAAATTTTATGTAAAAATAGTTATGTTGGAGGTGACCATATTTAAACATATTTTTTTTCTACGTGCACTTACTTTGTAAACTTTCATCATATTATAACTACCACATTTTTTACTGCTTTACAAAACTTATTTTAAAAATTTTCTTCACTGATAACGTTAGGAACACTAGAAAAATTAAATAAAAGCACTAATTTTCGACAAAATTTTCATTAAAAAAACCAAAAGTTTAACAAAATCACTAATTTAAAAAAACTTTAAAACAGACAATTATTAATTATTTTTTTTTAATTTCACTTTCATTGGCACGACAAAATGAATGTATGAGAAATTATTAAAAATGTGCCCAATCTAACCGAAAAATACGTTTTGGCTGTTTTGTGCACTCATTTATACAGCTTCCGTGTACTAGAACGCATTTCGGTAACATTTGGATTTCGCGGGGTCCTAATTTTAAGTACAATATTATAAATATTTCATTTTTCAAATACATATTTAAAATTTTACTTTATTTTACATAATTTTATGTTATTTCACACGCACGTACGTACCACAGATCACATTGCAATTTAAACACAAACTGTGTTCTTTTAGTCATTTTGCTTTTGTAAGTAGTATTCACTATTTAACAGCAAATCGTTGCAAAGAAGTTAATAAAATATGGGAAATGTTCAATAGTGCTGTTGTTGTAACTATATAACTGTTACAATTATCTGAACAACTCTTTAATGTGACGAATAAGTATAATTTAAGAACTCATAATTCGATTCTAACGTATTTTGTTTATTTTAAAATCAGCAAAATCTACTGTGTAACTACTAGGGAGATCGAACGGTTATTATTCGACCGGTTTTAACCGGTTATTTTAGCTTTGCCCAAGACGGTTATTTTAAAATGCCCATTTTTCGAATATCGAATAAGCCGGTTATTTTGGTATAATAAACCGGTTATTTGAGTAATGTGTAATTTATGTACATTTTCCTTACTCTTGTTGTAGATGTACCCGCAATTTAAGTATTTTCTAATTGAATATTGGCCAAACTTAAACTTTTTATGAAAAATGTCAAAACAAAATGTAACATTGGTCAAAAAACATTATGAACACTGTAAATACAAATCACTTATAAAAGCGTGTGTTCTTGTAGAAAAAAACCAAAAACTATTCAAAATACTACAAAAACGTTTGCAAGAGTATTCTACATATTAAATATATTTTTATATAAAGGTTATTTTTAGATCTTTTTCGAACGCGATTTAAAAGACAAAGTTAGGTTCTTGAAGTGTCCTAAAATGATAAGTCACAAAGGTTCTTCCATGTCACGACTTACTAATCACCTTTAATTAGTATACATGCTTGACATAATTGTGATCCAAATGAAACTTAACTCGAAGTAGTTCTAAGGAGACGACAAATAATACTTTGCCAAAATACGCTGCCAAAAATGAATATGGGGTGAAATATTAGCCCGTTGTGTTGCCGAGGACGAAATGCCCGCTAAGGCACTAAAAACTCTTAAGTAGTTCTAGCATCTCTTCATGCTGAAAACTATAACATTACGGCGGAATCAACCATATGGGAAAAATTTCTACCAGTTTTATTTATTAAAATGCCAAGACCTAAAAAACAAAAATGAAGAAATCAAACACTATCATGGAATGTTTTAAATTGTAGTCGACGAATTGACAAATATTTTACACAAAAATAATGTTCAGTTCACTATTCGGGTTTTCATACAAAATCCGTTTCATAAACCCTTTATTGACATGCTTTATTTTTTATAACTTAGGCCGTAAGAAATTAAAACTCATTCAAAATAAATTTGAGAGAACATTTCAAATAATATCTTTATAAAATTCTTATAATTTATTTGCTTTTGCAAAACGTTTGTCTAGATCAAATATCATTCAACAGTTTCTAAATAACATTATACAAATATCTTCTTACAAATAAAGTTAAGTAAATCAATAAAAAGTTGTTGAAAACTTAGCTAAAGTTTGATCAATTTACTGGTCCCACTTTTCTTGGATTTCATCGTAAAATATTTGTTAGGTCTGATCTAAGCCATATCTATGTATTTTGTTGGTTCCTTACCTTTGCAAATTGTTTTGTTTTTATTCAAATTGACGTTTTATTTTAAAAACTTATTTGATTTTTGTGTTCTTAAGTATTCGAATTAAAACCGGTTAACCGGTTATTTAAAAATTGCTTAACCGAAAACCGGGTTTTTTTAAATAGCAACTATTCATAATATTCGAAAACCGGTTATTGAAAAAAGTCGAATAATCGATCTCCCTAGTAACTACCAATTGTGCCGAAGTAGTTAAAATTCGTAGACAATCGAAAAACACTCTACCAATTTCTTGGAGGGAAGTGTCTTTTGTTCTTATTTTAAAATGTGTACGTTTTTGTTTTGTACATCTGGACACATACTAATACACATGTCTATAAAAGTTGAAAGGTCCTAGTTTAGTTTTTTTACTGGTAGGTTCAAAGGTCTCTGCTTAGTTTTTTTTTTATTGGCAGGTTGAAAACCACAAGTGGCTTTTGTTATTTAAAAAATGTGTTGTATTGCTACATTGAAGTAATTGGTTTTAGTCAGTTATTTTAAAACAATTTTTGTTAAATTACAATTTTTGATCATTTTATAGCGAACAGAAGGAAATATGAAAATCGGTTTTTTATATTTCTTCAATTTTAATAGGCCTAATTAAAAGAAAAAGTAGCACATACAGACAAATCGCTCCTTTATTGCAGCATCGTCTCATATCTCAAAAAATCAAAAATGTTAATATACTTCTTTATATGTAAAATAATTTTAGTGTTAAATCTCAAACTGAACCGATGTTATAGCAAAATAAATTTTATTTAGTCAGTATTTAAATTTACATTTTGAAAACTTTAATCGCATTTTGCCAAGTTTGATACTAGGCGATCCTAGTACAAATTAAATTGGTTATGTTCTGGAATGTTCATTCACAATTTTAATCTGAAAAAAATACTAATATTTTGCCCCAAAGAAAATTTTATTAAATCTTATTTTGTTAAAAAAAAGAAAAAAAGTTATACAAAAAGCTATAGAGTTATTATCATTTATTATTTTCATATTTAAATTGATGTTAACAATTTTATATAGAAATAGCTGAAACAAAAGAAAAACTTATTTGATGGGAAATTGAAAAAATGATCAGCGGTAAAAAAATTGCAAGAAATCGATTCAAATAAATATAATAAAGCGTGATCCATTTCGAGGTTCCCTACTTTTTTAAAGAAAAAAAACACAGAAAATTCAAATTAAATGGCGAATTTTTATTATCATTTGAAAGAATATTCTTTGGCATTTATTTTTTGAAGATTATGTCTATCAAATGTTGGCCGTTGCTACGTCGCAGACGGTCCATTGAGTCCAATTTTCGATGACTCGTTCGAGCATTTTGACTGGTAACTGGCGAATGACACAAGTTATGTTTTCCTCCAAGGCCTGAATCGAAGCAAGTTTGTCCGCATAAACTTTAGACTTTACATTTCCCCACACGAAAAAGTCTAACGGTATGATATCACACGATCTTGGTGGCCAATCGACCGGCCCAAAACGTGAAATTATTTGCTCACCGAAGTGTTCTCTCAATAAATCCATTGATTGATGCGATGTGTGAGAAGTGGCGCCGTCTTGCTGAATCCAAATGTCGCCGAGATCACGAGCGTCAATTTCAGGCATCAAATAGTCGGTTATCATGGCACAATAACGGTCGCCATTGACGGTTACATTCGCACCGGCATCATTTTTAAAGAAATATGGACCGATGATTCCACCGGCCCACAAACCACACCAAACCGTTCTTGAATCTCATCAGGTTGCTCTTCGTCCCAAATGCGGCAATTTTGTTTGTTTACATACCCATTGAACCAGAAATGGGCCTCATTGCTGAACAAAATTTGCCTCGAAAACGTCAGATCTTCTCGGAAGTTTTCAAGAGCCCATAGAGCGAACTGTTCAAGAGCCGTAAGGCGTAAGTCTTTCCATTATGAAATGCCAAACAATACTAAACAAAAATAACATTTTGATAATTTATGATTTTGTTTGTGCTTTCAATGTAATTCTTTGGCGTTGGTTTCCGTTTTACACGATTTGGGCCTTCATATAAAGTATACGTAATTGATTTGTAATTAAAATTAATATTGCATACTTTTTGGGAGCATACCTTAGTAATTAAGCGTATGACTAATATTTATTCAGCTTGGTAATTCAATATTAAGTATACGTTTTTACTAAGAACGGTTTTGGTTAAACTACCCAGCAAAAACTTTTTAATCACTTGCAATTACTGAACAACTTACTTTTCAATGAAAACTGCATACCATCTGCATTACATAGAAGTAGTTTAGTAATGACTGACATATAATCTGATACATAAGCACTTAATTATTAGCTGATTAACGAAATTTATAATTAATTCATAATAAAATGCATTTGAGGTTTTATTTATTCAAATCTAATACAAATTGATTTTAAATACATATTTGTTCTTACAATTTGTTTTTTTTTATTTGTAATAAATGAAAAACTATTTGTGATAAATTTGAATTCATTCCAAATTCATAAGATCAAGCAAACAATTTGTTAATTTTGCATCTATTACCAAAATGATTATATCGATTACTTAAAATTGTAAAAATGGAAAATTGTGAATATTTTTTTCAATAAATGATATTATTAATTTTCATTAAAAAAATTATCAAAAGACTTTGCCATTTCAAACAATTTGTTAATTTATTTAATTAAATATTGACAATTCCCATAAACATTTCTACAAGTTTTAATTATTTTATTTTAAACGAAAAAGTCAATTAATAGTTTTTGATATATAATTAATATTTTAATTAAAAATTTATTTCAAAATAACTTAAATATTAATTAAATCAAAATTATATTATTAATTTTTTTTCAACTAAAAAAATAATTGATTCAATTATCATATTAATTAAATTTAAATACTTTTCGAACTATTTTTTAAGTGATAAAAACTTTTTTCTGTGTATGAAAAATTTAAATACTTAATTGATGTCCTCAATGCTGGGTAGTAAAATTTTGCATTAGAAAGTAAATTAAATTCAAAACACAATTTGTGGGACAAATTCAGTTTTGTTGGTAACAATGTGAAGTACCTATTTGAAACGTACGTGGTAATGACTTATTTAACTCCCTATTTGTAAACGAATGTGGTAATGACTTATTTAACTCCCTATTTGTAAGCGTGGGTGGTAAGTACTTGCCTCCAATAGCATCGCCGTGCTAAAATAATGAGTTAAAATGCCAATGTATAAGTAGTGAAGAGTAGTTATAATAGCTTTTTAACTCATTACTTTTCAATGTAGGTTTTTGCTGGGTATATAAAAATGCAAGATGTTAGCAAATTTTTTGGGCTTATAGTCAAATATTGGTTCAACTGAAATTTATTAAAAGTATTAGCTATCGTTAGCTATGAACTTTCCCATCTGTCTGAAAACAATATTACCTTAAAGCCAAAAACGTATCAAACCAATTTCGCAACAACTCTTGCAACATGTGACCAAGCTTTGTCATATTAGAATATTTTGGTCTTTTACTAGGTCTTTTATTTGTGATGTTTTTCGCAGAGCGATCTTTTCAATCAAATCAATTGGGCTTGTTTAAGGTCCCCAGATATTGTCTCGCTTGGTTTCAGCTGCTTCTAACAAAAATGACTTTTCCAGTCCCACGAAATACAAAGCATTAACCTGGCGCCATGGACATTAGGCTTTGACTTTAATACGGCTTGCTAGCCGAGCTTCATATATAACTTCTTGGGCCGTTATAGATTAAATTTTCCTTGCCAGTAATGATGCGATGCAAAAATTATTTCCTTTTTTTAGTTAAAAAAAAGGATTAAAAAAAAATTTTTTTTTAACATTATAGTTGTTTTGAAATAAATTTTTAATTAAAATATTATTTAAATAACAAAAAATCTTAATTTTTTCGCTTAAAATAAAATAATTGAAACCTGCAGAATTGTTGTTGGGAATTATCAAAAGCTGAGCTATATCTAATAAAATCAATTAACACATTGTTTGAAATGGCAAAAATTCTTGATCATTTTTTTAATTGATATTAAAAGTATAATTTTTTGAAAAAAATCAAATTTTTATTTTTACAATTTAAAAGTAATTAATATAATCACTTTGGAAAAAGGTGCAAAACAAATTGTTTGCTTGATTCTATTAATTTGTTGATTAGAAACAATTTTTCATTTTGTCTGTATATGATCAAAATTATACAAAAAGCTGCTTTTAGTTGCTGATAACAACGAAGGTATCAAAGCAAAAAATTCACACGTATTATGAAAGTCGACACAAGTCGATGGCACCGGAACAGTTATAGTATTTTCTGAAGCGTTATTGACAATAATCGATTTCTAGTGACAGTCACTTGATATTTTCTAAGGCGCTTTTAACTCGACGCCGAGTAGAATTGTCTTTGTTTTAGTCGACAGGAAATATTGCGACGGCTCAAATTCAAAGTTAAAGAAATTTTAAATAAAATGTAAACATATTTATTAAATACGTTTAAATTAAAACAAATGAAAATTTATAAGAGGTTATGGCTGCAAATTTTATTAGTAAATTAAACGCGAAAAAAACACAAAGAAGTTTGCTTAAATAGCTTAAATTTTTGATTTGCGACGATTGTCTCAAGGAGAAACAAAGCTACGCGAAAGTTGCAAAAATTCCGAGAAGTTTGCTAAATTATCGGAAATTCGCAAAAAATTGCTAACAGTGGCATGATTGCAAAGTCTTATTACTAATGGTTAAAGCTGTAAAGAATCAGAAAACTTGGCGGCAAAAAATCTCAAAAAAAAAATGTAAAATCAAAAATAAACTCTAAAATTTATTTGAAATCGCTAAATCGGTTAAAAAAACAAAATGTCGGAAAATAGCATATGTAGCGTTCACCATGAGCTATAATGATGAAGAATTAAAATAATTAGAGATGGGAGTTTTCTTGTCAGATTTTCAATAACTACACCATTTTTCATTGAATTTGAGAATAGCAATTTTAACTTGCGAAAACTCGAAATGAAATTGAGAATTTCAATATGAAATTGAGAAAATTCCAAATGAAATTGCGAAAGTTTATTTTGAAAGGGCTTGACTTTTTGGAAGAGGTGATTAAGATTCTAAGACATATATAACTACTGCAGATTGCAGTACATACTACGCAATACAACAAACTACAACGTTTTACCAATCTGCTCTGGATCTGGAAGATATGCCTGTTGGTCAATAATACTGCGATTTGTATTTATTTCCATTTTTTCCATCATAATGGTTGTTATGAACGTTCGTTGTATGAATATTAAAAAAATTATGTAATTCAATTTTATAAATGAAAATTTCTCAATTTCATTTGGAATTTTCTCAATTTCAAATTAATATTCTCATTTTCAATTGGAATTTTCTCAATTTCATCTGGAATTTTCTCATTTTCAATGAAAAATGGTGTAGTTCACGTCGACACAACATTCTTATAAAATACCAAATAAACGTCGAACTGATGTAGTCGTCGGCTTGACGTGACAACTGTTTAAAATGTATTTCGACATCGACAACGACTTACATAATAGGGGTGATTAATCAAAATTTTACACACATACAAACGTATTACATTGAAAGTCAATTACAAGACGAATATTAACGAGCCCTTCTCGGTGGTATTGGTTTTTGCGCAATCACACAAATTATTAAATAAAAAATAAAAGCAAATTGAATATCTTATTATGTTAAAAGAAAGCGCCTTTTGTTAGCAGAATGTAGTCCTCCGAACCGGGAACTACTCATAAAAAAAATCATGCATCTCATTAGCAGGTTTGGAAGGGATTATTTTTAGTTTTCATAGTAAAATCCTGCTCCTGTTAGAGCACAATTTTTACTGTGTACCAGGAAATACTTTGAAATTTTTTGTTTGGTTGGCTAATAATAATTTTATAAGTTCTTCCTTAATTTGCCAACAATCGTCATTGAGGAATGCTTTTAATTCATTATCTCCGAACTTTTTTTTTCGCTTACCTGGGCGATTTTTGGCTTTCGTGTTAAATCTTAATTGCTAAACCGCGCAAGCTATTTCACGAAATTTGGAAATTTTCGGAGGAATGAGATTTTGCAATTTACACAATTTCATAAACGTTAGCGCGAACGCTCCAAAGAGCCATATAATTAACACACAAAGTCTAAATGGCACGTCATCTGTACTAAGCACCACCTTTTTATGTTAAACATCCAATATATTAAAAGGCTCAAAAATATGATTATCTATATATTTTCTTTGGATACACAAAAGGTCACACATCGCACACTAAATCAAAAACAGGCACAGCTCAAAATTTATCAAAATCGTTTTTTTTTTCTTCTTCATAAATAAAATTCACAAATCAGTACCCATGTTCTGTAACTTTGGTGAGAACATCTCGTATCGAAAACATGTGAAACAAAATATTCCATCTTTTCTCGAAAAGTGAGAAAAAAAATGTGTCTGCAACTCATGTCGAAAACTATGAAAAAAGTTTACGTCGTTACGTTAAAAATGTCATAATATACCACTCGAAGCAGATATGAAATTCCAGAAGTTGAGAACCCAGTCAAATATATCGTTGACGGCGACCAAAATAGGCTAAAATTGAAAAATTGTCAATGACGGCGGCGAAAATACAGCCGTCGGCTATACCAAAAAATGTCAGGTACGACTTTAATGTTTGTTGATTACAAAATTGCTTTGAAAACATTTGTATATTTTTCAAAAACGTTAAAAGCAAAATAATTAAAGAATGATTAAATCTGCCAAGAACAAAATACTTATCTCTTCCCTGTTCATATTCATTGCATTTTATATTTTTAATTATTTTTTAGTGTTGAAATTTTTCTCACCCCGTTTTTAAGCGTGAGTTTATTTGACAGTTCAAAGCAGGAACTTTCTCACAAAAATTTTACAGACACACTTTTTCAGTATACTGTTCCTTACGTGACAGCAATTACTCTCCAAAAATTTTACAGACGCAGTTAAGTGAGAAGACAGTTGTTTGTTCCAATTTATGGGATTTTTGTTTTATTCCTGACATTTCAATCGAAAAGTTTCTCGAAGCGGGAGTTACAGAACATGGGCACAGATCTATAACGAACACGAAAATTTCCTTTGCGTTACTGCCTTCTTTAATATTTGTGAAACTCAATTTAATTTAAAAAATTGCGACCATGTTTTCAAGTCCAGTTTTCAGCCTCTTCTAAATGTTTTTGAATTTTTCGTTGTGCCTGTTTATTTGTGCGATTTAATGTGCGATATATATGTATGTCTACATATTGATTGATTAAAGACAATGAATTTATGATTTATTTTTTTTTTTTTTTTTTTGGTTTAACAATCATATAAGCCGTTTAATTACAGTTTTAATTGCATTATTTAATTATTGTACTGCAAATTTATGAACAGAGTTTTTATGAAGGGATTTGAAGACAAAACGTGTTATTAAATATTTGGCATAACGTCACGCAAACTAATAGTTTAATTAAATTTCTTTGGAGTTTTTGGCATTATTGCAAAGAAAATGAATCATTAAATAAAAGCTTCATTATATACGGCTCAAGCTGTTTTATAATTTCTCTTAATCCAATTCCCTGTTACAGTTTAAAAAAGAAATTCTTCTCCATGAAAAGAAAACATAAATCATTTACCATATTTCACTGGAGGTAGTACAGGGTGGGGCATAAATGACTTTATTGCTTTTTTGGTGTATAACTTTTTTCTTTCAAATTTTAATTGTTACAATTTAGATTATAATTTGGAAATAAGCTCACAATATGTGTTAAAGATAATGTCTTTTAAATTGTGTCCATTATTTGCTTCGACCCAAGTTGTTCCTTCAAATTAATTTCCCTAAACTACTTAAAATTTTTTTTGGATGATTCTTGACTTATTGGCTAATGTGGAACCAAAGGCAACAACTCGGGAGCCGTAAAATCGGTGATGTAAACTGGCCAAGGTGTTCGGCCAGTTAACATCTAAAAAATTCAATATTATTTGATCGCATAAAATTTCGTAGGAAGAGCTGTTTGAGCTGTAGCACCATATTTCTACAACAGCTCTTCCTCTGGCATCCAGGTTAGATAGAAATGGCAGTTAGTACTCATTTGACACATTTAGACCTAATAATCAATTGTGATTCCATGGAGCTCGACTAAGCAAAACCCTCACCGTATAACCAATCCGAACTTCTAACAGAGTTTAAAATGAGCTCCAGTTCAACTCCAAAGATATCATGCAACCCGTCAAAGGTGGGGGATCCCATTTCGGCTAGTCGCCTTCTCGCCTGTGCATTACAATGAAAGAGCAGGTGTTCCATGTCCTCCTCCTCGTTTCCGTCAACGCAGCTGCGGTACAAATAAAAGTGCCCGTCTTCCAAATGCTGTGCATGCCTGTCTATAAGACAAAGTCCCGTGGCAACAGATACCAAAATTGATACGTCCCTTTTGGTCATCGAAAGAAGAGACATGGTTCGCCCGTCACTCATGCGTGTTTATAATTGCCTGGCAATCCTGCATGCAGTATTCACGGCCTCTATCTGTCTTTAGCAATATTGATAGTCGATCGCTAAAGTTCGAGCATGCAGGAGAGTAGAGGTACCCCAAAGCCTTCCAAATCCTTTGGCTTATAATAATTGCCTGGCAATCCCGCAGCTAGTGTTCACAGCCTCCATCTGTCTTAAGAATTATCGATAGTCGATCGCCGAAGTTCGAGTTTGTAGGATAGCAGAGGCACCCCAACGTCTTCCAAATTCTATGGCTTATTTAAATTATCAATCGCAGAGAAAAATTAAAAATTTATTTTAATTAAAAAATTGGTAATACTAATTAAAAAATTAATTAAATTTTAATAAATTAATAGTATTAATCAAAGGCTTAATTCACTTGCTTAAACATTAAATTCACTTGCTTAACCGTTTATTTCACTTCATTAAACGCTTAATTCACTTGAATAAACGTTTGATTCACTTGATTAAAGGTTTAATTTTTTTTTTTTTTTTTGTAAGTTTATTTATTTACAATATAATTCAAATAACAATTGTCTCGCGCCAAAGATGGCTTAGTGAGACGAGTTGACAAAATTAGTATATCTTATAATTATGTAACAATAAGTTTCATAAATATAATAAATAATTTTTTAAATTTTTACATCTTTTATAAAGAGAACGAAAAAATTATTCGAGAAGCATTTCTATTCGTTCTAAAAGATTGATAACCGATTACACGTTTTTAAACTTTCTGGCAAATTATTGTAAGTAAGACTACCCGAATATTCCATTCTTTGCTTGGTTGTCTCCAGTCTGCAACGTGTCATTTTAAGATTTCCAGCATTTCTTGTGTTAAAGCGATTTTGATTAATAGTAAAATTAAGTGAACGATAACCAATGTTGCTTATAGACTTATAAACGTAAAATAAAAGTTGTTTTTCGTACAAACCATGTATTGGTAAAATATTTTTACAATAATCATTAAACAATGATATAGTACTGTGTGTAAGAGGTAAATTACAAAAACTTTTAAGAGCTTTATTTTTTGAACTGACTTCAATGATGAACTAATCATTACTATTTTTGTATGCATAAATAATGCAAGGTACTCGAGACGGCTGTATCTAATAGATTGATAAATTTGCATTTTTGTTCTTGTACTTAATTTTTTTCTTTAATTTAAAAAGCATCCCGGACATTAATGGGATATTTAGTCTTTAAATATCCCATATGAACATCCCATGACAAACTGCTTTTCAAAATAACACCCAAGTATTTTATCTCATGGAAACGGAAAATAGTTAATGAAGATAGAAAAATTATTACTCAAAACTTGAGAATGAGGTCTAAAACGTAGCAATTTTGTCTTATCAGCTTTTAGTACAAGTCGATTTAGTCTTGCAAATTCAAATCATAAAGATGAATCTCGTTCCATTTGTGTTTTAAGTGCCTAGTCAAATTTATAAGGATACAAAATCGATACATCATCAGCAAACATAACAATTTTACCATCAAGACCAATATTATTGATATCAATCAATTAAAAAAAAATGGCTTAAGAAGTATTTAAATTTAATTAATGTGATAATTGAATCAATTATTTTTTTAGTTAAAAGAAAATTAAAAATCTTATTTTGATTTAATTAACATTTTAGTTGTTTTAAAATCAATTTTCAATTAAAATTTTAATTAAATAACAAAAAATCTTAATTGACTTTTTTCGTTTAAAATAAAATAATTTAAACATGTAGAATTGTTGTTGGGAATTGCCAATATTTATTTAAATAAATTAGCACATTGTTTGAAATGGCAAAGTTTTTTGATCATTTTTTTAATTAAAATTAAAAATATCATTTATTGAAAATATTTTTTTTTTAAATTTGAAAATTTTTAGTAATCAATATAATCATTTTGGTAATAGGTGCAAAATCAACAACTTGTTTGCTTGATATTATGAATTTAGAACAAATTTGGTGATTGGAGAAGTTTAATAATTTTTTCTGTGATACAACATAAAAAGAAGATTGATTATATTTACAATTAAAACTGATTTTATTCTTGATTAATGCTTTAATTGGTGAGCAATTTTGGAGATTTTTTTCTGTGCCGTATAACATGCCATTCAAATTAACAAGCAACTTGTTTGTGGTTTTCGCAGAAACGTGGGCCAAAGCTTCTTTCTTAAAATATACAACACTATATTTTTTAGCAGCCAATGGATTTTTGTTCCATAGACTTAAGAAATAAAGAAATAAAGGAAATGCGTCACCCTGTATGTCAGGCGTGCTATTTTAATGTTTTCTGAAGATACCTAAATATATTTAAAAATTAAAAATAATATAAAGTAGAAAAAATAAAGAAAATAAGATTTAACATTTTATTTTAGCAATCATTTGTTCAAGAAAAAGAAAAACACGCATGCAACTTACAAAAGAAACAATGCAGACGTTAAATTATGCAGTGGAATTAAAATTGAAAAAATGCCCTTAAATATGCAGCGGCATATCGTTAGTATAAATTAAAGTTAAAAATGTGGCAAAATGGTATTTGAAGGTTTTTTCTTCTTCTTTTATTATAGCATACTAATGAGGGCACTAGGTTTTCGCTATAAAGAGGAAGAAATTCAAAACATGAATAAATTGAAAAGTAGAAATATCTAGCGTGTTTGCAAACTTAAGAGCTCATTAGAGTTTGAGAAACTGAAAAAAACGGAGAAAACAAATTGTAGGGCAATTAAAGCACAAAGAAGGAATTTATTCTGTTTATTATTAATCTTAAATATAAAGTTGAAATATGTAAAAATAAGTTACTACAACACGTTTAATCGATGTGTCCGCGGTGTTTTAATATTGGAACAAATTTTGTTAACATTTACTGCCTGCTTTTCAAAATAAAATAAAAGATTTCGCTTGGGAAAATATATTGAAACAACAACAAAAAAAAAAACTCAAATTAGTCTTTGAGGGTGTTTACATGGTGTCTTTTCAGACATGTCTATCAAACACGTTTGTTTTGTTTGTAGGCGATCGGGTTAGGGAAGGAAGAGGAGTTGCCAAACAGACACGAAACGAGTTTTCATGTTTGGTTTTATGAATTTTCATGTTTTTTTAATTTGTATGTATATGGATATTAGACAATTATACGTGAAAACTACGGTTGCCAACTAAGAATTTTTAATTCTATATCTAGCATTTTTTAAACCGCTTCTAGCATTAAGCACTTTTTTCAGCATTTTCCCAAAATTGTTCACACTTTTTTAGCATTTTTTATTTTTATTTTTTCCATTAATTTATATCTAATTGATTACAGCAGAAGTGAATACACCCCATCGTTAGACTTTCACCCTCCGTGGTTGTTAGAATCCAACAATTTTTTAATAAACCTTCAAAGCTTTAACAAAAACACTACATCTCCCATAGTCTTTACAGCTTTATTCTACGAAATGTTCAGCGAATACAGCAAGAATAACTGGCACTTCATCTTCACAGATGGATCAAAGACTACGAAACATGTAGGATTTTCCATTACTGATGAAGCTGGAAGTACGCATAAAACGGGATTATTACCCCAAGGCGCAACCATATTCGAAGCTGAAGCCATAGCAATAATTGAAGCCCTAAAGCTATGCGATAAGTCAAGCAGTAAATATATAATCTGCACAGATAGCCGTTCGGTATTTGATGCTGCTTTTAATCAAAATAATAAAAATGAATTAATTATTTATATACAACAACAAGTAATTAAAATGAAAAATAAGATTAAGCTACTTTGGATTCCAAGCCACATCGGTATCACTGGCAATCAGGCAGCGGAAATAGCTGCAAAATCTGTTTACCTGCAACCCATATACTAATTAAGACCAAAGTGCAAACAATTTTTAAACAGATGTGCTACCAAAAGATTAAATATGGCCTTAGAATACAAATGGAATAAATATAATCATCCATACAAAATCCTCAATCCTACAAACCAGCCCATTGTTCTTCCAACATCCACCAACTTCTTACAAAATAAATGTTTCACAAGGCTACGTCTATCACACACACGTCTTACTCACCAATATCTGATGAACAAAACTGCACAACCAGTATGAACTTTCTGGACCTCCTCCACTTTAACGGGTTGTCACATCTTAGTAGACTGCCCCGTCCTAGTCAACTTACGTGTACCGATATGCAAATCCTCTAACATTGTCGAGTTATTAAAATTTCCAACTACACAGAAAAAACTGTTTTATCAATTAAAAAAATGGTTTAAAAAGTATTTAAATTTAAATAATGTGATCATTGAATCAATTATTTTTTTAGTTGAAAGAAAATTAGAATTTAATTTTGATTTAATTAACATTTTAGTTGTTTCTAAATAAATTTTCAATTAAAATTTTAATTAAATAACAAAAAACCTTAATTGACTTTTTTCGCTTAAAATAAAATAATTTAAACATGTAGAATTGTTGTTGGGAATTGTCAATATTTATTTAAATAAATTAACACATTGTTTAAAATGGCAATGTTTTTTGATCACTTTTTTAATTAAAATTAAAAATATCATTTGTTGAAAATATTTTTTCAAAATTTTAAAATTTTAAGTAATCAATATAATCATTTTGGTAATAGGTGCAAAATCAACAACTTGTTTGCTTGATATTATGAATTTAGAACAAATTTGGTGATTGGAGAAATTTAATAATTTTTTCTGTGTAATAACAACATTAACAAAGTCTTTGAATTTTTAAGAAAACTGTCTTTGCATAACCAAATTTCATTTTTATAATCCCTAGGCTAAGTATCTAAATACGTTAATTTACATATTGACGTATGTATGTATGTAACTATTATATTTATTTTAAGAATACACCTACCTAATAAATACTAAGCCGATAGCCATTGCTGCTAGTGCTTTTAGCTTTAAGATTTGTTGTAATTTTAATTATAATAAATATGAAAATAAAAATGTGCAAAAATGTACATAAATATTAATAATGTTTCGTCCGATATATAATCATATTAAGTTTTTGAATATTTTAAAAATAAATTCTTAACGTAATGAATGGAATTTAACTGTTTTAACCAAGTTAACTTTTATATGTGGTTCAGTAAAAAATTTTATTAACTTTTTTATCAACTAAAGATCAATTGTTGCATCTATTTTGATTTATTTTTAATGTTAAAAAATTATGTGATTTTTATACCCTCTACCACTGGTGGAGAATGGGTATACCTAGTTAGTCATTCCGTGTAAAACTTTTTTAATATTCATCTAAGACCCTTGATTCTTGTGTAGTTCTTAGTCGACTTAATCATGTCCGCCTGCCTGTCCGTCTGTTTGAAACACACTTACTTTCGAAAGCCTCAGCAGAAAAGAACAATATTGATGTTGAACTCATTATTTTCCCTCTCATCGGCTTGGGATTGAAATCTATTCGAAATCAGCTTATTAGAAAAAAAGTTATGAACCTAAGTGTGGAACAACCTCCCTAAAAAATTAATATATTTCAAAATTTTTCGAATTTATTCTGAGAGCTTTCAGTTATGTATTTTATAAAGTTTTTTGTAATAGTTATATTCGTTAAATTTTTTTAGGAATGACTTTTTACACTCCAGACTATTATCTTGTATATTCCTGTTACACTTTACCTTAGCTGTCCTTTGGATATCAATGAAGTACATTGTATGTAAAGAAAAATTTAAAATTATTAGACACCAGCAGAATGTAATGCATTTTCTGGCCCGCTACGGCCTTCGTCAGCATTCTTTGTATCACACTGGATAGTGATACTTTATAAATTTAATGTATTTAACTCAACTATTTTAACAAATAGAACCTGGGAATTATTTCTTTTAATTTCTTCTTTATTATATACAACATTTTTTATTTTTCGAATTTATAAAATACATAACTGAAATTTAGCTCATAGAATAAATTCGAAAAATAAAAATTGTTGAATTTATATTTTAAGTTAAAAAAAAATTTACAAAAATTATAAGTGGTGAAAGAATGTACCGATTTTTATTTTATCTTGGACAAATTCGTTTTATATCAAGGGAAATCGCACCAAAATCTTATGAAGATGAATTCATAATTTACCATACGCCCCATGTAAAGCGTGTCCTTCCCAAAATCATTTAAAAAAGCATTAAGTTCTAAAAAAATTGTATTAATGTATCGAGATAATTAATATATCCCATATAAAGCCCACTCCTGAATTATTTGAACTCTCGATGCAGGGTATTAAAGATTCACCATAGCTGAGTATAGCACTTTTACTTTTTTTCAGGGTGTTCAATTAATCGGCTTTTTTTTGTTCGATTAAACGATGAATCGGTATTTGGCATTTTTAACTTATTCGATTAAACGAATAAAATTTTAAATTTAATCGATTAATCGAATAATTCGAAATCCAGAAATTATATAAATTAAGGGATTTTTTTTCGAAAATTTAAGAAAAAATTGGTACTTGAATAAATAAATATTATTAATTACAAGTATTTTAATATATTATTAACAAAAAAAAAAAAAAAACAAAACAAACGTAACAATTCATACTAATAGATAAAACGTTTACAACGATAAAATAAAGTCATTCTACTATTTTGAGTTGTTTCGTATATGTATTGTTATTCGATTAGTCGGCATAGATTCATCGATTAATTCTTTATCGAAATCAGCAATTTTAAATTAACCGTCTAACATTTTTTGATTAATCGAACAAGAATTTATCGGATGAACACCCTACTTCTTTTATATTTTAGTGCCCAATTTAGTTGTAAAAGTCTATAAAATACTAACATACATGGGCATACTTCATTACTTATTTACTGCATTACGCGTTTCAGTAATCAGTAAAAAGTACTGATTACTGAAAAAAAAAAATCAGTATTCAGTAAGCAGTAAAATTTACTGAATACTGATTTTTTTCAGTAATCAGTAAAAAAAAGAAAATACTGAAAAAGTACTGGTACTGAAAACTGCCCATCTATGAATACTAACGGCCAATTTCACCAAGTTCACTTATAATTAACTATAATTTAGAACGGTCAAAAATATATCGTTAAATGAAAGTTAGAGTAAAGGTAGTTTGAACTGTACCTGGTAAAGTTGGCCGTAATTCATGTTATTTTATACCATGCTAAGTATTTTAAAATTAATCTCATAAATTGTTTTTCTTTTTATTTTTATATAATATTTTTTAGCACTTTTTTAACGTTTTTTTTTGGCACTTTTTTGTACAAAAATCTATCATTTTTCCTTCATTAAGTTTTGGCAACACTGGTGAAAGCAGACATGGTTGGGAAAATATCGTGAAAAGACAATAGGTTTTTGGAAGCATGTTCAAAAGTGTATGAATAAAACAGACATGTCTGAAAAGACACCGTGTAACTGCACCCTTTGTTTTTTATATAAATTTTTAAGCGAACATTTTTATTTAAGTTTGAAAAACAGGCAGTAAGTTTTTTTTTATTTTAAGAAAAAAAAAAACAAGCTACATTTTATGTTTTGGAATAAAAGTAGTTTGGGGAAAAAACGGTTTAATCTACTGCTTTTGTTCAACCTTCGCCTTACCAATACCCACCCGGGTGACCAACATAGATTTATTTATTTAATAGCTTATCTAAATTATCTCTAGTTAAAAGGAAATTTTGACTCACCGAACAAATTGTTAAGTTCTTGTAAAAAAAAATTGATTGACAATCACTTGTTCTTCGCCTATAATTATGTGACAGCATCACCCGGGTGGGTATCGGGTAAATGATGTACATAGAAGTCTTTGGTAAGGCAAAGCTTAAGTAACTTTTTCTAAATATTAATTTTAATTTAATTTTTAATTTTTGTTTTTAATTTAAAACTTTTTCTGTTTACCAAACTTTTCTTTTGGGTACAATAGATCTCGCATACAATAGGTCGCAGTGCCATCTCTGATGAGAATAAAACTCCCTGCTGTCTCTCTATCTCTCACTCAGGGCAAAAAAAAACTTTTCATTGTAAAATTTTACAATTTATGTATGCTTCATTTAGCAAATGAAATTTTAATTTAATTTCTCAAATAAACAACAATTTTCTTTGGTAAAACTGATGACTGGTTTAAGTTTTAGTGTAAAAGTTTTTCCAAAAAAATAGTGAAAATTCTTCTCTCACTTTAACTTTATGACTTCCAGGGTTAAATGCAACTCACACAGGCACTTAAAAACGCAAATACAAATGCAATTACTTGAATTATTTTGTATATAAATAAATAGAAGAAGATAGAAGTTTTACTATTAGGGGACTCCGTAAAAGGTGAATAATTATGTAGATTTTAAATTTAACTTTCTTAAAACACAAACATGTGAGGCGAAAAATCCAATTCGATTTAGACTTTAATTTCCCTGTGGGTTTTTAGTTAAAAAAAAATTATAATGCCTGATTTTTCGTCAGAAATTAAACAATTATAATTGATTTTAGTAAGTCCGACGTCTTTGCTATAATTTGTGCTGAGAGTGGTCATTATAAAATTTAAGTCACTTAAGAAGGTTCCAAATTGTACAAATCGATTTAAGAAATCGTTGCTTAGTCTGACAATGTCAAGCGAAAGTTTCATACAGTCAAAAGAAAAATCAATCCATCCGTACTCCAATCAATCCAAAGCGGTATCAATAGTATGGTGAGTACGAATTTTCTTGAATCAAGTACAGAAAGATTGAATCAAGTATGGATTATTCAATCGCGAAATTCTCAACTTATCCATATTCAATCCCGAATTCGTACTTGAAGTAATCCGAAAATGAGATTGATTTAAGTAAGACAATGATTGAATCAATCTCAAAATGTGCTTGATTCAAGTGTTATAAAGTTGATTTAATCCCGAATTCGTACTTGAAATAAACCAAAAGTGATGTTAGAAGAAGAATATTATTATGATTGATTTACTAACCCGTTTCGCACCTTACAAAGTTCCAATTATAAAACACCAGCAAAATGCCCCAATATGATTTTTACTTTAAAAACTTAATGTACATATTTAACTTTAAATATAAACTAAATGAGAAATCTTCCTTTCAATTTTACTTTTTAAAGTTGAAACAGTAAAATTGATTAAGATTTAAATATGAAAATAATGTGTTTTCTTCTTATTCTGTTGTTTCTACACACAACAAGCAAATCGTTTTTTAGCTACTTGTGTGGTGTTGTTGTAGTGGCTACAACAAATTTTGATAAGTTATATGAGATTAAAACGCTTATTTCATAATTTTACTCTCAGTGTGGCACTACCAACGAAAAGTTCAATCTTTTTTTTGTACTTGGTTTAAAAATTGTATACTTACTTTAAGAAATTCCTGGATTGATTTTCGAAAGTTATCCCATTAAGGATTGTTTTAAGTACGTGTTAGTGTTATTCGTACCTGAATTTTTGAGTACGACTCGTACTTAAAGTGAGTATAAAAAGCTTAATTTATCCCGAGTGTTTTTCTTTCTGTGTATCAACTGGCACATTTACACTCTATCAAAAAAAAAAAAAATTAAATTGTGTTTGCTTGACAAGTAAAAAAGACGGAGTAAATTTCTCTAGGATGCGCTTAAGATCGTTAGGTTCAACGGCGTGTAGTACAGTGTCATGACTGCAAGCATTAATGATTGGTCCTTAAAATTGCCGCTGTCAGAAAAATTATAGAAAAAAAACAAAACTTATCAACCCAGCGTCAATTACAATCATTAAAGCCGGAAGGTTTTGGTAATAAAAAGCATATTCGCAGGCCAATTTTTTTTTTCATATAACCCTTAAGTATATACCTGTGCCAGGCCAGGCATTTTTTGACTTTTTTCAGGTTTTTTTCATATAAATATTAAATATATTAGAACGAAACCTTATGTATTCCTCAATCAAAGTGTTTTTTATAAGAAAACGAGAAAAAATTTAAGCACCATGGGCGTGGCAATTTGCGTAATGAAAATTTTGTGCATAGTGTATCAACCTGGGCCTGGCCAGGCCCTGCCCTATTAAATATGTACTGTAGTAAATAAAATCAAAACGAAACGTATCAAAATGCATACGCAATACATAAGAATTCTTTCTTTACTTTAATTTCGAAGAACAATTCTAGTTGACAACAAAATGTTCTTGCTACAGCCATAAAACTCCATACATATAAAAGTAGTCCCAGTTAGGCCCAGGGGTTCGTTAGAGTGAGTTTTTTTAGATAGCCATAAAAAACTCCATACAAAATATAAGGGGGGCAGTTTGTGCCACACAAATTAGGTGTCTTCTTAAGAGTTTAACTGGTACTTCAACTAATCAAACTGCAGTATTTGGATTATGGATGATTATTTTGATTTGGATTAACTTAACAAAGTAGTAAGAAACCTTAATATTCATCTTGTGGGTCATTGGCTTTTTTTCCTTGGAAAAAAGTTTAGTTTAGGTTCAATGGGTAGCCGAAAGGAAGACGTCTCACTTGGGTATAGAGGTCCCTTTGTGACACCCTTAGCCAGTAGCAAGAGTCGGCTAGTATTAACCAGACTACTCCCCAGAAGTCAGTGCAGCCTCGAGCCATCCCCGAGACCGGGGTATTGGCTGAGGAAGTGAAACCCCGTCTTCTGCTCCTCGTCATCATGACAACTTCTACAGATGTCATTGTAATCAAGACTAGAGCTGCAACACACTATCGATAGTCGGCCCAATCGAAAGTTTTCTTAAATACGATCGAAATATTTTTTATGTGCCACTTCTGTGGACAGGGTAGTGAATGAAGGTGGTAAACAATGAAAAAGTTTTAACACCTCATATACAGAAAGCGTTTAACAGGTAAAGCAGTATGGGTTAGTTCCAAAATGTCAGTTGCAGAGCAACTTCCTTTTTTTGCATTCTACAATGCAATAGTTAGGAGTTTTACAATGTAATCTGTCCCAAAGTGCACCAAAAAATTTATGAAAGAGTAAAGCAAACTATGCGTTCACAGAAAAAGTTATTAAATTTCTCCAATCCCCAAATTTATACCAAATTCATAATACCAAGCAAACAATTTGTTGATTTTGCACCGATTACCAAAATGATTATATTGATTACTAAAAATTTTAAAATTCTGAATATTTTTTTTTTTCAATAAATGATATTTTTAATTTTAATTAAAAAAATGATCAAAAAACTTTGCCATTTCGAACAATGTGTAAACTTATTTAATTAAATATTGACCATTCCCAACAACAATTGTACATGTTTAAATTATTTTATTTTAAAAGAAAAAAGTCAATTTAGATTTGTTGTTATTGAATTAAAATTTTTATTGAAAATTTATTTCAAAACAACTAAAATGTTAATTTATTGCCAGGCCCACAATGTCGGCAAGAACATTTCTTTCGCATTTTTATATTGGAAACAATAATAAAAAATTTAAATTTGTTTTTGTTTTCAATATAATTATAAGAAATAAATGTTCTTGTCGACATTGTTGGGCCAGGCAGTAAATCAAAACTAAATTTTTGATTTTCTTTTAACAAAAAAATAATTGATTCAATTATCACATTAATTGAATTTAAATACTTTTTAAACCATTAGTTAATTGATAAAACACTTTTTTCTGTGTACCGCGCCCAATTACCACGCGTGCTCTTGCCGGGTCGTAGCCAGGCCATAGAGTCGTGGCCAACAAGCAGGTATGCTTCCCCTGCCATCTCTCATGAGCCCTCCTATACGACTCTCGTCCGATGAGAGTCCTGCAGGGAGTCATTGAAATGCCAATCAGGCCGTAAATGAACATGTTGTCCAAGAGATAGCACTGTTTGGACAGACCGTCTGCACTTTGGTTGCCTGGTCATCCACTGTGCCCTGGTCCTTGCCCTTACCGAGTTCGTGACATGTTTGTAATTTTTTTTTTGGCATTTTGCTTTTGATGAATTTATCTTAAGATATTGACGATACATGGGATGAGCAAAACTGAACGACATTTCGCACTGCTAATAATACAAAAAAAGACGATAAATATTGCAAACGAAATTCCCAGAAAAAAGAGTTTGTTAATTTTTTTAAGGAATTTGGCCGCCCAGATTGATTGCAAAAATTTAAAGTCATGCCTAAATTTTAGCAGAAAATGTCATAATGAAATCTAAAAAAAAGATCCGCCCCAATATTCACAAATTCAATTTAAAACTTGTTGCTGTTTAAAAAAAAAAAAAACAAAAAAAAAACAATGTTCATGAAAAGAATTGAAAGAAAAAACTGCAAAGAGTTTAGACATTAAGAGCTTTTTTTTTTTTTTTTTTTTTTGTTTACTCAAAAAGTTAACCTTTTTAAGAATACTTTCGTTTTTAAATGTTTTTTTTTTTCTTTTAAATTAAGATAGAATTAAGGATATTTTTTTGAACAAAATTTCAATAAAAAAAATTCTTACAATTTTGTTTGGAACAAATTTGTAAAATAAATTTGAAAAAAGTTTTTGTTTTGGTTTGCACAATATTGCCAAATTTAACTTCAAAATAACAAAATTAAAATTTGTCGGAATTACGAAAGTCGATCAAAGTCTAAAGAAGGTAAAAAAAATCAATCGAAATGAAAATACGGATTCAAAACCATTCGGAACAATTTCTGTGATTTATGTTCCTCAAAAAAACATCCTTTACATTAGATCCATGTCACTACTTATATTTACATACATTTTATTGGTTTTTGGATTTTCCAGGTATTTCACATCGAAATTATTCTTAAAATTTTATCATATTACCGTATATCAAACAAATATTAATGGAATATATTGGAAATTGATTCAAATAATTCTTTAAAATCATATAATAATAACTTATTAAAATCATTATATTAAAGTATTCTTTTATTATCCCAGTAAAAAATGTGCTCCAAAAGGAGCAGGTTTTATGTGTGAATTCACACTTCAAATCGCTTCAAACCTGCTGATGGGATGACTGATATTTGTATGTTCCCGGTTTGGAGGACCATTTTCTGCTGACAATAAGCGCTTCTTTTAACACAATAAAACACGCAAATAAAGCACTTTTAAAGTTCTTTTTTAAGGTCTAACTATATTAACATAGTCATTAATGTTTTGCTTTTACTGCTTTAAATTCCTTTTTTCAAACATTTGCGTAAACCATAATATATTTTCATTTTTTTGTCGCCTTAAACTTTTCTTCATTGTCAGCACTAAAATAGCAGCTTTTTGTACATTTTATTCGTTATCATTTACTGCTGTAAAAGAGCTCTCTTATTGAAGCGCTCGATTATGCGCTTTTTATCTTAAGTGCTTCAAAAAACACAAAAGTTTTTTACTGGGTATGTATAATTATGACTAAGTCAAGATATAATAAGAAAGTTATTATTTAAAATATAACTAATAATGAATAAAGTGGCGAATACATCTACAAAGTTATAAATTCAGGAAGTCCCCAGCAAAAACTTTACTAACAATCCTAATTTTAATGACTTCCTGAATTCATTACTTTGTAGTTTTATTCGCCACTTTTTGGGTTATTAATTATATATTAAATAATAACTTTCTTTTTATATCTTAAATAAGTCATAACAATAAGTTATTATTATAATACTATACAATTTTAAGAATAATTTCAATGTGAAATCAATGGAAAATCCAAAAATCAATCAAATGTATGTAAATATATACATTAGACCGACTTAAGTTGTATGGAGCCGAAAAAAGTGTTTTAGTTACCCCTCTGAAAATAAAGGTTGATATATTTTATGATGATTCCCAAAATATTTTGGTTCTAGCGTTGACCATCCATGAGCTGGACCATTTTAAAAAAGGTCTTTTTTCGACATAAATAAAATTTGTTATCATCGAAAAGGGTTTTTGAAGCAGCATCGAAGGGTATATAAAACTTATTGAGATATTTAACTAAATACATATTTTCGTTTCGGGTTTTCATACAAATTCATTGTCATTTTTTATATTTTGTTTTCTTTTATGTTAAAGATTAAGGGAAATATGTATGCAATAATGCATTTACCACTTTGATTTTTTCATTAAAATTTTACATTTTGCTTTCTAATATCTTTTTTTTATAAAAATTAAACTTTTTCTTTTGCTTGTAAATTTCCTGATTAATTTTTCAGTTTCAAATTAAAAAAAAAACAGCTGAATGTTTATTCTTGTCCGAACTTACCCAAATAAAAAGTTCGAGCAAATTTGTACAGGAAATTAAAAAAAATACTCTCTTATTTACTCTCTTAATTGCACAAAAATTGTTATGTGGAACGCTTTTGGGTAACTTTGTGCAAGTTCGGACTGTTTCGTTATGCATCTGGAACAGAGCTAAAAGTAACCAGTATAGTATGCAATCGTGTTGCCATATGAATTATAATAAATGTGTAATCTTCAACAAATTAAACCTTTCGTGTTGGAAAAAAAACCAGCCAATTGTAGGGGAATGTAAGAAAGAAAAATTGACGGTTTATTGTTGTGTCTTTGTTGAAGCTTTGATATTGTTACATGTAAGAGCTGAGTGTTTAAAATTCTTATTCACTTTATGGTCTTACTTGTATAATATTTTTAGCTTTTCTAAAGTATTTGGAAAAAGTTTCCTGACGAGCTGGCCTAAGCAACCAGCGAAATGCGCATAGAAACTAGCTTTACCACAACAATAAATTTCAGTATTTTCATTCAAAAATTGGGATTATTAGCACATCATTAATAAATGAAATAATTAATAATAAATATTTCATTTCCGAAAATAATTTTTGATATTAAACCTTTTTTATATATTTAATTAAAGGATTTAACCAAAAAAAATGGCAAAAAAATATTTGTGTTTGTTACGAAAGGCGGATTATCAGGTTAAAAGATTATGTAGTTATATTAGTAGCAACAAAATATATTTAAAAAACTTTAAATACATTTATTTTGTTGTTGTGAATATAACTTAACAACCGTATATAACGTGATAACCAGCCTTCTGTGAACAACACAATTATTATTAAATCAATTAAAAAAGCACGAACAGATTAAATAATCAATGTCGATGTTTTATCGACTTTTGTCGAAGATGTATCGCCGCTTTATCGCCTTAAAAACATCGATGCTTATGAATGATACATCGATGTTTCATTATTATCCATGGTCTCGTTTGCCTCCCTAGTAAGAACTCCCTATACAACATTTTGGTTATACATTTTATAAAAACAGAAAGTTTTAAGAATAATTTTCAAGCATTAAACACCAGTTTTAATTTTATCTCTTTAAATTAAAGTTTTTTTTTTTAACTTCAATATTGAAAAAAAATCACTGTGTGCACAGCATGAAGCTAACAATTTTTAAATGCATTCCTGAATCCAAAAACGCAATTCTTTATACATTTTCGTCCTTTCCCATTTGTTTAATGTCAAAAAAATACACAGCAAATTAATCAAAAGGTGTTGGAAAATGAAATCAAATAACATTTTACGAATTCAAATGTACCAGTATAAAAAACTGGGAAACGATTTTTATTCGCTTTATTATGAATGTGAATTGTATACACACATCATTTCATATAAAAAGCAAATGAGTTTTTATTAAAAAGGAATGCAGCCATATGCATTAACCTTTGCCTCGTTTTTTCATTTCATGAGTTACCGTTCAAGTCTATACAGGATGTACAGTCGTAAAGGAATAATCGTGGTCATTTTAATTACAAAACACATTAATATTTCATTCGCAATAAACACAATTAGATCTTCTGGCCACAATTATAGTTGATGTAAGAAACAAATTCTGTGAAAACATTGTCTTTTATGGCAAATTGTGATAAAAGGTCAACATCATGTAAGTGAACGACAGACATCCCAAGGTGAAAACTGAAGGTAGTGAAAAATGACATTGTCTGTTATATGAAGAAGAAGAAAAAATAATAATAATAATTGTAGCATTAACAGGAAAAAGACAATAGTGAAGAAATTCCTAGAAAATTTTCCACCAAATACACATGCACATTTCTTTTTACAAAATTCCTTAAAAATAACTCATTTTTTAGATCAATTTCCTATTAATAGAAAATTTCCAATATTCTTAATAAATTAAATAAATATAAATTAATAATAAAAAAAGTAAGTTTTAGCAAAATGTTAAAAACTGTCATATTAAGACCAGTGTAAAATCTAAATATGAGCAAAACAATATTTATGTGGAATATCGACACGCTAAATCCAAATAATGTAATCAAAATTTATCTAGCATGTTCATTTTTGATGCTAAAAGCAATTTTGGTTTTCATTAGAATAGATTACATTTCAATGCTGACAGTGGTATTTGTGAATGAGAAACCAAGACCTCGATTTGGAGCTTTTAAAACCAAAGGCCACACTTTCATATTCCAGTAGCTCGTTTCTGTATTTGTCGCATCGTAAAAATTTCCGCATGAAACAAGTGAATTAGAACAAAAACAGTGTAAAATTAAACAAAAAATAGTTTTTCTCACACAACTGTTTCTGTATCTTTACTTTGTCACCATTTAGACAGGGAAACATTTGGAAGGAAAACATCTGGAATTCTCTTTTGTTTTTTCATTCTCGGCCACACAGACGAACATGTAGCCGACAACATTCTGTAAGGTTAGGTTATAAAGGCTGGTGTAAAGCAAACTTCACACCCTCACCAAGAGACCAATATGGTCCATTGTGACGCCTTAAATAGTGAAAGAAAGAAGGAAAGAAGAGAAAGAAATCTAGTGTGAAAGAGTAGGAGAAGTAAATGTTAAAAGCACAGCAAAGGAAGATAGTGGAAGATAAGAAATTGGACAGCACAAGCAAAAACAACCCTAGCAAACAGGAAAACTGCCCTACATGTTTCCAGTCCCCAGCCTCCTGCCGCGCAACCAGGTCATTCCCATTACGAATCCCGTCAGGTTCTCGAGCCCGCAGCCCGAGACATCTTCCAATTCATGCAGGAATCTGCTACCTAGTCACCTCAGCCTGCTGTTCTGTAGCCTGGGACAGTGGCTCAACTGTCTCCAACTCCTCTGGATCCTCACACAGCCTACATATATCCGACAAGCCAGACCCCATTCTCACCACCATTCTGCCTATCATACACTGGCCCGTGATAATACCTATCATGGTCCTAACGCAGGCCCTACCATTACCCAGCAGCGCGTCCGAATTAGACCTACTAAGCCGATGCTGCGCGATACTCGGCAGTCCGTTCGGCCCCGCCAAGCCCAATTAGTCCCGTTTAGAATCCATTCTCTAATTCTTCCAAAGGAGAAGCCCATTGGAGGCCTGACTACCTGTAAACTGTCAGGATCAGTGCCCCGGTACCCAGCAGAGCCTCACAACATAATTCCCTAAGATTCCTCCTAGAGACTTTCTGCAATCGTCCACTAGCCTGGAGTTCACATAAGAGCCCATCAAGGCTCTATGAGCCGTCTGGCTGTCCACATATATAGTGACCTCCGAGCCCTTGGCAATGTTAGCCCCTACCATTTCCACGGCCCAGAGAACCTCCGCCTGAAATACACTGCAGTCGTCGGGAAGTCTATATGACCTTCTGATATCCAGATCCTCAATGTAGACCCTCGCACCCGTGCCCTTCATCTTCGAGCCATCAGTGGAAATAGCAAATCCCCTATACAATCTGCTCTGCCCTGACCAGCTCTCCCTAGAAGGCAATATCACCTGTGGCAAACGCCCAAAATAGACCCTAGTGCCCAAACCAACGATTCTGTTACTATTGTTGCTTTTTTTGTCAAAAAGCAAAGCAAATGTCAACAAAGAAAAGGAGAACAAAGCGTGTCGGCGAGTACCGGACACAAAAACCATTCTCTCTTCCCCACCCGTAATTAGCTACCAAACAAAATGTTTCCCTGTCTAAATGGGCACTTTCCGAGAATTATCTGTTATTTAAATAATTTTCCAGCGATTATTAGAAGGATGTGAGAAAAAGTGTTTCTGTAACAATATTTAGCGAAAAGTTTCTCACAAGAACTGTCAAAATAAGTCACATTTAAAGTTGGTGCGAGAAAAAACAAATTTGAAAAAATATTGATATTTTATATTAAAAATGTGTTTGTCAACTATTTTTTAATATTAATAAAGAATTAAAATGATGAATGCATATTAAAAATGATAAAAATAAATAAAAACAATTGTTATATTTTGATACTTGAATTTTTTTTGCCTTTAATTTGTTTTGGTTTTATAATCAGTGCTACCATTTTAGCATATTTTCTGCTAGATTTAGCAGATTGAGTTGGGGAATTGGCGAACTGTTTTTAGAATATTTCCTTGTATTTTTTAAGACTATTTTTACTTTTTAGAAAAGGAGATTTCTAAAATTTAAAAAAAAAATAAAATTTTTTTATTAAAATAGTTTTATTAACTCAAAATTTTAAAATTTTCAGTAGAAGCAAGACAATTTAACATTGAATGCATATTAAAAATAATTTTTAGCCAACCGTTTCATTACCAAAAAGTACAGCGGGTAGATGTGAATACAATGTATAGATTTTTTCCAATGTAAAGTGAAAAATAAAAATTTTGAGTTAACACACTATTGTTAAACAAATGCGATACTTTTATATTTCTTTTTATTTAGCAGACTTTTACCATAATTTTTTTTATAATGGGCGATTCAAGTAGAGATACTTTTTTCAATAGCGTTTTTTGACAGATCACGTGTGAGTTGTGTTATACTGTCATGTTAGTTTTGTTTAGTATTCTTTGGCATTTCATAATGAAAAGACTTACGCCTGAACAACGTTTACAAATCGTTCAACTTGTTTACGAAAATTCACGTTCTGTGAGGAATGTGTTTTGTGCACTTCGCTCAACTTATGTTCAACATAATCGGCCTACTGAGCTTACTATTTGCAACATCATCACCCATTTTGAGACCCAGCATTTGTTTTTGGATAATATTCGACCGGATAGACCACGTCCAGCACGCTGTGAAGAAAATATAGCGGCCGTAGCTGAGAGTGTACACGAAGACCGTGGAGAGTCGAACGACTTGGCGTATTTTACGTCGAGATCTTAAATTGAAAGCGTACAAAATACAGCTTGTGCAACAACTGAAGCCGCTCGACCTTCCCAAGCGACAACGCTTCGCTCTATGGGCTCTTGAAAAGTTCCAAGAAGATCCGACGTTTTCGAGGCAACTTTTATTCAGCGATGAGGCTCTTTTCTGGCTCAATGGGTATGTAAACAAACAAAATTGCCGCATTTGGGACGAGGAGCAACCTGAAGAGATTCAAGAACTGCCACTTCATCCAGAAAAAACAACGGTTTGATGTGGTTTGTGGGCCGGTGGAAACATCGGTCCATATTTCTTAAAAATCAATTAAAGTCAATGGCAACCGTTATCGTGGCATGATAACCGACTATTTGATGCCTGAAAATGAAGCTCGTGATCACGGCGACATTTGGATTCAGCAAGACGGCGTTACTTCCCACACATCGCATCTATCAATGGATTTATTGAGAGAACACTTCGGTGAGCACTACTGTCAACTTGTATTAACTGCAGCTATTTGGCCCACTGGGCTTGCAGCTGCAATAAAATAAATTAACATTAATTTTAAAAATTAATAATGTCTTACGCTGTTTTTATGTTTAAAAATACAATTAATTTTACCATGAACTAAAATTCATTTCGTTGTTTTTAAAATCTTATTGAAATCACTTTTAAATATTAATAATCTCTTACACTGTAGTTTTATTGTAAAGTTAGAGTAGGCTTAGAGTAGAGTAAAAATAGAGTGATAATCGGGTAAGAATAGTGTTGGAGTATAGTTAGAGCAGAGTAAATATAGAGCTAGAAAAGAATTAGGTTCAAGTTATAATCGAGTTATATAAAAGGTAGAGCACAAAGAAAAATAAAAATTGATTTCAATTTAAAGTTTTGTGATATTAATTATAAAATTAATTCAATTTGCAGCAGTTAACAAATTAATAGTATAAATTTTAAGTTTAATGCTCTCGATTAAACGTGTAATTCACTTGATTAAACGTTTAATTCGCTTGATTACATTTTTAATTAAAACTAAATTTATTTTTGATTATTGCTTTAATTGGTGAAAAACTTAGAAGAATTGTTTCTGTGAGTAGACTTGGAGTAGAGTGAGACTAGAGTAAGAATAGAGTTAGTATAGATATGGAGAAGAGTTGGAGTAACGTGAGATTGCTGTAGGAGTATAGATAGAGTAAGAGCAGACTTAGAGGCATATTAGAGCAGAGTTAAAGAAGAGTTAGAGTAGAGTTAGAGATACGCGAAAGTAGACTAGGAATATAGTTAAAGTGGAGTGAAAATAGTGCGAGAGTAGAGTTAGAATGTATTTAGAGCGGATTAAAAGTGAGGCCGAAGTAAAGCTACAGTTGAGTGGAATTAGAGTAGCAGTAGCAATATTGTGGAATTAAACGATATTTTTAGTGGAGCAAAGTTGCAAATAGGGGAAGAAAAGCTATGGCAGTTTTCTTAGTGTATCGACAAACTTCCTCTTAATAAATCTTGACATAAATTTATTATGCTGACAAACTCTCCGTTGACGATTTTGACTTTTGTCTTTATACCGACAAAAACATTGTTTTGAGTTAACAATACATCTCAAAGTGGATGTGAATGTTGCACTATGAACAGCAATCAGCTGAATGAATTAACCCGTACGGCAAATAAATAATTATTAAATGAAGCCGCAGTTTTTCGATGGGAAAAAAGATAATCGCCTAATGAGAAAATGGTCATTAGACAAGAAGAGCTAAAAAAGAATTATACTACAGAAATAGTAAAATAAGTAAGGGATGAGAGCATATTTAGATTTAATGTAAAGTGACAAAAAAGAGTTCAATTAGATTTTATTTAGAGACCGTAGATGTTCTTCACAAACATTTTTCTTTCTTAATAAAAGGGTTGAAATAATCGCACATATTTAGTAGTAAGGTTTTTGTGAATATACGCTTTTTTATTTACATATTTTATCTTTTATTATTTTCTGATAAGCTACCATAAGTATCCATGAAGAGCAGATAGAGCCATGTTACCCACTAAATTCGATTTGTTTACATTATTTGTTGTGTAGAGCGGAACATAGAACAAAATAAAAAACATTTTATTTAAAATAGAATATTTTTATATTGTTGTTGTTCTTATAAGTGTTTTTATTTGTAAATAGCACTTCAAAACATGTTCGAGCAGACTTGTGTATTGTAAGTACTTGTGTAAACACGATCATACGAGAAAAAGAAAACTACAAAATAAAAAATAATAAAATATATCGATGGCTTAATATGAAAAGGTCGTATCTCGTTTTTTCACAAAATCGCGTTTTTTTTTGCATATTCTGACGAAAGGCCCTCAAATACACGTTTCTTAAAAATTTTTTGTTTTTATGTTAACAAATAAAAAATTTATAAACATTTAAAAAAAAGCCCTATCTAATTTGAGAAAATTCTTCGAAGACAAAAGCCCTAACTCATTTTAATATGAATGCACTTTATTGATGTGGTTGATGGATTAGTTTTTAAAGCAGCGTCGCTTTTATTGTAACAAGAATAACAGGGTAGCAATCAATAGTATAGTATAGAGTCGCAATCAGTAGCATAGTTACTCTGCCACTTGGTGAAATAAAAAAGAATGGGTTTTCCCCGAAATTGTTGTGAAATTTTATGAAATTTGCATCATTGTAATATAAAAGTGTGGAGAACTGAGACTTTAAATAATTGAAGCGTGAAAAATAAATTGAAGTGTCAAAAATAGTTAAAGTTTGAATAATACAAAAAATATTGACACCGGCGCTGTAAATTCAGATGATATTCGCAATAGGAATAGCGTTGCGAATAAATCCAAATGGAAAGCAAACGTCAACAAAAAGAAAAGAATGGAAGGTGAGCAATATGTGGGCATATCTAAGAAAGAACTTTCCCAAAAACCTCCTCGAAAACTCGGTGAGTCGTGTTCATCACAGTATTGTGTGAAAAGTGCATTAAGAAACTGTTCAGTGTTTTCCGAGGCCACTCAAAAGGAAATATTTAAATTGTTTTTGGAAATGTCCTGGGAACAAAAGCGGATGTATGTTACTGGTCTTATTAAAATTTCGGATAAAAAAAGTAATATCTCTGAAAATTCGCGACGAGCTTATACCATAACATACTTACTCAAACAGGTAGTGATTTGTCTTTTGTGGTAGTGATTTGTCTTTTGTCGTGTCCACACGTTTTTATATTTAGTCCGCTGTGTCTGTGTCAATTTGTGAAAATACGAAAGTGTCCGTGTGTGTCCGTGTTTAAATAAAAGAAAAGAACTTACTTATAAATTAAAAAAATAAAAAAACCCGCAACCAAATATAAATAAATAAAATCTAAATAACAATAAGAAGAAATAATTTATTAAACAAACAAGATTTATTAAAAAAAAAAAACAAAAATCAAACTACCGTTGCAACATACAGAAAAGAAAAACAATAATAATATAAAAAAAAAAAAAACAACAACAACAAACGAAATAACAAAATAAACAAACAACAACAATAATAACAATCTGCCAGTGATGGTCTTTTTCGGCGTTGACCAGATCAGGGCTTTTATGGTCCTTTTATGGCATTGTCCATTGTGTACCCCCTATAACCGTCCACCATATTCGTGTTAGTACGGATGTATTTGTGTTAATCGTTGTTGATCTGTTTTGGTGATGAAGGTATAACACTGATCACCAAACAGTTTCTAAACGGCAATTAGCATAGATATATCCGTACTTTGCGTTTTATTTGAATTTTTTTGTGTTGTGATGAGAGGTCGGTTTCGAATCGACTTCTGTAACACACGTGGGCTGAGAACGAATTTTTTTTCTGTATACGCTCACGTTTGTCTCCATCGGCCGGATGTTTTCGCCTTATGTGAAACACAGGTATCTGAAAATTCTGATCCACTGGATTTTCAGATTCCTGGGTATCACCTTCTATCCCTATTTGATCTTCATCGGGGTCTTGCTATATATATACGCAATGAAGTTGTGTATCAATGCCAGCAACCAGTGGGCATGTTTGATGCGGAATTTAACTGCCTTTGGGTTAAATTCAAAATCAATACGCACTTTTTGCATTTCGGGTTTCTTTACAGAAGTCCAAACGCGGGAAGGGATATCACATTATCGCGCTTCGACTCCCTTTCCGACACAATATCGAAGATTCTTGAGAATTGTCCGGACAGTGAAATCGTTGTTGCTGGTGATTTCAATGTCCACAATTCTGCTTGGCTTCACCACTCGGGCCGTACAACCTATGAAGGCCAATATGTTGAGCTATTTGCTGCACATAATCACCTCGTGCATCTGGTGAATGAACCAACACATATTCCATGTGTTGATGGGCACCAACACAATACCCTTGACCTCTTCCTCTCTTCGCACCCTCAAAAGTACGAAGTTGAAGTTCTAGCACCTCTCGGTAACTCGGATCATTGCACCATTTTTGCCTCTTTTCCGTTCTCCGAACTTCGGAACGTTTCACGACAGGCTATGAAACGATCAAAATTTGTTTACGGGAAAGCACGTTGGGTTGAACTCAACGACTTTTTTCGGCATTTTAATTGGAAACTCTGTTTCCTTGACAATGACGTCAATGCCATGGCGAAAAGGGTTGAAAATGTAATTATGCTAGGAATGAAAATGTTCATTCCAGCTAAAAATGCTTCGAATAAACCTAGGTCCAAATCCTGGTTTAATCAGACATGCAAATCAGCAGTCAGATCCAGAGAGGAAGCATTCAGAAATTGGCGTGTCAATAAAACCGCTGACACTGAATTGCTACGCAAAATGGCAAGGTCGTCGTGTGCCAAAGTGCTAAGACGGGAAAAAACTCTTCACGAGCAACGTCTTCGTGCCGAAGTTCTTACTGCTCCCCGGGGCAGTAAAAGCTTCTGGTCATTCGTTAAAAGAGTAAGGGTTAATGCTAGTTCTTCAATACCAACTCTTTTAAAGGATGGCCAAACATTCACGAACCTGGTTGATAAGGCTAATTGTTTTGCCGAATTATTTGAGGTCGTTCTACTGGAGACCTACTGGCCCTGTTATCAGAAAAATGGTGTCGTTCCATTCACCATTTTGGCGAAAGTAAGGTAATTGCTTTAGATATTTTCAAGGCGTTTGACAGAGTCTGGCATGGTGCACTCTTGTCTAAACTTGTTGCATTTGGTATCGGTGATAATTTCTCTCGATTTATATCGAGCTTTCTCAGAGATCGCACTATACGGGTTGTTATAGATGGGGTTTCATCAAACGAGTTCAAGATTCATTCAGGGGTACCGCAAGGCTCCGTTCTTTCTCCTACTCTATTTCTTATTTTTCTAAATGACCTCTTATGTCAAACTTCCAACCCTATCTATTCTTTTGCAGATGACAGCAACCTTTGCCATTCGTATTCATTTGGTTACAGACCAGGCGTGTCCGATGTTTGCGCTATGAGACAGAACATGAATGATACGCTTGGCCGTGACCTAGACATAATCTCAGAATGGGGTCGTGCGAATAGGGTCGAATTTAATGCCCGAAAGACCCAATGTTGCGTACTAACGCATAAACGCGCGACGGATTAAGGTGCCTCATCTGTATGTATGGGTGGTATAAATATTGAGGAAACAGAATCTCTTGATGTTCTGGGCATGAGGATACAATGTGATGTCCGATGGACAGAACATATATTCAAGGTGTCGAAAGAAGCATTCAAGTGCCTCGGTTTTTTGAAACGGTGTAAGATATACTTCACTCCATCTGATCTCCTTACTATTTATACCACCTATATCCGACCGCGAATGGAATACAACTCTCATGTGTGGGCCGGTGCTTCAAAGTCTATTTTGGAGCTTCTCGACCGCGTGCAGGAGAGGGCGAAGGTTCTCATTGGCGACAGTAGGGTATCCAATTCTATTGACTCCCTTGAGCACCGTCGCAATGTGGGTTGTACTTGCCTATTTTATCGGTACTACAACGGGATGTGTTCTGATGAAATTAGGGATTTGGTTCCCGAGACCCATAGCTTTGTTCGTAATACACGTTTTTCCTCAAGAGCACATCCTTTTGTGGTCGATTGGCCGGTGAATCGTACAACGCATTACAGGGAAAATTCGTTTTTTGGCCGGACAGTTCGTATGTGGAATAACCTTCCTGCTGAAGTCTTCCCTCTTACTTACAACATGAAAAAGTTCAAGTCGAATGTTCACAAACACTACTCCCTCTTTCCTCCTTCCCATAACCTATTTTCCTAGTTCCAACACAATGCATTGCATTAGTAGGGGTCATCCCCTGAGTGCTGGTCCCAACAAAAAAAAAAAAAAAAAAAAAAAAAGTATGCGCAAGTCTGCTATTCTACACTCACAATATTATTACAGTAACGGACTGTAGGTTATTCAAGAAGTATTCCGTTCAGTCATTTTTAAATAAATAAACATTTAAAATTCCAAGCAAATTAATTTTTAACTGATTCTAACACATATTAAAAAAACTAAGAGCACATTAATACGGATTTTCGGTTGCATTTAATATTGTCAGTTGATTAAGTAAAAGTATTCTGTATGTAAAATTGAATAAAAATTAAATTTCAAACAACTGTAAATTTACTTAAAAACCGATCTACTTATTTTGCATTTTATTTTAACGAAAATTTAATTTAATTTTTACTGTCAAAAGTTCAACCGCGAATTCCATAAAAAGTAAACCACAAATGCCGTAAAAATAAATGAATTTTCAGTTATTTTATATAATTTAACTACCAAATAATAAATCTATTTATAAATCTGTGGCAAAAATTTGCTTGTTTTGTGTAGAAAATTCCCATATTCTATTTGTTAAAATTATTTAGTTAAATACATGAAATTTTTATGGTAAAATAATTGCGAATACTATATCGGGCATGCTGCTGGTGTCTTATAATTGAAAGTTCTTCTGTAAACAAAGTGTTCAGTACAACAAAACTAAAACAAACATGTATAACGGGGTAAGTAAATAAATAAATAAATATTATCTCTCTCTCTCTCATTAGAATAACAACCCAGTAAAAAATGTGCTCCAAAAGGAGCAGGTTTTATATATGAATTCATACCTCAAATCGCTTCAAACCTGCTGATGGGATGCCTGATTTTTGTATGGAGTGTTCCCGGTTTGGAGGACTATTTTCTGCTGACAATAAGCGCTCCTTTTAAGACGCAAACAAAGCACTCCTAAAGCGCTTTTTTAAGGGCTAACTATATTAAAATATTCATTTTTGTTTTGCTTTTACTTGTTTAAATGACTTTTTTAAGCATTTTCGTAAACCATAACATATTTTTATTTTGTTATCGCTTTAAAACCTTCTTCGTTGCAGCACTAAAATAGCAGCTATTTTTGTATATTTTATTCATTATCATTTACTGCTGTATAAGAGCTCTCTTATTGAAGCGCTCAATTATGCGCTTTTTCTCTTAAGTGCTTCAAAAAACACAAATTTTTTTTACTGGGAAGCGGACAGGAGGAGTCTGGTATTTTTTAGAAATTCGAGTAAAACCTGTATTATATAACATTACTGAATTACATAAAATAACTGAAAATGCATTTGTTTTTAAGGAATTTGTCAGTTATTTTTTGATAGTTTATTTTAATAAAATAACTGAAAATTCATTTGTTTTTACGGAATTCGCAGTTGAATTTTTGACAGTAAAAATTACATGAACTTTTCGTTAAAAATAAATGAAAAATAAGTCGACCGGTTTTTAACTGGATATTCATTTATTTTATATTACAATTTCAGTTAATTTTACTTACAGAATATTGTGAGTGTATCAACAGTAGCAGGTAAGCACAATCAAAAACGACGTTCTTTCCTACAAACGTGGCTGGATGAGTTACCAAAATTGGAGTGTCATTATTGTCGGAAAGATTCCAAGAAATTATATTTTCAGACGGATTTTTCTTCATATCAAGACATTTACCGGATCTATGTCCACGAGTGTGAATCCAAGAAGGAAAATAAGAGCATGAAATTATCATACCCTATTTTTGATGAAATAATGAAGAAATCGAACTATTGCATTGTTAAGCCTAGAAAGGACCAGTGTGTATCTCACAAAGCAAATAATGTCTCGGACGAAGATTATCAAAAACATAGACATGGCGCTGAAGAAATGCGTGAAGAAAAATACCACGATATTAAAAATGCCGAAGCCGGATTATGTGCAGTTTTTTGAATGGAAGTGCAAGCAGTGAAGTTGATGCCTCAAATCAATGCCAGTGCTGCTTATTATAAAATGAAATTGTAACTGCATAACTTAACCATCTACGATATTGTCACACACGATTCAGACAATTATGTTTGGGATGAAACAGATGGCAATCTAGTCTCCTCCGTTTTTGCAACATGCCTTACACAGTACAACACATGATTTGCCAACTCAATTCTGTGAACTGTATGTGAAATTAGACCCAAAAAGAAGAATTTCTGCATCATTCGTTTTGTCTTCTTACCTGCGATTTGAAGTTAGTATCGATTTGAAGTTAGTACTATCGTATAGGGGAATTTATCACGTTTTAGGCCCTGTTGTTTGACATAGCTCGACAACCCCTAGCCCAATTTAGTTGAAATAAATTTTAAAAAATTAAGAATTACAATTCCCTTAATCTGTTCATATATTGTTTTCCTATACAAGTAACACTTTCGAAGTTAAAAATGAATGTATGAAGGGAAAAAATTATTTTTTGCCTAAAAATTTAAATTTTTTTTTTAAAAATACATAAAAAATCCAAAATGGAAAAAAGTTTCAAGTCTAGTTATTTTTTCGCAAAGTCACATAACCTATGAGCAAAATGAGACAAAGATCATAAAAATCGATGCACGCGTTTCGCTTTTATTCGTAATTGAGTAAAGGTATGAATTTCAAAAATCAGTTATAGCCACCACCCTTAAAATAAAAATATAAATTAAAAAATTATCATGCAAAAAAAAACTTTATTTACAAAAACTTAATGAAAATAAAATAATATGCAATTAATACGCAATTATAATATGCATAAAAACAAAATTTAGAACATTTTTTCAATTATTGGCAATATCCATCCTTGTAGAAGTTGACGCTTGTGGTTCTGATGATCTTGTTTTCTTCGTAGGTTGTTCATATTCATGGTCTGAGTCAGCTTGGCGTTGTCGGTATGATGTTGCGCTGACATTTTGCTGTGTGAGTTTTCTTCTCTTCAAAAATGATGTCAGCCATTCGGAGTCGTGTTGTGATAGTCCCAGCTTGGCCACAATGTAATCCATTTCGATTTGTGGTAGCGGTTGTGGTGCACTATTTTCAATATCGGGTATCCAATCAGCATCATCCAAATCGGTCGGATTGGTGAAAACGGTTTCGGCTAGCAGGGACACAGTATCCGCACTCGGAGGTTTAGGTGCATCGGTATCAGCAGGGCGTTGCACTGGAAGTGTGGCAGTAAATGCAGCAGTGTATACTTTTGTTTTCAATTGTTGTCTGTTTAATCCAGGACGAAAATTTATGCATGCATAGCACCTGGATTCATCATGTCCAGTTGTGTCTTCCACCCAAATTACTGGCTTCATAAAAGATAACTTTCTACTTTTTCCGTGAATCCATTTTAGAAGGGTAGTATAACAACTGTTGCACACTGTGTACGGCGTAAAATTTGCACCACTTAAATCTGCTTCATCGAAATAATTACAATACGCGGTTTTGAATTGCTCAGTAAACAAATTTTTTCGATCTTTTTTCTGTATTTTTCGGAAGATATGACCACAAACGTAACAATATTCATCCAAATATGGGCACTTGTTGTTTTCCATATTGATATATTTTATGTTTTGTTGTTATTCACTTTTAAAAAACTGGAGAAAAATCACTTTTACTGTTCGCGTTCGTCGGCACTGGCTGAATGCCAAAAATCGATCAATGCACACCTATAAATACTACGTATTTTTGAATATTTTACTGCCAGGTACTTATAAATGGGCGCATATTTTAAGGGCGGCTGGCTATATACCTGATTCATCACTTGTACGTTTCAAACTGTGCAAAACTTTCCAAATAATGACCACCCTTAAATGTGGGTGCAATTTCTGTAAAAAAATCATATAGGTAGCCACCGGAAAAACCCAAATAATAAAAAGGTCCACTTTCCGTTTAATTGTCCACGTACATTTATTACCGCAATCATAAAAATCAAATAACCTTTTGTTTATTCCTTTTTTTTTAATTCTCAGAATCATGAAAAAGGTGTCAATGTTTTCTCCAAATAATGTTGTGCATATCTCGAGCAAATTTTTGAAATTCATACATTTACTCAATTGCGAATAAAAGCGAAACGCGTGCATCGATTTTTATGATCTTTGTCTCATTTTGCTCATAGGTTATGTGACTTTGCGAAAAAATAACTAGACTTGAAACTTTTTTCCATTTTGGATTTTTTATGTATTTTTAAAAAAAAAATTTAAATTTTTAGGCAAAAAATAATTTTTTCCCTTCATACATTCATTTTTAACTTCGAAAGTGTTACTTGTATAGGAAAACAATATATAAACAGATTAAGGGAATTGTAATTCTTAATTTTTTAAAATTTATTTCAACTAAATTGGGCTAGGGGTTGTCGAGCTATGTCAAACAACAGGGCCTAAAACGTGATAAATTCCCCTATACGATAGTACTAACTTCAAATCGATACTAACTTCAAATCGCAGGTAAGAAGACAAAACGAATGATGCAGAAATTCTTCTTTTTGGGTCTAATTTCACATACAGTTCACAGAATTGAGTTGGCAATCAATTAACTGAAAAATGTTGTACTGTGTTATTAAGCACTTACGAAATTTCACTGCTCGTTCTCCAAATATATATCACATAATAATTTTCTCGGACGGATGTTTTTACCAAAATCGTAATGTTGTTTTGTCGAATGCTTTGCTTGCATTTTGTAAGGAAATGAATATAACTGTTGAACAAAAATATTTAATAAGTGGCCATACCTAAATGGAATGTGATGCAACTCATTCGCTTATTGAAAGAAAAATGTCTAAAAAGCAAATAAATTTGACATCACAATTCGTTAAATTTATAAAGGAAGCGCGCAAAGTTCCTACACCTCTACAAGTACATCATTTGAATTATGAGTATTTTTTTAATTATGAAAAAAGTTCACAAGTGTACTCATCCAGGTAAATAATATTGCGCTCTAACTCTATAGGTAAATTTTATGTATACTCACTTATTGTGTTAAATTTTAGGCAGAGTCGTTGGTGAACCGACAGTAAGCATGATACGAGCTCTTGGATATGACCCATCCGGAGTAATTTCGTTTAAAACTAGAATTACCGACGACTATGACTTACTTCCGCAGAGATCAGTTAGAAGAATTAATGCAGAAATTCCTGTTGAAAGTCTTCACAAAGAAAAAATTCCACTAACGAAGAAAAAGTGGGACCACTTACAGGATTTAAAGAGATTCCTTCCATCGGATTGCCATTATTTTTATGATAAATTACCGTTTAGACAATAATTTTGGTTAAAAATGACCTATTATATGTTTTTTACCTGAATTTTTTTGATGAGTTTTTTCATTATTTATAACATGAATTATTTATTTATTTTGTTTTATTAAAATATGTATCTAATTTTCACCGTAGTCCAAAAAAGCCCAAACTTGAATTTTCTTTCAAAAATATGAATAACTAAAAGCCCTATCTTACATATCTTCATTTATATTTAAAAAAAAATGGAAAATAAAAGTGGTCATTGCATTTTTACTAAAAAACTGCGCTCAAAGACATATATAAACATATATATTGACAAATCTTTCCGATTTTATTCAGTTTTTTCCTTCTCCTGTAAAGTAGCTAAAAGTTGAGATACGACTTTTTCATATTAAGCCATCGATATGTATGTTTATGTACATATGTTCATACACATCCATATTAAAAAGGAAAAGTATATAGTCAGTAAAAAGTAGTGCTGTTAAGCACGATTTATAAAAAGATTTTGGTTTAAATGCGAAAATTTCCAAGATATTGTGTTAGAATAATTTTTTTTCTTTTTTTTTTTAAAAAATTTTTAAAGTTTTTCCTTAAAAGTTAATTTATATAAAGCATTTTTATGTTTTATTTTTATTTTTGATAACCTTTAAAATGTTTAACTCAGTTAAGTACATTTTGGTTATCTTAAAAATTCCAAGGGCAAAACATTCCAGACTTTATATACATATGTGCAAATAAATTATTATTTTTAATAAAATTGTATATAAATAACACTGTGCTACAAATGAGCACTTTTTTATACTTGAAAAGCGACCTAGTGTTGGTTATAGACCTTATTGAGTAGATCATAAATCAATTTTGCAAAGTTCGGAAACACCCTCAAATTTCGGAATTACTCCGAAAAAACCCTTTTTGGGTAGGTTCCAGTACTTATGAACGTGTAGCTCAGTTGATTTTTAGCCGATATTTATTTTTTAAACGGTTTCAGAAAAAGAAAAATCTACCTTTCCAAATATATACACTAGGGCGGGTTGATTTCTATGGATGGAAAAAAAAGAAAAATCGTATAGCAAAAACGTAATCTACATAAAATTCTAAGAAAATTCTCCGAAGAAACCATGGGTCTAAAATCAAATCCCAATAAAAACTAATTAGTTTTGAATTAAACCAGGTATTATTAAAAAAAAAGTTATTGGCGTTTTTAAAATTTAAAAATTTTGCTTTTAAGAACTACTTTATTTATATGTATATATTTTTAGTATTATAATGATATGATGATAAAAATATTTTAAAATAACAGTACAAAAATTATTTTATTTAGAAATTTAGACCACAGATTGCACACAGATATGTCACGAGACGGAAGATTTTTTGTCTCTTTCTTAGAAAGCTGCCCTTTTTAATTTCTCGTTGAACCATCTTTTATGCCGCAATACAATGAACACACATTTATTTAGTTGAGATTTATTTGCAAAACTGTTGTAAAAATTAACTTTTATGTTTACCGCAACACTAGTAAATAATAATAAATACTTTTTTTGCACTAAATAACCCGTTTGATGAACTAATGTTTTTGTTAAACGTGGTTTGTGTTTTGTTATTTTTGTTTTGATCACGCAATTTGTGTTTATTGTATCGGTTTGCTTTTACACATTGCCACTTGACTACCAAAAAACGCTTCTTGTCTCTTTCTTCGAAAGCTGCCCTCGCAACCAGTGCTGCCACGACTAATACACTTTTTACAATCAAAATTTTTGAAAAAGTTACCAAATGTGAAAAAATATAACCAAATTAGAAAAGCCTTTTGTTAATTGAGAAAAACATTAATATTTCTTTTAAGTTGCATTGTAAGACAAAGGTTATTTGCACTTAATAGGAAATACTTATTAATACAAATTAAGAAAACAAAACAAGAAATGTAATTCTTCTACATATTAAAAAAAATAACGAGAAACTTAAATTAAAAGGTTTTATTTATTTGAGACCTTTTTCATAAAAAATATTTTTATTTTATTAAAGTTATGTGCTGTTTCCACAACACAAGTAATTGAACGTGTAGTAAAATTTAAATTAAAAGCACTTAGTTTTTTGATTGCTTTTCATATAAATTTTACTACACGTTCAATTACTTGTGTTGTGAAAACAGCACATTAAACCCGTCAAATTTCCATACAAAATTCAGTATACTGAAAGTTAATAAATTGAATTTTTGAATGTGTTCATTACAATAAAGGAAATTTGTAATTCATAACAAAAACGGAAAAAAAAATTAATTGATTTCCGCTTTTTAGCTGTCAGTGGCAGGGTTGCGAAATGTGGCTATTTACGTTTGGCGATATGGCGATGGTCTTGGCGAAATTGCTTTTTTTGTAAATTTAGATATTCATATTTAAAATATTATTAAAATGGTTATAACTTATTTCTCTTGTTTGTAAATTGTATTTTAAAATTATAATTGTTATTATTACTGTTTCAAAATTGTTCTATTTGAAATATATTGGTGAATCTTTGTATAATTTAATAAAGAATATAAACAAATTCGTATTTCAGAACGTCAATCCAATGGGGAAAATGAATATGACTGACAGTCAAAGGTTTTTTTTTTATAAATTAAAAATATTGCCATATTATTATATATATTCTAACAGTAAATTTCAAAAGTTCTAAAATTATAGATTATATATCAATTTGTTTTTGAAAAATCTTTAAAATGCCTATGTGTATATCAATATATTAAAATATACTACTGCAAATAGTGCAAATTTAGAAAATGTTCCTTTTATACAAGTTTGTAAAAACACTAAAACTTCTTTTGTGTACTTTTCCAGTCATGTTCTGAAATCGATTTCGCGTGATTTCGCACTTTCTACTTTGAGTACCACTTATCTTCACTACTTTTAAAATCAGGAAAAACTACGCTCAAAAAATTATTGAAAATCCCCATCAATAAAACTTCATTTGTTTTCAATTTCAGAACATGATAGTTTCTAATATAAAAATCACATTTTACCATTTTTTTCTTAGCAAATATCCTAAAAATATCTGAAAGCTGTTGTGAAAGGAATTTATTGTTTTCGATAAAGTATAAAAAACTTCCGTTTATTTAAATCAAATAATGAGAAACCCGTAGTGCAAAATACGCATTGTTCGAAGTCGTGAATAATTTACCTCGAACCATGTAAATAAAAAGGTAAAAAACGTAAATTGCAAGTGTATTAAGAAAAAGATGTTCATACGTAATCTACATCTACACATTGAGAAAAAAATAACCAATTTTGGTTAGAAATAACCAAAAACGGCAGCTCTGCTCGCAACTGATTTGGGCCTTTTTTAACGGTCACTTTTTACATATCTGTGTGTAATCTGTGACTTAGACTATTTGATTAAACGTGCTTGCTAGTCCTCTTACGCTTGTACAAGTCATCGGTTTCGCGCTTAATTGACCAGAAGTAATATCAAATCATTTTTACTTGACTTTTTCCTTCGAAGTGACTTTCGATATCCAAAATGTCTTGCTGAAATCGTTCGTGTGGCTCATCACTAGGGAGATCGAACGGTTATTATTCGACCGGTTTTAACCGGTTATTTTTGCTTTGCCCCAGTCGGTTATTTTAAAATGCCCATTTTTCGAATATCGAATAAACCGGTTATTTTGGTATAATAAACCGGTTATTTTAGTAATGTGTAATTTAACATTTTTTATTTTTTCGAATTTATTGTATGAGTTAAATTTCAGTTATGTATTTTATTATAAATTGAATGTATTTAACTCAACTATTTTAACAAATAGATATTGGGAATTATTTCTTTTTCATAAGCAACTTTATTATATTCAACATTTTTTATTTTTTCGAATTTATTCTATGAGTTAAATTTCAGTTATGTATTTTATAAAGCTTTTTGTAATAGCTCTTTTCGTTAAATTTTTTTAGAAATGACTTTATACACTACCAGACTATTATATTGTATTTTCTTGTTACATTTTAAAATAGTTGAGTTAAATACATTCAATTTATAAAGTATCACTATCCAGTGTGACACAAAGAATGCTGACGAAGGCCGTAGCGGGCCAGAAAATGCATTACATTCTGCTGGTGTCTAATAATTGTAAATTTTTCTGTACATAAATATACTTCATTGCTATCCAACGGAAAGCTAAGGTAAAATGTAACAAGAAAATACAATATAATAGTCTGGTAGTGTATAAAGTCATTTCTAAAAAAATTTAACGAAAAGAGCTATTATCGGTACTCATTAGTGGAATTTTTAAGACGTTTTTCTTGCAAATTTGAAAAATTGTTCTTAATGGCAAGTTTGTTTGCCGTCCAAAAATAATCTCCAGTCGTTCGGTTGATGTTGGTAATTCAAACAATAGAATAACTACTATACATTTGAGCAATATACAAGGTTGTTATTATCATTGTCAGCTTTACTGTATTTAGGGATTGTCTCTTGCAAATGTTTCTTTTAAGTCACTTTTCGAGATATTCCACCGTGTTAGTCGAGACGGTAACATCTCTGTTTGTCTACATTATAGTTTCAAATCTCGAACAAGATCATGAAAATCTTCATTTGTCACTAAATGTGATTCCACTGACTGTGCAACAAGGGTGTGGTCACATTCCATAAAAAAAAAATTATTCTTACTTAAATTTTTTCCGCTTGGGGGTATCAAGTGCAATTTAAAGCCTTTCAAGTAAAGTTTAATAATTTTCACAAATATTATCCGATTTAAAAACCTAAAGCTGATTTTATTTGTAACAAAATTCTATTATAATATTTTTATACAAATATATTTGCTTTTTAAAAAAAAATTATAAAAAATAGAACTCTTAGTTGAAAAAACATAAAAAAAATTCAGATATTATTGCAAAAACTACTGCCAATCTTTCATTGCTATAGCATACAATTTATACGGTTGAAAAAATCTATTACTTGTCGTTCATAAAGCGTTTTAAAATTGAAAATTGGATCAAAATCAACTGAGTTACGTTTTCATTAGTACCCGAACCTATCCGAAAAGTTTTTTTTTTTTGAATAACTCCGAAATTTGAGGGTGTTTCCGAAAATTTTAAAACTGATTTGAGATAAAATCAACAAGGCCTACAACTTACACTAGGTCACTTTCCAAGTATATTTTCACTGTAGCATCGTGTCATTTATAAAAAAAGAACACTAAAACAACAAAAAGTTCGATTAAAATAGAAGATTTGCTCAAAAAAAAAAATTAAGTTAAAAATACAAACTAAAAAATGCATGAAACCTGCAAAAATTGTAGACACTAAAGAATGTCAACTTATTCATAACAGACTTACACATACCCTACCAGGAAGATGAGCATTTCGATTTCTTTTTTGTAATTGATGTTTAACCTGAGTAGAGTTAGAGTAGAGTTAGAGTAGAGTTAGAGTAGAGTTAGAGTAGAGTTAGAGTAGAGTTAGAGTAGAGTTAGAGTAAAGTTAGAGTAGAGTTAGAGTAGAGTTAGAGTAGAGTTAGAGTAGAGTTAGAGTAGAGTTAGAGTAGAGTTAGAGTAGAGTTAGAGTAGAGTTAGAGTAGAGTTAGAGTAGAGTTAGAGTAGAGTTAGAGTAGAGTTAGAGTAGAGTTAGAGTAGAGTTAGAGTAGAGTTAGAGTAGAGTTAGAGTAGAGTTAGAGTAGAGTTAGAGTAGAGTTAGAGTAGAGTTAGAGTAGAGTTAGAGTAGAGTTAGAGTAGAGTTAGAGTAGAGTTAGAGTAGAGTTAGAGTAGAGTTAGAGTAGAGTTAGAGTAGAGTTAGAGTAGAGTTAGAGTAGAGTTAGAGTAGAGTTAGAGTAGAGTTAGAGTAGAGTTAGAGTAGAGTTAGAGTAGAGTTAGAGTAGAGTTAGAGTAGAGTTAGAGTAGAGTTAGAGTAGAGTTAGAGTAGAGTTAGAGTAGAGTTAGAGTAGAGTTAGAGTAGAGTTAGAGTAGAGTTAGAGTAGAGTTAGAGTATAGTTAGAATAGAGTTAGAGTAGAGTCAGAGTAGAGTAAGAGTAGAGTTAGAGTAGAGTTAGAGTAGAGTTAGAGTAGAGTTAGAGTAGATTTAGAGTAGAGTTAGAGTAGAGTTAGAGTAGAGTTAGAGTAGAGTTAGAGTAGAGTTAGAGTAGAGTTAGAGTAGAGTTAGAGTAGAGTTAGAGTAGAGTTAGAGTAGAGTTAGAGTAGAGTTAGAGTAGAGTTAGAGTAGAGTTAGAGTAGAGTTAGAGTAGAGTTAGAGTAGAGTTAGAGTAGAGTTAGAGTAGAGTTAGAGTAGAGTTAGAGTAGAGTTAGAGTAGAGTTAGAGTAGAGTTAGAGTAGAGTTAGAGTAGAGTTAGAGTAGAGTTAGAGTAGAGTTAGAGTAGAGTTAGAGTATAGTTAGAATAGAGTTAGAGTAGAGTCAGAGTAGAGTAAGAGTAGAGTTAGAGTAGAGTTAGAGTAGATTTAGAGTAGAGTTAGAGTAGAGTTAGAGTAGAGTTAGAGTAGAGTTAGAGTAGATACTAAAACATTACTTTCCTGTATTTTTTTTATTAATATAATTTTTGAAAAGTATTATTTTCCTAACGTAGGGTACGTGGCAAGCTTATAAAAAGAAATTTTTTAAACATATTTTTATTTTCAAAATGTTTAAAATAAATTAAGCCAAATGATAAATTACTTAAGACTGTCACGCAAAAAACAGTGCATAGATAAAAATATAAGAAAATATAAGGTGAATAAGGTAGATTTGAATATTTATTAAAAGCAAATTCAGTAAAACCACAAAATTTTTACCAAATAAAGAATAAAATATTTTTGGCAACAATTTATCGGTTATGATTTATCAATAACAAATTTAAATATACATACATATTTGTTAGCAAAAATAAATAAGTTTAAATCTCTTTTTATTTCAATAAAAATGACAAGCATATTCAGTGTGTGTCATATAAGTATTAAGCAATAAATTTGTAGAAATTTCTACAGTTCTGGCAATTTTTTTAAACTATCTATTTGGTTGTCAGTTTATAAACTGTTGTTTGTGGGACAAATAATACAATTCAAAGCATGTAGTAAGCGATAGCCTTTTTCCCCTAAATTAAATGTAGTTCTTTTAAGTTCTTGGTTAATTTATAAAAGGCAATTGGTTACTAAAAGTATTTAATGTTTTCATTGCTAAATGGTCAGTTTTGTACTCTTTCAAGTACTCAGTAACTTACAGTTATCAATTGAAAACTTCCAACAAGTCTTTACAAACCATAAAAGGAAAAACCAGCCATTATTACAAAACAATAGTCTTGAAGTCATTCTAAACACTATAATTGATTTATCTACTCATGCCCTGGTGACTCAGCTGCTTTTTTTTCAAAGTGATCCTAATCTATTGATACCAGAGTCGACTCTTTAATCGGTAAACATTTGCCGGACGTTAAGTAAAATTAAAAAATAATTTTTGCAAACGTTTCTAATAAAACAAAACATTACTAAACCTATTAAAAGGTAATGCTTTATGGAATCACCTATAACTGTTATATGCGCCAGTGGACTGCTAAAATAAAAAAAAACATTTTAAGGTTTTAATTTCTATTTTCTCACATATGGCGCTCTGCTATCGACTACATACTAAATATTTATTCAAGTTTTTGTGTAAATAATTTTTTTATAATTTAATCTTATCTCTGGCATATGATTGAAAACACAATGTGACTTTTTAATATATTTTCAATAAATTTTTTCAACTATGGCAAATACTTTTTCATATGCTGATTTTAAAAATAAAACAATCTAAAAATAAAAATTCATTTGTCGCTGCTCATTGAGTTGCAAAATTTTTAGACACTAATAGTCACTGGACTTATAAAAAAAAAAAAAAAGTTGTTATAAAAAAATTGTATTCTGTTTTCCTATAGAAATCTTAAAGTGTGTGTAAATATTTTGATAAACGATTGTGCAAAATAATATTTAGAAAATATATTTAAATCAGGCTTTTTGAAAATGTAATGAATTTTTATTTAAATTTGAAGTAAAAATTTAAGAAAGAAGAGGGAGGGCTCAGATCTGAAGCATACCAAGTCAAAAAAGAAAATTCTAAAATATGTCGAGTTTAAGTAAGTAAAAAATTACAGTTACCTTAGGAACGAAATACTTTTTGATTTCGTCCGTTAAAGAACTACATAGAGGTCAACTGTGCGGAGAATTTCGCACCAGCCTTGAAATACATATATGTATTACATTTTATGACTTGGTCCGATTCAGCTCTGAGCCCTTCAATGGGAATAAGAGTAAGGCAAATGTTTAGTACACCCGCATCACTGGTAAAGTAGTTTTAAACAAACAGTTAGAGTAGAGTTAGAGTCGCAAACAAGAATAAAGAGTAGGTAAGTGTAGAGTAGAGCAGAATACAGTAGTGTAGAGTGAGAGTTAGAGTATAGTTAATGTAGACTTAGACCAGAGTTTGAGTAGAGTTGAGTAGAGTTAGAGTAAAGTTAGACTAGAGTGAGAGTAGAGTTAATGTAGACTTAGACTAGAGTAAAGTAAAGTTAGACTAGAGTGAGAGTAGAGCAAAGTTAGTTTAAATTAAGAGTAGAGTCAGATTAAGAGTAGAGTCTGTTTAGACTTAGGGCAGAAATTTAATAGCAAGTCGTAAATTTTAAACCAATTGTTTCAACCCTTAATAAAAGTCCTAAATGTAAAATTTTTTTTATTATATTACTAGACTCTATCCCGCTGTGAATGATTGCAAAATAATCCACATTAGCTTTTTCAAAAATGTGTTTTCGTAAAAATGTGTTTTCTTTTGCTAGGATAAGCAAGATAATTTTCAATTTGTAAGAATTTTGGCCAAAATGTTGCAAAAAAATTACTAATTTGAAAAAATTAAAAAAAAAAATTTTTGATTTTTTTTGGAAAAATTTTTTATTAGTAGGAAATTTTGAAAAAATTGTTGTTTATAGGATATTTAAAAAAAAATTATTTATGGTTTATAAAAAATTTGCTTTTTGTGGGAAATTGTGAAAGAATTTTTGTGCTATTTAAAGGAAATTTACAAAGATTTTTCTAATAATATTAAAATTTTGCGAAGAGATTATTACTTTTTTTTTTTGGGAAATTTCGCTAAAATCCGCTATTTATAGCAACTGTCAATATTTTGTATATTATGGATTTTTCTACTTTTTATCTTAAATTCTGCACAAATTTGCTTTTAATAACAGATTTGTTGCAAATTTCCTGTTAACCTTTTAATCAAATAATATTTACATTTTCAAACATAATATTCAATTAAGCACTTCGTTATTTTTAGTTTTTTGAACCTGCTCAAATCTATTGCCATTAAAATTCAATAGCGTTGGGGTTTTTGCCCTCTGGCTTTAGGAATTGATATGTAAACACAATGAAAACATTTTACTTTCAACACCATGGAATTGAATTTACAACTTCTTAGTTGTTTATATCGTTATGGTTTATGTGGCGCATAAACGTGCCATTTAATTTTTAATGAGTTTTAAAGGATTTAAATGTTTTTTTTTATTTTGTAAGCAAACAAAAGACATCACGAAAGATATTACATTTCAGCAATTTTCATTAGTAATTAAATAGAACTTCATACCAAAGTAATAAATCAAATAAATAGAAATTGCTTTTAAGGGGATTGTAGAAATTTAATGAAAACAAATTTAAAGTTCTTATTGACCTGGTGTTTTAAAGCGAATATGTCTATCCTGTCAACAGTAGAAAGACCTTTTTCAATATGCAAAGTTAAAGCGGCAACAATTATTGATTTACAATATTTACTTTTCATTATTAATAATGGAAAAATTTGTTCCCTAAGAAAAAGTTTTTGTTGGCCTACACTGGCGTCATTAAAATCGTGTCATTTGAATTCGATAGTGAAATATGACACTTTAGAAAATTTTAACTCACACCATGAACATGTTGTTTTTAAAAATATTTTTTTATATAAAGACAATAAAAAACGGAAGACCATTTCTCTATCACTTGATATCAAATGAAGAATAATTTTAAGTCAAATCTGTTCTCAAATGTTAAACGTTGCAAAATGGTTAAAATCTTTGGAATTCTAAGAGAAAAAGTTAACTTTTTAATTTATTGCAAGAATGATTTAAAATAACATTTGATATAAGAAGAAAAATTAGTAGTTTTTTAAATTAATTTTTGTTTTACTTTTTCCGATCATTTAATAATTAATATACATATAATGTTGATTTTAATTTTTTTTTTATTTGCTTAATAAACTAAACAATTGTAAATTTGCACTCCCCTTTGGGTGTTAAGTTTTCTAAATGAACGCTAAATAAATAGAAATTAAGAGAAAACAGTAATTAAAAAAAAAATAAAATAGGATATTATAAACCAAATAATTATTGCACTCAAAATTTGTAAAGACAAATAGGAAAACGGAGCGTATGATTAATTAACTAGTAATTAATGACTGCTAAAATGTTTGAATGAGTCATACGCTTAGTCGAACAGGCTTAAATAATTCAAAGTTAACGGAGTTGGAGATAATTACGTAATCTTTTGCTTTGAAATGTCTATTCTTTCTTATAACACAAAAAGTCTCACATTTTACACAACAAGTCACACTTTACAGACAAAACGTTTATCGTTTTGAATAAAATTCTTATTTTTACCACAAAATTTAATTGTATGACACAAAACAAAGAAGTTACAGGCACATTTTTATTAACAGATAATTTTTCCATTCACAGACAATTTTTTTTAAACAAATCCCCAATAAAAAGCAAATTTATACTAAACTTACTGCAAATAGCAAATGGTTGCAAACTTTTTTATTAAAAGCAAATTTCTGGGTTTTATATAAAGGAATACACTATTATACAAAAAGTCATACTTTTGATAAAAAACAATCATAGTTTTTATACAAAGGTCAAACCTTGTGCAGAAAAAAATACAATTTTAATAAATAAAGTCACACTTTTCATACAAAAACTTTTATTAAAAAAGGTCACAGTTTGTAAACAAAAGATCACACTTTTTATACATAAAGTCAATTTTTATACAAAAACTCACACTATTTACACAGAAAAAAGTGTTTTTTCAATTAAAAAAATGGTTTAAAAAGTATTTAAATTTAATAAATGTGATAATTGAATAAATTATTTTTTTAGTTGAAAGAAAATTTAAAATGTAATATTGATTTAATTAACATTTTAGTTGTTTTGAAATAAATTTTCAATTAAAATTTTAATTCAATAACAAAAAATCTTAATTGACTTTTTTCGTTTAAAATAAAATAATTTAAACACGTAGAATGTATTAATGTAACGATGGTAACGCTGAAATATGAGGTAGAAGAATTTTATTTAACTAAATGTTTATTTTGTCGCTTGAATCAAACACGGTTGTAGAAATGACAATGTTCCTCTTCGTATATCTGTTCAAGTACTGTCCTTATTCTTCTAGCTCATATTTCAGCGTTACCATCGTTACATTAATAATTTACATTGTTGCATTATCAATTATGAACTTTATAAAAATATACATAAAATACGGATATCAAAATAAAGAATTATAAAATTGGAAATTGATTACTAAATTAACTGAAAATACTGAGTGCGGTCATCAACACTAAGGAAACTTCATCTGGCAGAATAATGAATTACAACGCGACACAACCCCAAAACCAACCAATTAATAGAGCAAAAAATTTTATATCGACAGTATTAAACATAAGCGACCAGCAATATCATAACAAAAATATCGACAAAATCTCAGAAATACTTATTAGATAATTAGCAATAGTTTTCCTAAAAAGCTAATAAATACCATTATCAACGATACACAAAAATATGTACAATACAAAAACATCAATAAAGATAGAAACCCTGAAAAAGACAAACATTTTTACAGTGTAAAATACATACCTGGCTTGACGGATAATAGACACATAAGGACAACAATAAAATCAGAACAAATAAACTCTGCATACAAACCGAATTCAACTTTAAGTGCAATTTATCCACCCGATACATACATATACATGAATATTTATTCTTTCGCAAAAGTGCATAGACAAAAAAAGGTGTTGAGACCATTAAAAACCTTAATATATTTTTGATTTTTTATTGTATGTGTATATAGATGCATTTGTTAAATTTATACATCTAAACATATTTTTGTTTCGGGTAATTCATCGTGAGGTTTGATTTATACTGTTAACTAAAACGCATAAATTTTTAATTGAACTTAAAAAGTTTATTATCCTTTAAAAGAACAATTAATGGCATTTACTGTTTGACAATGACATCATGTAAATATTGGCCATGACTACGTCTAAAGGCCCAATTTTGGTCTGCTCGTTCGAGCATAGCGAATAGCGAATTACACGAGTAATATTGGCTTCCAAAGCTTAAATCGCAGCTAGCTTATTCCTGAAGTCCTCAGACTTTACCTATGCCCAGAGAAAATAGTCCAAAGGTGTGAATCGCACGATCTAGGTGACCAATTTATTGTAGCAAAACATGAAATTAAGTGCTCACCAAAATGATTGCTCAACAAGGTCATTGTTTCACGCGTTCAATGGCTCGTAGCGGCGTCTTGTTCAGGAAGCACATAGTCCGTTAATATGGTGTGGTAACGGCTACAATTAACGGTAACGACGACGAATCTTTTCCTCATGGTATTCGAGTACACCCTAAGCTACAGCTGCTATATTTACTTCACTACGTGCTGGATGTGGTCTAACGGGTCGAGTACCATCCACTTATCTAAGCTGGGACTCAAATTTGCGAATGGTGTAGGTAATAGGGGTTTTAGTAGGTCGATTATGCCTATCATGAGTTCCTCGAATCGCACGAAAAACATTTCTCACAAAACGCTGGTTTTCGTAATACAGTTGAACAATTTGGGGACGCTGTTGTTTTGTGGGTCTTTTCATTATGACTAGCCAAACGATACTGAACAAAAATGACAAAACAGTTTGATATGAATAACGCGTGATCTGCAAAAAAAATCATATGGAAAATCAAACCTCACGATCTGTATATGAAAATATCTTGTATTGAAAGCTATTTTGTCAAAAGTCCACAGATATTATTACTGAAAAAAGTACAAAAGAAAGTGTGAATATACCCTCATTCCATTTAGAATACCAGCAGCCCAACGCAATCTAAAACTGTCACGTAACCCCGTAATGAAATTCGATTTTATACAGGTTGGCATGTTACGTTTAAGTGACATTACAGTCAGTTACGCATTTGAATTGCATTCCATATAATAGAAACGATCAGCTGTTACATTTACATTTCTATATTTACGGTCGGCTAACGCGGCCTTTAGTAACAGGCGGTTTATCTATGTAATGAAAAAAAAAACGGCCATTAGTATACAACAAGTCACACTTCCTGAAAAACACCTCATCTTTTACGCAATGACTTACAATATTTACAAAGAAAGTCACATTTTCTACACAAAATGTTTAAAGTTTGCAAAAGAATTTTTATATTTTTTCTTTCCAAAAAAAATAGCAATTTTTTATTGCCAAAAATTCACACATTTTACATATGGATAATTTACTGCAACATCGTCATAACGCAAAAATATTAGCGGTTTTCACCCTTTGCATTAAGTGTACAACTCTGTTATATTTAATACGATTTTATACTTCACAGCGTGAGTGTCTTTTTCGTATGCATTGTAAATTAATGAATTTGCTGAGTGAGGGAAAGAGACAGATAAAGCTTACTACTGCTTTTTGTTGGATTTTTCAATCACAGCGTAGTATATTTTATTCTAATACATTTTGTTGTTGTAGTGTTGTTAATGTTAGTATTTTTAGTAAAATTATAAGATTAACAAGGTCAACAAGGGACTTTACTATCAAGGGTGAATTCCGCTATTAGTTTTACAGAAATCTAGTTAAACGTTTTAAATATACACACAACATAATGGAATCTAGTAGCTCGTTTCTGTATTTCTCGCATCGCAAAATTTCTCACATTAAGTGTGAAACAAAAAATTCCATCGTTTCTCGATTTGGGAGAAAAAAGTGTTTCTGTATTTGAATGCGAGAACAGACAACACAGATTCTGTTTTAACTGGAATACTTCCAGTAATTAAGTGTCAAATGCGAGCGAAACGTCAACGAAAGAAATAGATATAATAAAAATAGGGCTGCCAGATTTAACGATTTATTATGTCGTTTTGACGATTTATTGTTACAAAATTGGCAAAGTGTCGATTTGCTGATTTTTTCTAGTGACGATATTATTCAGTCTTCGAAATAAAATAATTTTAAAATAGTTTAATATGTTTGTATATTCGGCACCACAGAAAAACGATATCTTTAAAAAAGATAGCTTAAAAAATTTATCGGCAAAATCAAAATTTCGAAGTAAAACTGTTTAATTTTTATTTCCTTAGATTGTTTAATACATTTGTTTATGTGATCAAAACATTCAATTATCACCCCATTTTGCACTATAGGAAATTCTTGCCTTTTTTTGGCCAAAAGTGTTAGTTTTAGTTCAATATGTGTGGATTTTTTCAAGAAAAAAAAAAAACTGAAATTTTAAATTGTTATCGGGTTAAAAAAAAAATAAAATAAATAATTTTATTTAAATGACCTCAAGCTGAAGTATGTTTAAAATATGTATTTTACCCATGAACTTTAACTATTTTTTTTTTGGTTTTTTTTATTATGTTTCAATAAAAATCGATCAACATTTTTAAAAATTATTTTAAATTGTCGGATTTTGTAAAACAATATAGATGCTTTTTTTTATTTATTCTTACAAAATTAACTATTTTTTCACAAATTTATCTGGCAGCCCTGCATAAAACGATAACAATAAAGGGCTTAAAAAAAATTAAAATAACAAAATATAACAATTGTGTTTTATTTATTTTCATCATTTAAATTCTTTCTCTTCAAATAAAAAAAAGACACATTCTTGTGTACATATGTACATACATAATTTGTGCTCCATTTTTTGAAATTTTATTTTTCTCGCATCAATTTAAAATGTCACTTATTTTGACAGTTCTTGTGAGAAACTTTTCGCAAAATATTGATACAGAAATACTTTTTCTCACAGCCTTCCAATAATTGCTGGAAAATTATTTAAATGACAGATTATTCTCGCAAAGTAAAGATATACAGCCATGTCACAGAGTAAAATTCCGTTCGGAATGATTCCGTTCGGAATCGAAGATAACAAATTTGTTTATTGAAAGAAACTATATTTTGATAGTTTTTTTGGCTTTTAAGATACATAAAACTCCCATTCCGTTCATGAAAACAAAAATCGTTTCATTCCGCAATGTTTTTTCGTAATTTTCTGAAGCACCAAAATACGGAATGAATTCCGTTTCCGAACGGAATTGTACTCTGTGACATGGCAGATAGAAACACTTATGTGAGAAAACCCATTTCTTTTCATATTGCACTGTTTTTGTCATAATTCACTTGTTTCATGCGGGAAATTTTACGATGCGAGAAATACAGAAACGGGCTACAGGGCTTAAAAAACTGCAGTCGAAACCAAAAACTGTCGAGCAAAATACGAAAATGTGTGTACACACTTTTTGAGTTGGTTTGACAGGGACAGTTTACTTTTAATGAATCAGAAGTAAAAGCAACAGTTTTTTTTTTTTTTTTTTTTTTTTTGGCCAATGCCAAAGAAATGGCAGTTTTTCAACTTTGACTGCAGGTTCTTAAACTCTGATGGCATCAGTGATATTAAGTCAAAATTTCTGATTTTTTACTTATTACGTTGTTGCAGGAAATTCCCTCATTTATAGTTATAAACAGCACATTTCAGCAATATTTTTATTTTTTGTCCTCTGCTTTTGAAAAACTGCCCAATGTCTTACTTTAGTATTAAATGAATCTAAAAAGATATGGGAAGCCCTTTGTCCTAAAGAATTCTAACAAAATTTTTATCTTTAATTTATGAATTTTTCATTTAACCACTAACTTAGTGTTTCATTAATTAAAAATTGTTTAAATTTTGATTTCACAAAATGTTCAAGTTAAACTAAAAGCTGCCAGTAACATGATGTTTTAGCTAAAATACAGGCACAACAAACAAACAATTCCTATAGTCAGTTGTATTACATCTAGCTTATGTCAACAGCATCAAATAAATTTTTTCCTTGTTGTTGTTGTTTTTTCTTTCGTTGAGGTTAGATTGTAGTTATATTGTGACTACATTTAGCAGATGTATGTCAAAATAAAAAAAGTAAAGACATTTTTTTAAATCTTTTTCAAACCAAACGTTGAAGATATTGTATTGTTGCAGTATGTAAAGCATTCTTCTGCATCTTGGCTTTAGTGTCAATCTAATGGAATTAATGTCCAGTTTAATGGGGGCAGTAGCATGTGCAGATATGGGATGTCTAAGTACTTTAACAAAAAGAAAAAAAAAATTATACATATGTTTAAAACTTGTTTTAAAATGTTCATAAGGACTTAACAGGATATACATATTTAACTAGAATATGGTTTAAGTTTTCTATTAAAACAACAATATGATGTTGCTTAGAAAAAATTTATAAATTATTTATCTTGAAAAGTTCTTTATAACAAAAGACATTTTAACTCAAATCGTAAACTAGCTTTTTTTACAAAAATTTACTTATTACTCGAAAAATCTCCACTATTGTGGTGTGGGTATAATAACTTTTATACAAAATAGGCTTTTAAAAAATACATTAATTTTTACACAAGAACTGAATTTTGGCACAAAAGGTAGGTGATAACACAAAAAGTAAATTTTTAGGCACAAAAACTTAATTATAACAAAAAATTTCTTTTAAATTAAAACTGAGACAACAACAGGTTTGTGAGACTTGAACCATCTTTTTTAATTATTAAGTCGAATTTTTGCATAAAGTCACATACCGTTTACACAAAAAGTATAACAATTTATACTTAAAAACTAACTTTTCACACAAGAGTAAATTTTTACATAAAAACTAAACTGTCCGTGAACGCCTGGGTTCAAATCTCAGCGCAGTCAAGAATGAAAAATTATCAATAAAAAAAAAAAAATAAAAAAAAAAATTTTAATTAATTTCATGTTGTAAAAATTCCTGTCTTCATAAAAATAATTTAATGAAAATTAAATTCAATGAACTTAAGCCTAATTAAAAATATCTAAATTTGGATTAAAAATCAATAAAATAACCACAATACTAATTAAAAACTAAAATTTTACATAACAATTGCTTTCCACAAAAAATCAGTTTCAATACAAAAACCAATTTTTTTTTGTAGAAAAGTCACTTTTTATGCAAAGAATTGAATTGCTTTAGACAGTTCCAAGGCATTCAAGTGAGTCTGCCATGGTGCACTTTTTTCAAAACTAGTTGCATTTGGTGTCAGTGATAATTTCTCTCAATTAATATGAAGCTTTCACAGAGATCGCACTTTACGAGTTGTTATAGATGGGGTTTCGGTAAACGATGGGTTGCCGCAATGCTCCGTTCTATCTCCTGCTATATTTCATATTTTCCTAAATGTCAAACTTCTCTTTTGCAGATAAGAGCAACCTCTGTCCTTGATATTCATTCGATTAAAGATCAAGTGTATCAGATGTTGGTGCTATGAGGCACCTTGATATAATCTTGGAATGGGGTCGTGCGAATATGGCAAATTTTATTGCCCGGAAGACCCAGTATTGCGTACTGGCGTTTAAACGCGCGACGGATAAATTTTCCTCATCTGTATACGTATATGGGTGGTATTTTTATTGAAAGTGCATCGGTTCTTATTACGATGTAAGAGATACATCCCTCCATCTGATATCCTTAATATTTATATTACCAATATCGGATCGCGAATGGGAAACAACTTTCATAGAATCAAGCAAACAATTTGTTGATTTTGTACCTATTACCAAAATGATTATATTGATTACTTAAAATTGTTAAAATTTAAAATTGTGATTTTCTTTCAATAAATGATATTTTTTATTTTAATTAAAGAAATGATCAAAAAAACTTTGTAAATTTAAACAATGTGTTAATCGACTTGATTAAATATAGCTCAGGTTTTAACAATCCCCAACAACAATTCTACAACTTTAAATTATTTTATTTTAGATGAAAAAATCAATTATGATTTTTTGTTATTTAATTAATATTTGAATTCAAAATTTATTTCAAAACAACTAAAATGATAATTAAAACAAAATTATATTTTTAATTTTCTTTCAACTAAAAAAAATAATTGATTCAATTATCATGCTAATTACATAAATTCAAATACTTCTTAAACATTTTTTTGAATTGATAAAAAAACTACTGACAATATTTCTCTATGTAGTTCTTTAGAGTATTTCAGCCCATTACCTATTTTCCTAGTTCCTTCCCTGAATACTGGTCCTATAAAAAACCAAAAAAAATTGCTTCGATTATTTTTTTTTTTTTTTTTTTTTTGTGAACGCCCATTTTCATTTCTGCGGATAACTCTATAGGGGGATTAATCGCTTCTTGGTCAAAATCCGCGTATAACCCACGAAAAGGCATAACACCCGCTCAAGGTTATGTATAGTGTGGTATTTACCCTGGAGGCATCAAGGGGCCTTATTTAAAAAAAAAAAAAAAAAAAGCGCGAAACAACTGCAGTGAGCAGCGAGCGCTACAGAGCCATGCACAGCGACTTTTTCCTTCCTCAACTGGATGAATTGGGATCGAATACAACGAGCTGCTAACAGGATGGCCGCATACTGCATAATCTACAACCGAAAATCTAATTGTTTCATTTCCAGGTCGCTTGACCTCTCGTTTTGATGATTTGCATTCGCCCGCCGTGTAAAATCGTCCGATTTAACCGTTCTAGACTTCGCTTTGTAGGCTAACAATTTTACATTTATACAATTTTAAATAATCAATATAATCATTTTGGTAATAGGTACAAAATCAACAAATTGTTTGCTTGATTCTATGAATTTAGTATGAATTTGGTGATTAGAGACGATTTTTAAATTTTTCTGTGTAGTTTTCCCCGCAATGCGTTGTACGATTCACTGGCCAATCGACCACAAAATGATGTGCTCTTAAGGGAAAACGCGTATTAAGAAGTACGGGTTTTGAGAACCAGATCCCTAATTTCATCAGAGCACATCCCATTGTAGTAACGATAGAAAAGGGACATTTAACCCAAATTGCTACGGTGCTCAAGGGAATCCATAGAGTTGGATACCCTACTGCAACCAATGATAAACCTCCTGTAGGCAGTCGCGAAGCTCCAAAATAAACTTTGAAGCACTATCCTGTACATGAGAGTTGTTTGCCATTCGCGACCCGATATAGGTGGTATAAATATTAGGAATATAAAATGGAGTGATGTATCTCTTACATCGTATTAAGAACCGATGCACTTGAATGCTTCTTTCGACAGCTTGAATTTATGTTTTATGCATCACATTGGATTTTTATGCTTAGAACACCAAAAGATTCTGATTTTTCAATAATAATACCACACATATACATATAAAGATGAGGCAACTTGATCCGTCGCGCATTTAAACGTCAGTACGAAATACTGGGTCTTGATGACTTTTGCGCCACCTTGTTTAAACGGGCTAAATCTATGTTACCCCTTTTAAATCATTAGTGAAATGTAGTATGAGAATTGTTTCTTTAATTTTCAATCAAGTTAAAACATAATTTTAAATATTTCTTATACGCTGTGTATGTGATTGCAAAAGAAAAGAAATTTTCAAATTTACATACATGAAAACTCTTTATTTCCCTGCCTTTTTAGTTCAAAACAAAAATTGTGTTGTTATTTTGATACATCAAAACATCAGAAAGTTTTGCTTGTCACTCTTTAGAGTACAAACTTTAAGTTGAGTTTAAAAAGTTTGTTTTAGTGTTTACAATAAAGCTCTCCCACAAGCGACTCATGTGCACATTTTTCAATTTCCAGGTTCTTAAGGCAGAATAATGTATTTTGAACTTTATCTGTAGTAATTTAGAGGACTTTGGTAAATCGTGACATACATTTCAGTTTGACTGTAAGATCCATGAGCAAAAAAACTTTTATATGCCTTTGGGAAATATGAATGAGTTTGTGGGGGAAGGAGGGTATCGGTTCAATTGTTTTGTTGTGGAAATGAGAGGATTTTTATCTTAAGTTTTATGACAAATTTGCAATTGTTTGTGTTTTTAAATTTCAAAGTTTATAAAATATTTAAAATTATTTTTGTATTTTTTGTTTTCCTCAATATTTTTGTTTAACTTGCAACAACCCACAATCTTTTTATTATCAATCATCGTTGGCTGCAGTTGAGCTGACTAAAAAACTGTTGTTAAAAGTGCAATTATTTTATGCGTTTCTTAAAAAGTTCAAGTTCAAGTTTTTGGCATTTAAAGCTGTCTCAAGTGATGGTGAATAAAAAAGGAATAAAACTTCTGGAAGAATGGCAGATTATCTCTATTCAAATTAACTGAAGTCTGCCTGTCATCAAATAGATTGTTGGCAGTATTTTTGTCACTTAAACGTGTTTTGTACAATCATTTATGGGTAACATATACAATAATTTAGATATTTGCCATTCTGCTCAAAAATCAGAGTAAAAAAACTTTAAAGCCAAGAACTTGTACTTCTGAATATAAAGTAAACCGTTTGCTTTACAGAATATCTGTAAACTTTTTATGCAAGTTATGAACAAATAGAATTTCTTTTCATACTAAAATCTCTAATTTCCTGTGAAATATTTCACTTTTAACACAAAAGGCTCTTTAATAATTAGTATTGTGGATATTTTATTGAACTGTTTGTTAATGGTTTTTAATTAAATATCCAAATTAGGATTAAAAAGCTTTTTTTTATAGAAAAAAGCACTTTGAGTGCTTTACGTAAAATATAAAAAAAAAAAATGAGAATATGAAAAAAAAATAAAAAGTCAAGGTCTAACTGATCTGGATGTACAGGAGTACATCATTAGATGGTTAGTGAGCATGTTGAGGACAAGGACCGTTATAATATGTCATGGTAACAGCGTGAGATCAAAGAGTGTTAGAAGGGGTAAACCCCAAGGTGGGGTGATCTCTCATCTACTCTGGCTCATTGTTGTTTACTCGTTTCTTACCAGCCTGTATAATAAAGGCATTAAGGCAATGGCCTTCACGGATGACGTGGTGTTATTAGTATCAAGCTCATTTCTGGATGGGATGAGTGACATTATCTGCATTGCTTCGGGGGCGCTCAGTAAGTGGCCCGCAGGATGCGGGATTGGAGTGAACCCGAACAAAACGGAAGTGGTAGTGTTCACCAGAAATATGAAAATTCCGGCTTTCAGGCTACCATGGTTGGGGGGCTATTAACTTCCCCTGTCGAACAACACGAAATATCTGGGAATTATCCTGGACTCAGAATTGTCATGGTGATTGAATACTCAACACAGGGTCAGGAAGGCTACGGTTGCTTACTACCAGTTCAGTTTTGTTCGCGTTCGCTCCAAGCCAGTTACTGAGCGCCCCCGAAGCACTGGACATAATGTCACTCATCACATCCAGAAATGAGCTCCATACTAATAACACCACGTCATCCGTGTAACAGTTAAGGCCATCGCCTTAATGCCTGTATTATACAGGCTGGTAAGAAACGAGTAAACAACAATGAGCCAGAGTAGATGAGAGATCACCCCACCTTGGGGTTTACCCCTTCTAACACTCTTTGACCTCACGCTGTTACCATGACATGTTATAACGGTCCATGTCCTCAACATTCTCAATCACCATCTAATGATGTACTCCTGTACATCCAGATCAGTTAGACCTTGAATTTTGTTTTTGCACAAAAAGTCACAGTTTTTACATAAAAAGTAATAATTTTACATAATCATACTTTTTACATTAAAAGTCACACTTTTTACATAAAAAGTCATACTTTTTACATTAAAAGTCAAACTTTTTACATAAAATGTCAGACTTTTTACATAAAAAGTCACATTTTTTACATAAAAAGTAATAATTTATTACCAATGTTGTTTTTGCGAATACTATTATTTATTAAAAGATTTTGTTTGTTGTGCTTAATTCCCTTTTTAAATAATTGATAAAAAAAAATACTGAAATTTATTGTTGGAGGATAAGCTGTTCCTTTGCGCATTTCACTGGTTGCTTAGGCCAGATCATCAGGAAACGTTCTCCTAAATAATTTTAGAAAAGCCAAAGCTATCAGCAAACAAAACTACAGAGGGAATGAGAATGACCTACAAACACTCAAAAAGTCTTTTTTGCAACGATATCAAAGCTTAAACAAAATACCAAACAATAAATCAGTGATGAGTTTTTATCTTTTCTTACATTTCCCGCTACAATTATTTGGAATTCTCCCAACATTAATTGTAGTTGTAAGTGGGTAAAGAAAAAGCATATTAAAAACAAAAACAAAGTGCTTTTATTGTTTTCGCAAGAAATCAAAATAAAAACAATTTGCCAGTTCAGTTATTTATGCACGTGCACTTGCTAAAATTTATTATCAAAGTTGTTTTTGGGAATACTATTATTTATTAAAAGATTTTGTTTGTTGTGCTTAATTCCCTTTTTAAATAATTGATAAAAAAATACTGAAATTTATTGTTAGAGGATAAGCTGTTTTTGTTTTTAATATGTTTTTTCTTTACCCACTTACAACTACAATAAATGTTGGGAGAATTCCAAATAATTGTAGCGGGAAATGTAAGAAAAGATCATCACTGATTTATTGTTTGGTATTTTGTTTAAGCTTTGATATCGTTGCAAAAAAGACTTTTTGAGTGTTTGTAGGTAATTCTCATTCCCTCTGAAGTCTTGTTTGCTGATAGCTTTGGCTTTTCTAAAATTATTTAGGAGAACGTTTCCTGATGATCTGGCCTAAGCAACCAGTGAAATGCGCAAAGGAACAGCTTATCCTCCAAAAATAAATTTCAGTATTTTTTTTATCAATTATTTAAAAAGAGAATTAAGCGCAACAAACAAAATCTTTTAATAAAAAAGTAATAATTTTACATAATCATACTTTTACATCAGAAGTCAGACTTTTTATTCTAAACAAATCGTTTACTGAGACACCAGTAATTTATTCTCTTTCCCTTGTCTGAAAATATCACCAACTTCATATCTGTTTTCTTTTTTATTTATTGACTTTCCAAACAATTTTATCAATTGGTGTTTCTACTTTTTAACATTCGTTGTTTTGTTGTTCAATAATCATATACAATGATTAATATGGGTGTAAAAAACAAATAACTTTTATATGTTGTTACCTGTTAAAGAAGTTGAATGAATTTTTGTCTGCAGAGACAGATTTTATGGCACCAAAATAAATGAAACGTAAATATTTGGGTTTGTGAATGTTTATAAATTTGTTAATTATTTTATTTGATTTGTAATCTTTAAATGTATTAAAAGAGATTTGTTACTTTTTGTTTAAATTTTTCTTTTGTTTTAAGACTTTTCTTTAAGTCATGAGATCTAAAGGTACCTGTGTGTTGAAGATACTGGCCCATACTTATAGCCAAAATAATATGTACTTTAAACTAAAACCGGCTTTAAATGCATGTGAATACCATTTGGTCTAAAGTATAATTTAGAAAAAGTCGACTTTATTTTTGACCATTAATTATTCAGAATTAATACAGAAGAAGGTTTTTTTAATTATTATTTCATAAAAATTGTGAATGAAGGTTGGCTCTTAAGCTAAAATTGTTTTTGCTATAAAATAGTGACGGTACCATTTATGACCATGACATTTTAGGAGATGATGCAAGTTGAAAATAATAATGCCAATAAATTAATTTATTAAAAAAAAAAAAAACAAAAATTGAATATGATGTCGCTTAAGCTAATTTTGCGTTAACGACTCGATACAGATGGTGATATCTAGATAATATTCGGCACAAAGAAGTTAAATTTTACATGAATCATAATAACATAATTTTGGTCTGTCTGGTCAATGATTGCCAATGGGCCCAAAAACGGTACACTCTCGATAATTTGCCTTTATATACTATGGTGTAGGGTATCAAATGGTCGAGCTTGGCCGACTAAGCATCCTTACGTGCCTTGCTTTCTCAACCTCAACGGTTTTGACTTTTTCATATCAAACGATTGCTATTTTTGTATTCTATTACTGCAACAACTTTTTATTTCAATAATTTATTAATATATACAGAATTGATACAAAGTATTGAAATAATAAGTTGTTGCAGTAATAGAACACAAAAATAGCAATCGTTTGATATGAAAAAGTCAAAACCGTATTTTTTTAAGTTACGAGGTTGAGAAAGTAAGGCACCGATATATGATATCGAATTAACAACATTTTCGAAAAAGCGATTTACTTTTGATACAAACGAGACTTATTTTTACAAATGTGTGGCATTTTTTGAGAGGTTTAAAAATTATTATGTATTTTGCACTTACTTTTAAAACGGGTGTCTTCTTTTTGTGTATATTTGCTACAAAAAATGTTATTTTTTTTTCATTTAATAAAAAAAATTTTTGCTTTAACTTTAATAAAACACATCTTTTTAGATTTATTTGATATTTTTTTTTTAAATTAAAAATTTTCCAAATTTGTTTTACATTTTGAGTTAATTTTTTATTTTTTTTTTTTATTTTAATATTTTGAGTATTAATATTTTATTTTAAATTTTTCTTTATTTTCATATTTTGCTTTATTTTAGAATAATTTCTTTTAAGTTTTTTTAAATTTCACTATTTATCTATTGTAAACCACTTGGATTTTAATCAAATATTTTTTATTATCTTAAAAGTTGAATATGTATTTCAATATTTGCACTTGAATTTTGCTGGTAATGAATGTTTTAACTAATAATGTTTTTTCTGCCAGTTTATCGATTTCGAACGTTAACGCTCATATTGAAAATTACATTTAAAACAGCAACAAAATTTTAAATTTTGTTTTTGTTTTAAATGTTATTTTGAACAGGCAGTTTTATTTTTAACCAAACAGCCATAGAATTTTTGCTTAAATTTTTCTGTAAATAAAATTAAACCGAATAAAATGGATCAAACATTTTTATTGTTGCCATTTTCAAGTTGATATCAAACTGCGACCGACCACAAAGACGGAAATATTGAACTCATTCAATTTGGCATAAACGCCATAAAAATTTCAAACACCTGCCACTATTTGCTTAAAATTTCGAAAACAATATCAAAATCTCATATTTAAATAAGTAAATATTATTTTATTTAATCTTTAATTTTCCTTGTCTTTTTTTTAAAGCACGTGACTTAATTTTTTTTAGTTTTTTCCGTTTTTCCGTTTTTCCGGCTTTTTACGGCGCCATTTTACTCACTAAAAAAAACGTTAAGCAAAGACCGCCCGCTTGACTAAAAAAGAAACAACTGTTTCGTTGAATTGAAAATTTCTTTGGCTTAAGGTACTTTTTATTTCATTTTAACAGTTAAGAACAAAAACAAAAAATATCAGTAACATTTTCCAAAAACAACAATATTAAGTTATAAATAGATATAGAATATTGAACAGTTAACAGTCGTGTAATCTATAACCTTATCGTCGTAGCTTTTTCAAATAAAACAAAACGGCTGAAACGAAAGTTTAAACGAAAACACTAAAAAGAGCTTTTCAACAACGAAGAATATTGATGTTAGTAACATTAACTGTTATGTCCCCGAATGCTGTTATAACTAATAGTATAACAGTTTGTGTTTGTTAACGTCAAATACAAGACTGTAATGTGAAAAGGACGTTAAGATTTAACTGATTTATCTGGGGTTTTCTTTAATAACAGCTTATGTACCTTTCTATAAATTTGGATGACCAACAAACTTAAGTACCCCTACACTGAAAGAATAACTCTCTTCATAGTTCTAATGAATCAATTGCATTAAATTTTTTTCTCTAATCCAGTGAAAAGTTTCATTGAGGGAATAAAGTTTTACAAATTTAATTAAGGCATTTCCTTAACACTACGAAATTGAGTTTCGTAATTTCGTTAAAAATTTTCATTGGATTAATGACGACTTAACATCTCATTCAAAAGAAAAAATCAACTAATTCTTATTCGAATAGATCTTTTGAAATTAAAATGAACTATTCATTTAGAAACAGCTTACCCTCCAACAATAAATTATTTTCAGTTGTTTTATCAAAAATAAAAATAGGGAATTAAGCACAACAAATAAAATTTTTAATATTAATTTAAATATTAAAAAATTTTTTTAAATCAAATCACCGAAAACCAAATAAACTTCTCCAATTACAAAATACTTAAAACTAGAAAATATTTTCTTCTATACCTTTTGTAAAAACCTTTTTTTTAATTAAATTTTTAGCGGTAGACATGAAAATTTATGAAAAAAAAGTAGTAAATGCGAAAAAGAAAAAATAAGAGTAACAAATTCTCACGTTCTCTTTCCTTTAATTGTTAATTAAACCCTAGAATGTCATACCTAGTAGAATCGACGACGCTTGTTTTATTTCGTATTTTTTTGATTTCTTAAATGGCGGCTGCCGTTGATATACTCCTGATGTATGCGGCTGTATAGCTGTCTACGCATTGGCTAAATAGGGTTTTCTTTGCATATGCGTCGTCGAAACGACGAAGTATGATGTTTATGTAACTTTTACTAAAAATTCCCAGAGTATTTTTTTTCCGTAAATATTTTAGGCTTTGTGTTTTTTATGTAATAGCATATCGTCGGCTGATAATTTAATTGTCGTATGTGGTTTCCGATAGTTTCGAGTAAATTGAGTTTGAACACATTTAACTTGAAAATTGCTTCAGCAAATACCACATACGACAAACACAACACTCCATATCTCGAAAACCGTATGAGGTATCGAAAAACTGATTGCGCCAAATGAAAGATCAGGTCGGAAAACCTAAGGAATCGATCTTAACTCAAAACCGCTAAAAATCCACATACGACATTTAAATTATCAACCGACGATATATAGCAGTTGTGACCGAAAAAGAAAGAACAGCTGACGTTGTTGAAAAAAGAGTGTAATTTGTATACACATTAATGAGTTATATGATAAAGTATTAATGAGCTTCTTCGATTCGACGAACAGTAACCTTCCAGGGTTAATAAAAAAAAATAATGTTTTTATAGAAAAGAACAGTGTAAGAAATTATAAATATTTAAAATTGAAACTAATAAAATTTTTGTTAAAAATACAAGGTATTCTCAACTTCTGCGGAGATCGCAAATCCGTGCGTACCAGGTCTGTCCGATCTGGCGATTTTTCGCCAAACGTGGCGATTAATAAGCCTATTTGGCGATGAAATTTTGTGTTTAGCGACATGGCGATATTTTTTAATATATTTTGACTCGATTTTGTAAGAAGCAAAATCAGAACTTCCTTTTATATTTGGAATATTGAAAAAAAATATATTTAATTAAAAAAAATTTGATAACTCTGCTTCGAACCAGACCTGCAGTGGAAAATAATCTCTCAGATGCGACAGAACTAAAGTTTTTTCCCGCACTTTTTGGATTCCCGGAAAAGCGGAAAATAATAGTCACATTCCCGGCATAAGGGGACTCCCGCCCATATTTTTTGTTTATTTATTTACTTAATTATCTAATGAAACTAGTACTTCTTACTCGTTAGTATGTTTTAAATAATAAAATCTAGTATATATTTTACAGAGTGTCCGCCGGGAAGGTATAATACTTTGTTTGTAAATGGTCTTGAGGAAGAAGCTCTTGTGTCAACTGAATCTTAAATAGAAAAAAATGCAGATCCTTGTGCAAAATTTTGGCCAAAGTTGAATTGAGGTTGATGGATTGTTTTGAACACTTTCTTTAGCAGCAGTAATGTTTTCAGCCGATCTTGCAGTACGTTGTGGTCCATGCTTGGGCCTATCACCTACAGACCCTCTTTCTTTGAAATCATTCACTACACGATAAATAGTGCGTTTTGTTGGCACGTTGTTTCTCCCACAAATTTCACATAACTTTCTCATCGTCACAGTAATCGATGATTGATTTTGAAACTAAAATGTTTTAACGACTAAAACACGTTGGCTTATCGAATATTTTTCCATAATAAATTTGTCACGTGTCTACTTCACGACTGCCAAATATGAACCGTCAAGACTAATTTTTACCAAAATGGCAGCAAAACAAAGTAGTTATAACACAAACGAAAAAATAAGCAGGTCGCCAATTTTTGGAATTCTGGACTATTTTTTATCTCAGTTTATTCGTTTGTTATATTTTCTAATAATGTTCGCAAACTTCACAGCAAAAAAATAAATATATATTTTTTTTAAACAATTTGTGATATTAATTAAAAAATTAATTAAATTTGCACCAGTAAAAAAATTAATAGTATCAATTCACTTGATTAATCGTTTAATTCACTTGATTAAATTTTTAATAAAACTGATTTTATTTTCGATTAATACTTTAATTGGTTGGAGAATTTTTTTCTTTGTGTTTACTAGCGGAATAACGTCAGACAATGTATAGGTAGCCTTTCTTATGGATTTTGTAGCCTCTTCGAATTAACCAAAAATTTAAGCAAAATTATTTTTATAAAAATATATATGAAGGATTTTTCAGTGAGAGAACACTTCAATACTATGGTGCAAAGCATAACGGCTAAAGCTGGAGGTCCACACTACACATTCAATTCGTTGATGTGTTAAAGCATCCGTCAAAAAAGTAGAATTAGTGTAAGATTTTATTGACTTGTTACACAGCAAACGCGTATAATGCATATACGTATAGAAAGCATTAAGTGGGATTACTTTCTACATTTGCATGCGTCTAGAAAAAAGGCCAAGAAAGTATCAAACGCGCAGAACACCTGGTGTGGACCTTCAGCTAAAGAATAAAACGAAACAATTTATTATTCTGTTTTAATTTTATGTTCTGCTTTTAAATACGTTGTTTCATTTAGTTGTTATAAAAAAAAATAAGCATTGAAAAATTAATTGCTTTTCCGAAAAAACTCTATAAAAAAGTATCGGCGTATCGACAGTAAAATATCGCCGTACCGATATATCGGCTAACCTTAAATATCGCCGATATTTCGGTTTCGGTGTTCGTTACTACCCTTATTTTAATACACATAATTTTATCGCCTACTAAACGTGAAAACTATTACGACCTGAAAACTGTTATGAACCTGTTTGCTCTCGATGCCATGTTTACCCTGCAACTCTGCGGCTTTTTCTCATAGGGTGTGTTCTGAACCCTTTATTTGCCCCAGGTTTGCAACAAGAAAAAAATTTCTGAAACAAAACAACATTCAATACCAAAACTTACTCACCACGCATCAATGCCAATCAATAGGGAGGTGGATATTAACCTCCAATCGCCCATTTCCCAACCATGACTGCGGGATATCCATCTATTCTCTGTTTTTCCACAGTCCCAGAAACCCGTCATTCGTCGCCCTTTCATTAATACTTTTTTATTATAATTTTTTCTACCATATACCTTATTTTAAAACCATACGACTTAATACAAATTTTTACTATTTGCTTGATTATTCTTATTTCTACAAAAATTAAAATATATTTTTCTAAATTTTGTTATTTTCTTATCTATATCTCTCAAAAAAAATCGTTTTGCTTCTCTTTATATTAACAATGTGCCGCTTTTGGTTTGACAATATCCCTTGTCATATTTAATATGGTGTTTTTTTTTTTTTTTTTTGCTTTGTGTAGATCCTTCTGGCTTTTTCTCTTTCGAAAATTTTCCAGCACAATTAAAACTCTTCACATTTGTTGCCATTTATTTTAAGTTTATTATTATGTTTTCATTGCCATACAAACATTTTTCTTATTAAATTTTTTTATTTTGTTTTAACTTTAAATTGTTTAAAATTTTATTTTAAATATTTTTAGTTACACAAAAAGTTACAATTATTACTTAAGCTTTACAATTACATACAAATATGTTCTCATACAATTTTTATGATTAGAAACAATCATAATTTGTTAGAAAAATATTTAGAAAAAATGCATATATTTTTTGTTTCATTCATTAATACAATTAACAATTTTTTCACATTTGTTTTGAATTTTTTTTTTTTTTTTTTTTTTTTTTTTTTGTAAAACTAATTTTTTAATTTTGTTTTCTTAGAGGTGGGCTAAAGGTTGCAACTACCAGTTGTTTATATTTTTAAATATTTTGTGTTTTTGTTCTTGGCTCTAATTAACACACACACATACAAAATTAATTATTTTTTAAAAAAATACGCTAAATGTAACGTATTTTTTTCTCTTGTTCAATTTAAAGCTTTTTTAATTGCGTTAATGGTTGTGTTGTTTTGGGAATGGATGGGCAATTTGGAGGGAGGTGTTAGGAATTTATTAACTGAGCATTTCTAATGAGTGGTGTGTTTTTGTGTATTTAATGCTTAAAGGAAGAGCTTTAACTAACTACAGCTTATTTTCATATCACTGCACACACGCACACACACACACACACACACACGCACACACATATATTACTTATTACAAAAAAATTACATTACAGTAATTAAATTTGTTAATAGACCTTTTTGGCTTTCAACTATTTCCTAAATTTCCTTTAAAAAACAAAAGATGTTGCTGTTGTTTTAGTGTCTCTATTTTTTGTTTGTTTAAATACATTTTTGTATCTGCTGTTGTGTTTCGTTTTATTGTTGCTCATTTTTAAGTTTATCCAAAGTAGTGAAAATAATTGCATAGACAATGTCCATTAACTTAACCCAGGCCGCAGTTTGTATTTCATTTAAATTGCAAACCTTCGTCAATACCTCCAGAATGACTTCTTTGAGTTCCTAAGGAAAAATATAAAAAGAAAACGTTGTTTTTTATTGTATTTTCTTTAGTAAAAAAGTTGATAAGACTCACATTAAACGACTCTTTTTCAATTTGACGATTAAAATGTGTGACAGCTACTTTTGACCAGATCTCTTCCAATTTAGATCCCGACCAGTCGTGACCCAATGTTTGTATGGATTCATCAAAGACCTTAATAATGCGACTGGCGTGAGCTCTGAAGCGGGCATTTGTCTGAAAATAAAAATTAAAAAAATGTTTTCTCGATAACAATTTAATACTTTTTCCAAACAACCGATTGAAATTATTAACATATACACAAAACTTCGATATACGAATTTCAAAGACCATAACAATCGAACTTTTTGGGGAAAATTTTTGCACAATAAGACTGAACACACACCAACAAAAGACAAAGCCGAAATTTTTGTCAATTGTTCCAACAGACTGGTTCTGAGATTTGTGAAAATAGAAAAGGTACAAAAAGAAAGAACTCATGACCAGTGAAAGGAGAACCAATCATTTGATATGAAGAACCAAAAGGTAGAAAAAGTAATGAATTACAGTACAGTATTCACCGGTGATGTGACAAATTTTTTTGGGACTTTCTAAAATTCGGTTCTTAAATTTAGTTCTAGCACTTGTTTTATTGAAATAATACTACATTGTATTGAAATTATACTCCATTCTAGTAACTAACACTAAACGAGTTCATTGAGAATAGATGTGTGACTTGACAACACAAAATTAGTTCTTTTGAGACAACCCAGACCAAAAAAAAAAAAATAACTAATATGAGCTTCATAGTTATTTAGACCCCGAAGTTTATTGGAAAACATGTAATATTACAACAAGTAATGAAATTTGTGTTTGCTTTAACATTTAAAATGCTTAATTTGAGAAATATTTAGCGCCCTTAACATTTGTTTAACTGATTTGAGAAACAGACCGTCATCTGAAACCGTTACAGGAATTATATTTACTAAATAAAGTATACAAAGGAACTGCAATGAACATTTTGAACGTTCCCTATTTATATGGAAGAAGAAGTTAATATTTTGACTTTTTATTTAATTTTTATTAATTTTTTGAGGTTTTTAATGTTATTTTTGTTCAAATATTTTAAATTACTATATGAATCTTAATAGTATGACTTATATTGATCTTATTTAAGTGAATAGGGTATTTATTAGGGAGATCGATTATTCGACTTTTTTCAATAACCGGGTTTCGACTATTACGAATAGTTGCTATTTTAAAAAACCCGGTTTTCGGTTAAGTAATTTTTAAATAACCGGTTAACCGGTTTTTATTCGAATAATTAAAAACACAGAAATCAAATATGTTTTTAAAATAAAACGTTAATTTGAATAAAAACAAAACAATTTGCAAAGGCAAGGAACCAACAAAATATATAGATATGACTTAGATCAGACCTAACAAATATTTTACAATAAAATCCAGGAAAACTGGGACCAGTAAATTAATCAAACTTTAGCTAAATTTTCAACCATTTTTTATTGATTTACTAAACGTTATTTGTAAGAAACTGTTGAATGATATTTGAGCTAGACAAACGTTTTCCAAAAGCAAATAAATTATAGGAATTTTATAAAGTTATTATTTGAAATATTCTCTCAAATTTATTTTGAATGAGTTTTAATGTTTTGGTGGTTAGGCATCTATATAAATCAACCATATTTTTCAAAAGTTGCAAACAAAACCTCTTAGCCAGGATTGTCTATTTAAAATTATTTTGTTTCAGCATTATTCCATTCTATGACATTGTTTGATTTCTTCAATTTTGTTTTTTAGTTCTTGGTGTTTTAATAAATAAAACTGGTAGAAATGTTTCCCATATCGTTGATTCCGCCGGAATGTTGTAGTTTTCAGCATGAAGAGATGCTAGATCTACTTAAGAGTTTTTAGTGCCTTAGCGAGCATTTCGACCTCGGCAACACAACGGGCTAATATTTCACCCAATGATTCATTTTTTGCAGCGTATTTTAGTAAAGTAATGTATTATTTGTCGTCTGCTTAGAACTACTTCAAACGGAGTTGTTTCATTTGGATCACATTAATGTCAAGCATGTAGACTAATTAAAGGTGATTAATAAGCACCTAACTTTGTCTTTTTAATCGCTTTCGAAAAATATCTAGAGATAACCTTCATATAAAAATATATTTAATATTTAGAATACTCTCGCACAAATTACTATTTACTTTTTAACTGCACACGTTTTTGTAGTATTTTGAATAGTTTTTGTTTTTTTTTCGTCAAGAACCCACGCTTTTATAGGCGATTTGTATTTACAGTGTTCATAATGTTTTTTGACCTTTGTTACATTTTGTTTTGACATTCTTCATTAAAAGTTTAAGTTTGACCAATATTCAATTGAAGCACAACCGCGAATAACGTTGTAAGTTACAAAATAAATATTTTTCAGAAGAGCAAAAAAAAAACGTTTTTAGAAGGCAGGATTATTAATTTTTAAATTTTTTTTTAGATTATCAAAAATAATAACAATAAAAACTTTTATGCAAAATATCAATTAAATCGAATTTTAAATAACATGCTTAATTACAGTTTATATTCTTTTTTTTAGTAGAAAAACGTTTCATATCCACAATCGCGATGTCATTTAAAACGTTTTTCCACTACGCAAGCGGCTTTTAGAACGTTATTCCACCTTGAAAAACCAGTTCGTTTGTATCATTTTGTTAGTAACTTACAACGTTCTTCCACTGGCTGACTCTTTGTATCGCATTTTGATGGTGTTAAGGTGCATAATTTTGTGTGAATTGACGTTTAAACAGTGTAAAAGAGTAATGTTACGCCTAATCTCCAAAAAACTGATTTTGCAAAAAGTGGCTTTTACAACGTTATTCGCGGCTTTGCTTCAATTAGAAAATACTTAAATTACGGGTACATCTATAACCAGAGTAATAAAAATGTATATGCATTACACATTATTAAAATAACCGGTTTATTATACCAAAATAACCGGTTTATTCGATATTCGAAAAAAGGGCCTTTTAATATAACCGACTTGGGCAAAGCTAAAATAACCGGTTAAAACCGGTCGAATAATAACCGTTCGATCTCCCTAGTATTTATTATAACTTTGTACTGGTATATAAAACACATACAAACATTTGTTGTAGTATATCGATCAACTTAGAATCAGTATCAGAGTCGTCCGTTCTGCTGGATGTCCATGTAGGTAGACCTTCTGCTCAAAGTACAGGTCGCAATTTTTAAGATAGTTTCCGGTCCATAATTTTATATAGCCCCCATACGATCCTTTTTCCTAATAGAGTCTGTGTGTCTTTTAACTGGCTGTGGGAAAAATCGCCCAAAGAAAAATGGCCCAAAAAAAGAAATGAAAAATCGCCCAAATGAAGAATCGCCCAACAGAACATGAAAAATGACCCAAAAAGTTATATATGAAATTTTGCCCAAAAGAAACGAAAAAGGGCCCAAAAAAAAATGAAAAATGACCCAAAAAGCAAAAACGAATTTTTTCCCGGTGGCATGTTATAACGTCCAGTGTCATAGTGTCCATGGACGTTATGACACTCCAAAAAGTGTCGTATTGTCCATGGACACTGCGCTAACTAAAGCTTCTCTGCACAGCCGGCCTTCGGCCGGGCGCAAGGATTTTCTCCTCTATGGTATAAAAAACACCGGCTTCGCTAACTAAAGCTTCTCTGCATAGTCGGCTTTCGTTTGGAAACAAGGCAGATTTTAGAAGCTTTACTTAGCGAAGCCGGTGTTTGTTATACCATAGAGGAGAAAATCCTTGCGCCCGGCCAAAGGCCGGCTGTGCAGGGAAGCTTCAGTTAGCGAAGCCGGTATTTGTTATACCATAGAGGAGAAAATCCTTGCGCCCGGCCAAAGGCTTTAGTAAGCGAAGCCGGTGTTTGTTATACCATAGAGGAGAAAATCCTTGCGCCCGGCCAAAGGCCGGCTGTGCAGAGAAGCTTTAGTAAGCGAAGCCGGTGTTTGTTATACCATAGAGGAGAAAATCAAAAAAAATGGGCCATTTTTCATACAATATTTTTGGGTGATTTTTCATAATGAAAAATCACCAAATTTAAAAAAACGAAAAATCACCCAACAATAACGAAAAATAGCCCAAAAATTTTAGGTCACTTTTCTTATGAATTTAGGCCCAATTTTACATGGAATTTTTTTGGGCGATTTTTCATTTCTTTTTTTGGGCCATTTTTCTTTGGGCGATTTTTCCCACAGCCCTTTTAACTATTTTATTTGGACAAAATTTGGCCCAAATATATTTTATTTCAAACTAAATTATCTTGCGAAATTAATTTTGGAATCAGTCCATACATGACCATGGCTCCCATACAACTTCCATTACCGAAAATAATATCATAACTGCCTTATAAATATGGATTCGTATTGATAAAAAAAAATAGCTACTTAGCCATGGCAAAATTTCGTGCTGGTAGGTGAAGCATTAAACGTAGGTCATACATAAGCCCCCTCCCTTAAATTACTTTAAGACGATAAAATCTCAAATAGATGTATGTAGTTACCTAGATAATATTCGGCGTTAAAAATTATTTTAATTTAATTTCAATGGGTACATAATTGCATATGGAACCTAAAAAGGGAACAAGGCAACTTAAAAATTTTTCTGAAAATTCTGGGGTGAAGGGTGCAAATGTTCGGAATCGACCGACTATGTATGTACTTTTAATTTGTTCTTCTTATAAAAGTTTTTTTTAATTATTAAACGTTAATTTGATATCAGGTGTAATTTCATTTAAATTGGGTAATTTTGCGTCGTCTCAAGTGAAGTTTGAAATTATGCTGGTGGTAACACTGCTTACAGCGAAAAAAATTTACTTGCAGAAAATAAATTTGGCTTGATAGAACATACCCACACAGAGTAAGGCAAAACTGATTGAAACGAACCACGTTCCACATAATTGCGTGCTTTCTTATAATGTTACCCACACCAATTAAGACAAGTCAAAAAAAAAACGAAAAAGGCAAAAACATGACCTTTTGCGACACTTTTGAAAATAAAAGGAGGACTATGTATCCCTTACGATCCTCAACCATGTTATATTTGTATGTCAACTTCCTGGGTTCAATTATATATATATGGGGGATTTCATGTCAAGTGACCCAACCTTTGAAATCGATATCTTACGATTTGGATGAAATTTGCACCAAGGTTAGTCTTATTAGATAGTAGTTTAGACACAAATTTTCAACAAGATCGTTCAAAAAGTTTCTGAGTTAGAGGGGGTCAAAATTTGACATTTGGCCAAACCGGTGTTCTTTCTCGTCCATGTAACTTATTATCTATTGGTGTTAGCAAAATTTGTCCCAAACAAATAAGATAGTCATTTCTTCAAGCTTTCGAAAAAAAATTTTTTTGTATTTTTAAAATTTTTTTTTTTTAAATTTAAAACTTATTTTTTATTTTTTTTGGAAACGGTATTTTTTTTTTTTTTTTTTTTTGCTCAAAAGAAAGCTTATGCATTTTTCTTTTAGGTAGTTTTGGTCGCTTATTGAGATGAGAGTGGGATATGTATAAAAAAAAATATTTTCTAACTCAAGACGAGGATTTTTATTTTTTTTTTTAGCATTTGACGTCTTGACTTACAAATTATTTTTTTTTATACATATCCCACTCGCATCCCACTAAGCGACCAAAACTACCTTAAAGGAAAAGACCTAAACTTTCTTTTGAGCAAAAAAAAATTGAAAAAAAAAATACCCTTTTCAAAAAAAAATACAAAAATAGTTTTAAATTTAAGAAAACAAAAATTTTTTAAAAAAACAAAAAAATAATTTTTAAAGGACTTATGTGATTGAGATTAAGTTTTTTAGATTATATATCTTTTTGTTTTTATTATTATTATTTTATATTTATTTAATTATTATTACAAATAAATAAAAAGATTTACCCCCGTTTTCACGACTTACCGATAGCTAAAGGTAGGATTTTATCGGCGGTATAAAAAGTGTTCCCTTATTAAAACTTTACTTTAGCCTATCAGGTAGTATGAACCTTCCTTTAACTAATCGCTCACTTTAGGTTAAAGTAAAGTTGGAATAATGGAAAACTTGTTATACGGCCGATAAAATCCTACCTTTAGTAAGGCGTGAAAACGGGCCTTAATTTGTCAACATCTCTATAGAAAAAGTGATTTTATTCCTGGGATTAACATATTGTAGGTATTACAGTATCGAGGGAATGAAATGCTAGTTCGGTATGTTATATACCGTCGGAAAGGTTAATTTGTCTAGTTTCTCAGCATAAGTTTTATATTTAAGATTTTGAAACACTTACACATAAAATGGAAAAAATTCAAAATAGTGCATATGCTAAAAATTATTTTTTTTTATACATATCCCACTCTCATCCCACAAAGCGACCAAAACTACCTAAAAGAAAGATGCATAAGCTTTCTTTTGAGCAAAAAAAAATACCGTTTCCAAAAAATATAAAAAATAAGTTTTAAATTTAAAAAAAAAAATTTTAAAAAATTTTAAAAATACAAAAAAAAAAAATTTTTCGATAGCTTGAAGAAATAGCTATCTAATTTGTTTGGGACAAATTTTGCTAACACCAATAGATAATAAGTTACATGGACGAGAAAGAACACCGGTTTGGCCAAAATGTCAAATTTTGACCCCCTCTAACTCAGAAACTTTTTGACCGATCTTGTTGAAATTTGTGTCTAAACTACTATCCAATAAGACTTACCTTGGTGCAAATTTCATCCAAATCGGAAGACATCAAAAGTTGGGTCACTTGACATGAAATCCCCCATATATTAAAATCAGCACAATAGGAAAATACCTGAGCAATAGTGTCATAAACCAGATGGTCATTTGTATAAGAGCAAAGTCATAACAGGGACCGCTGATTTAATACAAAACCCACACTGCCAGTTGGAATAGTTGAACTGGTGGCAGGATCACTAAGAGTTTATGGGGTAACAAAGATGTGAGGGGAACAAGAAGCCTCCTCAATAGAAGTAAGTTCGAAATTAATATGATGGTGCATATCCTGACTTTTCATACAGGACTACGGCCACAACTACACCAAGCTGGACGGGCAGAATCGGACGAGTGAAGAACGTGTGGCGAGGAGAGCGAGACGGTTGAATACTTTCCCTGCCACTGTCAGGCCTTCGTTGAATTCAGATCCAAACACCTTGAGAGCAACGTCATGTTGGACTAAGGATCCCTGAGGAACGTTGACTGGAAAACCTTAAGAAATTACATCCGGGCAAATGAATTCCTTAACGCCGGACGTTAAGGAACTCAGAACCTCCCCTATGAATCCCAATGTTCTTAAGGAGCGCACAACAGGCCCGGTAGTGGCCTAGGTGTATATCGTACAGATATGAGGTTGTTTCTTTGATGATTCGCCCTCCTTTCGACCTAACCTAACCCAATACGACAGTAACAAATTTACCCAATTACGAACAACTGGCGCGGAAAGAAATTTTTAGTTGAATAGTAAAAGTTGGGGGTAGGACAGCATAGCTTGCGCAGAGTGTCTTGTCGTTTTACTATTTTGGATAAATTGAGAAACCAAACTTGTTACGAATGACAAAAAAGATTTTTAAAAGAGTCAATTACTTCAATATGCAAAAGTCGAATTTATATCTTTGTAAAATCAGGCTAGACGATAAAAGGAGATCTGTACCAAACACAAGCCGAGCATTGGCTGAAAATGCCCTCAATATGCGACTAGACACGGCGGCGTACAATTTCAACATGCAACACGTGGTAGCTATTTAGATAATAGTGACTAACAGTGCTAATAGTCCAGACCCTGCTCCGTTCGACCACCATTTGCTTTCATCGATGAAGAACACTTTCACTGGAACATTTTTCTTTTCAGTACAGCGGATCCTAAATTAGCTTGACTTCCTCCTAGAAAAAGACCTTAGAAAATGGGCTTATCTTTTGGGCTAGAGTCCGATAGCCCCAAGAGGGTTTGTAGGGATCAGCTTAAGGAAATTTAAGCTTCAGGTGTTACATCCTTCGGGAAAATTAGGTAGTTTGGATGCTGCAAATCGTGGCTGAGGCCTCCGAAAATAAAATTCTTAAGCGAAATACTTTCTGTCATTCAGGACGGATATTTTTGGGGACTTTTACAATTCCATTGAAAATATACTATCGGAGCTTTCAAGGGATGATTTTTCACCACTTGTGGGAGAGTTCGGCCTGAGGTTCTCTAGGTTTTGTTGTTACTCAACAGATGCTGCTGGAATATTTCCAAAAGAAACGAAGGTAGGATAGCTCCAGCTCCAAAACAAGAGGCGAGTGTATACTTATCCAGGATTGTATTAAAAATTAGAAGGATTAAAGACTGTAGTGGAGTTCAGTGTTTGTTGCAAATATTCTTGCGAAAGAGCAAAAAGCAAAATATCGTAACCCTTTTATTAAATGAAACAACAAAATAGACAGAGTTTTTGTTAGATTTCATAAAAGAGCTACGAACTTTGCATATGATCTTTCGTAGGACTTTCGTGCAAACGTACTCATAATAATTTATCAAATATTAAGTAATTTCTTGTTGAGAAGCAGATCTGTTCTAATCAAATCTAACAACCCTCTCACAATTTACTTTACACAAAATACTTAAAATAATGTCTTTATTTGGGTTTATTTTAAGTATTCTTAATAAATATTGTCACATACTTTAGGGCCCTTGAATGTCAACAGATAAATAAATCCCTCTAGCAATAAATTCACAAATATTTAAACATAAAATTATGAAAACCATTTATAAATTAAGCAGGGCAAGTTTTTTCATCTTTTTAATTAAAATATACGTTTTTTGTTTGCATATAAATGCATATTTTACTTGTTGGTATACAATTATGAAGCACAAGTATGATTTCTTGCTAAAAAAAACTTTGTTGCGCAATTTTGCAGAAGGAATTCTTTACACAGAAAAAAATTATCAGTAGTTTTTTATAAATTAAAAAAATTTTTTTAAAAGTATTTCAATTTAATAAATGTGATAATTGAATCAATTATTTTTTTAATTGAAGGAAAATCAAAAATTTAATTTTGATTTAATTAACATTTTAGTCGTATGGAAATAAATTTTTGATTAAAATATTAATTAAATAACAAAAAATCTTAATTGCCTTTTTTCGTTTAAAATAAAATAGTTTAAACTTGTGAATTTTCAAAACCTGAGGTAAATTTAACTAAATCAATTAACATATTGTTTGAAACGGCAAAGTTTGTTGATAATTTTTTAATTAAAATTAAAAATATAAAAATTTTTACAATTTTTAGTAATCAATATAATCATTTTGGTTAAAGGTGCAAAATCAACCAATTGTTTGCTTGGTTCCATGAATTTGGTATGAATTTGGTGATTAGAGACAATTTTTAATCCAAATTTAGATATTTTTGATTGGGTTCATTGAATTTAATTTTCATTAAATTATTTTTATTAAAACAGGAATTTTACAACATGAAATCAATTAAAATTTTTTTGATAATTTTTCATTCTTGACTGCGCTGAGATTTGAACCCAGGCGTTCACGGACAGGTTGCCCAGACTAGTTTCGATTGTAACCACACAATCTCGTCAGTGGGATTTGCCGTTTTACTCACTCGGCTATTGAAGCCGGATGACGTCAATAGTCAAACATCAATATTTAAACCAAATGGTATTTCACCTTGGTAGATCGAAATTTGCTTTTGAATGAATGATTATCTATATTAATTGATTTACATGTTCTTCCTAACTTCTGTTTTTTCGTACTTTTTGTCAAGAATTCTTCTTGAAATTAAAAGTACATTTTTGTTTTTCATGTTCTTGTCTTTCTTTTTTCTTGTTGACCTTTTTCAGCACAACTTGAAGGTTGTGGTTATTTTATTGAAATGTTAATGGTTTTTAATCCAAATTTAGATATTTTTAATTGGGCTAAAGTTCATTGAATTTAATATTCATTAAATTATTTTTATGAGTACAATTTTTATTTTTTTCTGTGTATGTTCTCATTGTCACAAAGACGAAGCCTATTGAAAATAGAAAGAGTCGGGCCATACAAGCTTCGTTCCCATAATCGATCTTATTATGTTGGTGTTTAGTAGGGAAGTAACCGATACTGGCAAACCGCAAGATATTTTACTGTCGATATTTTTTGCATAACAACTAAATCAAAGGGGGACTATTTTTCACTGCAATTCCAGTTCAAACGGTTTTTTGAAATCGTCTATATCCGCATATGTTAAGACTTCTTAGGTTTTTAAACAAAAATGTTAATATCTCAATAATCTTTTTATATAAAAAATAAATGTGTTGTTTCCAGGTGACAGACAACTGATTGTGTAGGAAAATTTATATGAAAAGCACTCAAAAAACTGAGTGGTTTTCATATAAATTTTACTACACGATCCATTGCCTGTCACCTGGAAACAGCACAAATACTTTTGTGTTTGTATGTTATGCGCGGCCAAGCCGCTTAGCCACTTGTGATCAAATTTGCGCCTCCGAGAAGGTTTTAAGCGGTATATTTTTTGGAAATTTGAAGTTGGAGTGCCACCTTCCATACAAATTTAATATAGATTTTTGATTATCTTGAGAACGGCAAGAGCTAAACTTTGCAAATTTGATAACATTTTCTCATGTCCTCCTGGTTATCAATGCACATCATCTGACAAAATATGGACGGGATTGGAGAAGTGGGCGTGGCACAAAATATATTAATTTATATCTATAGAATGGGAAGAGACTATAATGACTACTGTAGGAGTTGTCGTGATGAGGAGGAGGAGGAGGAGACGGTGTTTCACTTTCTCTGGCAGTGCCCCGGTCTCGGGGATATTAGATTAAGGCATTCTAGGAGACCGGCATTGCCATGTCTGAACGAAATGTCCAATATGGGACTGAAATCGATCTCTCTATTCTGCAGGGAGTCGGGGTAGTTCGAGGCTGTAGTGGTTTCGGGGGAATAGTCTGGCGAATAACGGCTGACTCTTGTCTCCAGATAAGGGTATCACAAAGGGACCGCTATAATGACCCGTCCTCGTGTCGGCTGCCCATTTAACATAACCTAACCTAATTATATTTTTAAATTGTCCAAATGATGTCTAAAACGAAATTTTTTTTAATTTTTAAATACAATTGAACAGTTTGAAAATAAATTTGGCCAATTTTAAAACACATTTAAAATTTTGTTTCAAATACATTTGTAAAATTTTTAAATACATTTGTAAAATTTTTAAATACATTTTAAATTACATATGGAAAATTTTAAATAGTACTTGAAATTTTGAAATTATATTTGGACAATTTTAAAATATATTTGGTCAATTTAATTTCAAAATACCTTAAAAAAATATATTTGGACAATTGTAAAATGCAATTGGAAATGGTGTATTTTTTTATATCATAATCAAATGTGGATAAAAATAAGGCTTTTTTGTTTTTTTGATACTTTTCTATTACATGATCTTTCTGAATTGTGATCAATTTATAATTAAAGTTTGTTTTTATTATATTTTTTACAAATAAATAATATATCACACTTGTTCAGCAACACTGTATTAACTTAAAATATACAAATTTTCAGAAAAAGCAAAACAATTTTTAATTTTAACCAACCGTTTCATTACCAAAACTTAGACATAATAGCACGATATTTTTACAGGGGATAGATATGAATATAACTTGTTGATTTTTTTTAAAAAAAGTTTTTTTAGTCAATACACTATTGTCGAACAAGTGCGATATGTTCATGAAATATATATTTTTACTGGAAAATAAAGTGGTTTTTCATACAGCTAAAAATATTGGCAAGTATGATTTTTATACCCTCTACCACTGGTGGTGAATGAGGGTATACTAAGTTTGTCATTCCGTGTGAAACTTTTTTATTATACATCTAAGACCCATTAAGTATATATATTCTGGATCCTTGAGTAATTCTACGTCGATTGAGCTATGTCCGTCTATCTGTCCGTCTGTTAAAAACACGCTCACTTTCGAAAAACGCAAAAGAAAAGAACAAACTTGGTGTCAAATTTCTTGTAGTTATCCTAAGCCGTTTAGGATTGAAATCCAGCAACATCGGTTCAGTAGGATCAGAACTATGAATCAAAATGTGCAACAACCACAAAAAAAAAATTGATAATTTTGATACAAAAACTAACATAAATGGTAGAGTAATACACGGAATGAAAAAAATTTTGCGCGAATTTGCTCTATATAACTTTTTAATCATATTGCTAAATTTCGTGAAGATCGGTCCATAATTGACCATAGGACCCATATAAACCCCACTCGCGGACAACAGTTTAGTACGCCTAAAACCATAATAAATTACGCTATCATACTAAAATTTGGTACGTCAAAGTTTTATAGGACCAGAAACCTCACTTTAAAATATTTTGAAGATCGGTCCATAATTTACACTAGGTCCCATATAAAAACTACTCCCGGAAAACAGTTTAGTACGCCTAAAACCGTAATAAATAACGCTATCATAATAAAATTTGGTATATCACAGTTTTAGAAGTCTAAAAATCGCAGTGTCAAATTTCGTGAAGAACGGTCCATAATTTACCTTAGGCCCCATATAACCCCTACTCCCGGAAAATATTTTAGTACGCCTAAAGCCCACTTTGGGAAAATAATTAAATTCGCCTAAAACCATAACGGATATAGATATTGCGATAAAATTTCATCCAACTAAGATTCATATGGCCAGAAAAAATATCATGCAATTTTTTGAAATTCACTGTTAACGCTAAAACTAATTACACTGCTGTATTGCAATTTATTCTAATTCATTTTTTGTAATACCAGAAACAAGTCTTCAAAATTTTGGGATGATTGGTCTATAATTTACCATAAGTCCAATACAAATTACCCTCCTAAAAATACTTTTAGTTCGGCTAAAAATGTTACGAATCATGATATTTTACTCAGGCCAGTTCAAAGTTCTAACAAGAATACTTTATTATATGTCTAAACCGCAACCAATTTTAATGCTGACGTTCGTTTTTGTGAAGCATAGTTAATAATATATATGTATTTACAATAAAGAGCCCACTCTAACTTGTTTAATATAAAACAAGCCACCCTTTTAGATAGAAAAACTGCATTCTTTGCATTTTTCAATAAAATGCCAGATAAGAAATCACATTTGGAGTAAAGTTTATCCAAACTTATTTTATTGCAATTTACATACATATATTATCTTACCTAATTTTATTGGAAACGGTTTATATTTGACCATATCTTCCATACAAATATCACTCCCGAAAATTGCTTTTAATGCCATAAATTTCTCATAAATGTAAGTATTGTTGTTCGGGTAGGTCCAGAATTGACCATAGGTCCTGTATAAACCCCCTTCTTAAACCACTTTAAGACGAAAGAAACTCATATAATTGCAGATATCTGGAGAATGTTCAACACAAAGAACTGTTATATGAATCTTAACATCATAACATAATTTTTTTCTGATGGGTTCATGATTACCCATGAGTCCCAAATAGTCTACAAATTTATTTTTAAATACTGTGGTGTAGGGCTTCATATTTTCGGGTCTGCTCGACTTTTCTTTCTTACTTTTGGTTAACATATTTGTTGGTTTTGTTTACCTCTTTTAAATATTCAGTGCAGAACTTGCCCTGATTATAAGAATTCGTTAAGCCACATTTCTTGAGAGCATAGAAATTTAAGGACTTTAAAACGCTTTATAAATTTATATTATTTATTATATTTTTAATAAACATATGTACTTACTTTTAATTCTTCAACAGACATATCTTTAAATAAATAAAACTTTTGCAAGTTGGACGGATATTTTGTAAAGAATGTTGTTAATATCGCCACGCCAGAATCTGTTGGTGCAGCAGCGGGAATTTCCCAGGTTTTTTTAATCTCATAAACTTCATCGCAATTCATGTTCGGTGATTTTATTTTTATGTTTTATTTTTTATTAATTATTAAAAAAATTAAAAAACTGTTATTTTAAGTTCTTAAGAAACCCTGAACTAATTAAAAGCAAAGAAATTTAGCTGAAATGAAAAGGAAAAGAAAGAATAAATATTAAATTTAAAAGGCAACAATGAATAGAATTTATTAAAATTAATTTTTTTTTTCTGCATTTGGCGTTTTACTTCAAGTCATTCCTCTTTTTGATTTTTTACTTTGACCTTCCCTTCCAACTCTTTTCTGTTTTTTATTCAACCTGATGTTCAAACATAAAAACTTTTTGTGTCAGTTTCAATTTGTTTATTGGATGTATTCATACAAATTATTTTGCCCTTTTTTTGATTGATGTCAGAATGCGGGGCAGACAGATGTACTTATTTTTTTTATATATTTTTTTTTTTGTAGTTGTTGTGTTTTTATGATTGTTGTCATTTCTGAACAAGACAACAAAAAATATTTGGACTAAAAGTTTGACATAACTACATTTTTATGTAATTTGTGTATAACATATGTCAAGTGGTTTTCTTTTCGACCTGGCACGTGATAAAGTGCACAGTGGTGCAATAAATTGTAAATAAGTATAACTATCTGAAATCTGAAAAACATTTGCTAAAAGCAGTTACCGAATTTATTGGGACAAATAATTGTCTAATCTGATCTGAGATCTTGTGAATTTCGTCAAACTTTAAAATTTATTTACATAAAGTTTTCAACATAATATGTTTAATGTAACCATATTATTGTCACCGACAACCATATCATTGTAAAATTGGTCCTCCATCAAGAAGCCACAATCATGTTATGGTTGCCTCTTAACATGTTATGGTTAAATATTACAATAATTTTTTTTAAAATTAACAATAGTATTTTCCTCTTTTCCAAGAGCAACATGCTATGGTTGAAAACTAACCATGCTATTATAATTGTAAAACATAATTTTGTTATTATTAACCATAACATGTTTAGAGGCAACCATAATATAGTTGTGGATTCTTGATTTAGGTCTAATTTAACCATAATATGGTTGTCGGTGAAAATAACATGGTTAAATTAAACATAATAGGCTTAAAATTTTCTTTAAAACTAGTTTGGTTGTAGGTGACCATATTGAAACATATTTTTTCTCTGGGTGTACAGAAAATATCAATTTTCGTGAATTTTTTTAAATATTTTCTTATATCCTTTACGTACTGTATATACATACTCATATGTCTATAATAATGTCTAGTTGGCTTTAGCGTTATATAAGCACTTGCGTTTTGGTCTATTAGAAAGTTGGAACTACATACGTTTGCCATTTTAAACTAGAAGTCATAAAAATGCGTAAGCGAACTAGTAACGTAGACCTACAGCCCGTTGTAGTAAAACAGGCCAAAGTCTTTGGCTGGAATTCGAACAACCATTACACTAGCGAAGTACCAGCAAGCCTAGAGGATTATTTTTTTTTATTTTAGTTAACGAATCTTACAATGGTAAGAACGTCAGTCCAAGTGGAGCTTCTAGCAACAACAATAATTAAATAAACATAAATTAGTGTGTATACAAAATTTAAAGTATATAAATAAATTAAATTTAAGAAAAATTATAAGGCTTCAACGAACTTTCTTAACATTACTCTATCCTGAGCTAGGCTTCTTATTTGTGGCCACGATAGTCTCCTACTCCTAAGTTCAGCTTCAACCGATCTACGCCATGCTGCACGTGGGTGGCCTCTATTTCCTTGTGGGTTCCATTGAAAACAGGCCTGAGAAATGTCTGTATTGTCATTTCTAAGCGTATGTCCAATCCATCTCCACTTTATACGCCTGATCTCAAGATCAATTGTATCTATCCCACAGATATTAAGCAAATCTTGGTTATTTATGCGAATTGGCCAAAATATTTTGAGTATTCGTCTTAAGCATTTGTTGGAAATTGTGTTCGAAGCTTTCCAGGTCTCACTACCATAGAGCAGCACTGATTCAACACTAGTGTTGAGGGCCTAGAGGGATACCCATAACTATAATATGTATTTTGAAGATTTCATTTATTTAAAACTCATACTAAAAGGTCCCATCACTTTTGAAAATTTTGGGCTGCCACAGATTTTTAATTAACGATTATGACCTTAAGAAAATATCGGCCATGTTCTGGAAATCGAAATCACGTAAAATTGAAATCGGTGAAGATTTTCAATCGAATTTTTGTAAAAATTTACGTAGCCTTCCCTGTTTTTAAAAGCAGTTTAGGTAGAGAAATGTGGTGCTCGAGGTATGAGGTATATTAAAGGAAATGTTGTTTTTAAGTTTTTACACGGGAGAGTTTTCAAAATTTATTCGATCTTAATTTCACGTGATTTCTATTTCCAGAACATGACCGTCTTTTTTAGAAACTTCGGTAGTATTTGGCTAGAAATTTTTCAGATTGACGCTGAAAAAAAAATTTAATAATAATTTACTACTTTTATACACAGAAAAAATTAATAATTGTCTCTAATCACCAAATTTATAGAATCAAGCAAAGAATTTGTTGATTTTGCGCCTATTACCAAAATGATCATATTGATTACTAAAACCTGTAGAGCTTGAAAAGTGGGATTTTCTTTCAACATATGCTATCTTTAATTTTAATTAAAAAATTTTACAAGTTTAAATTATTTTATTTTAAGCGAAAAAAATCAATTAAGAATTTTTGTTATTAAATTAATATTTTAATTAAAAATTTATTTCAAAACAGCTAAAATATTTATTAAATCAAATTATATTTTTAATTTTTTTTCAACTAAAAAAATTATTGATTCAAATATCACATTAATTATATTGAAATAGCAAACATTTTTTTTTAATTGATAAAAAACTACTGAAAATTTTTTTTTTGTGTATATTATTTCATAACATTAATTTTGTGCCATTGTGCAGCCGCTATGTATTTTAGTTTTACTCATCTGTTATTTGTTATTACATGCAAGCAGAGCTTTTAAATAATTTATACTCAAAAGGTTTGGCAATCAAAATAATATAAAGCGTTTTATTGAGGGTATTTTTCTTCGTGCTTTGACTTTGATATAGTTATACGACACCAAGCCATTAGCGAATGCAAACAAAGTCGGTTTGATTCCGTTTAAAAAATAATTATCCAATTCACAAGCTGTGTCGCATGGCTTATCATCTTAGAAAATACGATTTTTGTTTATGCACTTGTGAATAGACAAATTTGTTGTATCGTTATTTGATCGTATTGCTTAATGTCAAAAATTTAAAATATCAGTTCAATGTACATAGTCAATTCACTTTGGATAAACTTTTAAGAAGATCCAAATTAATTATTTTTTTTTTTGCCAAATAATAAAACATATGAAAAGTAAAACTAAAATAAGGAATTAATTAGTTTAAGGCCCAGAACAGACGGCGAAACGCAACTGCAACGAAAATGCATTTTCTAGTAATTTTCGAGTTTGATTTGGGTTTATGCCATAGACTGTTTTGAAGGACCACACATGACGCGACCATTTTGAGACCCGTTTGAATGCATTGAAACCGGCGTGCGGGAAACTCGTGTTTTCGTTTCCTTTGTTCTCAAAGAAAACCAAAGTGATTGTGAACGTTTCATAACATTCTGGTGATACGAGTATTAAGGTTGCAAGGTGTGTTGAAAACGATTGAAACTGTGCCCATATTCCGTAACTCCCGCGGCGAGAAACTTTTGGATTGAAATGTGAGAAATGAAACCAAAATGCCATAAAAAGAAGCAATTTAACGCTAACATTATTCGTATTTTTTGAGTTTTTCGAAAGTGAGCGTGTTTTCAACAGACGGACGGCCAGATGGGCATGGCTTAGTCGACTTAGAATTACTCAAGGAGCCAGAATATATATACTTTATGGAGTCTTAGATGCACAATAAAAAAGTTTCACACGGAATGACAAACTTTGTATACCCTCATTTGCCACTAGTGGTAGAGGGTATAAAAAGAATTTAAAGTCAAATAAGGACCAGTCTCATATACATTTAGCATCAAGGTTAGATTAGGAGTAGGAGTCGGAGTCGAACTTAAAAGATTTCAGCGTTTGGAGTCGCAGTTGGAGTTAGCACTTTTTTCTGATGACTCCACAGCCCTGGTAATAACGTTAATATATTTACCACTAATAGTTCTTTTAATAGTTTAATAGTTCTTAACCATAACATGTTGCTCTTGGAAAAAAAATAATGTTATTGTTGAGCAAATTATTGAAATTATTAACCGTAACATGTTTGGAGGCATCCATAATAAAACCATATTATGGTTGCCTCCGTCTTCTTGATAAGGAGTAATTTACCTATAATAAGGTTGCCGGTAAAAATTAAGCTTAAATAAATCTTATTAAAAATAAATTTTGTATTCCCGAAAATTACTTTTGATTATTTTGATTGAAAGAAAATTAAAATTATAATTTTGATTTAATGAAATAAATTTTTAATATAAATATTAATTAAATAACAACGAATCTTAATTGATTTTTTCGTTTAAAATAAAATATTTTAAACTTGTAGAATTGTTGTTGGGAATTGTCAAAACCTGAGTTATATTAAATAAAATCAATTAACACATTGTTAGAAACGGCAAAGTTTTTTGATCATTTCTGTTTTAAATTAAAATTAAAAAAAATATCATTTATTGATAAAAAAAATAATCACAATTTTCAATTATTAAAATTTTTAGTAAACAATATAATCATTTTGGTAATAAAGTGCAAAATCAACAAATTGTTCGCTTGATTCTATGAATTTGGTATGAACTTGGTGATTAGAGTCATTTTTTAATTTCTTGTGTGTTGTATTTATCATTTCATTCCTTTCCATTAATGTCTGTAAACCAAATAATCTCTTTGTATTTTGATAGTTCATTTATTCGAAAAGTTTCTATTTTTTTCAAAATGTTTCTCTTTGTTTTGTTTTTTATGCCAGCGAAAAATATTTTATTCATTTGGAATAAAACTTTTATTGGGGAACGGATTTTTATGCAAATGAATGATTTGTTCTCGACTATTATTGCATAAAAAAATAAATTTTTAAAAAAAAAAGCCTCGATTTGTTTGTGCTAATTTTCTATATATTTATTTCAATGCATTTTTTACAATTAAATTAAATATGTGTATAAAAATAAAAGTTAAAAAGAAAATGTCTTGTATTATTATTTTGCAGTATTTTACAAGAGATAGTCGTGATAGTTTTTTTCTTCTCTTTCCAGAATTTTCTTTGCATTGATATTTGAGTAACAATCGTTAAAGTTTCAATTATAATCTCTGAAAGTGTTTTCATGCTCGACAGAATTAATCAAATTTCTCGAGTCCCTTTTTAGTTGCAAAATAATCAACAGAAACACAGTAAACATGTGCTCTTTAAATGGATTTGTTTAGGTGGAGAATAGAAAGAGAACATATAGCAAGAGAGAGGAAGAGAACACATCCTTATTCTTTGATTGTGTTGTTTTTGTTGTTATAGCAGCGATACCTGAAGCCCTGATGGGATTTGTGGTACAATTGTACCAAATTTTGTACAATCGAAACTGTATTTGTTCACTGGTACAATCCATTCTTTTTTGGTACAATATTAAAAAAATACCCTCGTAGTTTTATCATTTCTTTGAGGTCTCCAAATCGCCATTTTTGTCGATTGTTTTGGTGACACTGTCTACACTTGTCTGCCCTCGACAAAAAAAGAGAAATAGAGAATTTATTTTGTATTCCCACCCCACAAGAGTTAAGAGTGTATTATACATTTGTGTTGATGTGTGTAATACTAAAAAAAACCACCTTTTAGCATACCAATCGACTAAATATAACTTTCTGAATCGATTTAACGAATGATGCCCATGGGTCCCAAATGGAGTACACTCTCGAACTTTATCTTTGTATACTACTGTGTAAGTTATCGATTGGTCGGACTGGACCGACTATACTTTTTTACATATTTTGTTATTACTTTGATGGCATAAAAAAGTCTTATGAATTACGATGTATGCTTTTTATTTTATATCGAAATTTTGGTGCAATTTATATCAATTAAGTACATTTTTGTCATTGAGACGGTACAATTTAAGAATTGTCAGATCCCAACAGTGACTTAAAGAACTGAGTTGATAATCCTTGGTCGGTGCTCGTCGAACTCCGAGTCGTTCCGTTGCTTAGAACCGATTGTCGTGAAGCGCTGATATGTCTACTTATATATACATCAATCTTTCTTGAATAAGTCTCTTCAATTCTCTTTTCAAATTGTCCGTTTGTTTACAAATTTTTTAATATGACCCCATAATGAAAACAAATTAACAAAAGAGACTTTTTACTTTCCAGTACTAGCAATTTTCTACCCCTCTGCTTTCCATTCTCTCCAATAAACTTAAACTGGGCTTCTAGAAAAATTGATGTGTGCAAAAGCAGACTTCACATGTAAAAATTTTGGAGAAAAAAATTTTTGTTTTTATGTTTTTGCAACAGTTTCTTTTCTAGTCATTCGGCTGTTGAACGCATTTTTGTATACACATTTTCCAATAATAACTGCATACAAATCCGGCTCTTGATTTTTGTTTTTCTGTATTTCTTTAGTTTTTGTGAGTGCAATCAATTTTAAAACAAATACAATATGAGCATTAAAGTTGTTCCTCATCAAATATTTGTAGAATAACACAACACAGTATTTCCGGATGAACACAAGAGGAAATCAAAACAGCATGAGATGTACTCACCAATAAATGAAATGAAAAAAAATTAACAAAAATGCAAAACAAAAGCAATAAGAGAGAGCACGAATAGATTTAAAAACATTAAAAAATGTTAAATAATAAATATTGTTAAATGAAATAAAAGTGCAATGATCTTATAATGTAAGTCAAACAGTGACGTTTTGAAATTTTATTAAATTTTGGAGACATAAAAAAATTCGATATATACAAAATTCTCGTGTTACGGTGTATGTAATTGAACTCCTCCGAAACGGCTTGACCGATTTTTATGAATTTTTGATTGTATATTTCTTAGGTATGAGAATAGGCTGTAAGTTGTAATTCATAGTACTAGAGGGCGTTATATAGGGCAAAAAGGGAAAAGCTCCCCCTCAATATATCTTCTTAGCTAATCAACCGATTTTCATGAAATTTGGCAGGCAAATAGTGCAATATCTGGACGGAACTATAGCCCATAATTTTTATTATTTAGGACGTGCAATAGGGCAAGAGGGGTAAAAGCTCCACCTCCCTGTATCTTCTTAATTAATCAACCAGTTTTCTTAAAATTTGGCATGTAGACACTGTAACATGTGAAAGGAACTTAAATATATACATTTCTTGGAAATTCCAAAATTAAAGGCGTAAAATAGGGCAAAACGGGTAAAAGCTTCCGCTATCCATGTCTTCGTAACTAATTGTCCCATGATAGTTTCAAGTCTTGAGGAACTAAAGGTTATACATTTTAACATTTAGGGCGTAAAATAAAGCAAAAAAAGTAAAAGCACCCCCGTCCTATACCTTCTTTAAGAGCTATTTTGGCAGCGAAAAATGTGGACGTAGACGATTTAAACTTCCAGATACAGCAGTCGTTGCCAAGCGATCGATACAGTTAGCGAAGTTAACGAAGCTGTAAGTTATCCAGAAGAGTTTTTGAACTCTTTGGATTTGCCAGGCATGCCACCAAACCTTCTACGACTGAAAGTAAGATCTCCTGTTATTCTACTTCGGAATTTGAGCCCACCACAGCAGTGCAATGGTACACGATTTGTCATAAAAAAATGATTTTTACCATTTTGAATGGTAAATTCCGAGACGAAAAGGTTTTGCTGCCGCGAACTCCGATGATTCCCACAGACGTCCCAATTGAATTCGATCGCGTTCAATTTATTATTAGATTGGTATTTGCAATGACAATCAATAAGTCGCAAGGCCAAACGATGACTGTTTGCGGCTTTGATTTGGGCACAGCATGTTTTTCACATGGACAATTATACGTGGCATGTTCTCGCGTGGGCAAGCCATCGAGCTTATTTGTGTTGGCTAATGACGGACTTACAAAAAATATCGTACACGCAATTGCTCTTCGTAATGAATATTGATGCTTTTTTTTTTTTTTGTTCTTCACTTTTTTATGTTTTACTTTTGAATATGTAACGAACAGAAATAAAGAAAGAAATTTCTATTGTTTTTTAAATCGCCGAAAATGGTATAAAGCAATTCAGTCCTCTTTCTGATATAGATCCCATCCTCACACACTTACATAAAATCGTTACTAGCCGGGTCAGCTAGTATATACATCTATATATATATGAAATTGTAACGTTACGTTTTGGAAATTCAGCCCTTTAACGGAGTAAACGGGTAAAACATGTATTTTGGTACTTTTTTGTCACCCCATCTATCTTTTAAACCCATAAAAATAGAAATAAGGGTTATATAACATTTGAAACTTATCTAAAAAATCCAAATACCAGTTTGGTACTTTTTCGAAATTCGGGCGTTTAAGCGTAACTATTTTTGGTACTTTTTTTATAAAACATTTTTTTTTATTTATTGACATACGTATTAAATTATGGGCTCCCACTACAATATTGAAATTTTTTATGCTTCAATGGGGAGAAAAAAGTACCAAAAGGGGAAATACGGGAAATTTAATTTCTTACTTTGGCTTTTTGGTTCTACAACTGGCAGTGTTTTTAATTATCGTTAATATTGGACCTAGAAACATAAACTTCAACATGCAATGTCCTGAGTTTATAATAATCTATGAGGGTACTTAATGTTTGGTACTTAATGTTCTTCGACTGGTACTTTTTGAATTTCCTTTAGTATTATACCTTGAAACATAAAATTAAACATTCAAGGTCCTGACGGAGTTTGCATTTGTTAGAGGGATCTTTTTGGTACTTTTTCGTTCTTTAACTGGTACTTTTTTAATTTTCGTTACTATTGGACCTATGAACATAAGATTAAACATGCACGTTCTTCAGTGAACTCAACAAAAACTTTGGCGTTAAAATATGTCTACGAAAGAAAAGGAGACGCTTACGAAGTAGCGGGTTAAATGCTAGTATATAATAAAATGTTATTTCATTTTTGCAATTTCTAAAAGCAAAAAAAAGTGTTTTATCAATTAAAAAAATGGATTAAGAAGTATTTTAATTTAATTAATGTGATAATTGAATCAATTATTTTTTTTTAGTTGAAAGAAAATTAAAAATTTAATGTTGATTTAATTAACATTTTAGTTGTTTTGAAATAAATTTTAATTAAATAACAAAAAATCTTAACTAACTTTTTTCGTTAAAAAAAAATAATTTAAATATGTAGAGTTGTTGTTGGAAATTGTCAATATTTATTTAAATAAACTAACACATTGTTTGAAATGGCAAAGTTTTTTGATCACTTTTTTAATTAAAATTAAAAATATCATTTATTGAAAGTATTTTTTCAAAATTTTAAAATTTTTAGTAATCAATATAATCATTTTGGTAATAGGTGCAAAATCAGCCACTTGTTTGTTTGATATTATGAATTTGGAATAAATTTGGGGAGAGGAGAAATTTAATAATTTTTTTCTGTGTATGTTGTTGTGATCTAGTAAATAATGAAAACTTATTGCGTTTTATACCTTACATTAAGTTTAATTTTTACAAAATTTATCTTAGACCTATAAAGTAAATATTATGGATTTTTATGAGAAGCAGAGTAGATTCAACGATGTCCGCATATTCGTCCGTCATATTGTCTTTTAAAATGCGTTATTTGAAGATCCTAGATAGGATGGGGCCTAGATTGTTATGAATTTATATGACATATTGTAGGGAATAGATTGGTATTTTTGTTCAGCCAGATCGGCCTGTTTTTAATTTTTAACTTTTATCCGTAACCCTTTTTATATATATTTATTTTTAATGTACGGAGTGCTCAATACAGGCGATTGATTATTTGTGTAGTTAGATTTATATGAAAAGCACTTTTTTGAGTTTTTTTATATAAATTTTATGATACAATCAATCGTCTGCATTGTGAAAACCGCACATATGTCTTTTTATAATCTATGAACTTTATATTTTTACTTTCATCTTAAAAGACTGAATTATATATAGACACATCCCAATAAAAAAAGTTCCTATTTTGCGAAGCACTAATGGTACATTTTAAGAAGTAAGCACACATTTATGCGCTACGGAATAAGACATACACAGATGCTGTAAGGTAAGTAAACGAATTCTTAATAACAGGGACATAACCGTTATAACCAATATTTGAAAAAATCCTGATATAATAATTTATCACGAATTTTTAAAACCTGCTCTCTGAATAATAGTTACAAATAACCAATATTTTTTTGGTCTTTGATAACCGTTATAGTTTCATTTTGTTTTTTTAGGGCTTCCATAACCATTACAAAAGATTTTAATTTTTTTTGGTCTTCCGTAACCATTACAAAAGAATTTTATTTTTTTCGGTCTTCCATATCCATTCAAAAAAATTTTCTTTTCTTTTTTTTCGTTTCTGTTATTAGGGAACTATCTTCATTTCATTACTGAATTTCTTCACAAATTTTATGAAAATATTAGTTGGAGTTCAGCAAATGACACCCTAATAAAATCTATGCAACAGGTTTCGTTACAGTCAATGTTTATGAAAAGCTTCATAGAATTAATGAAACTCTTTACAGAAACAATAAATTGTCAGGTAATGAAGCATTTTATAGAATCTATGATACAGTTTCATAAAAGTCATTTCTAAAAAGAACTTCATTAAATTATGATTTTTATTACCATTTGTATTACTAGCAATATTTGCATTTGTTGCGGTTTTTTTTAAGATTTCTTCACCCTCACTTTAGAATCGATGAGATTTTCATCAGTTTTAAGCTCTTGTTTACACTCATAAAAAAATGTCAGTAGCGAAACCTCTGCAGAAATAACTGATAACAGTACTAGTATTTTCGGCTGTAGAAAAATCAATAAAGGTAAGAATCATTGTCTGTATATTTAGATGAGCTAAATTTTAGAAAAAAATTAGTAAATATTCAAAATTAATTAAGCTTAAACCGGTCTTTGAATTTAGCTGAAATTTCAATTGAATTAGCTAAATTTGTAGCAAAATTTACAAACAATGTTCAATGATATAAGGAATATTTTCTGCTAAAATTTGGAAAAAAAACTCTGGGTTTTTGAACCCTCCAGATCAGGCCCGAATTTATTTTTGGAAATATAGATAGTTTAATTAGTCCAATTGAATTAGAAAACGTTTTATTGAACTGTTAATGAATTTTAATCCAAATTTAGATATTTTTAATTAGGCTTAAGTTCATTGAATTTAATTGTCATTAAATTATTTTTATGAAGACAGGAATTTTACAACATGAAATTAATCAAAATTTTTAATGATAATTTTTCATTCTTGACTGCGCTGAGATTTAAACCCTGGCTTTCACGGACAGGTTGTCCTGACTAGTTTCGATTGTAACCACACAATCTCTTCAGTGGGGTTTGCCGTCTTTACTCACTCGGCTATTGAAGCCGGATGACGTCAATACTCAAACATCAATCTTTAAACCAAATGGTATTTCACCTTGGTAGATCGAAATTTGCTTTTGAATGAATGATTAGCTATTTTAATTGATTTACATGTTCTTCCTAACTTCTGTTTTTTGGTACTTTTTGTCAAGAATTTTTCTTGAAATCCAAAGTACATTTTTGTTTTCCAATATCAAAAAATTTGCGGATCCTTATTAAAATCAATAAAAAAAAGTTCGTCCTTGTGCAAATATAAGGCAGTGTGCGAAATTTTATAAAAATATCTTAAGATTTGCGAACTGTAGCGTGGTTATAGAAGACAGAAAAAATAAAAATCTTTTATAATGGTTATAGAAGACCAATAAGTATACAAATCTATCATAATGGTTACCAAAGACCAAAAAAATTAATAATCTTTCATAACAGTTATCAAAGACCAAAAAAAATAATAATCTTTTATAACGCTTATCAAAGATCAAAAAAATAATAATCTTTCATAATTTTAATCGCAGAACTACAATTTTCTGGGTAATTTATAATTATTATTACAGGACCAATTTTTTTCAGTTATTTTTTCAATAACCTATTAGATATTTAAAAAATAATAAGAGTTATTTCGGGTCCCTGCTTAATAAATTAAAAAAAAATTGAAGAACCACGACATTCCCTTACTACGATGCAGGTTTGTAAGGGAGCATATCGATGCCTTACTTTCTCAACCTCGTATCTTAAAAAAATACGGTTTGGACTTTTTCATATAAAACGATTGTTTTTTTTTATGTGCTATTACTGCAAAAACTAATTATTTCATAATTTATTAATATTTACAGAATTGAGACATAGTATTGAAATAATAAGTTGTTGCAGTAATAGAACACAAAAAAAAAACAATCGTTTTATATGAAAAAGTCCAAACCGTATTTTTTAAGATACGAGGTTGAGAAAGGTAACAAAAATTTTAGTGTGCAAAGCCGATCGTTTCATTCACAAATTTTTCCATGCGCTGAATAAAGCGCGTTCTGTGTCAAAAATGTATTGCTTCAAAGTGGGAACTAGTCATATAAAATTCATGTCTCCCGTAAGCGATATGGTAAGCGAAACTGTTACGTTTCTCCCTTACAAACCTGCTTCGTTGGAAGCTCTATTTTTTTATTATGATATGGTACTACATTGTTCTTCACAAAATGACGGGTTTTGAACAATAGCGTGTATAATATAGACGGACCAAATTAAGCATAGATACTTAATACATATAAAAAGTAATAAATTAAATGAGCCTTACCCTTAAAAGAAGTGTAATATTCTAAGGATTTTTTATAGCTAAAAATAATCTGAACACCTGCTTTAAAAATATGAAAATTTCTGTAGTTTCTTTATTTCTTTATTTATAGTTATTGCGACCTATTGTATCTTGTGTGCAGCTTTCTTTATAGCGCATATCTCCATCCATTTCAAATCATTGAAATCCTTGTATTTAAATAATAAAAAAAAATTAAAAAGTTAAAACTTTTAAACCGACTTAAACAAAAAGTTTTCCATAGAAATGCTGCTACGAACATCAACAAGAACAAGGAAAAATTAATTAATTAAAAATGAGCCAACAAGAATACAAATATTAAACCCCAACAATAATTTAGATGAAACAACAACAATTGTAAAGACAGGTGGCTAGAAAGGATGGCAAAAGGATGAATAAAATGCGACATGCTTGAATGAAGAATGTCAGCAGCAAAAACACTTAGAGATAAATTCAAGGTAGACAGGATTAAAATGCATTAGGTGGGCTCAAAAAAATGAAAGAGTATTAAGCACTACACAGGAATTCTGGATCTAAGTTTATTGAGGATCTTCCGCTATTCTTCAGCTGAGGAGCAAACGGTCTCAATTATTGACTTACCACGGACTCTGCTGCTCTTATGGTCTCGTTTTATGTAAACCCTGGAGCATAAAGTTCTGTACTCTTGCGCACTGATGTTTTTGAACGTTCTCGGCGGGGTTTATATTGCAATGCTGCCTTTGCTATCTCGTTATTGGATTTCAGTGTGTGTCCAGTCCATCCCAGCTTTCTTCGGAGAATGTCATATTAGTTGTGCGAAGCAGATCTATATTACTTATGGTGTTAGCCTAAAAGTAATCCATTATATGCCTTAGACATCGCTTGGTGTAAACCTGTGGATGTCGAGCGGTAGGCCCCAGGTTTCACAGCCACATAGAAGTATAGGCTTTACAGTCGTGTTGAAGATTGGGTTGATTAGATTGGTTGTTAAATGTCGTCAGTCAAATAATAGATCATTAGAGTGAGTCATTAAAGTTTAAATAATTTGCATATAAGATAATATTAATAGTTTCTTTTGGACCCGCGTGTAAATATTTTTTGCTGGCTTTTTGTTATTATTTCGTATATGTATTTTGTTTTTGTAAAAAATTGTTTTTTTTTACCAGCCAAAAGGGCGCTTAGTACAATTTAAATGAACGAACATTAATGTGACGAACCGAACACAAAACCGAAACACAGAAAAAAGTTTTTTATCAATTAAACAAATTGTTTTAAAAGTATTTAGATTTAATTAATGTGATAATTGAATCAATTATTTTTTTTTTTTTTTTTTTTTTGTTGAAAGAAAATTAAAAATATAATTTTGATTTAATTAATATTTTAGTTGTTTTGAAATAAATTTTCAATTAAAATATTCATTTAATATCCAAAAATTTTAATTGATTTTTTTCGTTTAAAATAAAATAATTTAAACTTGTCGAATTGTTATTGGGAATTGTCAATATTTAATTAAATAAATTTACACAATGTTTGAAATGGTAAAGTTTTTTGATCATTTTTTTCAATAAAATTAAAAATATCATTTATTGAAAAAATTTTTCAAAATCCAAAAACTTTTAGTAATCAATATAATCATTTTGGTAATAGGAGCAAAATCAACAAATTGTTTGCTTGATATTATGAATTTGGTATAAATTTGGTGATTAGAGAAATTTTTTAATTTATTCTGTGAACAGAACGCAATAAAATGTTCATATATTTTTGTTGAGTTGGATAAGTAGAGTATTATTTTTGTGTTCTTAGATCACAAACAAAGAAACATTTATTTTTTAACGATTTACTACACATACACTATTATCCTTTATGTTTTCTCGCAAATAACGTTTAATGCAATAGCTTTCATATAAATGTTGGAATTGAAAAAATTTTGGTGAATATAACTTCTTTAGTAGCTTCTAGGTCATGTGTGCTAATTGGTGCAATATTGAACATAGGTCCCATGTAAAGACCCCTCTTCATAATCACTTTAAGACGAAAAAATAAAAAGAAGTCATTTATGAAGCTAAACCTCATAACAAAATTTTACTAGAACTCGGATATTGCATATTTTTTTATTTTTCATCAGATCGGTACCACAATTTGTATATAGACGTTTTATCGTTCAAATATAACAAATGTAGGTGCATATTGAAAATATGCAAAATATATGCAGAAAATATGCAAGCAAATATACCAAACATATGCAAAATATTTGCAGCATATGCAAAATATTTTTAACATATGCAAAATATTTGCAATCGAAAACGTTCTTAATTCATAATATCAAGCAAACAAGTTGTTAATTTTGCACCTATTACCAAAATGATTATACTGATTACTAAACATGTTAAAATTTTGAAAAATATTTTCAATAAATGATATTTTTAATTTTAATTAAAAAAGTGATCAAAAAACTTTGCCATTTCAAACAATGTGTTAATTTATTTAAATAAATATTGACAATTCCCAACAACAATTCAACATGTTTAAAGTATTTTATTTTAAACGAAAAAAATCAATTAAGATTTTTTGTTATTTAATTAAAATTTTAATTGAAAATTTATTTCAAAACAACTAAAATGTTAATTAAATCAAAATTAAATTTTAAATTTTCTTTGAACTAAAAAAATAATTGATTCAATTATCACACTAATTAAATTTAAATACTTTTTGAACCATTTCTTTAATTGATAAAACACTTTTTTCTGTGTGTACAACTTGTGAATAAATGGGAATTTTAAATATTTAGGCTTATGCAAACCAATTTTCAAATTATTTACGAATTTCAACATTTCACAGAAAAACTTACAAATTTTTTCTAATTACCAAATTCATACCAAATTCATAGAAGCAAGCAAACAATTTGCTGATTTTGCACCTATTAGGAAAATGATTATATTGATTACTAAAAATTATAAAAATTGAATATTGTGAATTTTTTTTTAAATAAATGATATTTTTAATTTTAATTAAAAAAAATTATCAAAAACTTTGCCATTTCAAACAATGTGATTATTGATTTAATTAAATATAGCTCAGGTTTTGACAATAAATAATGCAACGGTTTATCGATTTGTGAACGTCAGCATTCGTATATTGTGGCCACACGGAAATGAGTCAAAAGTGTTGTTGCTTTTAAGGGATTTATGATCAAAGCTGGTAAAAATTTCAATTTAATAGTTTACTCGTGAATATCTTGTGTAAAAAATTTTTTTCGTAAAAGCTCCGCTAAGAGTACAACGCTACAAGCACATACTAAATAAAGAGTTACCACCAGAACCGATCATAACCAGATGGGGTACATGGTTGAAGGCTGCATTATTTTATTCAGATATATTGTAGGGAATTACGAAGTTAGATAGTTTTTATCAACAATCAACATTTTAAAAATAGCATCGTTGTCATAAAAATTGATCATCGGTCAACTTCAAATTTTTTTATTCCATAATAAGAATCTTTTTATTCCACATAAAATCCTCTGAAAAAGGTGTTTTCATGTTTTTACTGGTTTAGTCGGTGAAAAATGAACGACTGGGTTAGCTTTCGTGATCTTATGATTACCCATGGGCTCTAAATGGGGCACAATTTTGATAATTTGTCTGTAAATGGTCTGCTTTCGGGTAGCATATGATCGGCATTGACCAACTTTACATTCTAACTTGTTCATGTACAATAAAAGTACCCCCAATGAGGTCTATATCGTTTCAAAAAGACGAATTTTATCGGGTTTTTGTCGTGTTATTCGACTTTGGAAATTTGCAAAGTTTTTTTAGGAGTTCTGGGGTTTTTTCTTTGCAAAAAAAAAAAAAATTCTGCTTTCCGGCTTTTGTTTCATAAATCCGTTTTTATTGCATTTTCAAAACTTTTTGTTAATGCGATTTTTCCGCTGCACAACATATCCTCTGGGTCGTGGTGCTTACAGGAATTCTAACTTTTCAAATGCAATTAAAATTTCTAATTCAGTTTTTTTTGGCATTAATCTACGATTTATATCAATAGACAAAAAATACTTACATATTTTTACATTATAAACAACTTTTTTTTTTTGTCGTTTTCCAAAAGGCAAAATTTCCGCATTTTGTAGTAGAAATGCTACGAAAATTTACACTTTGCATTTTGCAAAAGTTTTTTTATGCATTCTGCAAATTCCACTTATAACCAGGGTTGTGAGTCCAAATCTGAGTTGTAGATTCGGAGTTGAGCTTTTTGTAGCGGAGTCGGATTCGAAGTATCCAAAAAAAAAACCCGTGACTCTTTTTTTCTACTTTACATATCGAGTCTTTGTTGCAATAGAGTCATTACTCAAAAAACCTGATTTTTAAGCTAAATAATTTAATTCTTTAATTGCCAGTGGAATAGTTAATAATGTGGAGTTAATCGGCATATCATTTCTTCGTATTGTGTACAAATTTCATACAAATATCTTATATACTCATCTCGAGAGAGAAGAATTAAATTTTATGGTGCTAGCAAATTCAAATTTGAGTTATGACTTTATTGCAGCAAAGGCTCGATATGTAAAAAACCACATATATAAGGCTTAATAAGAAATGCAATATTTAATCACTTAAAATGTACTGCATTAAAAAAAGAGTTGTAAGTCAAATAAGGACCAGTCTCATATACACTTAGCGTCAAAGTTAGAGAATAAGCCAGAGTTGGTGTCGGAGTCGGACCTAAAAAATTTCAAAAGTTTTATTCGGAGTAAGAACTATTTTTTGACAAATCCATAGCCCTGCTTATAGCCCATTAGTTTTCAGGACAGTTTGTTACACCGCTAATTTTATACAGGGGGATTGTAGGGCATTGCAATTCTTTGCTATCCAATTAACCTCTGCTAGAATTGTTTATATTTTTAAAATGTTTTGATTCTTGTATTTAATCGTCATGTTTTATTTGGTTCCTCAATTGTAGTTTTGAACCTCCTTAATTTAATTTCGCAAACATCTGTGTGCAAATCTTCTTATAATAAGGAAATTTTTTCATAAAACAACTGTTGGAAAGTACCAAAAGAGATCTAAAAAAAATTATAAATTTTTTTCATACAAAATACATTAAATTTGTATATTCTTTTTAAATGTATGTATGTGTTTGTGTATAAAATCCCTGTAGGAAATGTCACTAGTGAATCTGTGCTGATTCACTACTGACACAGCCACCAGTACTAGTGACTTATTGTACCCCAGACAATGTTATTTACCATAGACATTTAACATATGCATGTCAATGGAAATCTACTACTGACGTTGGTACTATTGACTACATAGTTCTATTGGGACCATATGTAGACCTTGGAAACAGAGAATCACAGGTACATTTTAGTAAAGGTAGTCTACACTTTTGGTACTCTTTTAAAGAAGATGTTGAATTGAAAATTACATATGTAAACATTTAGTTATTCTTTTAAAAAATAAATAAAAATACGAATTTATAACACATTTTTATTCAAGATAAATAGAAAAAAGTAGACACTTCGCTGACAATGTCGCCAAAATAGTCGTAAAAACTTTTGACATGGATGCACTTGCACCCAAGTTTCCTTCAGGGTAGTATCAAACAAACATATGTTTACGTGTTTACCCAGCAAACAAATAAGCAAATTAACCTTAGAGCAATATCAAATCGATCTCATTTAAGAGTAAATAGAGCTTCTTATGAGTAGTAATCGAACAAAATTTTAATATAACATTTATGGTCGCTATGTTCTCAGGGCCGAAAGCAAAAATTAACTTATTTCCCAATTTTTTATACCGAGAAAACCAACAACGGCTTGTGGGTACACAGAAAAAAATAACAATTGTCTCGAATCACCAAATTCATAGAATCAAGCAAACAATTTGTTACCAAAATGATTATATTGATTACTAAAAATTGTAAAAATTGTAAATTTTTTTTTTTCAACAAATGATATTTTTACTGCCAGGCCCACAATGTCGACAAGAACATTTCTTTCGCATATTTATATTGAAAACAATAACAAAAAACTCAAATTTGTGTTTGTTTTCAATATAAATATTAGAAACAAATGTTCTTGTCGACACGTGGTCCAGGCAGTTAATTTTAATTAAAAAAAAAAAAAATAAATAACTTATAGAATAAATTCGAAAAATAAAAAATGTTGAATATACTAAAGTTGCTTATGAAAAGAAATAATTCCCAATATCTAATTAATTAAAAAATTATCAAAAAACTTTGCCGTTTCAAACAATGTGTTAATTGATTTAATTAGATATATCTCAGGTATTTACGACCCCCAACAACAATTCTACAAGTTAAAATTATTTTTTTTAAACGAAAAATTCAATTAAGATTTTTTGTTATTTAATTAATATTTTTATTTATTATTTCAAAACAACTAAAATGTTAAAAAAAATAAAAATAAAATTTTTAATTTTCTTTCAACAAAAAAAAAATGATTCAATTAGCACATTAATTAAGTTGAAACACTTTTTAAAAAAATTTTTTTAATTGATTAAATTTTTAATTTATACTGATATTTTTTTTTTTTTTTTTTTTTATGAAATAATTTTTAATTTTGTGATGGGGGGATTGCTTCGAAATGAAATAAATCCCCAAATTTTGTAAATGAAATAAACCCAAATTAAATTTTGAAAATTTTAAAGGGTTGGGGTCATATTCCCCAACTTAAAATCCCAAATTCAAAATTTCGAACTCTAATTCCCGATATCCAAAATGCCGAATCGCTAAAGAAAGCTCCTCAACATAGGCATCCTTTGGCCGGAAGCAAGGATTTTCTCATTTAAGGTATAACAAACACCAGCTTTAAATTTATGGTGTTTTAGTTAATTTTTGTTTTGGGGGTTACTTCATATTTTTCGGGATTTATTTCATTTTCAAAATTGGGGCTTTAGTTTATAATGAACTAATTCACAAATCTTAAGGACTCAGTTAATTTTTCTATTCGGGGCTTAGTTCATTAGGGACTTATTTCGTAGCGCCAAATTTGTTATCAAAGCCATGGCGGCACGAACGAAGGCCCCAATGAACTAAGACCCCAAAACGAAAATGAACTAAGGCCCCAAATATTTGTACAGGGAACAACAACAACGGTTTTTGGGGAAATAGTTCATTATTTTGTGGTTTTATTTCATTTTTTGAATTGGGGGCTTAATTCATAATGAAATAAGACCCCAGTTTGTAAAAAAGAACTAAGGTCCCACAAATAAAGTTGGGGCATTAGTTCATTTTCTGAAAAATGTAATAAATTGCAATATTTCCAAATTGCTAACCGTTATACCGTTAAAAAAAAGAATTTATTTTCTGAAAAATGTAATAAATTGCAATATTTCCAAATTGCATTTTACATTGATTAATAGTTTTCTTATATTTATAATTAAAAGGTAATGATTTTCCCTTTTACTAAAGTTAAGTATTGAAATCTGGCTTCGCATGCTAAAGTTTTTCTGCGTGGCGGCATGCGGCCGTGCTTACGGGTTTTCTCCTCCAGTAGGACGCGGCAGGTGGCTTCGCTGAATAAAGTTTTCTTAGTTGTTATTTTTTCAATGATAACTACGGATTTTCCCTTTTACAGAATGGTACACCAAAGGCATGCAAAATTATATCTGCCCGTACTGCCGAACAATTGTGGAAGACACCATGCAGGTATATACCTGACTTCTTATTCATTAAGTATTTATACAAATTTATCTAATTATTATATAAACAATGAAAAATTTTTGTTTTTTGTTATTTTTTTTTTTTTTTTTATGTATAAAATTTGAATACTTTGGTATTTTTTTTCGTATTATATAATTATAATGTTTGTTTTGAATATTTAAAACAAAACAAGAGTCACTTTATTTTTGAATTTTTTTATTGGGGACTTTGTTCATTCTTACTTTGGGACTTCATAATAACATTAGGGTTTTGATTCATAATGAATTAAGTCCCCCTTTTTCGGGCCTTAGTTCATTTTCGTTTTGGGGTCTTAGTTCATTGGGGCCTTCGTTCGTGCCGCCCAAAGCCATAAGGATTTATTTTTGAAAGCGTTTAAAATTTTGTTTGCTGGGTATGTGCCCATGAGTTTAAGTACGGTCACATAACCTTGTGAACTACTATTGTGTTATAGCATTACAAAATGATTGGTACCATCAAACCCCCATTATTATTATGAACAATATTAAGGGTAAGAGTTTCCAAAGCTTTTTGCTTCAAGGAACCCTTAAATTTATTTAGCTTTTTAATGCAGCAGAAAAACATTTTTTTTTTTTCGAAGAATATCATAATTTTCTTTCCTTTTAAAATGAGTGTCACAATTTTGTTTAGTTATTTAAATGAATATAGCAAAAGCTATTACATGATAAAAAAATAATTAAAAAAATGTTATTTAATTAATTTATTATTATAAGTTACAAACGCCATTATAAATTACAGAGTCTCTGCCGTGAATCGAACCCGCAACCCTCTTACTGAGAGACCAACCCACTACCAAGTTGCTTACCAGTGTATCTGAATAAAACATTTTGTAAATATTTTCTATATAAATTTTTATATTAATTCGAATGTGTATTCTAAGTCAAATTGCAATTTAAAAAGTTTTCATACTTTAATAGTCTTATTCCTTCAATATTTTCTATGCACTATCACAATTTTGTTTGTATATTTCTATAGTGAATAGAATATACTCCTGGAAAATACTGAAGGAATAAGACTATTAAAGTATGAAAACTTTTTAAAATGCAATTTGACTTAGAATACACATTCGAATTAATAAACAAGTTTATAATTAAAATTAAACTCAACATGAGAATTAAAGTTTCCAGATTCTTTACCCACTTACAACTTCAATTAATGTTGGGAGAATTCCAACTAATTGTAGCGGGAAATGTAAGAAAAGATAAAAACTCATCACTGATTTATTGTTTGGTATTTTGTTTAAGCTTTGATATCGTTGCAAAAAAGACTTTTTGAGTGTTTGTAGGTAATTCTCATTCCCTCTGTAGCCTTGTTTGCTGATAGCTTTGGCTTTTCTAATATTATTTAGGAGAACGTTTCCTGATGATCTGGCCTAAGCAACCAGTGAAATGCGCATAGGAACAGCTTATCCTCCAACAATAAATTTCAGTATTTTTTATCAATTATTTAAAAAGGGAATTAAGCACAACAAACAAAATCTTTTAATAAATAATAGTATTCCCAAAAACAACTTTGATAATAAAAGTTTCCAGATTCTATTTATTTTCTATATATTTCTCAAAATTGTTACCATTTTTAATATTTTTTTTTTTTTTTGTAACATCTCCCATAACCGGTCATATTTGGATGAGGCAAGTTGTTGGTTGGGGTTTTCCATACAAAATCTACTCCTAAAACCGGACGCGGAAACTAAACCCAAAAAATTGTTCTCCAAAATATCTCTCATAAACGGACATAAGCACTAACAAAAGTTGTAGTTATTAGTAGTTCTTCTTTTTGCAGCTCTTATTCTTATTTGCATTAATTCAAATAAAATTTGTGATTCCCCTGTTTACACAAAGGATGGCCAAGATATTGCTATTTATTTGCAAAAGTTGTTTGTTAAGCTCGTGTTGTCGCCGTTAAAACAACAAAATGGCTTTAGGAATGATGTATTATCATATTATATTCGGGCTTTGATGCCGAGGATGATATCCCACTTGCAATGTATGTAAATTAAAAAGGGGAATCAGATGCTTTGTCGAATTTTTAAAAGAAGATGAAAACGTCTGCACTCAAGATGACTGCATTGAACAATTTAATTCAATCGCAGTGATATAGAGTTGTCAGTCTGAAGACGAGATACATGTAGAAATATCTGATTCCATTAGTTTTTATGTTGAAGTATTAAAACAAATTGCCCGTTTGAAGAACTTCGCTAGTTCATCAACAACATTGAAACTCACTTGGAAAGTCAACAGCTCAAAATACCGATCTGAAGTCTATTCTAAATAATTGTTCTCAACCAGTCAGTCTACCATTGCTTCAATAAAAATTATCATTATAAAATAATATATTAAAAATAATGAATGCGTACCTCTCGACCGCGAAGCGTCGTCGTCGCGACGGTGATTGTCGCTGTCTTTACTAAAAAAAGTTCCAAAATATTTTAGGTAAACTTTTTTTGCATAATTTTTCATAAATCATTAGCAATTATCTGCAAGACCTCCAAGGCTCCGCGAAAATCTATTTGAGAACCCCTGAACATCATTATTAATACTTATTTAAAAGTAAGACATAGAAAACAAAGAGGATAAATGGAATCCTGTTAACACATACCTAAACAAATTGATTACACTCAAAGAAATTCAATAAATTAAAGAAACTTTATCGCGTAAAAAAACTTTAACCAGGTCAATTTAATCAGTTAGACTTTTTAAATTTTAATTTAAAAAAAGTAGCAAAAATTCCCCTTCTTTATCCACTTTTTTCAGTGTCTTCCCAAAATGTTCTAAAAACATTGAAACAAATGTCTAACTGGTGTCCTATGCTTAACGTTCGTATTCATTCTTCGTTGCCTGTTTTTAAGAGCAAAAGCACCAAGAGTGAGTCTACTGGAAACCATAACCTCCGACAGGATTTTACGAGTAAAATTGTATATACATATATACACGTATGTATATGTGTGTATCTGTCCATGTCTAAATATTGCATGGCGGAAGAAGCAGAAGAAGGAAAAAAAGTACCAATGTCTGAATACAACACCGGCCTTTTAGACTTTTTATTGAGACAGATAAAAACTCATACAATATTGACAAATACAACTGCTGCTGCCAGTTATACGGCCAATACTACATTAAGTTGATTATTAGGGATGCTCTCATTGTAAAAGAAATTTAAGTTTTTACTTAATGAATATAGAATTTTTTTTAAAATTATTAAATATTTCTATAACTGCGATTTAGGAAAAAAAACAATATTTTCCCCGGATCTTTATGAGTACGGAAGTTGGCTTAAAACATGCCCATCTGTTTTCGAGTCGGTTGAAATCAGTTTTTTACAAACCCTATAAAAATTGAAGACTAATAGCGTTTACACCGGCTTTAACATTGAACTATTAACAGCTGATTTGAGTTCACAATACAAGTCTAATTAAATCTCCAACGATTCCAAATTCCATAAAAAATGTAACAAATATGTTTTGAAGATTTATTGAAGATTTTTAAAATCTTGACGCAGTTTTTGCAGATTTTTTGAGGAAAAATTATGGGTTTTTGCTGATCTTACCTTTTAAAGTTCTGGCAACACTGATAACACCCTGTCCAACTTTGGTGGTGTAGGTAAAAAAAAAACAACAACTCTGCCAAAATTTAAACTAAATACCTATTTAAAATTATTCGATTGTACTGATGACATAATAATCATGGGCGATCACAAAATAATGTAATGAGGTTTCAAATTTATGTGTTTTATTTTACATTATAAATCAAATCTCACGATGAATAACCCGATACTTGTTTTGGCACAATTTTTATTAAAAACAAATTGAAGTTAAATATTTTAAATGGAGTTAAACGAATCAATTGCACTTAATCTTACGCCTCGTTTACAAACTTATGTACATATATCATACGAAAGCTTTGTTTTTCCAGACAATTTGTTCTAAATGGGTGAATCGTGTTGGGAAAAACTGTCAGTAAAAAATATTTTAAAAGTTATTTTCGGGAATAAAAAATTTATTATTAATAAGGGTTATTTATTGATATAAACACTAAAATTTATTTTTGAGGGAAAGCTTATTTCTATGCGCATTTCTCTGGTTGCTACCCTAAAAAAAAAAAGTGAATGGAGTAATAATGCAGCCATGGACCATTTCATTTTAACAAGAATTTTTTAACGACGGTTGGCAACACTTAAAATGCTTGGTGTTAAATTACAGCTCTGGTAGCCCTTTTCTCATTTGTTTAGGTTAGAAATAAATATGCGGGTAAAAAAATTATTTAAATTAAAGCACAAACTAAAAGTAAAATAAAATAGAAAAAGTAAAAAAAAACTTAATTAAAAAAAACTGACATAATTGGTAAGATAATTTATATTATTTAATTACAGTGGAATAATTATAGTGAAAAAGAGTAGCTGCGAAACTAACCCCTATGAGTACTCCGAGACTACCTCCTAAGAGTACTCCATAGGGTAGTAAAATACAGTACTTTCAAAACTAGTATTTGTGGGTGCTCTATGGTGTAGCGACATAGAGTAGTTTTGGGGGAACCCCAATTTAATGCATAGCTGGGTTACGTGGTCCAGCCCTAGGACATCGCAATGTAAATTGGAGTATGTTTTTACTAGGGTATTCATTTAATCGGGCTTTTGCTTTAATCGGTTTATCGCTCGATTAATTAACCGAGGTTTTGGTTTAATCGGTTAATAATCGGTTAATTTTGTTATTGATCGGTTAACCGATTAATAAGATTTTTTAATTAATTAAGTAATTTCAATACATAAAAATGCAAAAATTATTTATTATTTGGAGTTTATTGTTTAAAAAAAGCAATAACATAACAAACATAACAGTTCTTGAACTAACACGAGCAAACAAAAAACAGAATTCATAAATTAGTAATACATATTTTTAATTAATACATAAATATTATGTATTAATTAAAAAAAAGCTGTGTGATAATTTTATTAGTTATTTCAAAATAATTTTGTAAAAAAATTATTTGGTTTAAATGTTTAGAGTTTAAGCGATTATTTTCTTTAGATTTGATAAAAATTCTTTTAACGAAAGCAACCCATAATACAGAATATCTAATTTCTCAGTAATTTTTCTGGATTTCTCTAAATGTATTAAATCTTCCATTTTGCCATTATAAATCTTCTAATTGTTTCGGTTAATTCTGTTAATTCTTAGAAGAAAACACTTATTTTAAATGAAGATCACTGAACCCCTTCTTTGTTTGTATGAAAAAATATTTTCTAAACACATACCTTTTGTATATGAGACGAAACAAATAATTAAAAATACAAAAAAATATTTTATAATACTACAAAATATTAAAAACTAGCTTAACCCGGTGCGCTTCGCTACACTGGCATCCTATGGGAGGTATTTCCTCCCCTGCGCCTACCCGCTTTATTTTTATTTTCAAAAGTGTAGTATACCATAAGAGTGACTTTTAGAAAGTTTGAACATTCTCACTATTACAGTTCTTAAGATATGCGATGTTAAACATTGGCGTCCTATGGGGTATTCCTATACCCCCGCTGCTATTTCATTTCAATTCCGGGGCTCAGAAGATCCTACTACAAAAAGTTCAGCAAAATGCGTGCAGCGGCTCTTAAGATATGCGATAATTAATATTGGCATCCTATGGGGGGTACCAATTCCCCTGCCCCTATCGAAAAAATAAGTAGCCTATTTTATTTTTAGGGCTCACGTGATGTTACTGTAAAAATTTCAGGAAAATCGGTTCAGTATAATATTGGCATCCTATGGGGGGTACCAATTCCCCTGTCCCTATCGAAAAAATAAGTAGCCTATTTTATTTTTAGGGCTCACGTGATGTTACTGTAAAAATTTCAGGAAAATCGGTTCAGTATAATATTGGCATCCTATGGGGGGTACCAATTCCCCTGCCCCTATCGAAAAAATAAGTAACCTATTTTATTTTTAGGGCTCACGTGATGTTACTGTAAAAATTTCAGGAAAATCGGTTCAGTATAATATTGGCATCCTATGGGGGGTACCAATTTCCCTGCCCCTATCGAAAAAATAAGTAGCCTATTTTATTTTTAGGGCTCACGTGATGTTACTGTAAAAATTTCAGGAAAATCGGTTCAGTAGTTTCGGAGTCTATAAAGCGACAAACAAACAAACATACATAATCCATTTTTATATATATAGATTTTGTTACTTCGGTTAATCGGTTAATCGACTGAAATTAACCGGTTTAATCGTTAATCGAAAATAGCCAATTTTAAATTAACCGGTCAGTTAATCGGGTAGTAATTAATCGGTTAACCGATTAATGGTTAACCGAATGAATACCCTAGTTTTTACATACATTTAGGTTAGGTATTGAAGTAGTCCTTCTCCCTTATGGAGTAGTCCATACACGCATGTATAGAGTAGTGTCGTTTTTTGTAGGGTAAGGCCAGCTCGTCAGGAAAATTTTTTTCAAACACTTAAGAAAAGCTAAAAATATTATATTTACAAATAAGACTATAAAGTGAATAAGAATTTTAAACACTCAGGTTTTACTTGTAACAATATCAAAACTTCAACAAAGACACAACAATAAACAGTGTGTTTATCTTTTCTTATATTCCCTTACAATTGGGTGGTTTTTCGAACTCGAACTGTAGTTGTAATAGGGAAAAAGAAAAAACAAAATTGAAAAAACAAATTGCTATTTCAATTTTTTTTTTTTGCTGGGCACATGCAAATTTATTATCAAAAGTTATTTTCTCCGGACAAAAAAATGGTTCGGAAACAATGGGTGAATTAAGCTTATGCTTAAGGCCGCGTTAGCCGACCGTAACTGTAGAAATGTGAATGTAATGTAAACAGCTGATAGTTTCTGTTATGTATATGGAAAGCAATGCAAATGCTTAACTGACTGTAATGTCACTTAACCGTAACGTGCCAACCTGTAGAAAATAGAATGTCATAACGAGGTTACGTGACAGTTGTAGAAAGTGATGGGCTGCTTGTATTTTTAATGTAATGTGGGCAAATTTACTCTTTTTCTTTGGTACTTTTTTCAGTAATTATATCTGTGGACTTATGACAATATACATATTTTCCTTTAAAAACTCTTTATTGTTTGTGTATATATTTGTTTATTTTATACATATAAACATATATTTGTATAAAATAAACAAATGCATACATATACACAAACAATAAAAAGTTTTGTGTATGCACATTTTCAAAATAATATAAGTACATGTGTCTGTATGTGCTAAAATACATATTTGTTTATTGTAAATCTATAAAATTTAAAAAAAAAATATTAAATTATTTATGTATTTTTACTTAAGAAATACAGTTTTAATATCATTTAAACCACTTGGTACTTTTCCTGCAAAGCGGTCACCATTTGAACATTTTTAATTCCCATCACTGCGTGTGTTGTTTTATGTATGTATACTAATGATTTTTTGTTTATGTTTTTGAAAAACAGATGACAGGTTCTTACATGTTCTACAAGTGCACAAACGAGCTTACAGTACGTTGCGGTACGTTACATTGCATTTCATTACATTTACGGTCGGCTAAAGCGGCCTTTAGCCTTTAATTAATTTAAAATATTGTTTATTTTTTTAAAGCGACATTATCATTTTCGTTATAATTTCTACAATTTCTTAAAATCTTTTAAACTTCTTGGCATAATACCCGTGGCAAAATCCACCACACGATGAGTGGCAAGAGCTTGGCATGTGACATATAACATTTTTGGCTAAAATACCTTTAACAAATGTTCAGACTTAGCCGTGTACGGCGCCGTATCGGTCAAGTAGAGTAAAATTTTATTTTTGTTAAAGTCTTTTTTCTAAAAGCGAAGTTGAATCATTAAAAGCTCGAGCCAGCAGGAAAATGTAATCTATAGGAATCGAGAACGTAATACATATGTTGCTTAGTTGTTGTTTCCAAAACTCATTACTCTTAACACAGAACATGTCCTAGGATTGTAATAAATTATTTTAATATATACTGCGAATTAATTAAATATATTATAACGGATTTTTATTAAGGAAATATGTAAAATAAAAAATGCATTCCTTGTTCTGCAAATGGGGGAATACACGTGGTAATCAATGCATAATTATTGTGTCAATAAAATTACCTTCTCGATTCCAATGAATGCATTATTATTATTTCATAAATAATACATTATTTTTTTTTTTATTTATTTATGTAATAAATTCCTTATGATGTAAATTGCCAACTCTCGGTTTCCAATATAAAAATTTTAAAATTTTTTATCATTTCTTATTCACCCTAATATTCATATCACCAGTCCTACTAGAGTGCCTTCTGTACACTCTTCACATTCATTCGTTCAACTGCAATTTGCCTACAGTTGATTAGTTAAGACAATGTGAAATGGAATGGAAAAAAGTGAACAAATCAAAGATTGACAGTTTGTGTAACAAAAAAAAAAAAAAAAAAAAAAAAAAAAGAGAAAAAATAATTAAAATGGATTTAAAATAGTTCAAAAAATTCATTTGTTTTAAAATGTGTGTAATAAATTTGCTACCTTTTGTTGAATATATTAATTTGCCTTCTTCCAAATTTAAGAGTAAGAGAAAAAGGGAAAGAGAGGTTTTGTTTATTACTCGTACTTATTTATCTTTGTAATTTTTATATTGTTTACACTTGTTTATTGTTGAATTTTTTTCTCATTATTTTTGTTTTTTATTATTGTAATTTTTTTGTTATTATTGTTTTATTCTATTGTTTTTGTTCTCCTTAAAACGTTTATTGCTTTTTACAACAAGGACATCTGAGAAATCCATAAATTGTATATTTTTTTCTTTTGCTACTGCTTTCCTTTTGCTGTTGTTGTGGCTGGTTCTTTAAACAATTTTAGCTTCAACTGCAAATTTTAATATACATAAGTATATAAATTTTATATTTTTACTAAATTCAAAATCTTTTATAAGATTTTTTTTCTTTCTTTCAAACACTTTAATTTTTAATTTTTTTTTAAATGCTTTTATTATTTTACGCTTTATTGAATTAGTGTAAATTTTTATTTTTCTATTTAATTTTTATTTAATTTTTTCCATACACCGTTAACCGCACGCGTGTGCTCACAAAATGATACTGAATTCAATTAATTTACTGTCTACAAATGTGTTTGTATGTGTTAGTGCATTGTGTTTGTGTGTATTTGTATGTAAGTATTTTGTTTTTGTTTTTCACAGTGATTTTTTTTAAGTGTTGTATCTCTCAGTTCAAGTTCAAATTTGATTTGAATTTAATGATTATGAGAGTCAATTTAAGTTGTTACAATGTTTTACTGTGTGTGTGCGTGTTTTAGAAAAGTATGGGGCTTTGGGGGAAAAAAGCTTTTCATATTGAATTTAAATTTTTTTGGCGCGCACTTGTAAGCTCTTTGCTTTTGCAGGTGAGTGAGAACTTATCAGAAAAGCAGGGTCGTTACAAAGGGAAAGTAAATAAAAGTCCTTCAAATCCTTCAGGGTGTCTTTATTATTATTTTAAGAAGGCATCTACATACCTCTTAACTTTGCTATAAATAGAATACATGGCTTTAGAACTGTCTTTCTACACAAAGAGAAGAAAACTGCGTCTATTGCTGACAACGGATGTTATCAAAATGACAACGGTAAGTTGTCAAAATCTTCAAAAACAGACAGAATTTTGTCAAATCGTAAACTGCGAAGCTAAAATTGTTTGCATTGTCAAATCAAGAGCGAACCATTGTCGAATTGATAATAAAAAAAGCAAAAAAAATTCCATGAGTTGACAAATTAATGACACTCAGTTGTCAAAAAAAAAAAGAACTTCTGGTAGTCAACAAATTTAATGGATAAAGTTTCAATCGAATTCTCGGAAATGTACACAGAAAAATTAAAAATGGTTTCTAATCACGAAATTCATAGTATCAAGCAAACAATTTGTTGATTTTGCACTTATTACCAAAATCATTATATTGATTACTAAAAATTTTAACAACTAAAAATTGTAAGTTTTTTTTTATTAATTATATTAAAAGATTTTATTTGTTGTGCTTAATTTCCAAACATTTGTTGTGCACAACAAACAAAATCTTTTAATAAATAATAGTATTCCCAAAAACCACTTTGATAATAAATTTTTGCAAGTGCATAAAAAACTGAATTGGCAAATTGTTTTTATTTGGATTTCTTGCGAAAACAATAAAAGCACTTTGTTTTTGTTTTTAATATGTTTTTTCTTTACCCACTTACAACTACAATTAATGTTGGGAGAATTCCAAATAATTGTAGCGGGAAATGTAAGAAAAGATAAACTCATCACTTATTTATTGTTTGGTATTTTGTTTAAGCTTTGATATTGTTGCAAAAAAGACTTTTTGAGTGTTTGTAGGCAATTCTCATTCCCTCTGTAGTCTTGTTTGCTGATAGCTTTGGCTTTTCTAAAATTATTTAGGAGGACGTTTCCTGATGATCTGGCCTAAGCAACCAGTGGAATGCGCATAGGAACAGCTTATCCTCCAACAATAAATTTCAGTATTTGTTATTAATTATTAAAAAAAAAAGTGAATTAAGCACAACAAACAAAATCTTTTAATAAATAATATTATTCCCGAAAACAACTTTGATAATAAATTAATTATATTTTTAAATTTGATTAAATAAATGATCAAAAGACTTTGCCATTTCAAACAATGTGTTATTTAATTTAATTAAATATAGCTCAGGTTTTGACAATTTCCAACAACAATTCTACGAGTTTAAATTATTTTATTTTAAGGAAAAAAATCAATTATGATTTTTTGTTTTTTAATTAAAAATTTATTTCAAAACAATTAAAATATTAATTATATTTTAATTTTTTTTTCAACTAAAAAAAAAATTGATTTAATAATTACATTAATTAAATTGAAATACAAAAATTTTTTTAACTGATAAAAAACTACTGAAAATGTTTTCGGTGTACGACGAACTTCATTTTTTTTTTGTTAACGCTCAATTGTTATGACGCAGCGAACATATCGTCAATACTTAAACTGGAGATCTGGTAGCCTTTATGATTTGGAATTTAGTCGGTCGTATAAAGGAAAGGGTTTCAGTGATGGATCATCCTGGAAGAGGTGCTCATTGAAATATTGAACACGTGGAACCTGTGAGCAGATTATTGAAAATTATGCTTCTATTTTAACTCCAGAAAAACATTGCAGATAATTTTAAAGATAGGTCTTATTTGGGTCTTTCTTCATGAAACCAACGATATGTTCTTTTAAACTGAACTTTTTCCTAAGAATATTTCATTTCCCCAAAAACCCACAAGACGACCCACAAAAATGCATCTCCTCTTAATGCTCCTATTTCTCGTAAAAGAGATTTAAGAAACCTTCTCTTAAAAACTTATCTCAACTCAAGTACCACCTGTAGACACTTAAAAGGACAAATGAGATTTTATTTTAAAGAAAACCATAAATAAAACAAATATAAAAACAATTTGCTCTCTTTTTAAGGACCAAAGAAAATGTTGGTCTCTTTAAAAAGCTTTCATTTGAAAGAAAGCTTTTGCTTCTAAGCTTTTATTAGAAATAAACTTTTTTTACAACAAATTGATTTAAAATGTAATTTCATATTTCAAATTTGACAGTTTGTCATATTTTTTTCCATTTAAAAAAAATCTTTTTGCTCTTCCTAAAACATCAACTTGAGGTTAAAAGCCTTTTTATTGTTGCTTAAAGTAGTGTAAATAAAAAGGATTTGGGGTAAATTGATTTATTTGCAGTGACAGACAGGTGGAAGGTAAAATCTAAGTTTATTGTATGTACATATATATTTAGAGTTATGTAGGTATGCATGTGTGTATGTATGTGTATGTGTATGTATGTGGCTGTATTTAAGGATGATAATCAGATTTGAAAAGGGTACTTCTTTGATTCAATATCTAAAAGGGTTAATGGGTTGATTTTCTAAATTAAATAATAAAATAAAGAAAACTTGATGAAGCTGTTTTTTTTTTTAAATACAGTTTTATGGCAGGCTCTGTTTAGAAACCTTTTACTTAAAGAAAAGAAATCATAAAAAAAGAAATAGTGTCTTTTTTAAAAGAACCTGCTTAATTATAACACAGGCCGCCAATATTTTGAAAAAGTCGAAAGCCTTTAAGTTTAAGTTGCGATGAATCCAAACGCATCAGGTTTTTTCGATATATTCGCTTAAAGTTTTAAAACCCCCTGTTATGATAAACTGTCAAATATCATAAAATATTTTATAACTTCCTGTGTGTATTCTCTGTTGTGCCATGATAAGGCCTGTGGTGATTAAAGGTACGTTCAGACTAATGAAATATTTGACGAAAGTATTTGTTCTGATATTTGCTTCAAACTGTTTGAAACAAAAATATATTTTGTTTAATGTTCAAACTAAGCTTAAATATTTGATAATTGTTGTTTGTTTAAACAGTTCGCAAATAGTTTCAAATAAAATAAATCAAATCATGTTTGCCATGCGTTCAGACCAAAAGAAATATTTGCATCAAATAATTATATAATGCAAGTGTTCAAAAATAAAAATATATTTCACAAATAGTAAAAATGAGCGCAAAAGCTAATTTATTTGTTTTATTCTGTAAAGCAGCATCTCTTATAGTGTTAGAACAGGAAAATCTAAAAGACAAGGGGTACGGGAACACGGCTAAAATTTGCAAAAAACTCGAAAAATTGCAAACTTGGAAACAAACCCTAAAATATATTTTAAGTCGCTATATCGGTTAACTACAAAATGTCGGAAAAAAACAAAAAAAATTTTGTATAAATAGAAAAAATTCGCTAAAAATTGAGATATTTTAAACAAGCCATAAAATTTATTAAAAGTGCCTAAAAATATAAGATATGGCAAAAATTCGGCAAAAATTGCTAAATTAGCGGAAATTCGCAAAAATTTGCTAATACCGGCATGATAGCAAAGTTTAATAATTATTAAAAATCGTTAAAGCTGCAAAGAATCACAGAAAGAAACGCTTCTTTCGCCAACATGGCTAAAATTCACGAAAAATTGCAAATTGGAAACAAACCCTAAAATTTATTTGAAATTGCTAAATCGGTTAACAAACAAAATGTCGGGGAAAAACAAAAAAAAAATGTTGCAAAAACAGCGAAAATTCGCGAACAATTTTAATATTTCAAACAAACCATAAAATGTAGTAAAAGTGCCTAAAACTATAAGGACCCAGCAACAACTTGGTAATAACTTGCAATTACTGAACAACTTACTTTTCAATTACAACTTAATACCATCTGCATTACATAGAAGTAGCTTAGTAATGACTGACATATAATCTGATACATAAGCACTTCCTTATTAGCTGATAAGCGACATTTTTAATTAATTCATAATAAAATGCATTTTAGGTTTTATTTATTCAAATCTAATACAAATTGAGCTATTGAGCTAAATATGTATTTATTTGTTCTTACATTTTTTTTTTTTATTTCTTATAAATGAAAAACTATTTGTACTAGATCTGAATACACAGAAAAAATTAAAAATTTTCGCTAATCACCAAACTAATTCCAAATTCATATAATCAAGCAAACAATTTGTTGATTTTGCACCTATTACCAAAATGATTATATTGATTACTAAAAATTGTAAAATTGTGAATATATTTTTTTAATAAATGATATATTCAATTTTAATTAAAAAAATTATCATAAAAATTTGTCATTTCAAACAATGTGTTAATTTATTTAATTAAATGCTGACAACTCCCAACAACAATTCTACAAGTTTAAGTTATAATATTTTTAACGAAAAAGTCAATTAATATTTTTTGATATTTAAATTATATTTAAATTAAAAATTAATTTCAAAACAACTTAAATATAAATTAAATTAATTTTCTTTCAACAAAAAAATAATTGATTCAATTATCATATTAATTAAATTTTAAATACTTTTTGAATCATTTTTTTAATTGATAAAAACTTTTTTCTTTGTATGAAAAATGTAAATACTTAATTGATGTCCTTAATGCAGGGTAGTCAAATTTTGCATTAGAAAGTAAATTAAATTACAAACACAATTTGTGTGACAAATTCAGTTTTGTTGGTAACAATGTGAAGTACCTATTTGTAAACGTACGTGGTAATGACTTATTTAACTCCCTATTTGTAAGCGTGGGTGGTAAGTACTTGCCTCCAATGACATCACCGTGTTAAAGTAATGAGTTAAATTGCCAATGTATAAGTAGTGAAGAGTAGTTCTAATAGTTTTTTTACTCATTACTTTTCAATGTAAGTTTTTGATGGGGAATGGTAAAAATTCTATAAAAATTGCTAAATAAGCTTAAATTCGCAAAAAATTGCTAATAGCGGTATGATAACAAAGTCTATTAATTATAAAAAATCTTTAAAATTGTAAAGAATCCGAAAACTTACAGGAAAAACTGCTTCTATCGGGAACATGGCTAAAATTATTTGTCGTTGTTTGCAGGGCTGTCAGTTGTTGCGATTTCTCGCCAAACGCGGGACATAATTTTCGATTTGGCGACATGGAGATTTATAAAATAGTTGGCGATCTTTTTGGCTATTTTTGATGAGCCATGAATTTGTTTTGAAATTTGTTAAATTCAATACGAAGAAATAATATTTTTTTATTCTAGTATTTCAATGTATGAAAGTTGATGCATTCATATGTATGACCAGTATTTAAAACAAATTATGTTGAAATGGCTGATGAAGATAATGAAAATCTTAGAAACATTTTTTTCACATTTAAATGTGCCCTTGAAATAATTAATAATTAAATTAGAATTCTTAAAAAAATTAATATAATTAAAGTTAATGAACATTTTTCCATTACAAAAATGTGACAAATTATCACAGATAAAATTCGTTGTTGTTAAAGATTTTTATAAATCCTAACGTACCTTTGGATGTTAATGAAACACGATGGAAAAAATACCGTTTTTTAAAAGAGAATTTTACTGATGATATTCAATCTAATTTAAAGGATACGGCAGCTACGTACCATTTTAAGGAACTTGCATTGGCTGTTCTTTTATGCTGGTTATTACAACTAGTAATGCCTGTGTTGAAATAATGAACACCACTTAAATTCGCCTTCGAAGTAGAATGCGATATGAAGTTTTCGACAAGTTTTTACGAGTTAAAAGTTATATGAATGTAAATAGTACGTTGCATTTCTTTTGTACCTTCACAATGTATTCAAAAAAAAGAAGACAAAAAGGGAGTCTTCTCGGTAAAGTATGTAGCGTTTTAGATATATAATAGAACTGCAACTACATACAAATGTATTGTATATCCAATATTTGTTTAATACATACCGCAAAACTTATTTTTTGTTGCTTTAAGTAGACTTCTATAAAATATTTTAAATATTGCACCTTTTTGTGTTCACTTATCATTTTTACTTTGTTCTAAATAAAAATTGAACAAAATATATCATGGCGACTTTTTTGAATTTTTAGCGGATTTTAGCGAAACGGAACGATTTTTTTTTTATTGGATATATAAAGAAATATTTTTAATTATTTTAAAAATACATTTATTATTGTAAAAAACTAAAAATAAATGCTTTGGCGATTTTTGACATTGAATTTGGCGAAAAAGATCAAAATCAATCTGACAACCCTGGTTGTTTGCACTTTTTTGTAATATCAAATAAATGTTTGCTCAAAAATTATCAAAATATTTGATTTGTTGTGTTCAGACTATGTAAACATTGGAGAAATATTTGTTTGCCGGCAAATACTTTTATTTGCTCAAAATCAGCTCTTATTTTATTTGACACTCAAAAATATTTTGTGTTCAGACTACGTCAATCAAATATTTGTTGTTTGCTACCAAATATTTCATCAGTCTGAACGTACTTTATGTAATAAAATTCGACTAATTATGTTTATTCAAATTGAATTATTTTTTATGTAATAATGTTTTTTTTTTTTTTTTTTTTTTTTTTTTTTTTTTTTTATATATAAAGTTTTTTTATATAAATGGAATTTTTCATTGCCGCATTTCTAATAAAACGATCAGTTTATTTGTGAAAATAATTTGATTATTGTTCAACTGATAAGGGAACTAACTATCTGTTTTTAGAAAATAAAAACAAAATACCTTGTGAGAAATTATATTAAATACAAGAAAAAATGTTAAGGCAGCTTTAGCCGACCGTAAATGTAAAAATGTAAATGTAATGTAAACAGCTGATAGTTTCTGTTATATGAAAAGCAATACAAATGCTTAACTGACTGTAATGTTACTTAACCGTAACGTGCCAACCTGTAGAAAATAGAAATTCATTACGAGGTTACGTGACAGTTGTAGATAGTGATGGACTGCTTGTATATTAAATGGAGTGCGGGTAAATTCACTCTTTTTCTGTGGTACTTTTTTCAGTATTTATATCTGTCGACTTTTGACAAAATACCTTACAATTAAATTATATGGTTTTCTTATCATTTATACAAATACTTATATGTTCCCTGCAAACAATTTCGATCTAAAAATTGTCTAAATAGTTTCCCAATTTAGCAAAAATCTATCGCATTTGCTATTCAATTCTTATTGATGTAGTTACATCGTTCGGGAAGAAGTGTCCCACTATGGTAATATTTGCTTTAAGAATCCACTTAGTATCTATATTTTATGACGAATTAGAGCGCTTTGGAAGTTTAATATCAATTAAATATAGTAGTATCGCTTTTGGCTCCAAAAAGCACTCTTTTGAAGTTAAATTTTTTCTTATTGTTCTTTATAATAAAAAGTGGGCAATTTTACAGTTTATATTTGTTGGATTTTGCAGGGAAAGTCTGAGTAAAATAGAAGGTAAATGAGCTTAAAGTTTTATAAATATTGATAAATCTACAGTACATTTAATCACTGTAAAACATTAAAAGCTATTTGTTAATGTTTTACAGTTAAAAAAAAAACTCACAAATTTGTTTAAACACTAAGAGCCACTTTTTGGGTTAGAGATTAGCGATTAAATTAACTTTAATCTCCGTATTAACTTTTTGAGTTGTATTTTTTAAACTTTTTTTGCTAGTTTAAGCGGTCAATGGTGGTGGTTTAAACCTAATATTTAACTGTCAATATACACATGTTTAACATAAACAGCTGTTGCAAAAATATAAACAAAAAAGAATTTTAAGAAAATTGAAAAGAAATGGATTATGCATTTTTTTTGTATATATTTTTATTTCTTTATTTTTTCTTTTAAACTTTTTCTTTAGTAATTGTTTAAACACTTGTAGCTTGTAAACAATATTGAATTCGCGCATTTTCTTCTTCTTTGAAAACATCCATGTTGTTTTGATAAAAAATTTGACATTTGCAAAAAAATGTTGCCATTTATTTGTTTTCAGTATGGTAGCACTACATGGTTTAAGCCACCACCCAAAAATATCAAATTCAATTAATGCTAGTTAAACTTAATTCTCAGATTAGCTAATTATAGAATAAGATTAAGTTTAATCTCAAACCCAAAAAGTGGCTCTAACTTTGTAAACTTTACTGCTTTATAAAACTTATTTGAAAAATTTTCTTCACTGATAACGTGAGGAACACTAGAAAAATTAAATAATAGCACTAATTTTCGACAAAAATTTTTAAAGTCATTAAAAAAACAAATAGCTTCACAAAATCACTGATTTAAAAAAACTTTAAAAAAAGACATATAATTAATTAATTTTTTTAATTTCACTTTCGTTGGCTCAAAAAAATTAATGTATGAGAAATTATTAAAAATTTGCCCAATCTAACCGAAGAATACGTTTGGGCTGTTTTGTGCACTCATTTATACAGCTGCCGTATACTAGAACGCATTTCGGTAACATTTGGATTTCGCGGGGTCCTAATTTTAAGTACAATATTATAAATATTTCATTTTTCAAATATTTAAAATTTTACTTTATTTTACATAATTTAATGTTATTTCACACGCACGTACCACAGATCACATTGAAATTTAAATACAAACTGTGTTCTTATAGGCATATTGTAGTATTCACTATTTAACAGCAAATCGTTGCGAAGAAGTCAATATAATATGGGAAATGTTCAATTGTGCTATTGTTGTAACTATATAACTGTTACAATTATCTGAACAACTCTTTAATGTGACGAATAAGTATAAATTAACTGCCTATTTCACTAAATGCGAACGAACGCTTTCGTTCGCATTTAGTGAAATAGGCAGTAAGAACTCATAATACGATTCTAACGTATTTTGTTTTTGTTAAAATCAGCAAAATCTACTGTTTAACTACAAATTGTGCCGAAGTAGTTAAAATTCGTAGACAATCGAAAAACACTCTACCAATTGCTTGGAGGGTTAAGATGTATAAAATAAACAAATGCATACATATACACAAAAAATAAAAAGCCTGGTTTTTAATGGTATCAAAACCTAGTTTTGTAAAAAAGGTCAACAAGAAAAAGAAAGACAAAAACATGAAAAACAAAAATGTACTTTGGATTTTAAGAAGAATTCTTGACAAAAAGTACGAAAAAACAGAAGTTAGGAAGAACATGTAAATCAATTAAAATATATAATCATTCATTCAAAAGCAAATTTCGATCTACCAAGGTGAAATACCATTTGGTTTAAAGATTGATGTTTGACTATTGACGTCATCCACCTGCAATAGCCGGGTGAGTAAGACGGCAAACCCCACTGAAGAGATTGTGTGGTTACAATCGAAACTAGTCTGGGCAACCTGTCCGTGAAAGCCTGGGTTCAAATCGCATCGCAGTCAAGAATGAAAAATTATCAAGAAAAATTTTAATTAATTTCATGTTGTAAAATTCCTGTCTTCATAAAAATAATTTAATGAAAATTAAATTCAATGAACTTAAGCCTAATTAAAAATATCTAAATTTGGATTAAAAACCATTAACAGTTCAATAAAATAACCACAATACTAAGTAAATGCACTTTTTCAAAGTAATATAAGTACATGTGCATGTATATGCTAAAATACATATTTGTTTATTGTAAAGCTATAAACTTAAAAAAAAATATTAAATTATTTATGTATTTTTACTTAAGAAATACAGTTTTAATATCATTTAAACCACTTGGTACTTTTCCTGCAAAGCGGTCACCATTTGAACATTTTTAATTCCCATCACTGCGTGTGTTGTTTTATGTATGTATACTAATGATTTTTTGTTTATGTTTTTGAAAAACAGATGACAGCTTCTTACATGTTCTACAAGTGCACAAACGAGCTTACAGTACGTTAAGGTACGTTATATTGAATTTCATTACATTTACGGTCGGCTAAAGCGGCTTTTAGTATTGTATTGCTGTTTTCAAACCTTTTATGTATATATACTTATGTATTTACACTTTTCCACCTGTGGTAAAGGGTATAATTACAAAACATTCGGGTAATTATCTTTGAAACGACAACAATAGTGTAAAGGCTTGGGCGAGACTGATTGTCATAGAAAACGACCAGAACAGAAAAATAGAGAAAAAAAACCACCCACAGGGGCTTGTAGGGATTATGTTTAGGATATTTCATATTCTGGTCTTACAACCTCCAGATGCAGTCGGTGCCTATGATTCGCAAAAATCGGAAATTTACAGGTCACAACGGTCTGTAAGATCTCCTGAGATTGATGCCGACCATAGATCCGATTTAGTACCACGGAAATCAGTAGCATCCGGTGAGATGGCATCGGATTGACTATTGGCTGAAGTCTCCAAGAGTATACTCCTTGCGGAAATGCTTTCTATCTTTTAGGAAGATTATCTTCTCGTGAATTCTTACTTTTCCATTAAAGCAATACTTTCGATAAACACGTGGTGATCCTGAAAACCACACGCAAAAGCTTAGTTTTCACCATTTGTGAGAGAGTTCTGCCTGAGGGGGGCACACTATCCCTAGGTGCTGTTGCTGCTCAACAGATTATGCTGGCATATTTGCAAATGCGGCAGAGGTTACATAGCTCCAGTTCCTACAGATGGGGCGAGTGTACAATCTTGCCGGACTGTGCACTCAAATTGCTCCCTGTGTACGCTAGTAGCTCTCATCCTCGCGTAAACGCATTGCTTGTCACCCAGTACTTAGTTAAGATCCACCATATGCTAAGGACATATGTAAGGTACTAAGGACATATGTAAGGTAATCATTTCCTCATCTTTTTAAAAAACGTACATAACTCTGTGACTGTGTTGGTACGAAATGTGTTGACTTCGTTGTTGTAACTTCACACGAGCAGCAAAAACTTACATTGCAAAGTAATGAGTTTAAAAGCTATTATAACTTGGGTAGTGTAGTTTTTATTAAAATTTTTAATTTTAAAGTACATATCAGAACCAATTAAGTATTTAAATTTGTCATATTTAAATCTATTACAAATTGTTCTTCATTTATAAAAAATAAAAAAAATAAAAATTGTAAGAACAATTTGTATTAGATTTGAATAAATAAAACCTTAAATGCATTTTATTATGAATTAATCATAAATTTCATTAACCAACTCATAAGCACGTGCTTATGTATCAGATTATATGTCAGTCATTACTAAGCCACTTCTATGTAATGCAGATGGTATGAAAAAGCCATTGAAAAGTAAGTTGTTCAGTAAGTTTTTGCTGGGGATGTATTGTGTCGACGGATATTCACTTAGCCCGCCATTTCTGATTGTACTGACTTGCCAATCTGCATGCATTTTGAGGATTTTTTTAAGATGACTTGGTAGAAATGCTATGTAAAGAAAGTAACAGAAAAGCAGTTTATAGTGAACAAGAGAACTCAAAAACCCGATGAATGAAATAGGAGTTTTTCTGGGTATCCTAAATGTAACAGATTATGATTCAGTTCCTTCAAAGAGGGATTATTGGCCAAATGAAACCGATCTTTAAAATTCAATGGCTTCGGATTCTATTTGTAGAAATTGTCTTGATACGATATTTCGTCTTATATATTTAATGGATAATGCAAAGCAACAAGAAAAATCTGCAAACTACTTTTTTTGCTGAAATATGCAAGGCCCAAAAATTGTATATACTTCCTTCCCACTGTTACGTATTTATTAAAATAGGTTGTTTGACTTATGTAAATTACTGTTAAAAATTTTATTGATATATGAATGAATATCGCTAAACATCTAGTTCCTGGGTTAAATAATGAGGTTTTTAAAAAATTTAAAAATCTAGCCATTTCTAGCTATTTTTATTTTCCATTCTAGCCTTTTTTGAACCGCGGAGTTGGCAACCTTGCTTTTAATGCAAAAAGTGGCGGATAAAGCTACAAAGTAAAGGTGATTGTACACGACATGTTTTTTACATCTGACTTGTCAACTTTTAAAGTCACATGTAATTGTGCATGTCTGCCAAAATTGCTGTTTTAAATAAAGTTTATAATATTTGCTTCTGACATTGTCTCTGTTTTTTCTCATAGTTATTGTATAAACCAGAGTAATTTTTTTGTTTCAAAATAGCGTGCAGCCGCCACAACATTTTTATTTGCGTCGTAAAAGAGTTCAACCATCTTAACATTTTTATCTCTTAATTCGATGAAATCAATTTCGGATATTATAATGAAACGTTTTTTCTATATTGAACATAATTTCTATTCAATGCTGAAATGATCATACATATATCGGCATTCTAAAATATTAACTTCAGCCGGCTATTGATTCCGTCAATAGTGCACCGCCGCTGCCGGTTTCTTCCCGGCACAGATTTCTGACACAGCTGATGTTAGATGATTTATCAGAAGAAAATAGAGTACGCTCTAATTGTAATTTTGTCAGATGACTTTGCGTCTGACTTTAACAGATGAAATGTTTTAAAGGTAACACACGACATGTATGTATTTTGCAGTGGGAAATTTGACAAGTCAGATGTAAAAACATGTTGTCTACGGGTACCTTAATAAATTCAGGAAGTCATTAAAATTAGGACTGTAAGTAAAGTTTTTGCTGGGAGGGGCCTAATCACCGTATACGATATCGTGAAAAATTATATGAAATTTTTTATTTTGGTATCATGACACTCGATATCGAATGAAATGTATCGCAATTTGATTGAGTTGTCATTCAATACGTCAGTGTCTATCGTATGCAAAAAAAACCCATTTAAATAAGCGCCAAAAAGTGTTTTTATATTAAAAAAAAGGGAAAAAAAATTTAAGTTAATTTAAATTATGTTTGTTTTATACATCTTTGCTCTGTGAAATAAAGAATTATTTGTCTTGTATTGGACGAATGCAAAGAAAATAAATGGAAAGCAAAAAATAAATTTATAAATTTAATAAACTTTGGTCAAAGTTTTGTTTCCATTTCCTCTATGTCTAACAATTTCGGACACTATGCTTTGCCCAAAACGACCGAACCGAAGTCATTCACCACATTTGAGCTGGAAACTAACACTCTTCAAAAGCGAAAGTGTGGTTGCTAATTGCAGCTTTGGTGGCACTGCTGTAGACATATTTTGAATAAAGTTAAGCGGACAAAAACATAAAATCCAATTAAAACTATTCTTTGTAATACCATGTTCACACGGACAGCAATATTCGTGTTTCGCTCTCCCATTCCTGTTTCGCGCCCCAAACATGATTGAAACAACATGTTTTGCCATACAAAATTTTGAGAGCGAAACAGGTCGTTTCATTTTGAAACATGTTGCGAAACAGGAAAACTATACTATCATCTCCAATTTTGATAACAATTATCGTTAGTTTATCTGAACTAGCTCTCAAAAAAAAATCAAAACAAAGAAAAAAACAAAATAAAAATTCATGTTAAATAAAATAAAGTGAAAATAATTAAATAATAATATTAATAAACGTTTTAAATAATATATTTTTAATTTTTACTTACATTTTAATCTATTTTAAATAAAATCACACTAACAACACAAAAACAATGTCAACATGAAACAAGAATGAATCGTATGAACAGTGTGTTTGGCAATCGAGTTTCAGAGAGCGAAACGTGTGGTTTTTATCGTCGTATGAACATAGCATAAGTCTAATGTAAGTACTTTTTATATAAATTTCACATAAATCTATTTTAAGTATAAAAAAATATTCACTTAGAAGATTATAGAATAGAAAAATTTTATTACCTTACGCGGCTGCCAGCAATGAAAAAGGATCACTTATATTTAAATTTCTTTCTCTGAGGCTGATAAGGATAAACTAAAGAATATTGACGCATTCATTATTTTTACACTTTAACTTTACTGAAATATTATTTAGCACTAAATTTGTTTAATTTTCTTTTTCTTATCACCATTTGTTTACATTTAACATCTATTACTTTTTCTTAAAAATTACGATTCGATACATAATGTATGCGATGATTTACTTACTTGACACGTATCGAAATATTAACCTCTATCGTGAAAAACAAGTGGAATTTTTGTTCCCATAAAATTTTTATTCCCCCCAAAGAGAAATATGAAACTCCCGTGAACAATTTTTCGCGTTATCAGTTCTCAGTGAATGTAAAATAGAAGAAATAATAAAAAAACATAAAATAATTTGTTAAAAAATATACACGTATATTTTAAAATAAAGTTTAAAAAAAACAAAATAATATATAATGTATTGGAGTGATTGCAACATAAGCGTATTGCGCTTTTATGTAGTAAAAAAATTACTTAAATTCTGCTACCACGTCTTTGAAACGCTTCATAACTCCTCAGGCAATAGACCTGTTTTTTGCATTTTGTTGAACAATATATGTACATACATAAAAGTTTGTGCCTCTTTTAACGGAAATTGACCTTAAAATTGATTTTGTAAACTTCGATATTCGAATTATGAGAAGAATTACTTACATAAATGTTTTGTTCCCCAGAAAAAATAAAGTGAGAAATTCAAAGGGACAAGTGAACAAATTACGAGGGAAAAAATTGTTCACGATAAGGGGAATTTTTACCCGCGAACATTTTTTTCACGTTGTTATTCTCCTATGAATTATTTTTTTCATGGGAGTTTTTCATGATCGCAAATACGTGAAAAGGGAACAAATTCCGAGGGAAAAATTATTCAGGATAGGGGTGATTATTCGATAAGATAGTTTACACGGTATCGAATGCGGTGATTAAGCCCCAACACTCATACGGTTTTTTTTTTTGTGTACAGCCAATATGCTTATTAGCGTGCCATACTAAACGCATTCTCAAAAATTTTTGTTCCAAATAAAACTCATAAACGGACAGAACCAGTGAAACACAGCAACAAGAGTTGTATTTAAATATTAATTCTTCTTTTTTTTAAATCTGCATTTATGTCAATGAAATTCTTGATTCCCCTGTTAACGCAAATGTACATATTTGTTGCATTCCAACACATAAAAAACATTTAAAGCCATTTTGAAACTCAATAGTTCAAATTGCATAAATCTAAGTTGAATCAGTCCACTCTTAATATATTTTTTTCAATCAGAACCGACTAGTCTACCATTGATTTAATGAAATGTAGTTTTATAAAATAACATATATGAAATAAAAAAATGTATAACTCTCTCATAAGCGGACATCTCAAATAACCTGACAAAAATACCGCGATGGTGAGTGTCCGGTTATGAGAGGTTTCGCTGCAATATGATGATAACATATTTTCAAAACAAATTTTTTCAATATAAAAAAAAAAACGAAAAATATGCTTTGACGTTAGGCAAAAGGTATTAACTTATGTGTTGTTTCCAGGTGACAGGCAATTGCTTGTATAGTAAAATTTATTTGAAAAGCACTCAAAAGACTGAGTTATTTTTATGTAAATTTTACTTCACAATCAATTGCCTGTCACCTGGAAGCAGCACATTAAAAAAAATGAAGTTAACTAAATTTGTTTTTTATTTTTTTTTTTTTTTTTTTTTTTTTGTTTATCTTCCGTTTGGTAACAATAACTTAATTCTAGCGCAACTGCTCCCACCAATATCATTTGCTCGTTAGGAAATGTGTCAATTACATAAGGCAATTAAATAATTTTCAATTTAACATCACGAAAAACTACAGTTTCAGACTTAAAACATTTTTGTCTAACTTTAGAGAATTTCCAACACTAATTCATTTATTAAACACTTTTTCATTTTAATTAATCACCTTTTATTGGTATTAAATTATTACTTACATAATTTTTTTAAATCCTCTAAAACTTAAATTTTTTATAATTTGGTTGTTTAAGATAAAACTAAAGTTGAAAGTTTTTAGTACTCAAGTTTAAATTTTTGTTCTGGTTTTAGAACATCTTTACTGACCAATTGCCAGTCGACGACTGATACTTTGTTTCGCAGGGCTAGCTTTTTTTATTAGACCTCTGGCAGGTACGTCACTTATTAAGACTTCAACACAAAATAATTAACACATTTCGACAGATTGTTTATTTCTTAAGATTGGGAAAAAAAATTTCTAAATTTTTAGAATGGTTTAAAACGATTTGGAATACACTATACAGATCTAATACAAAAAATTAATGCAAATTTTTTCTGGATAATATGTAAATATAATTAAATATCGTTTATTTATTAATTCATTTAATAGTCAAAGAAATTGTCGTTAGCCCATCAAACTATCGTTAATGTAGATCGATCTTTTAAAATTTACAAAAATGTCCAAAGAAATAATTAAAAGTAGAATTAAAGCAAAGTTCGAGAGCGTAGAGATATTAAGTGGATTAAGGGTACAGTAAGATTAGAGTTAAAGATGCAGTAGTGTTATGGTTAGAGTAGAGTTAAGAGTAGTGTAAAAATGTTGAAAATGAATAATAAAAATAATAATTACGAAAAATCGCTCAAAAAAATGGGTGATAGATATTCCTATGCAAAATCACCCAAATTTGTATAGAAATTTTTTTTTTCGATTTTTAATTAATTGCTTGGGGTGATTTTGCTGGAATCGGTGCCAACGTAAAAATTGCGCATTTATTTTGGGTCATTTTTAATTTCACTTAAAATGCAAAAACGCCCCGACTAAAAAAAATGCAAAAAACACTAACATAAAAATGGTCTAGATATTGCCTGTTGCTGTGTTTCATGGAAAGTTTAGGAGCCATTCGTACATGGGGGCCATATTTCCCGGGGTTACATTTTGCAGTGCATTTAACTGCAATAAGATTAAATGACAATTAGAGAAGTAATGCTCTCGAACCAAGAAAATGTTGCATGATCTTTCTAAAAACTTTGTTTTTGTTTGAAATGTAGTTGTACGAAAGAAAGAATTATTTCGCACATCAGAAATTGGCAGTTAAATCGAAGGGAATAATTTTAAATCAAGAAATTATTTTTGGACTTTTGATTTTCTTGCTTTAAGAAATGAAATGTATTACTTTAGAAAATAAACTTCTTTCCGTGTGGTTAATGTTGTGTCTAGATTTGGCCTTTAACAATGTAACTGATCGAATTATATCAAAATCAAAAACAACTAAAACTCGATTTTTATAATGACTTTTTTGCTTAGGAAAACAAAAAAAAAAAAAAAATTCCAAGGTCATATTAAAAAAAAATTCCGCATGTTTTTGTTGAAAAATATCAAAAATATATTTCTTCATTTGAATTTTAGCGTTCTAATTAAATAATTAGTATTGTGGTTAATTTGTTGAACTATTCATGGTTTTTAATCCAAATTTTTACTATTTTTAATTAGGCTTAAGTTCATTAAATTTAATTTTCATTAAATTATTTTTATGAAGAAAGGAATTTTTACAACATGGAAGATTAATTAAAATTGTTATTGATAATTTTCATTCTTGACTGACCTGGGATTCGAAGCCAGGCTGGCTGGCGTGGGATTCAACAAGAAAAAAGAAAGACAAAAACATGATAAACAAAAAATGTACTTTGGACTTCAAGAAGAATTCTTGACAAAAGTACGGAAAAAACAGAAGTAAGGAAAACATGTGAGATCAATTAAAAATGGATAATCATTCAATAAGCAAATTTCGATCTACCAAAGGTTAAAATACAATTTGGTTTAAGGATTGATGTTTGACTACTGACGTCAGCAGTCATCGATGGCTGCGAGTGTAAGACGGCAAATCCCTTTGAAAAGACCTAGTGGTTGAGGTCGAAACATGTCAGGGTAACCAGCCGCCTGGGTTCGAATCCCACGCCAGCCAGCCTGGCTTCGAATCCCAGGTCAGTCAAGAATGAAAATTATCAATAACAATTTTAATTAATCTTCCATGTTGTAAAAATTCCTTTCTTCATAAAAATAATTTAATGAAAATTAAATTTAATGAACTTAAGCCTAATTAAAAATAGTAAAAATTTGGATTAAAAACCATGAATAGTTCAACAAATTAACCACAATACTAATTATTGTTAAAGCTAAGGCACAAGCTCTATGTGTTCATATGTCCTTCAAGTTGTGCTGAAAAATGTCAACAAGAAAAAAGAAAGACAAAAACATGATAAACAAAAAATGTACTTTGGACTTCAAGAAGAATTCTTGACAAAAGTACGGAAAAAACAGAAGTAAGGAAAACATGTGAGATCAGTTAAAAATGGATAATCATTCAATAAGCAAATTTCGATCTACCAAAGGTTAAAATACAATTTGGTTTAAGAATTGATGTTTGACTACTGACGTCAGCAGTCATCGATGGCTGCGAGTGTAAGACGGCAAATCCCTTTGAAAAGACCTAGTGGTTGAGGTCGAAACATGTCAGGGTAACCAGCCGCCTGGGTTCGAATCCCACGCCAGCCAGCCTGGCTTCGAATCCCAGGTCAGTCAAGAATGAAAATTATCAATAACAATTTTAATTAATCTTCCATGTTGTAAAAATTCCTTTCTTCATAAAAATAATTTAATGAAAATTAAATTTAATGAACTTAAGCCTAATTAAAAATAGTAAAAGTTCTAATTAAATTATTTACAATCGAAACTAGTCTGGGCAAACTGTCCGTGAAAACCTGGGTTCAATTCCCAGCTCAGTCAAGAATAAATTATCAATAAATTTTAATTAATTTCATGTTGGAAAATTTCTTTCTTCATAAAAATTATTAAATGAAAATTAAATTTAATAAACTTAAGCCTGATTAAAATATCGAAATTTGGATTAAAAACCATTAACAGTTCAATAAAATAACCACAATACTAATTATTATTTTCCTATGTCACAAAATAACTGAGAAATCAACACTACTTTTCTTTTCATTATAGTTGATTTCCAAAAAAAAATTTTTATTTAATTTTATTTTGTTTTTTTTTTTTTTTATATTAATGAAATAATTTTATTTTCAAATACTTTTTGTTTTTTTTTTTTTTGCAAATATCAAAAAGCAAATTATAACTCAGGAATATTAATTATTAATTGATTTTTATTTAAAGACATTAAACGAGCAAATATTGGAGCCAAACACCCGGCTTTTCTACAATTTTGATAAAGAAAAAAAAAACAAATAATAACGTGACAAAAATTCAAATAGAAATAAAATAATAGCTTTGTATTGTATTTACAAACAAATGTTATTTAAACTTAATTATTTGTTTAATATAGTAATTGCGATTTTATTAAAACAAAACGCCACAAAATAATTATAATAAAAGCCTTGTTGCTGTAACTAAATTTGGATTAGTTTTGGACGACCAACACTAAGACAACCCTTAATAAGTTGTGATCAAATAATGGACACATATTAGAGAAGAAGAAGCAAAAAACGCCAATTAATTTAAGCAATAGAAGATAATAGTTTCATTGCGTGTTACCCACCGTTTTACTTGTTTGGCAGTTACCTTTTTATATTCTTATTTAAATATTATTATATTTAACATCGCACGTTGGGGCAGGTACATGAGGCTTCTTGGCAGCAATTCAATTTTTAAAATTGCGATTTCTTTAAATTTCTTTCTATCATTTGAAAGCTTAAATTTTTCGGCATTTGTCTGCGTACTTTTTTTTTTTATTATAGTGTTAATGTAAAAGGTTATAGTAAAAGGTAAACTATTTTAATCTAGTATATTCATGTACATTAGACCGACTCAAGAAAAAAATTTGTTGATATACCCCCCTCAAAACTAACTTTGACATGTTTTATAAAGATTCCCAAAATATTTTGGCTCTAGCGAGTATCTCCCGTGAGCTAAACCCCGTCTAAAAGGGATCCAAAAATAGTATTTTTCATGGCTAACAAATTCGCTAAAATTTTAATACTTTAATAATTTTTTTAATTATACTTAATTGTTTGAATAGCTTTGAAACATTTTTATTGTAATTAAATGAAAGAAGTTAATAATTTTGTAATTTCTTGGTAAAAAATACATCTACTAGGGGCACAGAAGAGTAATTATTCAATGCTTACCAAAAGACATTGCTAAAAAATATCCTCAAAAAAATTTTGGCCATAAAAAGGTTAAATTGAGTCACTATTTGATATCAAAGTCTACATTCACACATTTCATCTTTTGATGCTTAACCTTTGTGTTTTAAGGAGAGGGGAGCAAGTAGAAAAGGGGTTGGTACGGTGATGCCTGTACTCGGGCAGCACGCTTTGTGGTCTTATTCGTAGGTATATGCACAACAATGGCTGCATGTAAATTTTTTTCTTTTCTTTTTCTCTTTGGTTCGCTTTGAATTAAAGTGTTGTTGTTTTGAAGCAAAAAAAAAGTTGAAACCGGTTGCTGCGTGTAAACATAATGGCATCTTCAAAAGGGAATTGAAAAGAAGTTGAGCATCAAAAGATGAAACGTGTAAATTGAGACTAATGAAAGTATTTCCTAAGCCAGATACACTTTTTGGAGATAAACAACTGGTTTTTAATGATGTCTTGATAACTGTGCCTTAATAGCAATTATATATAATTTTTTTAAGTATACAACTGGTCTTGAATTTTTTCAACAATTTTTTTTCAATGTCCTCCGGAAAATGTTGTTAATGAACGGGTTAATTTCGCTAAATTTATTAATAAAACGTATTTTCTGCAAAAAATATATACCTTTTGTTATAAAATGGGGTTTTAATGGTGTCGAAATGAATGATATAAAAAAGTAATATATTGCAGTAAAGGGTTAATTTTTAACTAAAATCTCAAGGGGTAGTCAACACCTTTCTAACGACGTATAGAAAAGGAAAATCGGACAAAAAATGGGTTTGTTATTTAAATTTTCATAAAAATCATCATTTCATAAAAGCATCAAAAAACTGACATAAACGCTATCTCGAGTCTGTGGTTAGATTTTTAAAATCTTTTAATGCAGAATCAAAGAATCTTAAAATATGTTTTATATTTGGTCATTCATTGGACAAAAAAAGTTTGACCGAATTTGTTATTCATGAAAAATACCATTTTTGGACCCCTTTTTGACGGGGCTTTGCTCACGATAGATTATCGCTAGAGGCAAAATATTTTGGCAATCTTCATAAAAAAAGTCAAAGTTAGTTTCAGGGGTACAACTTTTACTTTTTTTCCCCCCTATAAGGTTAGTCAGTCTAATGTACATAAACTCTCATCTAATTTTATCTATTATTTTAGGAGTTCATGCATTTTAAGCAGATATTTTTGGCAAATTAAGAAAAGTGATAATTCAATGGTTAAAAACTTATAGAGGAGCCGCCCTGTTCACATATAACAACTTCGCAGATTGGTAGGCAGAAATATTTTGAACTTGTACCAGTTTTAAAATCTTGCTCGGAAATTGCCTTTTTGCGCAATTGCATTTTTCACCGAATTTAAATTTTTCTAGGTTATATTTTTAATTTTAAGCTTTTTTTTTGAAATAAATCTTAGTGTAGAGTAAAATTAAGAATTATTAGGACATATAAAATAGCACCTAAGTCTTAAAAATTAATAATTTATTCTTAATTTACTAGCTCTCGCTTAGTACGTAAAAATTATTTTCCATAATTTCTTAATTTCTTATACCCTCCACCACCACTAGTGGTGAATGATGGTATACTTAGTTTGTCATTCCGGTTGAAACTTTTTTATAATACATGTAAGATCCCATAAAGTATATATATTCTGGATCCTTGAGTAATTCTAAGTCGATTTAGCCATGTCCGTCTGTCTGTCCGTCTGTCCGTTTGTCCTTCTATCCGTCTGTTGAAAACACGCTCACTTTCGAAAAACGGAAAAAAAGAACAAACTTGGTCTCAAATTGCTCGTAGTTATCCTAAGCAGTTTGGGATTGAAATCCAGCAACATCGGTTCAGTAGGATCAGAACTATGAATCGAAATGTGGAACCAACACCCTTTGAAAATTTTGATACAAAACATGATACTGCATATTATACTGGTAAATTTCGTGAAGATCGGTCCATAAATAACCCTAGACCCCATATAAACCCTACTCCCGGAAAAGAGTTTAGTACGCTTAAAACCGCAGTAAATAACGCTACCATACTGAAATTTGGTACGTCACAGTTTTATACGACCAGAATTCACACATTAAAATTTTTGGAATATCGATCCATAATTTACACTAGGCCCCATATAAACCCTACTCCCAGTAAACAGTTTAGTACGCCTAAGCCCGTAATAAATAGCGCTATCATACTAAAATTTAGTACGTCACAGTCTTATAGGACCAGAAATCACGCTGTAAAATTTTTTGAAGATCGAACCATAATTTACACTAGGTCCCATACAAACCCTACTTCCGGAAAACAATTTGTTGCGCCTAAAAACAAATAAAGCCCAGTTTGGGAAAATAATTAAATTCGCCTAAAACCATAACAGATATAGATATTGCGGTGAAATTTCTCCCATCTTAGATTCATATGGCCAGAAAAAATATCATGCAATTTTTTGAAATTCACTGTTAACACTTATGCCCAATTTTCAGGATAATATTTAAATCTATATTATGTTAATTTTCATAAAAACTTAAATCGTATTTAATTACAGATTGATTTTTTGAGTTTTATATGAAAAGCCTTATTTAATTAAGATAAAAGTATGGTAGCACTACTAAATACAAAAAAATATCATTAAAAAGTTTAGTTATTTTCAAGGGTGTTGTTATTATTATGTCTGTTGTTTTCGTATTGTTGTAATATTGAGGCCACCTTGCTAAGTTAATCCAATGGAAACTTTAGTTGAATTTAAATGTACCACATCGGTGACATAAGTTTCATTTAAGTGTTTAGTGAAGAAGAGAATTTTGTATTTAAAACGATTTGAAACATAAATGATTTTAAATTCAGTCCTGAAAATTGGCCATTAAACTAATAACACTGCCGTATTGAAATTTATTCTAATTTATTTTTTGTAATACCAGAAATCAGTCTTCAGAATTTTGAGATGATTAGTCCATAATTTACCATGGGTCTAATACAAATTACCCTCCTAAAAATTATTTTAGTTCGGCTAAAACTTTTACGAATCATGATATTTTACTCAGGCCAGTTCAAAGTTCTAACAAGAAACGCATAAACTTTTCTTATTGTCGGTCAATAATTTAATTCAGGTCTAAACTGCAACCAATTGTAATGCTGACGTTCGTTTTTGTGAAGTTTAGTTAATAATATATATGTATTTACAATAAAGAGCCCACATCTGTCGGTGGAGGGTATCAAATATTCGGCACAGCCGAATATAGCACTCTAACTTGTTATTAATTAAAATTAACCATGTGGAAGGAAGAATAAGCTCGACAAATTAAAAAAAATCCAAAACGTTATGCAAAAATAAGGATTTCAAAAAATAAAATTAACTTCAGATATTTTTGATCTGATGTGGAATCAAATTGGGATATGAAAATAAATGTTCTTCAAATATTATATATATATATATATATATATATATATATATATATATATATAATATTTATAATATTTATATATATAATATATATATATATATATATGAATATATATATTTGTTAGTTTTGCAAAGAAACTTTGGCGTATTTTTGGATAAACTCAATTTAATAATTGCGCTCTTTAAAATTACCCTGCGGGAAATTTGTGTCAATTGCTCTTCAAGCACTTATCCCGTGAGTGTCGTTGGTTTAAAGTGTTTAGAGATGAAAGGAAATAGAGATGAAAGAAAATCAGCACACAAATATTTATGTGACTGGATTTTGTGCGGGTTGTGGCTGATTCTCTCTAGTTCTATTACTTTATATGAAGGGGATCTATCATATTTACATGGTTCATTTGTGACAATATCGGCGACAGGCATTATTTTAACCGAAATTGGATGTGTTCAGGACATCGCCATGTTAAAGTGACTCGTCACGTGACAAGTTTAGTGTTAGTTCCCTTTCCCCTATGGTATATACATAACGTCCGTCAAAACCCTGCGGTTTAATTGATGCCACAAAATACATCATTTTGCCCCAATGTGCATCGCAGCAAATATTTTTATTGCTTTAGCAGCTAAAAATATGGACAATTAAACTTTTTACTTCTTTTATTTGCGACCAGACATATATTTGAAATTAATTGTTTACACGTGTTAACCAACAACTGTTAACGTTGTACACAGGGATCAGAGATGGAAAATAGCTTTTCTTATATTGTATAACCTTTAATAAAAAATGAACTTTTTGGACAATTACGTTACCAATAATTTCAGTTATTTCGTCTTTCGTACGATGTGGCGATACGGCGATTGCTGTCATATACATACCGACAGGTTATACAAAATAAAATTATAAATTTCTTAAATTCACGCCATTTTCTAACAGTAAATTTCATAAATTCTAAAATTATAGATTATATATCAATTTATTTTAAAATAATTTATAAAATTCCTATGTGTATTTCAATACATTAAAATATACTAATAGCAATAATGTATATTTAGACGATTTTACTTCTATTAAATTTTTTAGAAAAACTAAAACTGCTTTTGTGTACTTTTTCAGTCATGTTCTGAAATCAATTGCGCGTGATACTATGCACTTCCTACTTTGATTACCACTTGTCATTACTATTCTTAAAATTAAGAAAAGCTAAGCTCATGTAAAAGAAAGTTAATTGAAAATTACCATGATTAAAACTTCATTTGAAATCAATTTCAGAACATGGCCTTTTCATATGTATATAGAAATCACATTTGGCAATTTTTTTCTTAACAAAAATCTTAAAAAATAAAATATCTGGTAGCTGTTTTCAAAAGGGTTGTTTTGTTTTCGATAAAGTATAAAAAACCTCTGTTCATTTCTTACAAATAGTCAATGAGAAAATCTTAGTGCAAAGTACACATTATGCGAAGTCGTAAATAATTTACTTTGAATCAAAATACGCGATAACCCCCCGTGTAAATAAAGACGTTAAAAGTTTAAAGAACGTTAATTGGAAGTGTATCAAGGAAAAAACACATTCATACATATTATTATGTTAGAAAAAAAGTAACCAAAATAAAAAAATATTCGCATCTCCACATTGAAAAAAAAAAATTGCGAATTTTGGTTAGATATAATCAAAAATGGCAGCTCTGTTGCATACTCGCAGAAAAAAATTTCAGTAGTTTTTTATCAATTAAAAAAATTTTTTAAAAAGTATTTCAATTTAATTAATGATAATTAAATCAATTTACACATTGTTTGAAATGGTAAAGGACTTAATTGTGTTAAACGTAACGCAACTCCAAAAATTTCGGTGAAAGCCAAAACAAAATTCTCTAGTATTTAATTTTTTATTTTTATTTAGAAAATCCCGAGCAGAGCCGGGACCTTACAGCCAGTATTTTATAATTTTGTTGTTGCTTTCTACAGGAATTCATATCGAATTTTTAAATTTCAAACACTTCATATTTTGTGGCGTTGCAAATTTAAAAAAACAAAATGAATTTTGTAGAAAGCAACAACAAAATTATAAAATACTGGCTGTAAGGTCCTGGCGCTAATCGGGATTTTCTAAATAAAATAAAACATTAAATACTAGAGAATTTTGTTAACGCCTTAACCTTATTTTTGTTTAATAAATATATTTTGTGAATTTCAGCCAAATCGTACCACAAATTAAAAAAAATTAAATATCACGACAACAATGCCACCTATCGGTATTAAACTTTGACGTAGCTCCCGACTAAGGTAATTTATTGTCCAAGTTAAGTGTCAATCGGTCCAGCGGTTCTTAAGTTTTAGAAGCACATACACGGCACAATCGTTTTTATAAATAAAGATTTTTTAGTTTGATGTTACTTTCAATGAAATTTTGTGTTGCGCTTTACACCATAAAACGGCCCAAAGTTTCTAGATCATTTTTTTAATTAAAATTATAAATATCATTTATTGAAAAAAAAAAATCACAATTTTAAATTTTTACAATTTTAAGAAATCAATATTACATCAATCAATTTCAAATCATTGTTTGCTTGAATCTTTGAATTTGGTGATGAGAAAGAATTTTTAATTTCTTCTGCGTAAAAATAGACATTATTTTTAAAATGAATAATATCTGAGAGTAAAAAACTTCCAAAAGTTGTGCATAAATCCTCTCATCTGGCAACTTGGGTCGCACGTGTCTTTATGTTTCTTTTGTTTGTGTTTCCCCTACTTTTTTAACATTTGATTGATAAACAAGTTTTGTTTTTATTAATATTTCTTTTTGTATTTTCGTTTTTGTTTTGGTGGCGTTATTTGTTGTAAATAAAAAATTTTTGTTTTTACCTAAAAGAGCAATTAACTAAGAACCTGATTTGAGTCAGATGGAATTGACATAAAAAAGGTCTGTTAAACTACACACAAATAGTGTTGAAACTATAGCGTTTTTTTTTTTCTTACTTTGTAATTGAAATCAAGATCAAATTCTCACATATCATGGTTGAAATTCAATACACAGGGTGGGGCAGAGTGAGCTATATGGATCGAATTATTATTTTTTCTTTGTTTCTTTCGCATTTGGTTTTGTTTACTTTTATATGAGTTCAATAAAACGTTGCACCATACGTTTATTTTTATATTGCACATCATATTGAATAATGTGGAGCAAATCGATAATAACAACGGCAATACATTAATTAATATTATTGTAAATGTATGAATACATTTAAAAACTCATCATTATTTATAAACTGGCAGTTAGTACTATTAAATAAAGCTATAAAGTTTAGATAAAGACTTCCAGAGATTTTCAGTCCTAAAGCAAGTTTGTTGGTGAAAGGGAAACATCTAATGGAAAAGTGTACTTTGTTTCGTGTACAAGCAGTTGTTAAGATGATGAAGAAGAAAGAGAGAAGGCATGCGAATACTTAAATTAAGGCGAATTCCCTTTAAGACGAGGCCAACACCACAACAACACTGCTTTTGTGGTCCGATTGTCAAAAATACATTTAGTAAACAAAATACTGTAGTTTGTAAAGAAGAATGCAGTTTCAAAAGACAATTAAAAGAAATGTTTGCGGCAAATGTTTCAAAGTATGGATAGGGACTTACAAATTTACACAAAAACATTGATCGTATATTTCCCCTTTAAAACCCCAAGGTGTTCATAGACTTTTAGAAGGAGATTAAACCTTTAGTCCGTTATTGGTAGCCACTAGGGAGATCGAACGGTTAGTATTCCACCGGTTTTAACCGGTTATTTTAGCTTGGCCCAAGTCGGTTATTTTAAAATGCCCATTTTTCGAATATCGAATAAACCGGTTATTTTGGTATAATAAACCGGTTATTTTAGTAATGTGTAATTTATATACATTTTCCTTACTCTTGTTGTAGATGCACCCGTAATATAAGTATTTTCTAATTGAATATTGGCCAAACTTAAACTTTTTATAAAGAATGTCAAAACAAAGTGTAACAAAGGTGAAAAAACATTATGAACACAAATCGCTTATAAAAGCGTGAGTTCTTATAGAAAAAAAAACCAAAAACTATTCAAAATACTACAAAAACGTCTGCAGTTAAAAAGTAAATAGTAATTTGTGGAAGAGAATTCTAAATATTAAATATATTTTTATATAAAGGTTATCTCTAGATATTTTTCGAACGCGATTTAAAAGACAAAGATAGTTGTCTGAAGTGCCCAAAAATTATAAGTTGCAAAGGTTCTTCTATGTCACGACTTATTAATCACCTTTAATTAGTCTATATGCTTGACATTAATGTGATCCAAATGAAACTTAATTCCGTTCGAAGTAGTTCTAAGGAGACGACAAATAATACTTTATTAAAATACGCTGCAAAAAATGAATCATTGGGTGAAATATTAGCCCGTTGTGTTACCAAAGACAAAATGCCCGTTAAGGCACTAAAAACTCTTGAGTAGTTCTAATCTTTTTCTGCTGAAAACTACAACATTACGGCGTAATCAACGATATGGGAACAATTTCTACCAGTTTTCTATAATGCTGAAACAAAATAATTTGAAATAGATAATCCTGGCGTTTGCAACTTTTGAAAAATATGTTGATTTATATAGATACCTTAACCACCTACAAATTATAATAATAATAAATTTGAGAGAATATTTCTAATAATAACTTTATAAAATTCCTATAATTTATTTGCGTTTGCAAAACGTTTGTCTGGATCAAATATCATTTAAAATTTTCGAAATTACATTATACAAATATCTTCTTAAAAATAAAGTTTTGTAAATCAAAAAAAAATTGTTGAAAATTTAGCTAAAGTTTGATCAATTTACTGGTCCCACTTTTCTTGGATTTTATCGTAAAATATTTGTTAGGTCTGATCTAAGTCATATCCACATATGTATTTTGTTGGTTCCTTACCTTTGCAAATTGTTTTGTTTTTTTTTGTGTTTTTAAGTATTCGAATTAAAACGGGTTAACCGGTTATTTAAATATGGCTTATCCGAAAACCGGGTTTTTTAAAATAGCAACTATTCGTAATATTCGAAAACCGGTAATGAGAAAAAGTCGAATAACCGATCTCCCTAGTAGCCACAAATTTTTCAAACTTGAAGTTGTAGGAGAGTAGTGAGTGAAAGACAAAGTTATGTTTGAATTGATTCAAGGCGAATTCAATTGAACGTGAGGTCAACTCTACAACAATACTGCTCTTGTGGTCCGATTGTCAAATATATTGCCACACAGAAAAATTTATTAAATTTCTCAAATCACCAAATTTGTTCTAAATTCATAATATCAAGCAAACAAGTTGTTGATTTTGCACCTATTACCAAAAGGATTATATTGATTACTAAAAATTTTAAAATTTTGAAAAAATATTTTCAATAAATGGTATTTTTAATTTTAATTAAAAAAGTCATCAAAAAACTTTGCCATTTCAAACAATGTGTTAATTTATTTAAATAAATATTGACAATTCCCAACAACAACTCTACATATTTAAATTATTTTTTTTAAACGAAAAAAGTCAATTAAGATTTTTTGTTATTTAATTGAGTAGGTGAGATGCAAAACTCGTTCGTTACAAAATTAAAAGGCGAGATGACAATTGATTCTCACAGTTCCGTTGGGCGCTTTATGATATGAAATATACTGATTGTATTAATACATGTCCTTGAAAAAAACCTGGAAAAGGACATGCATTAATACAATCCGTATATTTCATCTCATTAAGCGCCCAACGGAACTGTGAGAATCAATTGCCATCTCGATTTTTAATTTTGAAACGAACGAGTTTTGCATCTCATCTACTCAATTAAAATTGTAATTGAAAATTTATTTCAAAACAACTTAAATGTTAATTAAATCAAAATAAAATTTTTAATATTCTTTCAACTAAAAAAATAATTGATTCAATTATCATATTAATTAAATTTAAATACTTTTTAAACCATTTTTTTAATTGATAAAACACTTTTTTCTGTGTAGTAAAAAAAACAATGTTTCTTTACATAAAATTTTTTACAAACTTTGTCAACTCGACCGCCGAAAAAATATAACCATATGTTGACTTTATCCCACGTAGTGAATTCGCCTTGAATTGATTTCTATAAAATAGATCGGGCACATGTCGTTACTAGCATAAACGCAGTATCTTGCTTGAATTTTTCCATCACCACTCTGCATAAATGTGAGACTGAATTTTGTTTATGCGGCATTTAAATGTTATCCTGTACTGCACGGGGATTTGTGTGCTTGATAAAAATAGAATTCTAATGGGGTAAAAGCTCACAATATAGTGAAAAATGTTATTATAAAATTGTTTCACAGACTGCATGGTAAATGATATTTTCTTGTTTGACCCTCATATTAGCCACATTAACGTGTATATGATTTCACTAGAAATAACTGTGCTATCGCGAAAAAATATCGATTACCAGTAACAGTCACTACATCCAGCCCCAAATCTTCATTAAATGGTGACACTGGTAATGAATTAATTTGTTAACAATTATGTGTGGCATCTTCGAACTCCAATTCCGGCCATATTGCCAGTTAACATATAATTGTGAAAATCCACTCTATTGCTTAAGCAGCTGCATGTCATATAGCGTTGCAAAGTCGGGAGTAATAACAGTAAATTAGCCGGAGTTTCAGAACATAATGACAAATTTCGCAAACAAAAGAGCTTGTCAGAGTCATGACTGTTATTTAAAAAGATTTCCTGAAGAAAATTTCCAACGGAAATCGAAATATTGAAAAATAAATAATATTTTAATTGATTTTTATAAAAAAGTGGCCTAAAGCTTGTAAAATATATGAAAATATAATTTTTGACTAATTATTTAAAAAAAATGTTTTGTCCATAAAATCAGGGACCGTAACGGTTATAAGTGATATCGAATAAGTTTTTTAATAACTGTTATTTTGTTGCTTAAATGAAAAAATCCATCTTAAGCAGTTATTTTTGGACCTAAAAATAAAAGGTCGGATGAAACTCTTGAAAAAGAGTTTTATTTACCTGTCAAAAAATAAAACTCATTTGAGAAGTTTTATTTTTCCGTCAGAAAATAAAACTTATTTGAGGAGTTTTATTTTTTCCGTCAGAAAATAAAACTCATTTTATGTACAAGGGTACAATAAGTTTGCCATTCCGTTTGAAATTTTTTACAATGTCCGTCCAAGACGCCTTAAAGTATTTATCGTTACTTGAAATGCAAAACAACGTAACTATCATTTAGAATTTTTTCCAAGGCCATAAACTAGCATTTGTATTTCAACTGACGATATGTATCTTTAAGAGTAGCGGAGTTTATTTAATATTAATTGTTATCGTTCTTAATTCTAGTGTATATTGCGTAAGGGTATTGAAGATTCGCCAATGCCAAATATAGCACTCTGATAATTTCAATTTAGTTTGTATTTAAGAACTGAAAATGTAAAATTTTCATTGTTAATAAAAAATTAAATTCACCATGGCATAAAATACAAAAAAAAAAAAAAACAACTAATGTAAACTAACGTTTTTGCAAAATGCTTACATGATCATTTTGGCCTAGTGGTTGGTACACGAGTCGCTCATGCGTGGGGTCATAGGTTCGAATCGCAGTGCGGACGGTCGAATCAAAACTGCTTTTATTTTCTTCTACACATATTTTTAATAAATTCTTTTAATTTTAAAACAAAATTTTTCAAAAATAAAATAATATATAAATAAATTAATAAAAGTTTTGCCTGGACCGACTGAACCTCGATTCGAACCAGCGACCTTCCGGTCGAGCGACTTATCTACCAACCACTAAGCCAATGTCACTAGTCGATGTTTTGCACAAACGTTAATTTAAATGAATTGTTATTGTATAACCGTACAATTTTACCATAAATCGAAAATAGTTTAAAAAAAACGCTAAGCTGCATTGAGCTGACGGAGCGTCATACAGGTAAACACATTAATTTAAATTAAATAGTCAAACACCAATCCTTAAACCAAATGTTATTTCACTAATTAAATGAAAATTAAATTCAATGAACTTAAGCCTAATTAAAAATATATAAATTTGGATTAAAAACCATTAACAATTCAATAAAATAACCACAATACTAATATTGTTAACAGCAAAGGCACGAGCTATGCTTACATTTGTTCTTCAAATTGTGCTGAAAAAGGTCAACAAGAAAAAATAAAGACAAAAACATGAAAAACAAAAATGTTCTTTGGGTTTCAAGAAGAATTCTTGACAAAAAAAGTACGAATAAACAGAAGTTATAGGAAGAACATGTAAATCAATTAAAATAGATAATCATTCATTCAAAAAGCAAATTTCGATCTACCAAGATGAAATACCATTTGGTTTAAAGATTGATGTTTGACTATTGACGTCATCCGGCTGCAAAAGCCGAGTGAGTAAAACGGCAAACCCCATTGAAGAGATTGTGTGGTTACAATCGAAACTAGTCTGGGCAACCTGTCCGTGAACGCCTGGGTTCAAATCTCAGCGCAGTCAAGAATGAAAAATTATCAGAGCAATTCCATATGAAAGCGATCACCTTTTGGACGACCCCTCTCCGATTTTAAAATAAATAGTCTCAATCGATTGCCCAGCAAAAAATAATGTACCTACATATTTTTTTTTTTTTTTTATAGTGACTGGTTTAGTGGTGGTGTACACCACTGTCATGTGAAAAATTGAAGAATTCTTCATAAGGGACCTCATTGAAAGTTGTTTTAAAAAAAAACTACTAAAGCGATCGCAACGAGTGATAGCTCGTTGAAAAGGTATTGAATCAAATAAAATTTTCCTAATTTTTCTTAGAAATTTACCTTTAAATTTTCCCAAGAAAATTAAATTTTCCGATTTTCCACAGAAGCTCCTAAATTTTCCGGCTAATTTTTTTTTTTTTTTGGATTCCTCATAATTTTTGCTTTAAGAATCAGCAATAAAAAAATGGGCCACGACTACTTGTTTGGACAGGAGAAGAGCATTTAAGAGACCACCTTGTTAAAAATACATTTTAAAAATTATTTTACAGTTAAAAATACATTTATGAAGAAAAAATCAATTTTTTTTTAAGAGCCCCAAGTTGAGTGTGTAGTGAATATGGTCTGCCTGCCTTCACAAGATCGGCCATAAGTCCATGGATAATAGCAGCAGTGGCATGTAATGGCACACCAAACCCGACTGAGGCTACAGGTCATAAAATGTTTTGTAAATTTTTTAAATTACCAGGTAATAAATATTTCGCCTAAAATAAATATATATATAATAAATACCTTTCCAACGAGCTATCACTCGTTGCGATCGCTTTAGTAGTTTTTAAACAACTTTCAATGAGGTCCCTTATGAAGAATTCTTCAATTTTGTCACATGACAGTGGTGTACACCACCACTAAACCAGTCACTATAAAAAAAAAAAAAAAAATATGTAGGTACATTATTTTTTGCTGGGCAATCGATTGAGACTATTTATTTTAAAATCGGATAGGGGTCGTCCAAAAATTTGCCAATTTTGATCGTTTTCATATGGAATTGCTCATCAATAAAAGTTTTAATTAATTTCAGGTTGTAAAATTCCTGTCTTCATAAAAATAATTTAATGAATATTAAATTCAATGAACTTAAGCCTAATTTAAAATATCTAAATATAATTAAATGTCAAAAAATCAAACTACATAACAATATAAGTACGCAAAAACATTATTTTTTGGTAGTTTGTTCTTTTAGTAACAAACATAAATGTCAAAAAGTTAAGTGATTCGTAAAATAAATATATTCTTATTTAATTTTAACAGTACGGAAAACGAATTGAATAACCTACAATCAGTAACTGTAATAATTTTATGAGTGTACGAAAACTGTGTTCATATTTTTTTAAATACAGTGTGGAAGCTAAGCGATGATGAAATTAAAAAAATATTTCTATGCTTTTACGAAACTTTCATAATAGCATAAATATTGAAGATTTTATTGGAGTTCCTCAGATACAATTCTTATTTTTAATTTTCAAACATGATCGGTTTTCACACTGAATTTCTTTTTGTTACTTGGTAAAATTGAAACATTTCCAATACATATTGTTTTTTAAAAAGTAAAAACTTTTTAATCCAAATTTCGATATTTTAATCAGGCTTCATTGAATTTAATTTTCATTAAATTATTTGTATAAAGGAAGTAATTTTACAACATGCGATTAATTAAAATTTTATTGATAATTTTTTCATTCTTGACTGAGCTGGGAATTGAACCCAGATTTTCACGGACAGGTTGCTCTGACTAGTTTCGATTGTAACCACACAATCTCTTCAGAAGGGTCTGCCGTTAAGCACTCACATAGAAAATTTAGATGGTATTATTATATTTGTTTTAAAACCAAAACAATTTCTTTCTATTAAATTTTTAAGAAAAATCTATGCGCATATTTCTGCGTGACAATGTGCTCTAAAATTCTCTTACAATACATGTTCAAAATATTTTTGAACATCACTGGATTAGGAATAATATGGTTGCGGCGAAAATAATATGCTTAAAGAAACCAAAATATACATGATTATTAATCGTTAGTTTAGCTATCCGTGACTATAAAGAAACAAATTATGTATTTCTCTGCGTGAGGATGTTAAAAATTGGAGCCTCTTCAATAAAGAACTCTTTTGGAAGCTCTCGGATCCTACAACAAAATAGTTGGGTCGTTCACGAAAGGCGGATTATCCGGTTATATGGTTATAAAGTTATATTAACAGCAACAAACTATATTTTGAAAAATCTTAATAAATTAATGTTGTTGTTGTGAATATAACTAAATAACCATATTACCTGATACCCAGCCTTCCGCGAACTACCCAAATATTTATATTCAAAACATTGTTGATTTTTTTTTAAATTTGTTTACGTATATTAATATGACAACCACAGCATTTTAATTTATTATACCCTCTCCACAGTAGTGGAGAGGGTATTATGCGCTTTTTCTGATGTATGTCACACTAAAAGAGATTGGTCCTATACCCACCTTTTAGTATACCGATCGACTCAGAAACACTTTCTGAGTTGATCTTACGATGTCTGTTCGTTCGACTGGCTGGCTGGTTGTCTGTTCATATAACCTAGTGCGCAAAGTACAGGTCATAATTTTTAAGATAATTTGATGAAATTTGGTACAAAGGTGTATTTAAATTGGTATAGGGACGAAGCCTATTGCAAATGGTAAGAAGCGGTCCATAATTTCACAACACCCCATTGTTGTTCCATAAAATACTACACAAAAATAGCTCTTAATGCCAAAACTTCCTTATAAATATCGGTATTGATATAAAATCTAAAAACAATAACTTTTACGGTAGCTACTATGTCATGACAAAATATTGTGCTGGTAGATTCAAAATTAACCCTATAAACCTTTTTTCTAACATCACTTGAAGGGACACAAATCGCCTATAGATGAAGATATCTAAATTATATGCGGCACAAAGAACTTTAACATGAATTTTAACCTTATAATATTATTTTTTTCTGGCGGGTCTATGATTGCCAATGGGTCCCCAATAAAGTACACTCGCGAAAATATGTCTTCATATACTGTGCTGTAGGGTATCAAGTGGTCGGACATGACCGTTTATATTTCCTTACCTTTTTTGAAATGAATTTAGGATCTCCCCTGTAAACTCAAATAAAAACAATTAAAAAGTTTATTAAAAAAAAAAAAACAAACAAACACACAATAACTTAAACGTATTTGATTTACGTACTGGATAAACAGCACGAAACACAGAAAATTCTCAACCCAAAATAGTTTAAATCGTGATGACAAAGCAACAAGTTGAATTATTTTTAAAATAAAAACTGTAAAATAAAATAAAATGGAAACTGAAAACTGTTCTAAAACCAAACGTTTTGTATTGTGTGTAGTCTCGACGATCTTGGCCACATTAATTGCCTGGCATTTGTATGGTATTTAAAAAAAAAACCACCCCTTCAATAATTTATTTACTAAATATAAAATTAAAAATTAAATTTTAGCCCACTTTGCCTATAAGGATGCCTTAAAACAGCAATCTTTATCAACAGTCCAGTTAGAAATTTATGAATTTACACGTCAATTGTATGATCTGGAATTAAAACATAATCCGTATTTAGTTAAAGTCAACTTTCAGGGTAAAACTGATCAAAACTCCAGTGATGATATGGCACCTCAACCGTAAGTTTTACTTAAAATGGAAACTAGAAATTAAATAGTGTTAAAATTTTTCAAATGAAATGATCAGACATTAAAACTTAATTACATGATTTAGTTAAAGATAAAAATAACTAAAATCATGTAATAAAATATATTATAGACGTATACGACTTTTTGTTGTTTTCCTTTATTTTCAATGAGTTTTTTTTAAAGTAAAAACTCAGCCAAAAATAAGTTTCAATATAGACTTGTATTGCTAATACATTACCTTATTGTCTTTAACGCTGCTGTCCGCCTTACCTTGTGCCAATTCAAAATTAATGTCTCTTAACAGATCGTCTAGATTAGCCCTCGCTATGTTAAAGCAACAAACAATTTCTTGTGCACACATAAATTTGGGAAGTGAAGACTGCTGTTGTCGTTGAGTTCTTGTTAAGACAGCGTTGTTAAAACAAATATTTGCACGACGGTGACTAACATCATGCTAGGAACACAACTGGGACGAACGACGAATTTTTGGTCGCGAATATTCGTCGCCAAAAATAAAACATATTGGTGTATATGAAAATATATAATGAAAACAATAATAGCGTCTGGCGTAATTCGTCATGCAATAGATTTATTTATATTTCATACGCCGGCGAACGACGAACAAATCAGTACTAGGTGACCATATTTGGTGTTAGTTTAGAAGTATTTTAGTATGATACAAAACAAGTAAATAATTTGTTTTTAAAAGTTTATTAAAAACGATATGTTGATATTGTATTAAAAAAAACTCAACAATAACGTAAAATTAAATATAAGATCAGTTCAATATAAATTAAAATAAATTTATCTTTTTAAATAACGTTTTTGCTATAAAAATAATTTTATTTATTTTTAATGTTTTTTTTTTATTTGAAACAATTTATTTGACTACATCATATTTAATTGTTTGAACAATTTTTCGACCAAAAAAAAAAAACATGCAATTGCTAACAAAATTTTGGAAGAAGGAATATGCTTCACTAATTTTAAAATTAAGTTACGAATTTTAGTCGAACTGTTTGGGTTTTAATCTAAAGATACATATATAATTATTCTGGTTTAAGTTGATTACAGTTAATTTTTTTATTTAAATTATTTTTATTTAGAAAGGAATTTTAAAGCTTATAACAATGGAAAGACAAAAGTAATTTTGGGTGCACATACATACATACATACAATGTACCTTCAGTCATAAATGCGCTAATTTTTAATTTTTAAAAATTAAGTTTTTGATGCAGTTCAATAGAGTAAACAAAAATACATCGTTTGCGGAAAAAAATACAAATATTTTTTTTCTAGTTCTTGTTTTGCAACGATATGTAAAAGTTCTAAGTCCAAAAATTCTAAAGAAAAAGCGCTAGGGTTCACAAAAATGTGAAAGTTTCAAAAAAAAATTGTTAATATTTGTTAATAGACAACATTGAAATAAACTAAATAATTTTATAGTATATTTAATTTTTTGCAAATTGACATACTAAAATGTACATTAAAAGTATGAAATAAATAAAAGAATAGGTGATAAGTCACAAAAAGCTATGTAAAACATAAATGTATTATTTTTAGTTGGTTTGCAAGCCAATAAAGAGTCGGCAATGAAGCAAAACTGGATTTACAGACTTAAGATATATTCAGAACTAAAGACTTTAGAAAGTTTTTTCTCTCTCCTATAAAATTTATACGTTGGACTACATCCTTTTCGACTGAAGGTAATGATATATACTTATATAGGTAAATTATATTAAAAAAAAATTACGGACTCGCCATTGTTTCACTAATTTTTATGTATTTTTGTATATCAAAGAACTTTTCTTATAAATGCACTTGAAATTTAACAGTTATATAATTCTTCTTTGGTAAACTTTTACTAGACCAATACATATATTCATATGTAAATATGGGAAGGTAGAATGCATATACTAAGGCTTATTAATAATTCAACCGCTCGCATTTTCAAACCCAAACGTTTATTTTTCGGATATAGATGGCACTTGCTGGGATTGCATGTAGAATAATATGTATTTAAATACAGTAAACCAGATGTTTCATTGGAAATATATAATAAATAACTATTAGGATAAATACTTTGATACTTATTGAAAATTCGATTAGAGATTCAATAAAAAACAAAAAAAACTTGATGGGATTTCCAAAAATTTTGTACATTCGGAAATTCGTGTATTATCGAAATAAGCAAAACATATTTTTATAATTTAGGGTGGGGGGGAATTTCCTTTTTTCACCCCCCCCTTCTGAATCCGCGCTTGATGTGTTGGCATGCCATCCGTTTCCCCCACATCAAACAACATAAACTATTGTGCACTGCTAAGCTTATGTTTCAGTTTTTTTTTCTTCTCTTACAATAATAATATTTTGCCTAAATAAACTGAAACATTTTATCTTAAGTCATTTTAATTCAAAAGTATATCTGCTTTATAAATTTTTATCATTATTTTCTTTCAGACTTTTAGAAGTTGACGAAAAGGCCTTAAACTTACCTGCATTAAAAACCACTTACTTACTGCGTCAATTATTCGATAATTATGAACTGTTTACGAATGTAACTGAGAAGGTCACAGCCATAAAGGGGCAAGAAGAATTGGACTTCCTAAAAGCAATTCTCGACACTTCCATAATGAACAAAACAATGAAGTTTCTAGAATCAAAGGGTAAGAAAGAGAATGTTGACTTAATTATCAAACAAATGTTCACAATGCAAATTAAAATTTCAAAACTTTTTTGTTTATTTATGTGTGTGTAGTTTTTCCACGTTAAGTTGGTTATAGACGACATGTTTTTAGCGCACAGAAAAAAATAAAAATTGATTTCAATTAAAAAATTTGTGCTATTAATTCAAAAGTTAATTAAATTTGCAACAGTAAACAAATTCAATAAAACTTTTAGTGTACTAGATTAAACCTTTAATTCTATTGATTAAACGTTTAATCCACTTTATTACATTTTAATTAAAACATTAATTAAAACTGATTTTATTCTGACTAATGCTTCAATTGGTGTAAAACTTTGAAGAATTTTTCCTGTACTGCGTGCTTCTCAAATTTCTCACTGTACAATCAATACACTTCGCGTAAAAGCAAAAAAAGAAAACTGCTTCTGTAAATGTCAGCTCGAATTTGCAGTGTAAAAGGTTTTCCATTAGGGTGGGCTCTATTTTGTAATGACAAACCATCTAACTTCAGCAGTTTTGCATGTCATTTGTTTGCGATGGTCCAACCAAAACGCACGATGTTAGTTGTAAATAAAGCAAAAGTTTTCATAGAATTATCTTAATGTTTTTATTATGTAGAAGGGTCTATGACAATTATGTGTGAAACAAAATATCAGCCAAATGCTCGCCACGGCTTCGGTGGCATGCCACTATCCGATGGACAATATTTCTATTGACTCTGAAACCTAATTAAGGTTCACGTCTCACCCTTTAGCTCTTGAATTGTTCTTGGCTTATTGTCTTACAATTTTTCTTTAAAATATTTCCAAAGATCGTAGCAGCCAATTAACATCGCACGACGTGAGATAACTCGGCCATAGAATTTCTCGAGCAAAAGAGCCATTGTTTCGTTGGCTGTGTGGCAAGTGGCACAATCCTGTTGTAACCACATATCGCCAGGATCATATCCATAATTTCTGGCCACAAGAAGTCCGTTATCATCTCGCGATAGCGAACACTATTCACGGTAGCTGCTTGGCCGACCTAATTTTTGATAAAGTACGGCCCTATTACGGCGCCAGCCCATTAACCGCACCATCAGCAAGAAGAACAGCGATGTTTTCCTTAGAATGAACTAGTCGAGCATACGCATGTATTTTAACATTTCCTATAGACTCGGTTTGATGAAATTAGCGCACAATTCTCCCGATTGCTGACACATTTGGTCGATTACACTACCAAAAAAATCACGAAGTGCACGAAATGCATGTTGATGTTAACGCCCATTTTGCGTAAAAGGCTTCAACAATATTAATTTGCTGCTCAATTGTGTACCTCTCCTTAGTGGAATTCGTCAAAGACTACAATAAAGAAATGTCGAATTAACTTGCGCAAAAAACTTGACTTTCAGGCTTGACTCACAATTAACTGCGTGCATTATGGCTGGACCACCCTTTACATTAAAATCTATGTACACATATTCTTTAACACATTTTTAAAAGACTAAAATACAAATCAAAGTGAATAGAAATATTAATCAGTATATACACTCATAGAAAAATGAATCTTCATATTGACGATACCCTAACATCAGAAATGTGACAGCAATGTTATTACAAATGGCATCAATGAGGCAAAAAGTGACATCAATCCATTGACAAACATCATCCTAAAATTTTGTCATGAACTGTCATCAATGCGATGACAAATTGTCATCAGTGCGCTGACATAATATATCATGTCGTAATATGTAATTAACATTATTTAAAAATTAGAAGCACAAATTCCCATATTCTATTTTTTTGAATTATTTATTTAAATACATCAAATTTTTAAAGTATAATTATTACTTTTCCATGCTACTGGTGTCTTACAGTTAACAAAGGGCGTAATACAACAAAAGTGAAACAAACATGTGTAACGGGTTATCAAATAATGATATTCTCTTAATTTGACTCAAGACCAATTACAATGACTCAATTTGATGACAGTTTGTCATCGCACTTATGACATGCTTTGTAAAATTGACTACAGTTTGTAATTTCTGTGATGCTAATGTATCGTCCCATTGATGACATAATTTAAATTTTTGACCCTGTTGATAATTTGGCCAAGTGCTGTTAAGGCTGACATCACAGTGATGTAAAGTATCATGGGGTCAAAAACGAAGACACTTGTCATAGTACTGATGTCAAAATACATCAGCGTTATGACGCCTTTTCTTGATTCAAGTAGAGATACTTTTTTCAATAGCCTCTTTTGGACAGATCACGTGTGAGTCGTGTCATGCTGTCATGTTATTTTTGTTTAGTATTGTTTGGCATTTCATAATGGAAAACCTTACGCCTTCCCAAGCGACATCGCTTCGCTCTATGGGCTCTCGAAAAGTTCCAAGAATATCCGACGTTTTCGAGGCAAATTTTGATCAGCGATGAGGCCCATTTCTGGCTCAAACAAAATTGCCGAATTTGGGACGAAGAGCAACGGTGGAATCATCGGTCCATATTTATTTAAAAATGATGCCGGTGCGAACGTAACCGTCACTGGCGACCGTTATCGTGCCATGATAACCGACTATTTGATGCCTGAAATTGAAGCTCGTGATCTCGGCGACAATTGGTTTCAGCAAGACGGCGCCAGTTCCCACACATCGCATCAATCAAGGGATTTATTGAGAGAACACTTCGGTGAGCACATAATTTCACGTTTTGGGCCGGTCGATTGGCCAACAAGATCGTGTGCTATCACACCGTTAGACTTTTTCCTGTGGGGAAATGTAAAGTCTAAAGTTTATGCGGACGAACCCGCTTCGATTCAGGCCTTGGAGGAAAACATCACGCGTGTCATTCGCCAGTTACCAGTCGAAATGCTTGAACGAGTCATCGATTTGGACTCAACGGATGGACCATCTGCGACGTAGCAACGGCCAACATTTGATAGACATACTCTTCAAAAAATAAATGCCAAAGAATGTTCTTTCAAATGATAATAAACATTCCCCATTAAATTTGAAAAAGTAGGGAACCTCTAAATGGACCTTAGATTTCGCTGATTTGAAAAGCAAGCAGGTCTTACACAGAAAAAATTATCAGTAGCTTTTTATCAACTAAAAAATAGTTTAAAAGTATTTAAATTTAATTACTGTTATAATTGAATCAATTATTTTTTAGTCGAAAGAAAATTAAAAATTTAATTTTGACTTAATTATCATTTTAGTTGTTTTGGAATAAATTTTTAACCAAAATATTTATTAAATAACAGAAAATCTTAATTAATTTTTTCTATAAAATAACTTGTCGAATTTTTGTTGGGAATTGTCAAACCTGAGTTATATTTAATTAAATTTATTAACACATTGTGTGAAACGGCAAAGTTGTTCGATCATTTGTATACCCTCCACCACCACTATTGGTGAATGAGGGTATATGAAGTTTATCATTCCGTGTGAAACTTTTTATTATACGTCTAAGACCCCATAAAGTATATATAGTCTGGCTCCTTGGGTAATTCTAAGCCGATTTAGGCATGTCCGTCTGTCTATCCGTCTGTTGGAAACATGCTTACTTTCGAAAAATCAAAAGAAAAGAACAAACTTTGTCTCAAATTGCTTGTAGTTATCCTAAGCAGTTTGGGATTGAAATCCAGCAACATCGGTTCAGTAGGATCAGAACTATGAATCAAAATGTGGAAGCATCACCTTAAAAAAAATGGATAATTTTGATGCAAAAACTAACATAAATGGTGGAATAACGCACGGAATGATATAAAAATTTGCAGGAATTCACTTTATACGACTGCAAATCATACTGTAGAATTTCGTGAAGATCGGTCCATCATTAACCCTAGACCCTAAATAAACCCTACTCCCGGAATAAAGAAAACATTGGGAAAATAATTAAATTCACCTTAGCTTTGCACTCTGAGCAGCTCGGCGTCCACTATGAGCTGTTCGCTCATATTTGTACTAATTTGTATAGTCTCAGTTTTCTCGCATTGGTTCTCGCAATAATCGTCAGTCGGCTCGGCTCGGCAACAAGCGGCCACTCTGTTCGCACCCTAGGACCATAACAGATATAGCTATTGCGGTAAAATTTCTTCCAATTTAGATTCATATGGCCACAAAAAAATTTCATGCAATTTTGTGATGAAATTTTAACGCTTAAACTAATAACATTGCTGTATTGCAATTTATTCTAATTTATATTTTGTAATACCAGAAATCAGTCTTCAGAATTTTGGGATGGTTGGTCCATAATTTACCATAGGTTCAATACAAATTACATTCCTCATTATTCTTGTAGAATTTTTAGGCAATTTGACATTTTTTACTCCCACATGCCATATCCCACATAAAATTTTTCAAGCAAAAAAAAAAAGAAATTAATTTAAGTAAAAAATTCTAATAATTCAACACACCGATTTTTATACAATTAGAACCGTAATGTTTTGTAATATGCGCATTATTTTCTAGAAAATTCTGATCAATATCGAGTGGTAAATAGTATTGCCCTTTTTGAAAAAAAAAATTAAAGCCGTTTTTCCGGGCCCCCGACATACGCGGCAGGTGCGCTCCATATTGCATTTTAACCGCCGCACAGTGGCGCCCGTAGAGCAAGCGAGGTTGCAAAAATCAAAATTTTCATGAATGCCGACGAAGTTTTGAATAAACCCATGTTATAGGAAACTTTTCAACGATTTCAAATATGCCACTCTTAATAATATCACATTTTTAGTTTAGAAGATATAAACCGTTCAAAGTTGACCGACTTTCGGTTTTCAAAAAAACACACAATTTTTAGTCAATTTGTTGCGATTTCAGGTGTAATATCACGAAAAATAGGTAACGAATCGCCTTATTTTTTGTTTGTATTGATTGATGTATTTATTAAATGTATAATGATAAAAAAAAATTAACTGTTTGCTTTGTGTTTCTCCTGGTAAATCACTATTTAAAAACTATCCGTTTTTTCACTATTTTTCAACTTTGACGGAAAATAAAAAAAAACTATATTTTTCTATATTTGCCATATTTGCAAAACCTGTTCTTTGATTATTTCTTTACATAATTCAAAAGGTTTTATCTGCCCGTACGTGCCCGTTTGGCTTCTAGAGGTAAAAAAGTTTAAAAAGACATGGTTGCAGAAATTGTATGGCGTCCATCCCTTATATGTTTTGACTGACAGTAGTTTGATCTAATAGTTATTATATTAGCAGGTACGTACCTCACATAAACAATACTTTGGCGTACAAATGGTCAGGAACAATATTGACTTATGGTCCCTACAGGTAGGCACAAATCTTATTTGGACACGTGCATAATATCAAAATTGCATTATTCAGCATAAATCCATATGTATGCAGGGAACAGGTAAATTTTTAGGCATGGTAGCATAAGCCTATATATTGCAAAATAAGCATAATGCCTGGATTAGTCTACGCCTGAAAGTTGGCGCAACAATTACTGAAACCATTTAACAATTTAAGTACTGAAAACATGGCGTTGTACAATTTAAAATTATTTGAACTGTTTAGAAAGTCAACCACACCAAAGTTTTTCACGGAAGTGAAAATTCTTCCTGAGAAGTTGACATTGATCAGCAAATGAGGCTGCGATGGATCATCCGGACAAAGCGTTTATAAGCAAAGGATATCTCCCGATGACGCTACAATATCGGACGGAAATATGTTTATGGCATCTGTTGTTCCTTTGCGGCTAAAATCGGATGATTCCCTACACTGGAAAAATCCACGTCCGTCATCAGTGCATTATTGCCGACCAATAATGTTTCAGTTTGCAAGGGAATCGGCAGAACTCATAAGGACTACGGTGAAGGACATTAAAGAACAAATAAGCAAGATTAAGCCTACAAAGCTGCAAATTGGAGAAGGAAAATATATTGAATGCAATTACGAGTTCCACCTGACCATGGTTGACGGAAAAGTCGTAAACGAACTGACAGGAACAACCTCAACAATGTCATGCCCGATTTGCAAAAAGAGTCAGAAGAACTTTTTTCAATTCAATTCAATTTATTTCATATATAATATGTTACATCTCAATTTTATATAATTAGTTGTAAAGAGTTTAAGATTAGTATCTTTTTCTGCTTAATTATAACATATTTCAATTAGTTATCATATACATATATATAGACAGAATTATATTGGATGTAAAAATTTAGCAAAAACCTATTTAAACCCCTTTTTTCGTTTTATTTTTTTTTTTTTTTATCGATTTTATATTATTATTTGTCAGAAGAACTTTGGTAATTTAAACGATTCTACAAATGAGGAGAATTACGAATATGGAATGTCACCATTGCACGCAAGGATAAGGTGTATGGAATTCTTGCTAAAACTGGCATATACCCTACCACAAGAGGAAGAAAACTTCGATGAAAATACATCAATAAAGGATAAGGAAAAGATCAGAAAGAAGCAAATACAGGATGCTTTTTTTAAACAAGTTGGACTAAAAGTAGACTGTCCCAAGCACGGATACGGTAACTCAAACGATGGAAACACTTCTAGGAGATTTTTTGAAAATGATGAGGCAGTAACTAGAATCATTGGAATTGACAATCAAATCGTGAAAAGATTGGGAACGATCTTGGATGTTTTAAACTGCAAAGAAAATGTCAATTCTACAAAATATGGAGAATATGCGTCGAAAACTGCATCTCTTTTAGCAGAAATGTATCCACAGAAGAAGTTGACCCCGACCGTCCATAAAATATTGGCGCATGGCAAAGATATAATTGAGTACCAGTCTTTGCCAATTGGAGAGCTTTCTGAAGAAGCACAGCAGTCTCTTAACAAATTTTATAAAAAATATAGATTGCAGAACACATTCAAAGCATCAAGGGTAAGGCAAAATAAGGACCTCTTCAACATGTTGGCAGCATCTTCCGATCCACTTATTTCTTCCCTGCGGCATGTGAAGTCACGAATAGAGTTACAAAATAATTATAGTTTAGAAATTGTTAGTCTTTTAGATATACCTTCTCTTACGAATTGTGATGAATATTTTACAGAAAATTGAAAAAATAAATTTAAAAAAATAAATAATTTTTTTTTTTAATTTGTTGGGTAATAATTTAAAACATAAAACCCTTAAGAAAAAAAATAAAAACAATCTAAAAATGTAAAAATAATTTTTTTTAGTTACCATAAAATTGATTTTTCTACTAATTTTAACTTTGATAACCCATAAGTAGGCCCCTACAAAGCGTAGCACCCTTTCCAAACGCTCATTTCATAGGCTGAACAGTTATCTATCATATGCTGTTTAAACTGTTCAATTATCTTATTCGGTTCAAAAGATATGATTTTTGCAACGAAAAAACTCAAATGGCGCCACTGTGCGCCGTTCTTCAATATATTAAAAGCATTTTTGTCGCACAGTTCTCTAAAATTAACAACTGTATGATTGAGGAAAGTTTCGTTATCTCCACCTGAGATAATATCTGAGAGAACGTCGACAGAATGAGAGAATGCATTCCTTCGTGTTAATCTTAATAGTAAACAAGGGGAACACGTATCTTATAAGATTTCATAATCTACTGATTATCTTACAGTAAACTTGTATCGTTTTTATTCTTTTTTCCAGTTTTTTGATTTTTTGGTTTAAAATATTGTTTTTTTTTTTAAACACTTTTCACAAGATTGGCACTATTTGCATTAATAAATTACACATTTTAATAATGGTGGCTTATTATTGTTTTATATGTGTGTAAGCATGTGTATTTTTGACCGCTCATCTTATAAGATAGTTGTTATAAGATTTCTTATAACAACTGTCTCATAACATTTATTATAATATTAATACTAACACTATTTGAGAGTCCACACGTAAGATAATTCACTCTGCGATTGAATTTGACGTTTGCTGATATAAAAATCTTATATCTTATCTGAGGCGGAGACCCTGTCTTAATACAATTGACAGCAATGACGACGAATCAGATGCAAATAGCAGGGGAGAAGACAGCACTGACACAAAAGTAGAAGAACAACAATACCTTTCGTTATTGAAGGGACATGCAAATACTGTTTGATCCATGCAAACATTTCAAACTTTGTCAACCATGCTACCAACAACTAAAATAAAGTGCGGAGAAAAAAGGAACACAAACATTGTGCCCAATTTGTCGTGCCATTATCAAGAATGGCACATTTGTATATTACTATTAATTAAAAATTTATAAACATTCCATTTGTGAACTAAACTTAATTTTTTTTTTTTTTTAATATAGATGTAAATAAAAGGAATCAAATAAACTAGAATTATATTGAAAATTCATGAGCAATAACACCATAATGGCTTTATTTCATTCCTTACATGGAAATAAGGCCATATGTCTTTATTGCCTATGGCTTTATAACACGGTACCTTGCTCACTTTTGCTTAAATCAAAGTTGTAATAGTGAAAAATTTTTAGTCGTGGGACATCCTTCCTTTAACTATTGGCAAGTTATAATGATGGCCCTAAGTGTTGTTTTATAAGTCAATCTGACGATTTTGACAATTTTCTTTTTTACAAAATTTGCCGATTTTCGACACATTTTATCTGGCAGCTGTGGTTGTGTATGTGAAAATGACGAAAAGTGTTCGGCCCAGAGTTGCTTGAGCGAGGATTTTTATCATATTTTAAAGATTTTTGAACCAAAGAATGATTTGATTATGTTTTTTTTTTTAAGAAGATGATGTATTATTATAAATTTTGTATGATTTTTTACTTTTTTTAAACTTTGAAAAATCTGTCAATTTGAATGGTGTTAAACATAATGATATTAATAATGAAGGCAAACAAAATAATTTGTGTTGTGAATATAAAAAAAATTTCCAAAGCTTAAAAAGTGCATTTAAAGGTTAATCTAAATTTTTGGACTGTTTTGTCTTCGTATGACTAAAGGGTATATTTATCTCCAAAACTGCAAATGGTATTTTTTTTTTTTTTTTGATATATGTACACTCAAAAGAAAAATCAATCCATCCGTACTCAAATCAATCCGAAGCGGTATCAATACTACAGTGAGTACGAATTTTCTTAAATCAAGTACAAAAAGATTGATTCAAGCAGTGATGCATTTTGAGTTTTTTGTTTTGGGCCAAATTAACTATTTGAAAGGGCCAAAATATTTTTAACGGGACAAAAAAATGTTTAATATACTTGGTTATTATGTTTGTATCCAACCAGCAAAATTTTCTCGGATATCTGGAAAGCGTCGGACTATTTTGCTGGCTGAGTATGTAAATAAAACTAATAGTAAAACAGAGAACAAAACCAAAATTCACATTGTTATACTCTCCACCACAACCAGTTGTGAAGTGCGTATACTTAGTTGATCATTCCGTGTGTATATTTTGTTGATATTCATCTAAGACTCCATAAAGCATATATGTATATTCTGGGTCCTTGAGAAATTCTAAGTCTATTTAGCCATGTTCGTCTGTCTGTCCGTTTGTTAAAATCACGCTCACTTTCGAAGAACTTGCAAGAAAAGAACAATATTGATACCAATTTCTTTCTAGTTCTCCAGCAAAATTGGTTCAGTAGTAAAAGAGCTACATATCTGATGATTTTTTTTTACAAAAACTACCATAAATAGTGGCGGTAGCACATATTGATATAAGATTTTGCACAAATTCGTTCAAACATACCACAAAATTTCGTGAAGATCGGTCCAAAACTTACCATATGGCCATTATAAAGCCCACTTTCGAAAAACACTATATTACGCCTAAAACTGTAACGAACAATACCATTATAATAAATGTTGGCCCCTCACAGTTATATATAACTGGAAATTAAACTGTTAAATTTTTGAAGACCGTTCCGTAATTTACCATAGGGTCCATATAAAGCGCCCTCCTAAAGTATTCTAACTGTCGTTGGAGGATATCAAAAATTCGTCATAGCCGAACATAGCCCTCTTACTTGTTTTAACGTATTTTTGTTTTATTTTAACCCAGCCAGCAAAACAGTCCGACGTCTTCAAGATAACTGCAATAAACTTCGATTTTATACAAACATGCTTTAGATGTTTTTTTTTTATATCATAGATCAAACCGCTTGTGTGGTTTATTTGGCCATGAACAATCAAAAGAACTTTGTAAATAAAAGTAGTGTTCGAAACAGTGAAAAAATAACATTAAAACTGTATAGAACGATTAAAAGTAAATGTTGAACTGAAAGGGCCATCAAACAATCCAAAGTGCCACAAATGGCACAATTGTGCCACATTTTGCACCACTGGATTCAAGTACGGGTTATTCAATCGCGGAATACTCAACTTATCCATATTCAATCCCGAATTCGTACTTGAAGTAATCCGAAAATAAGATTGATTTAAGTAAAACTGAGATTAAATCAATCCCAAAATGCGCTTGATTCAAGAGTTATAAAGTTGTTTTAATCCCGAATTCGTACTTGAAATAAACCAAAAGTGAAATTAGAAGAAGAATATTATTATGATTGACTTACTAACCCATTTCGCACCTTACAGAGTTTAAATTATAAAACACCGGCATCTTGCCCGATATTATTTTTATATTAAAAACTTAATGTACAAATTTAACTAAAAATATAAACTAAATGAGAACTCTTGCTTTCAATTTTACTTTTAAAAGTTTAAACAGTAAAATTGATTAAGATTTAAACATGAAAATAATGTGTTTTCTTCTTGTTCTGTTGTTTTTGTTGTTCCTACACACAACAAGCAAATCGTTTTTTAGCTACTTCTGTGGTGTTGTTGTAGTGGCTACAACAAATTTTGATAAATTAATTATATGAGATTAAAACGCTCATTTTATAATTTTACTCTCAGAGTGGCACTACCAACTTACTTACTTACTTCAAGAAATTTCTGGATTGATTTTCGAAAGTTATCCCATTTAGGATTATTTTGATTGCGTTTTAGTGTAATTCGCACTTGAATTTTTGAGTACGGCTCGTACTTAAAGTAAGTATAATAAGCTTTATTTATCCCGAGTCTTTTTCTTACTGTGTATGAACATTTTAAAACATATTTGTGAACTCGTACAAACGTTAAATATTTTAGATCATGAAACTTATTATGTTGTTAACTGCACTATATTTTCGAATGTGTTCTGGCTAGTTCTTACAAACCTTATTTCTTAAAAATTACCCTCGTTAAGGATACTATTTTCTTTTTATTTTTTACCAAACGTCACAACAATTGGTAGCTGTAGGGGTTAACGCCACAGCTATAATTAGCGCAAACGTAAAAATTGTTAAAATATTCATTTATTCCTTAATTATTTTTCAGTCGTTTTCGAACTGTTATTTATGGACACTTGAATTGTACTAACAAACTTTAGTAATGCCTTTTGTAATTTATAGAAAAATTTTTTTTCGATTGTTTTCGAAGCGAACTAAATCCCTTATATTAATATATTGCTTGTCTTTCAATTTTTTTTTTTTTTTTTTTTTTTGGTATTAAACAAAGAATTTTAATTTTTTTTTTACGAATATCTTTTTTAACGTTGTTATAATTATTTTTATTTATATTATGGCAAGGATTTTTATATCTTTTTTTTTTTTTGTTTTGTTGTATACACAATGGCAGAAAACCAAAATCTAATATTTAAAGTACACTCCGCCCATATACTTATTGTTATTAGCGATCCGTTTTTTTTTTTTTTTTGTTTTTTTGTGATATTAATTACATTTGCACCAGTAAACATATTAATAGTATCAATTAAATATTTTTGGATATAAACAACATTTTTTGCAGTAATGCTGTCGATATAAATAATTGGTAAATCCACTTGATTACATTTTTAATTAAAACTGTTCTTGTTTTTCATTAATGGTTTAATTGAAAAAAATATATACCAAAATTTTCTCTGTGTATTACATTACATCTAATCGGATCCATTTCGTAGTTTGTAGTTCGTAGCCAAAGTGTCATCCGATACTTATGTTTTTTTTTTCTTTTACAAGGCAAATCAAGTGGTATCCAGTAAAAAGGTTATCGAAATGTATGTTGTCTAGGATACTTACAAGCCGACATTACTAACAAACACTGCACCTAGGCAGTGATGTTAAACGTAGGGGAAATTCGTTGACGTAGGGGTTTTCTTCTAAAAAAAATGGGTGTAGGGAAAAGAAGGACAGATTTTTTAAATCATATTAATTTAGGGATTTATATACTTAGCAATCTTTTAAATTTCTTTCAGTGATCGCTTGCTGCCATTCCAACTTTGATTATAAGATAAATTTCTAAAACCGTCTTTAACAAAAATGTAATATATCAGAGCAATAAATAGATAACTTGTAAAAGATGGGCATCAAAAACTTGAAAAACTTTAGTCGAAATAAGTCATTTTAGATTTATCACTGCCACATGGTAATACAGATAGCGAAAGGTTTTCTATATGCACACCTATTAAATATTTGACGTCCTACACGTTTTTATTAACAAATTATTTACTTTTGCAAAAGGCTAGGCTAGATCAAACATCATACAACAGTTTCTCAATAACAATATACAATTATCTTCTTACAAATATATTTTAGTTAATCAATAAAAATTTTTAAAAGTAAAGCTAAAGTTTGATCATTTTACTGATCACGCTTTTTTTATTTTTTTAGTACAATATTTTTTAGGTCTAAACATACCATTAGTCATAAAATTGTTTCTTCAATTTTTTGCTTCGCTCTTTTTTACAAGACGAATGCACCGCACCACGGACAGGTATTTGACCCTAAAAGTCGCTCAAAAATATTTTTTTTCATTTAGAATTTTATATTAGTATTTGATTGGATTTAAAAGTAGGTTAGGGTTTTTCATTGTAGAAAAAGGAAAAATATAATTATAAATCTTATAAATCTTATTTATTCTGCATTTCCCAAAGTGTGGTCTTAATTTTCAATATTAACGTTACAAATCTCGTTTTCGTCAAGTAAATTTAAGACTTCAATCAAAAGGGGTTTCTTCTTTTTCGATTTGGTCTTCCTCATTCCTGTCAGAAGATGGTCTGCCGTCAAAAGCAACCTGTTAAGCACATCTTGATTGCATTCTATTCTAAAAATTTTCTAGGGTAATCCAGCCTGTATGTCCAAACATGTTTATTACGGGCTTCTGCCGCTTCTTCGGAGAGTTGAACGATTGGCAGAATCGCGTCCCTTATTACGGCTGCTCCATGGCGCAACACCTTGTGCAATGTCGGTGACATAGGGTGAAATTGATGAAGGGAAATATACAATTCAGCAGTTTCCTTAGAGTAAGCCTCGAACTTTTCTGTGTTAATTTTAATACCATAGCACATGGCATCTAGTATTATTTTTAACCGGTAGATTAAATTTTTGTCAATCCCAATTATATCTGATGATCTTTCGTATTCTTAAGTGTTGCCGTAATTCGCCTTAGGTATGTTCACCAATAAGCCCAGTTGGTCTCGAAATTTTGGTTGTATTTCCTTTTTATTGGTTTGCCACCAGATCCTACTCCTTGGCGGACAGGCGAGCGTTCCACTTCCTTACTGGCAATTTGTATGCAATATGTAGGATGCTCTCAAAAAATCCAATTTGAGCGTGCAGCAATGTCAGCCCAAACCTCATATTTTCTGTATTGCACGGCCTCTCCTTTCTAATGACGTTAAATTGTGCCGATGTGGCGCCGCATATATAGCATTTCATGGTGGACTTGGTATGTGTCGCAGCGTTACATACTTTGCCATCCACCATTGCAAAAACTATTTTATGCCTGAAGGATATGTCGTGAATCTTGGTCTTGTCCAGTTCTTTAATTTTATTTTCAATGTTGTATTATATTATTTTAAATTGCGTATTATTTTAAAAATATCTTTTGGTTGTTATTGTTACCAAAAATGTTAGTGTTTGAATAATATATTTCTTTTTATTTAAATATTTTTAGCATAATAACTAGACAAAAAAAAAAAAACAAAGTAAATAAGAAAAAAAAAAAAACGAATAATTTGATGCGCAATTTTAAAAAAACCAAATAATATATTTTTTTTTTAAATTGCGTAGTTTTTTAAAAATATATTGGATGTTATTGCTTACAAACAAAACACAGCTGTTTTGTTCTTCATAAAAGCAACATTAACAGAGCATACGGAATGCGTTGAATCGTATTTTTCATCTATCAAAAAAGAAGAATCAGTGTTATTGTATGTGACAAGTATCATAGAAAAAAGCGTAGAATACGTATACGTATATATACGTATTCGCTTCCTTCTACTTTCGTATGCATCGCATGCGTGTTAAAAAAAGGCCAGTTGTTTTTCATAGCCTAAGATGACAAATTATATTTTATTTTTAATGTTATCGAAAATTATATGCTTGTGTGGTGAATTTCTTTAATAAAAATCTATTTATGTTCACCATCAAACTGCAACTTCTTAAGATTAACCAATGTATTAAAGAAAGAAAAAGGCATGGTACTTCACAAAATTGGTACATTTTGTTTTAAAAGTTGGTAAAATTGAAAGGGCCAATTTTAATCACTGGTAAACAATTTGTTTTTTTTTTTTTTGATATAAAATTTTTAAAAGACAAAAAATATTTGATATTTAAAAGCACAATGGCACACTTATGATTCGATTTTAAATTTGAATTTTCTATGTTTTTTTCTTTAAAAAAGTAGGGAACCTCGAAATGGATCACGCATATATCAATTTCAATCTCAATTTCAAGTCTTTGGACTTACAAATTATCTTTACAGGCTACTCGCTTATATTAAACTTAGTAAATTAGTTTTAAACTCTTCTTTAGAAAAACTAAAATCTAATATAACATTTTCACTTAATTTATTAAACAACGGCTGAGATCTGACAAGAGAATAGTTAGTTTTATGCAATCCAATATCAATATATGGGTACGTTCGTAAATGCATCACTGCGCTGCATTAGAAAAGCAAACTTTTTTTATTGCCGATAAAAAAGTAATTATAATTTTTTTTATTGTGTCTCTATTATTTTTGTGGAGTATTTGACAATTTTTTGGTCCACATCTACTTCATTGATATTTATATAACCATTTGAAATCACTGATTCAGCGCAGTGATGCATTTACGAACGTACCCTATGTATGATACCTAAAAGACCTACAAGAACTTTAAATTTTACTAGTGCTAATAAATTAGGACATTTTATGTTATAATTTATTATACCAAATAAGAACAAAATAGATTGGATCGATTTTCTTTCCTCAAGTGTTTTTATTCGTAAAATATTACATCGATTACTATAGGAATACAATGGGTTATTAACGTCAAAATTCAGCAACAGAGCAAACTTTGTAAATTTATGCTGAACTCTTTCTAACCTGTTTATATGAACTGCATAAAAAAGGATTCCAAATAAAAGAGGCATATTCAAGCGCAGTACAAAATTTTTCTCATTGAAGGGTTTTTGAATTCTTTACTATTCACAATATCACAAAAGCAAGTAAAGAAAACGATTTTTGGATAGTTATATATAACATTATAATGTAATTCAGGTGATTGGTAAAAGTTAGATTATCATCAAACAGTACACCCAAATCCATTACGACATTTACCCGATGCAGTGAGATGGAATTGACAGAATACTTCAGATAAACTAGACATTTTATTTTATGGAAACATAGATACAGGCATTTATCAATATTAAATTGCAGTTTATTTCGAACAGACCAAGCAACGTCTTTTCTAAAGTTTTCTGCAAATGTAAAATATCTGCTAAATATTTAACTCTATGATATATCTATATCTTCAAATCATCAGCATAAATTAAAAATTTCACATCTATAAAGCATGAAGATATACCATTCATGTACAAATTGAAAAGAAAAGGACCTAAACACTTCCTTGAGACACACCAGAAGTTGCAATGTCCGGTATAGAAAAAGATTTATCAGCATTTACATAACAAATGCGGTCCAGTAAATATGAACGCAGCCATTTCAGAAATGTTGAGTTGAATCCAATTTTATTCAATTTAACCAGGAGTATACCATGAGCGATTTTATCAAAATCTATAGACAAATCCATATAAATAGTGTCAACTTTTAATCCTAATTAAAAACTAGATATACAATATTTTGTAAATACTGCTAAGTTCGTAACAGTAGAACGCCCCCGTACAAAACCATGTTGTTCATCAAGTGATGAACAACATATGTCCTGCCAGTGCCAGACAGTAAATATTATGTCATCACGGTTTCTGTTCGCATATGTAGGTGTTTATCGCTCATCAGATTGGGTGAGTGCTGCAGTGTCTCTTCTCCTTAAGCGAGTGTGGCCGCCATAATTTAAAATATTTCGAGCTAATGGATTTGGGTGCAGGTCCAACCTTTTTAAATATTTTACTGCATATTTCGCTATCATAGTTTTTATAAATGGCGCATTGAGATCCTTGTGGATATTTGAGTTTTTGACATACCAGGGAGAGGCTGTTTTTCTGAATAATACAATAACCGTAGCACTAAATTGGCTTTAAGATAGAGTTGTAAAGTAGAAGTTTGCAATCGAGAGTAACAACAGAATTTCTTTCAATAAGCCAAAAAATTTGAATTGCTTTTAGTTTCAATTGTGTTAATTTCGCTTCTATATGGCATTTCCATGGCACTAATTGATTATTGATTTTAATAGGGGGACCTGACTCCCGACGCAAGGTGAATATTATACTCGTATGTACGCATTTTTGCTCATTGACCTTTAACCTCCATTGTTTTAACCACTTTTCCAGTTCAAATATATGATCCTGCAAGTAACGAGATGCTTAAAAAGCTGTATCATCAGCAAATGTTGAAGTTAGAGTGCGGTTATTTGTTGGCATGTCTGAGGTATATATTAAGTATAACAGTGGCCCATGATGCCTCTTTGAGGGACACCAGCGTCATAAATTTCCGATTATGATAAAATTTTACTAATTTCGGCAAATTTACGGGTTCACTTGTAAAGAAATACATTAAAATATATCCCCTATACTTCCCTCCTCGCATTGTACACTTTGCTCTATATCTCTTCTTCTTTTTCTTCTTAATAGAAAACTAATCTCTAATACCCATTAAAATATGTCTCTAATCTTTAGAAGTCGTCACAAACAACCCTGACAGCCACTTAAAACTTTTAAGAGATCTATGGTTTATGCCCTATTCACGTGAATCGGGTCGTAAAGGCAGTACGGGATTTGAACATGTATTTTTAGCTGAGATACGCAATCAAACGGTTCTTGGCCTACACAACTGGGTGTATTTTTGTGAGCAGGAAAGTATGGGCAACTTAGACTATAAAGGCTTCATCGAAAAGGAGACTTTAGAAGAGGTATTTAAAAACTTTAAAAAAACTTAAAAAAATATTGATTTATTTGTATTTGTTTTTTGCAGAACACTCAATATATTGTCACTTTTCGTTCCGATTTTTACAATAGAACTAAACCTTATAACGGCATGTTTGTGGGCACAAGCCCAGAATTAGAATTAAGTTTGTATACCATGTGTTTTGCTTTAAGTCTTGGAAAACCCTGTCATGTGCAATTGGGTCATTTGAAATTTCAGATTATTGCTTATGTTAAAGATGTGGACGGTAAAGAGACAATTGGTTCCGCATTTCCCTCAATAAAGTGAAAATAGTTTTGATATAATAAAGCGTGGAAAGAGAAGCTAAATTCGTATATTAAAATCAATATTTTAAATGTATAAAATAAAATTCATTACTAAATAGAAATAAATTTGAATAGATTGTTTTATTTTTCAATTTTGTACAACTATTTCGATTTTAAGGGCTCTGGAGACTATCAAATAAACCCATCAATCAGTGCATATGTGTTTGTGTAGTTTATTTCAGGCTTTTGCGGAGACGTACAAATAAACACGTCAACCAAAATTTGTATTTAAAAAATCCAAATATTATATTTTTTTCCGTACACACTTCTTCATGACAACAAACACAAAGCAAATACACTTTATTTTTGTAAATCACAACAGGAGACTATCAAATAATCAGCCATAAAATTAAAATCAAAACTTTTTGATTTTCATCAAGCATTGCCGACAACGTGTATGTGTATCTTTATTTGAGAGTGGTCAGGACGCTTTACGTACGCAGAAAAAAATGTTCATTTGTTTTTATCAATTAAAAAAATTGTTTAAAAAATATCTCAATTTAATTAATTAATAATTTAATAATTTAATTAATAATAATTGACTCAAGTATTTTTTTAGTTGAAAGAAATTTAAAAATATAATTTTAATTTAAGTGACATTTTAGCTGTTTTGAAATAAATGTTTAATCAAAATATTAATTAAATATCAAGAAATCTTAATTGATTTTTTTCGTTTAAAATAAAATAATTTAAACTTGTAGAATGGTTGTTGGGAATTGTCAATACCTGAGCTATATTAACTTAAATCAATTAACACATTGTTTGAAACGGCAACGCCTTTAAATCATTTTTTTAATTAAAATAAAAAATATCATTTATTTAAAAAAAAAATATTCAAAATTTTTAATTTTTACTATTTTTAGTAGTCAATGTAATCATTTTGGTAATAGGAGCAAAATCAACAAATTGTTTGATTGATTTTATAAATTTTGTGATTAGAGACAATTTTTAATTTTTTCTTTGTATAAATAAATTTATACTGAAAATGAAAAGCAAGCACAGGTTAACGTTCTTTTCTCGATCTTGGATTTTTTTAGTTACTTTTTCTTAAATTTTTGGTCATGAAAAAATAGATTTCTACAAGAACAATCTTACCGAATCTTTTATACCCTTCACCATAGTTTGATTGGAACAGAACGCTATTCAATGAAAGATTTATGGATGAAAATTAGAATCAGTCGTGATTTTTGCTCATATCTCAGCCATTTGTAGACGAATCTAGGAGAATTTCATTAACAAACTTTTCCGGACTATATGTGATATAACTGTATACCAAGTGAGCCTCTTAATTGTAGCCTTTCCATCTCAACTTGGAGTATGTAGGAAACATAAAAAGGATATTCCACTTTTTAGTGGTGCAGTCAATATCTGGAATTCAGGCGAGTTCAAGTTTACAAATTTCTATGTATCGCAACTAACCAGGCTTATCAAAATTAAAATTAGAAATATACTATCAAATGATGCTCTAGATGCTTAAGAAATATTTTGGAATATTTCGTTTAAATAATTTAATTAATAATGTATTAAATATAAACTTTTAATGCATTTATAAACTTATTCAATAGATATCATGAATTCCCGAGAAATTCAAAAATAAATCCCCTTTACCCGGAAAATGAAAAAATCTGAGAAAAGAAAAGCTCTAATAAAAATTTAAAAAAGTGACATATACTGTAAAGAATTAAAAGAAAAATACAAAAATTAACAAATAGAAATTTTAAAAAAAAGTCGCATCAATTGCAAAATACTAAAAAAAAATTAAACAAACTGAAAAAAATCCAAAAAAAGGTCATGTAAATTTTAAAGATTATTAAAAAAAAATACAAACAATTTTCAAAAATTTATGAGAATCACATAAATGTAAAAAAAAATACATAAAAATTTTAAATATCAAACAAATTAAAAATTATCACAAAAAAACTTAAAAGAAGTCGTATAAATTACAAAGATTAAAAATATAAAAAAATTTCAAAAATATACCAAAGTTTAAAAAATTAAGAAAAATCGAAAAAAAATCACAACAATTTTAAGAAATACATAAAAATTACAAAAATTTAAAAAAAAATCACAATAACTTAAAAAAGTTACATAAATTGCAAAGAAATAAAAAAAACATCACACAAAAATTTACGATTAAATTAGAACAAATTACACAAATTTAAAAAAAATCGTCAAAAGTCATAAAGAATATAAAAAAAATTACAAAAATTTAAAAAAAAACACACAAAAATTTAGAAGTATCATAAAAATTTAAAAATTAAAAAAAAACAAAAACTTGAAGGAAGTCTCATATGCAACATGGATTGTAAAGAGTTTAAAAAATGAAATTAAAAAAACACACAAAAATGTAACAGAGTCACAAAAATGTTCTTTTTGTATTTACACAAAAATTAAAAACAAAATCACAAAAAAGCTTAAAAGAAGTCACATAAATTATAAACAATAACAAAATTTTCAAAAAACACAAAAATTTAAGAAATCAAGAAAGAATTTAAAAGAATCAAAACAAATTTTAAGATTGACACAAATATTAAAAAAAAATCCCAAAAATACAAAAAGGTCACATAAATTGTAAAGAATTAAAAGCACATAGAAAATTTTCAAAAACACACAAAAATTTCAAAACACACATATTAAAAAAATTGGCTAAAATTTCAAAATTTAAAAAAAAAGCCACATAAAAAATATTGCAAAAGTTTAATAAAAACCCAAAAATTTAAGATCACATAAAATTTAAAATTTACATACAAATTATAAAAAATCACAAGAAAAAAACTTAAAGAAGTCACGTAAATTATAAAAATTAAAAAAAAAAACAGCAAAATTTTCAAAATTACACAAAAATTTAAAAAATCAAGAAAGAATTTAAAACAATTTTAAGATTTACACAAAAATTTAAAAAAATCATAAAAATACAAAAAGGTCACATAAACTGTAAAAAATTAAAAAAAAACATAAAAAAATTTCAAAAACACACAAAATTTTAAAACTACACATATTAAAAAAATTGGCAAAAATGTCAAAAAATTACAAAATTTAAAAAAAAAAAACATAAAAAATATTGCAAAAATTTAAAAAAAAACACAAAAATTTAAGATCACATAAAATTTAAAATTTACATAAAAATTAAAAAAAAAATCACAAGAAAAAAAAGCTTAAAAGAAGTCACGTAAATTATAAAAATTAAAAAAAAATAGCAAAATTACACAAAAATTTTAAAAATCAAGAAAGAATTTAAAAGAATCAAAACAATTTTAAGATATATGTGACAGCGCATAGAGAAAGGGACCTAAGGGTAAAAATAAAATCAATTTTCACTTTTTTTTTTAAGTAGACAACATCTGAGCGCGTTTTCAAGGTTGACCACGTGACGTCATGAGATGTGTTGCTTTCAAATGAGACCAATACCAACACGCTCAGTGATGGTACACCAAAGATACACGTATTTAAATCTTAAAAATGGTTTTAAATGCTTTTTACCCAGGTCCCTTTCTATTTTACGCGTCACATATACAAAAATTAAAAAAAAATCATAAAAACAAAAATTGCAAAAATTTAAGATCACATAAAATTTAAAATTTACATAAAAATTAAAAAAAAAATCACAAGAAAAAAAAACTTAAAAGAAGTCATGTAAATTATAAAAATTAAAAAAAAAATAACAAAATTACAAAAGTACACAAAAATTTAAGATTAAAAAAATTTTTAAGAAATTCACATAAATTAAAACAAATCACAAAAATTTTAAAAAAAATCATAAAAACTTAAAAAGTCATATAAATTGTAAAGAATCTAAAAAAATATTACAGAAATCTAAACGAATACATAAAAACCAAGAAAAAATTAAAAGAATCACAAAAATTTTAAAAATACACAAAATTAAAAAATATCACAAAATTTTTCAAAAAGAAAGAATTTAAAAAAACTTACAAAAAATTTGAAAAATACACAAAAATTAGAAAAATCATAAAAAATTAAAAAAAAGTCACAAACATTTTTTTAAATACTTTTGTTTTTAACTTACTTGTCTTAAAAAAACGCTATATTAACATTAGTTATCCACAAATCTTCTGAGAATGATTCGTGGGAATTTACACTTGCATATAACATAAATGCTCTCTAGAGATCCAAAGCAAATGAAACAAAAAAATAAAAAAAGTTGTGTGAGTTGTTTTATCGTTTTGTAACTCACAGTATAACACAATTCAAACGACAGCTGTACAAATAATAACGAAAAAAAAATAGTTAACAGCAGAATTAGCCCAACTGCCGCACATTCTGAGTTTTATTTAAATGAACAAGGTAAGACGGCAGCAATAAAAAAAATAAAATTCAAAATGATCTTAAATAAAAACACGAAATTTTTTAAAACAAACCATTTAGATAAACTGCCAAATAAGTAAAAACAGTTCGAAGATTGAAATAAAAAGAGTGACGTTAGGCAAGACTACAAATTTGTGTAAAAACTATTTTAGTTAAAGTAAACAAACACATAGAATATTAATAATAAATTAAAGTGATTCAAACATTAAATCTATGAAAGAATCTTATTAAACAATTAAATTTTAAAGTGAATTAAAGAAATAAAATCTTATCAAAAATGTCAACCCCAAGTCAACAAACAACTGCGATTGACCCAAACAACAGCAGCACCCCCGCTAGTACCACAACAGTGAAGGATGAAAAATGTGTCAAAATCAAGCGTTTTATATTATTTGGGGTCCTGGTCGCTTTGGCCATTATCGGATGGCATTTGTATGGTGAATAATTACCACTAAAATTCATTAATATTTATCAACTTAAATACAAAGTCATTTTTAATTTTTTTTTTTCTTTTTTGTTTTCACCAGAACATTATACTTATGATCCCTCTACAAAAGATCAGTCTACCCCTACGGAACATGAAATACATGAATTTACCCAAAATGTCTATGATCTGGAAGTAGAACACAATCTGTATTTGACGAAAGTTAATTTTCAGGGTAAAACCAAGGCCTCCTATCGTGATGATCGAGCACCACTGCCGTAAGTAGTTGAGTTAGTAAATTATTACAGAAATTCATGGAAACGTGTGAATTTGTGATCTTAGTTTTTTAAGCTGTTGTAAACGTATACAAACATTTAAAGCGTTTTGTAATTAAATGTTTATTTCTTGTTTAAATTAGGGTATTCGGTTGAAAAAGTTTTTTGATTTGCAGCCAATTTTAGTGGAATCTTAAAATATTTGTAAATTTATTAGTTAATTTCCCGTTAATAATTTTTATTTAGTTATTATAACCAGTGCAAGAAAGTTCATGCATTTAAAAACGCAAAATATGCAAATAAAAACTATGCACTTAAAATGGATTTATTTAACCATAGTACATTCAAGTCTAAACTTAAACTTGTTTGAAAACTGTGACCTACCCAATTTTATTATGACAGCATTATTTATAACGGGCTTAGGCCTACTAAAATTTGACTATGTTTTATATGGAGTCTATGGTAAATTAAAGACCGATCTTCACGAAATTTAACAATATGATTTCCAGTCGCATAAGACGAGTTTGTGCAAAATCTTATATCACTCCATGCATTATTCCGCCATTTATGTTAGTTTTGTAACAAAATAATTAATTTTTTTAGGGTGGTGGTTCCACATTTTGATTCATAGCTCTGATACTACTGAGCCGATTTTGCTGGATTTCAATCCCAAACTGATAACTACAAATAATTTGACACCAAGTTTGTTCTTTTCTTTTGAGTTTTTCGAAAGTGAGTATGTGTTCAACAGATGGACAAGGCTAAGTCGACTTAGAATTATTCAAGGAGCCAGAATATATATATATATATATATATTTTATAGGGTCTTATATGTATAATAAACAATTTGCACACGGAATGATAAACTTAGTAAACCCTCATTTACCACTAGTGATGGTGGAGGGTATAAAAAATCATATACATCAGGTGCGATACCGTACTTTTTGGGCAAAGTTCGTTAAAATCACAGTTTACCAAAATTTCTCTCTCTAAGGGCAAATAAGTCACAGCAAGTTAAACTCTCATTTTGCTTTAAAATGTGTTTAAATCAACAAATTTATAAATCTGTAAACATATAAACCGTCTTTAAACGCATAAAATTGTGCGTTTAAACTTCCATTACAGACCACATGAATTTGACAACATTTATCGTAGTGCTGCCACATGCTATTTTTTAAACTGCATATAATCAGCCATGTCACAGAGTACAATTCCGTTCGGAAACGGAATTCATTCCGTATTTTGGTGCTTCAGAAAATTACAAAAAAACTTTGCGGAATGAAACCATTTTTGTTTTCATGAACGGAATGGAAGTTTTCTGTATCTTAAAGGTCAAAAAATTATTAAAATAAACTTTCCATCAATACACAAATATGTTGTTTTTAATTCCGAACGGAATCAATCCGAACCGAATTGTGCTCTGTGACATCGCTGAGTACATGGGAGACTGATTTACAGCTGTTGAGTTTAAAGTACATATAAATCTAAGGGCCTAATTATGTAAAACGCAACGCAACGCCGAAAACTTCATTGAAAGCAAAAACAAATTGAAAATTTTTTTATAATTTTGTTGTTGCTTTCTTCAGAAATTCATATTGTATATGAAGTGTTTGAAATTGAAAATTTCAACAAAATTATAAAATATTTTTGAATTTGTTTATGCTTTCAATGAAATATTTTGCGTTGCGTTGCGTATTACACAATTAGGCCCTAAGTTTAGTTCAGCTAAACCAGCGTTTAAACATTCACTGCTTTATTACCCATTATCGACAAAAATGTACAAAAGTACGGGAACAATTAAAACCAAATTTCTACCCCAAAAGAATTCGTTAGTGTGAAATATGTTCAAATAAATATGTACATAACCGACACATTATCACGTGTGAATGTAAAATTCAATCATGTTCTTACATTTTTCAACATTTTCTATTATTTTATTTGTTAAAAAAAATTTATTTTAAACATTTTGGTAATACTCGTTTGCAGTTGTTTGTTGTTAATTCGTTGACACAGCTGATTGTTTAACAATATTCCTAATCAGCACAAAGAAAAAGTACGGGCTACTTCGTGCAAGAAGAAGAAGAATATTTTCTCTTCAAAGCCCTCTTACTTTACCAAACTTTGAGTACGGGAACAGTTTTCTGTAACATTGGGATCACACCTTTTAATTATATTTTATTTTATTTGAATTGACAGTTATTTCAAAATTTAAAAAGGTTAATCTCCATTCTTGCACCGTTTGTCGTCGCATGACTTAAGGGTATATTTTTCTCCAATTTCATAAAAATCGGTAAAAAAAAAATATATACAATATTTCGCTATCTTTCCAGATATGTCAAACTTTGAATTTTGACCTTCATGATTTTAGGTTTAATATTTTTCTGTTTTAGTAAGACCTTCAGGGTGTTCTTAAATGATCTGGACTATAATATTCTGAACGGGTTTTACTAAAAATACATAACAGTAAGAAAATTGGGCTCATTTGCCAAAATATGGCCAAAAAATTTGTTTTTCCCGAAACATGCAAAATTTAAATCGCAAGTAAGGAAAAACTATCAAAGGTATTGACATAATATTTTCATATTTTTATTCCCTAATATATTCTCAATAAATCACAATGTGATGATCATAAAATTCTGAAATTTGTTAAACAAAATTTTTGAAAATGGGGGTTTGAAACTGCCGTTAAAATAATTATATTTTTTTTTGTTATACCTGCTACTAGGTTAACTGTATCCTACGAAGACAAAAACTCATATACAAGTAAATACGAGTATATTTTAAGTAAAATATAGCTAATATTCAAATATATCTAAGAGTATGTTAATTGTATTCCTACATTTCGTGTCCAAGTGGCCTGAGACACGTTTATGGCCTGGGGAAAATTTTAATAACTTTAAAATTTTTTAACCAAATTTTGTCTTTTATATATAGTTAGAACGATAATTTCGTACACATTTCGATTATTTTACATTTAATTGCAAAAGTAATTATTTAATGGCATAATTTTTACAAAAACTGAAAAAATAATAAACTTGAGAGGTCTTCCCGATATGTGATCAGCCTAATATTTTGTGAAACAAAGTTTTTTAATGGGAGGAACATTTCTAGGGGAAGTTACGGTTAAATTTGGCAAATATTAAAAACAAGGCGCACCCTACTGTACATATTACTTGTAAAGCGTGATTCATTTCGAGGTTCCTTACCTTTTTAAAGAAAAGAAAACACAGAAAATTCAAAATTAATGGGGAATGTTTATTATCATTTGAAAGAACATTCTTTGGCATTTATTTTTTGGAGATTATGTCTATCAAATGTTGGCCGTTGCTACGTCGCAGATGGTCCATCCGTTGAGTCCAATTTTCGATGACTCGTTCGAGCATTTTGACTGGTAACTAGCGAATGACACGCGTGATGTTTTCCTCCAAGTCCTGAATCGAAGCGGGGTTGTCCGCATAAACTTTGACTTTACATATCCCCACAGGAAAAAGTCTAACGGTGTGATATCACACGATCTTGGTGGCCAATCGACCGGCAAAAACGTGAAATTATGTGCTCACCGATGTTTTCCTTCAATAAATACATTGATTGATGCAACAGGAAAAAGTCTAACGGTGTGATATCACACGATCTTGGTGGCCAATCGACCGGCAAAAACGTGAAATTATGTGCTCACCGATGTTTTCCTTCAATAAATACATTGATTGATGCAATGTGTGGGAAGCCTTACTGAAACCAAATGTCGCCGAGATCACGAGCTTCAATTTCAGGCATCAAATAGTCGGTTATCATGGCACGGTAACGGTCGCCATTGACGGTTACGTTCGCACCGGCATCATTTTTAAAGACATATGGACCGATGATTCCACCGGTCCACAAACCACACCAAACCGTTATTTTTTCTTCGTCCCAAATGCGGCAATTTTGTTTGTTTACATACAAAATTTGCTTCGAAAACGTCGGATCTTCTTGGAAGAGCGAAGCGATGTCGCTTGGGAAGGTTGGAAGGTTGATCGGCTTCGGTTGTTGCACAAGCTGTATGTTGTACGCTTTCAATTTAAGATATCGACGTTAATTGGGCCAAGTCGATCCATACGTCAGTCCGAGTTGCTGCGAACGGCGCCGAATCGACTCTCCACGGTCTTCGTGTACACTCTCAGCTATGGACACTATATTTTCTTTACAGCGTGCTGGACGTGGTCTATTCGGTCGAATATTATCCAAAAATGCATGCTGGGTCTCAAAATGGGTGATGATCTTGGGAATAGTACACTCAGTAGGCCGATTATATTGACCATAAGTTGACCGAAGTGCACGAAACACATTCCTCACAGAACGTGAATTTTCGTAATAAAATTGAACGATTTGTAAACGTTGTTCAGGCGTAAGTCTTTCCATTATGAAATGCCAAACAATACTAAACAAAAAAAACATGACAGCATCACACGACTAACACGTGATCTGTCAAAAAAAGGCTATTGAAAAAAGTATCTCTAATTGAATCAACCATTATATACTACCCCACAGTATTATAAACACTTTTTTCATTTTGAATATTCTTTTTTCAATCTCGATTGAGGGGCGCAGTCTGGGCTGGGGGAATAGACTTTGAATGAACTAGTTCCCTTTATCCCGAATCTACTGTATTTAAAAAAAGTGAATTATCTTCGGTACTAAACATTAAAGAAAATGATCTTAATTTCATTTTAACTATTGTTATTCGTAGCTAATTTAGGCAAATTAAAGTTTTTTGGGCAATCTTCAGTAGACGGCTTCCATCTATTATATAAATTGAAATCTTAAATGAACTGATATACTGATATAGATTTTTATAAAAGACTGATGATAACAAAATTCCACAGTGAATTTTTTTTTGTAATATAAAAGTAATCAAGCTAAATTTCGTTTACGGTTTTCTGCTGGTTTTTTTGTAGTGTGAAATTTTCGAAAAAAAAATATTTTTTGGGATTTATCTACATTTCGGTACTTAACCGAACTTGCTCCTTTTTAATGACTAAGAGAACTAAAAGCATACTGCCACTAAAAAGGCTCTTTTTGCATTAAGTATTTCGGAATCAAGCGTGATTTGAACAGATGGACATGGCTAAATCGACTCAGAGTTTTTTAAAACAGAAAAAATTATTAAATTTCTCCTATCAACAAATTTGTTCTAAATTCATAATATCAAGCAAACAAGTTGTTGATTTTGCACCTATTACCAAAATGATTATGAACAATTCTACATGTTTAAATTATTTTATTTTAAACGGAAAAAGTCAATTAAGATTTTTTGTTATTTAATTAAAATTTTAATTGAAAATTTATTTCAAAACAACTAAAATGTTAATTAAATCAAGATTAAATTTTTAATTTTCATTCAACAAAAAAAATTATTGATTCAATTATCACATTAATTAAATTAAAATACTTTTTTAACCATTTTTTTAATTGATTTTCTGTGAAGATATCAGCTATAAAATAATTGTTTGGACTTAAGCTACGAGTATGTTCTCACCTATTAAATATTTGACGTCCTACCACGAGTTTTATAAAAAAAATAGTTTGCTTTTGAAAAACGTTTGCTGTACGAAACATAATTTAACAGTTCCTTAATTGAATTATACAATTATCTGCTTACAAATAAAGATAAAGAAGTCAATAAAAATTGTTAAAAATAAAGCTAAAGTTTGATCAATTTGCTGGTCATGCTTTTTTTGTATTTATTCGTCCAATATTTCTTGGCTCTGGACATACCCTTAGGGGAATATTGCTTGGTGTTACACAGAGAATGAAAAACTCAATATGCTCTCATTTCTAGTGGTAGAGTGCACGAAAATTATTAAAATTATTCAATTTAAGACTCGTTTCGTTTTCTAATACCACATTTTGTTATTATATTTTTCTAATAAATGTCCTTCTAAAGTTTCCTAGAGGTGAATAATAATACGCTTACCTTGGATAATTCTAAAACGATAGCATTAATGCGTCGTTTATTCGATAACTATGATTTGGATACGCACGCTATTGAGCAGGTTACACCCGATGAGGAGCAGGAAGAGCTGGATTTTCTGAAAGCTGTTCTCGATACACCGATTATGAAGAAAACAATGAAGTTCTTGGAATTTAAAGGTAAGATTAAGGTTAATTTGTAATTATGACATAAATGCAACATTTTTGCCCGTATAAGTTGCTTATAAATTGTTGGTAACAATGTTTGGAATTAGTATCATTTAACTAGTTTTGTGCAGAAAAAATTATTAACACTAACTTCTGAATAACTCCGAATTGTTAAAATAGCTGAAAAGCTTGTAACGAATTTGTAGGTCAAATTCGTCAGTTAAAAATAACTGAAATAAGATTTGCTGATATTAGGGATGGGCAAATTTAAAAAATATATCGATATATATCGTATCGATATTTTTTAAGAGTATCGATATTTATTAATTAAAAATATCGATATATCGATGTATCGAACGTATTAAGCTGAAATTATGACCAAATTTAAAAACTTAATATGCCAATACATATTTACATATGTACAAACATTACACGTATTCCATTCTAATTTTTTATTGTTTGTTTTAATTTCAAATTTACTGCCTGTCGCTCGATTTCGAACGAAACTTCCATTCGCTTAACTTTTATTTAAAACAAAAAACAATTTTAAAATTTAGTTTTCAAGGTAAGTTATGCGAACGAAGTTTTCGTTTGAAATCGAGGTACCGGCAGTTAATTCTACAATAAAAAAAAATTTAAAAAAAGAGTAAAGAATACAAAAAAAATTTTATTTATTCGCCATATAAAATCTGAAAAAAAAAAATTAATTGGGATTATATAATGCCAGATTATATACTGCCGGTAAACGAAACTTGTGTCGCATACAATGCAAGTAAACCTGCGATCGGCAAAATCAGGGCGCCGCGTTTTCTCTTTTATGCTGTTTTGTTACGTACATATGGTCAACGCTGCCTTTTTTGGTTATTTCTAAAGAAAATTGGCTATTTTTTTTTTCAATGTGAAGATTTGAATATTTTTTTTCATTTTGGTTACTTTTTTCTAAAAAATAAAATAAGTACCCAATAAAAAAAACTTGTGTTTTTTGAAGCACTTAATAGAAAAAGCGCATAATTCAGCGCTTCAATAAGAGAGCTCTTATACAGCAGTAAATGATTACGAAAAATATATGCTGTTTTAGTCCTGACAACGAAGAAGATTTTAAAGCGAAAAAAAAAATAAATATATATTATGGCTTACGAAAATGATTGAAGAAAGGCATATAAACCATTATAAGCCAAACATTAATGAATATGTTTATATAGTTAGCCCTTAAAAAATCACTTTAGGAGTGCTTTGTTTGCATGTTTTATTAGGTTAAAAGAAGCGCTTATAATCCTCAGCAGAAAATAATCCTCCAAACCAGGAACACCCCATACAAAAATCAGGCATCCCATCAGCAGGTTTGAAGCGATTTGAGGTATGAATTCATACATAAAACCTGCTCCTTTTGGAGCATATTTTTTACTGGGTATGAATATGTTTTTCTTGATACACTTTCAATTTACGTTTTTTAAAATATTTAACCTTTTTATTTACATTAGGGGTCCATTCGAAGGAAATTATATACGAATTCAAACAATGTGCACTTTGCACTACGATTTTCTCGTTAATTGATTAAAATTTTTTTTTTTTTTTTTTTTTTTTTTCGTTATTTATTTATTGAATCTTCATATATTTAATATGAACTAACAATAATTTATCAAATCTTAACCTAATACTTTATTTATGTCCTGCCAGTGCCAGACAAAAATTTTCTTCATCACGGGTTCTGTTCACTTATATAGGTGTTTATCTCTCATGTAGTTGGGTAAGTGCTGCAGTGTCTCTTCTCCTTAAGCGAGTGTGGCCGCCATGATTTAAAATATTTCGAGCTAAAGGATTTGGGTGTTGTTCAAGTCTTTTTAAATATTTTACTGCATATTTTGTAATCATAGTTTTTACTAATGGCACGTTGAGATCCTTATGAATGTTTGAGTTTTTAACATACCAGGGGGCGGCTGTGATTATACGAAGAAGTTTATTTTGGCGCCTTTGAATTTTTTCGATATTAGAGGCCGAGGCAGTGCCCCATAGTTGAATACCGTAGCACCAGATGGGCTTTAAAATAGAGTTGTAAAGTAGAAGCTTGCAATCGAGTCTAAGAACAGAATTTCTTCCAATAAGCCAATTAATTTGGATGGCTTTTAGTTTCATTTGAGTTAATTTTGCCTCTATATGGCATTTCCACGTTAATCGCCGATCCAGATGTATACCGAGATATTTTACATGCGAATGTTGAGGAATAATTTGATTATTGATTGTAATAGGGGGGCAAGATTCCCTGCGCAGGGTGAATGTTATATGTACGCATTTTTGCTCATTGACCATTATCCTCCATTGTCTTAGCCATATTTCTAGTTGAAATATATGATGCTGTAGGTAACGAGATGCTTCATAACGGTTTTCGTGGACGCTTAGAAAAGCTGTGTCGTCTGCAAATGTTGAAGTTTGGGTGTAGTTGTTTGTTGGCATGTCCGAAGTATAAATTAAGTATAATAGAGGGCCCAGGATGCTGCCCTGTGGGACTCCAGCGCCAATCGGCTGAGGTGAACTTAAGAAATTTCCTTCTTTAATAATAAATTGACGACCGACTAAGTAGCTTTCTAACAGTTTGTGTGTGTTTGCTGGTAAATTTTGCTTCAATTTGTGTAATAAGCCTTCATGCCAGACTTTGTCAAAAGCTTGCGAAACATCGATGAAGAGTGCTGAGCAATATTTTTTTTCTTCAAATGTTTTTCTTATGACATTTACTATTCGATGAGCTTGTTCAATTGTGCTGTGTTTTCTTCTAAATCCGAATTGATGGTTTGGAATACATCTATTTTCACTTAAAATCGGTGTTAATTTTTAAACTAATAATTTCTCAAATAGCTTTGACATATTTGATAATAAGCTAATAGGCCTATAAGACTCAACTTTCGTATGATCTTTACCTGGCTTTGGTATCATGGTAACTAAGGAAACCTTCCATTTTTGAGGAATGTATTCAAGGCGTAAAATAGCATTAAAAATAAAAAGAATAATTTTCTTTGCTACGCGAGGTAGCTCTAATAGCATTTTATTGCTGATCTTATCAATGCCAGGTGCCTTCTTAGTGTTTAAGTCACATATAACCTTTTCGATTTCTCTCATCTCAAATCTTAGGGGAATAGCTGCTCTAGCAGCAACAGGTGGTAAATCGACCGCAATATTGTGAGATATATTAGGTGTAAATACGTTTTTCAAGTGACTTACAAACAGATTTCCTTTTTCAACATCATTTCTTGCCCAACTTCCATTCAAGTTTCTTAATGGTGGTTTAGAGACAACTGGCCTTTTGAGGTTTCTAGCTGCACGCCATAATGAGTAGTCCGATTGTGGAGTTGCATCAAGTTCCTTAAGATATTTTTCCAGAGAAGCCGTTTTCTGAGTCTGCAATAACTTTCTTAATCTTTTTGTACACTCTTTTAGCAACTTCTTAAGTTGAGGAGATCTGTGCAATTGCCACTCTCTTCGTGCCCTCCTTTTTTCAGACAAGAGACGCTCGACATCTGTGGAATATATTTTAATAGTTTTTGTTTTTTTGGGGGCAATATTGGAATGTTGAACAGCTAGTTTCAGAAAACTGTCAAAATTATCAATAGAGCGATCTACATACTCCGGTGTACTGAGCGGAATATTTTCTGTGCAATGGGCACTGAGATATTTTTTATATTTTAACCAATTTATTTGTGTGGCTGACGTCGCTAGGTAACCAGTCGGAGATACAATTCTATTGGGGTTCATTATAGTAACAATTGTAGGTGTGTGGTCGGAAGATAATTCTAGGGAAGCTTCAACGTGAATCGTTTCTGTGGGGATGTTTTTAACCACGCCAAAATCGATGACATCTGGAATTTTTTGCGGGTCAGCAGGCCAATATGTTGGTTGGCCGCTCGCGACAACATTTAAATTCATTTTAGAGATTGTATTAAACAAAACACGACCCTTTGGTGTTATTAGTCGTGACCCCCAGAAGGTATGTTTAGCGTTATAATCGCCAGCGGCCAGGAAACAGGGTCCTAGTGATTTATAATATTCACAATATTGGCTTTCTGATATTGAAAATCTAGGTGGAGAGTATAAAGATGAGATTACAATGCTACGATTCAGCTCTTCAACACAAATGTTCGTTGCTTGGAGATAATCCTCACGATGATCACACATTAGGTAGTGTTTGACTCGATTTTTTATCAAAATGGCAGAACCACCACAAGCTCTATCTCGAGGGTCCTTGGTATCATATAGTATATAACCATTGATGTTAAACGTATTTCTTGAGGTCAAATGAGTTTCAGAAACCATCATGACATCAATTTGTTTATTTTTAAGAAAGTATTCTAATTCATTTTTATGTTGGCGGATGCCGTTCGCGTTCCAAAAACAGATTTTTAAACAGTTCATGGCTTGTTAAGTACAGATTGCAATAACATCGATTGCATTCTAAGAATTTCCTGCATCATATTACCCATTGTGTTCGTAAAATTAGTTACTGTTTGCACTAATGTTTCCATGGTTTTTTCTAGACGACTTAAATTTGAAACTGGAGTTTCATCATTACTTGGCGCAGCACCTTGCGTTGGCGCATGGTTTGATTTTACGACGTTAGCATAAGAGGTTCTGTTATTACTAGGCTGCGGGGCCTGAATGTCACCAGTGCTTACTTGATTTGTTACCTGCATTTGAGGGGGATTAGTTTTCGGTCCAACTGACTGCTTGACGATGGTATATACAGGGCATCCTCTATAATTGGCAGTGTGATTACCGCCACAGTTGCTACATTTTTTTACGTTGGGGTCGGTTTTAGACTTATCGCAAAGATCTGTACCATGTAATTCACCACATACTACGCAAACAGGGGGTAAATAGCAATATGCCTTAGTATGACCATATTCTTGACAGTTTAAACACTGAACGGGACCATTTCTTTTGTGTGGCTCTTCTATAGTTACTCTTCTATAGAGAATATATTTCAAATTGTAAATAGGGTGCGTTTCATTTTTTTTAAGCTTTACGTCGCCGGGTTCAAACTCCACTCGAAAAAGTGGTTGGGGGTTTTTTTCTCTATTTTTTATATTTACTACATGTTTTATTTTGAAGCCTTTTTCTTCGAGGAATGTTTTTACCTCTTCTGGGTCCACACATGAGTCAATTCCCTTAATCACTACCTGGAGACCTTTACTGCTTTTCAGTTGGTATGTATAAAAGTTTTTTTTAAGTACTTCAAATTTGTTTATAATTTTGCGAAAATCATTCTCATTATTGACTTGTATTTTTGTCTCGTTTATACTACCACGCTTGATAGCAGCTACGTAAAACGAATTTTCACCTATCACCGATATCAAACTCTTTATGAGCTCATTTGAGTTTTGCTCCCTAAGATATATCGGGGGAGGCTTGGACGATTTTATGACGTTTGGTGCTTCAGAGGATTCATCCTCCAGAATTGCAAATCGATTTTGAGAATTTATTTTATCAAAAGATGGTACTTTTGAGGCCGAAGCAACTGCTGCAGAGGTAGGGCTGCGACCCCGTTTAAGCACTGTTATGTACCTGTCCATACCAACTTGTACTTGAGGCTTTTGACCACTTTTTACTTGTGGAGCTGAGTTTTCCATCATGCCTGATTTGAGGGTAATATTTTCATCACTTATTAAAATCGTTTTTTCCGCTGAGGCACCGCTTGCAGGTTTTATATTTTTTATTGTATTAATATCAACCGTATTATTAGACACCGAAGGTGATACTGAGTTTACTATTATGCCTGATTGGGGGTTAATATTTACATCACTTATTAAAATTGTTTTTGCTGTTGAGGCAACGCTAGCAGGTTTTGTATTTGTTATTGTATCAACCGTGTTATTAAATACAGACGGCGAGAGGGATCGCGTACGAGTAATAGGTTTAGCCGTTAGGTATTTGCTATCATCGATTCTTTTTTTTATTTCTGTATTTTTTTCGCTAACACTCACTGTGATATATTGATTAAAATGAACAGAAGTTCTTTTATACTTTATCGTTAATAAAAAATCCCTTTCAAAACAGATATTTTTTAGGATTTTTGTTAAGAAAAAAATTGCCAAATGTGATTTTAATATTATAAACTGCCATGTTCTGAAATGGAAATCAAATGAACTTTTATTGATGGAGATTTTCAATAAAATTTTTAAATGAGCATAGTTTTTCCTGACTTTAAGAGTTTACTACTCTTAAGTGATACTTAAAGTAGAAAGTGCATATATCACGCGGAATCGATTTCAGAACATGACTGAAAAAGTACACAAAGTAGTTTTAGTGCTTCTAAAAACTTGAATATAAGTATAATCTTCTAAATTTTCTTTATTTTCATTAGTATATATTAATATACTGAAATACACATAGGAATTTTAGTGATTTTTCAAAATAAATTGATATATAATTTATAATTTTAGAACTTATGAAATTTACTGTAAGAAATTTGAATGTTGTTTAAATAATAATTTGGCAATATGTTTAATTTATAACAAAACAACCTTTGACTGTCAGTCATTTTCACCCTTAAATTTATGTTCTGAAATACGAATTTGTTTATATTCCTCATAATATAAAACAATGCTTCACAAAATATTTCAAATAGAACAATTTTGAAACAGTAATATAACAATTATATTTTTAAAATACAACTTACAAACAAGAGATACCCATTTAATTGATATTTTAGGTATATATAAATTGGAATGAATGTAGTCACAAAAAATGCATTTCCCATATCGCCAACACCTTCCAACTTCGTCAAAACAATCGCCATATCGCCAAAGGTAAATGTTCACCGCCAAAAGAATTTAAAAATCACCACATTTTACAACCCTGCCACTGACAGTTGAAAAGCGAAAATACTTTAATATTTTCCTTTTTTTATTTATAACTGTGAAGTACAAATTTCGTATATTGTAAAGGACATATTCAAAAAAATTAAATTTATTAACTTTCAATATACTGGATTTTGTATGGAATTTCGACGTCTTAAAAAATAAAAATATATTTTATGAAAAAGGTCTCAAATAAATAAAAACTTTTAAGTTGAGTTTTTCGTTATGTTTTTAATATGTACAAGAATTATATTTCTTGTTTTGTTTTCTTAATTTGTAATATATATTTTGCTATTGAATGCAATTACAATGCAACTTAAAATAAATTTTAATGTTTCTCTCAATAAACAAAAGGTTTTTCTAATTTGGTTATATTTTTTCACATTTGGTAACTTTTTCAAACATTATGGTTGTAAAAATGTTGTTAGTCGTGGCAGCACTGCACATGGTACAACATTAACAACAAATACATATAAAATACATACAACAAATACATATAAAATACATACAACGCATACAATCGCAAAATGTAATAGTATAGGTTGCCGATCGCAGAAGTAAACTGTGCAATATTTTATTTTAAATATTAGAACATGCTTTTTTTGTTAACATTCCATCTTTCTTTAGTATATTGTTGATAATACGCCATAATTAAGGCGATTCTTTGCATAATTCTAGGAACCCTTTCTAGAATATTTTTTCCTCGCTTATTTTTTTGTTGTCATCTCTTAAAAAAACGAGACAAAAGTGAACTGTGTAATCTATGAAAATGTACAATGGAAGAGCGTCGTTATTTTCTTAATAATAGTTAAAAAAAACATATGATGCAATTCTTAAAAAACAGCAGTATTGTAAGCAGTTGAGCAACGGTTAAAATGTTGAATTTTATTATAAAGAGGTCTTAAAAATATCGAATTCAATCGTCGTAAATAAATATCGATGTATCGATATATGGGCATTTTTAATATCGGCGATATATATCAATTACAATTTTTTTAAATATCGATATTTTGATATATCGATATTTATTGCCCATCCCTAGCTGATATTGTTAAGTAGTTTGATTCTTTGCCGGTTAAAACAAAAGCAAAAACTATTAAATTTTATGGAATATGCTGTTTAATAAATCAACATATAAAGATTAGTAAATAAAGGTACAATTCATTTATTTTAAATGAAATGTAAATGTTCCGTTTTTTTAATAAATTTTCAGTTGTTCAAAATGAATTTTCCTTTGAATTACATAATAATTTGACTGTTAAAAAAAAAAAGTTTTTTGGATGAATGTCCTTTACATTCATAACACAAGGCAACAAAATCGAAAAAATGTTAAAGGCTTGAAAAACCACTATACAATTTTGATGTATTGTGGTTCCAGTAGTACAAATATGGTCCAAATTTTAAATTCTATGGAGAGGTTTTTTTTAAAAAAATTTTTATAGTAAAATTGTAAATTTTTTTAGACGTTTCTTCACATAATTAATGACAACTCAAAAAGTGTTAGTCCGATATTATTATAATAAATTTAGAAAAATTTAACTTTACATAGCCTTTAAACCGTTTATACATCGCGTTTCAATCGGCCCACTATTTTCGGAGTTATAAGAAAAAATTGAAGCCAAAACTATATTTTTTACGTAAAAATGGCAAATGTTTTTGATTTAAAAAAATCATGAAAAATCGAAAACGGCAAAAATTGTGCAGATTTATTGTTTTATCACAAAGCCATATGTAAAAGCAACAAAATAAGATATCGGTCATAAAAATTGATTGATAATTATTCACAATTAAGTGAATTCGCTCATTTTCACAAAATTTTAGTTTTTTTCTCGATATACATAAAATTGAGTAATTAATGTTCTTCTTTCGATTTATTGAATTTTGAAAACATGCTATGTACAAGTTTCACATCGAAAATGCATTACATAGTAACATTCATGTATTTTTTTTGGCAAAACCCTACCTACAATACTGTTTCTATTCTTCGGAAAAACATTTGAATTGGATAAGTTTAAATGTATTAAACAGTAGAAAATTTATATTTTATTATTTAAATCTATAATAAGAAATTAAATAAGAAAATAAATAAATAATTATTATAAACTACAAACTCTGGAATTTTCTTTTATACGATTTTCTACAATTGTTGAATAACGAAGTGTTACTCTGAATACTCCAGCAAAAATCACCCATCATGTGTGCATCCCAGCGACCCTGGTATCGTTCCTCCATTGTCCGGATATCTTGGTGGAATCGTTCGCCCTGCTCCTCACTCAAGTCTCCTAGATTTTCAGGAAAGCGATCGAAGTGACTGTGCAGGTAATGTACTTTGATGCTCATGTTGCATCCAAGATTCTGGAAGTGAGTTAACATCTCTTCAACGTGCGTAACGTAATCATCACCCTTGTTATTTCCTAAGAAATTTTGAATAACCCATATAATCGAATCCCATGCATTTTTCTCAATTTCTGACATTGAACTGCCAAAATCAATATCTTTGACCAATTTGCGAATTTGTGGGCCATTAAATATGCCTGCTTTCAGCTTTTCAATACTCAAATTAGGAAACTTCCTTGAAATATACTGGAAACATTCACTATCTTTGTTAAGTGCTGCTGTCCCATAAACATAAAAAGCAAGGGTATTTGCCGGGACGCAAGTAATTCCGAAGACCTTTTTGACAATCCAAGGTCTCTAATTACATCATTAAGTTGGTCTTGATTCAATGGTCTCGGCGAGAAATTTTTGTGTGGGATTAACTCGTCATTTTCAGATGTAGATAGCAGTGCTGAATTTGAACTTTCTGATTTGGAACACATACTTGAGGTTAAGTGTCCTGGTGAAGATGAAAGCACTTGACTAGAGCTTGGACCCTGATCTTCAGCATATTTCATTTCTGGTGAATGTAGAACTGCAAGTGTAAACCCATCAGCAGACCTCGTGGGGTAAGACCATCGCATATGTTTTCCGAAGCCGGTTTTTGTACTTTAACAAAAATAACAATCGGATTCGTGGCTCGCTGTTTCTCTCCATAGCATAGGCTGCGAAATTTCCAAGCGTCGTCTGTAAAATGAAAAAAATTTCAAAATTTAATTAAGAAATACTTTAAGTATGAAATATTCCAAATGTATTAACCTATACTTACTTTACGTTAGAAAACCTCATAGATAAATTCAATCGACATGAAATACATATGGTACTGGGTGTCCAATGCTGGTTCAAATTGTGCGGATATATATTATAACAATCTTCATATGACTTTTGCAATGAAGTTAGGAAGCAGTTACGTTTTTCTCGGTGATATATTGGCCGCACACATAACAAAATGAATCCGGATTGTTTTTACATAAAAATGTTCTGGCTTTCTTGCTCATTTTTAATAATACTTGTAAGCTAATTGACTCTTTATGTAGGGATAAAATGATGTTTCCGTTATCGCAAACAATTCTTAAATAAAGTAAAATGGCTCAAGTAGCTCTTATAAATACTGATACTATAATTTGGGATAACCCTTCATGTGGGTACAGTTTGTGTGTACTGCAAATTTGTTTCTTATTCCCAAGAATCATAAAAAACATTATGGAATGTTATGCAAAAAAATCATCCGTTACAGGTAGTCAACGGAAAAAAGAGCATTGCAGCGTGCACGCACATTTATGAGTTTGCTACCGCAATCGTAAAACAATCCGGGTCGTATAATGCACCTGTGTTTCTGTGTTCTGCATTTTCATTATACCATTTTCTACAGTGCTTGTAAATATGCGACAGCTTCAATTAATTGTAATTAAAAACCTTAACCATGCACCGATTTTCATGATCCATGTCTTTTTTAATTCACATGATATGTAGCTTTACTACAAATAAATAAAATATAATACCATTTGCCGTTTTCGATTTTTTCCAGATTTTTTTCTTCCGAAAAAAATTTTTTTTTACCAATTTTTTTATTTTTTGGCTAACAATTTGTTTCATAACTTCGAAACTATTGATCGCATTAAAAATATTTGTATACATCATTTAAAGATATTGTAAATCATGATTTATGTAGATTTGTTTTAACAAAATCGGACAAGTTGTTTTTGAGTTATGATAATATAAGTGGAGAAATGTCTCAAAATATTGACAATTTTACTTAAAAATTATTTTAAAAAAAAGTTATCCATAGAATTGAAAAATGTTACAATTTTTGTACTTAGGTAGCCATGCTGCGTCAAATCTATATAGTAGTTATTCAAGCCCTTTTTTGCTGTTGACCTGTGTAATCATTTGTAAGTTTTTTGCTCATAATCGAACAAATAGTTATCAAGTTATGATTAAATGTATTAGCATAATCGCCTTATTTCGGGCGAAATATTAGTCCAGCCCATAAAAAACACTGTTCTTTCTGTCCATTATACTGAAGTTTTAACTTTAAGATTTGTGTGTATATTTTTGACCAAATTGATATTTTTAAGTTAGCGATTCTTTTAAATTTTATATAATATTTTGCGATTTTCCTATTTTTCGAATTTTGGGAAATGTTTTTGATTAAATTTACAAATTTGCTATTAGCATTTTTTTCTTGCCGATTTTGTAATTATTTAGGTCAGCTTTTAATTTCGGTCTGTTTTCCCATAGGAATATAAACAAATCTTCTTTATTTAAGCGTACAAGGTACATTTTTGGATTATGGTATTGATGGTTTTGTATTTAAAGACATTTTTACTTTTATCTTAAACTTAATTATTTTTTAACTTTGAACTTATTTATTTAATACTAACTAGGGTATTCATACGGTTAAGTGATCGAAGTATTTAAAATTGGATATATTCGATTAACGATTAAACCGGTTAATTTCAGTTGATTAACCGATGTAACAATATTTTAAATTATTTGTAGTAGTATAACATATTTTTTTGTGTTCTTATTTAGTTGTTTCGTCTCATACAGCAAAAGTATGTGTTTAAAAAATATTTTTCAAACAAACAAAGAAGGTATTCAGTGATCTTCATTTTAAATAAGTGTTTGCTGTCAACAGCTTGTTTCACGAACTTCTTATATCAGGTGGTTAAATTTTAAGGGCCGATGTTGATTTTGAATAAAACACAAATTATTTAGGAACTTTTTGTCATTCCTTTTAATTATGATAATATTGGTATGGTTCAATTATGTATGGAACAAAATATCGGCCAAAGGGCATCGGCGGCCCACCTCCATCCAATGAACCAAATTTTCGATTACGCTGAGGCATAATTTAGGTTCTATGCCACTAATGAATTATCGCATCATTTAGCTCTTGAATTTTTACTGGCTTATCGACGTACACCTTTTCTTTCAAATAACCCCAAAGAAAGAAGTCTAACGGTGTCAAATCACATGATCATGGCGGCCAATTGACATCGCCACCACTTGAGATAACACGGCCATTGAATTTGTCGCGCAGAAGAGTAATTGTTTCGTTAGCTGTGTGGCAAGTGAACCATCCTGTTGAAACCACATATCGCCCACATCCATATCCTCCAATTGGGGCCTCCAAAGTCACTACCTGACCGGCCTCATTTTGGAACAAATACGCCCCGATGATGCCGCCAGCCTATAAACCGCACCAAACAGTCACTTTTTGTGGGTGTATTGGTTTTTCGACAACCACTCTTCGATTATCATTCGCCCAAATGCGCCAATTCTGCTTATTGACGAATCCACTGAGGTGAAAATGTGTCTCATCACTGAAGATGATTTTCACGATATGCATTTTTATCTGAACGCCCATTTTCATAATAAACCAGAATAACTTTAACGCGTTGCTCGATTGTGTATCTTTCCATTGTTCAAATTGAGTTAGTCTGAAATTGAGAAATGTCAAATGAAATGCAGAAAAAAATTTGACTTTTATCGGCTATTAAAATTTTACAACCCGTTATTTATAGTACTTTTCGCTTATAATCAAATCCTGTTGTTGCAGCCAAGTCGTTGACTATATCGCTAATGTGACAATAAGACTAATTAAATCATATAACCGAATTCGAATATAATAAATTTTTGTGATTGTAGAAAACAAAAAAATCATATTTATTACACCAGCGGCAGGCTTATGGATACTGTATAAAAAGATAGCTCAAATAGAAAAAAAATAATTTATCCCTGATATTAAGAAGAAACCCAATTTCTTTTCGAGTAGAGAGTCGATGATAAAAATTAAGCGATTTAATTAGAAGTTCTTTTATATGATTTGTGTCTTCGAAAGCTAAAATCAACTTGTTACATGTTGCTAATGTCACTATAACGCTAGTAATTTGCTTTACTTGAGTCTTTGCAAGCCCCTGATAGATGGAACACATAAATGCCAAATAAAGATAAAATGGACTATATCGCTAATGTGACTAAAAACGGTATTGACTATAAACATAAAGTACTGTATGTGTTTAGTTATTTGTTTCTACTGCTTCGAAACAATAAGAAGTGTTTAAAATTTAAAAAAAAAATTAAAACAGGACTCTAATGGCATAACGGAAGATTTTATATGTTACGAGAAATCCAGGAAAAGGACTGACAAATTATATATTCTGGATTATGCGCTGCTTTCGATTTCGCCAACATCTATGATAAATGAATGAATTTTTTACAAGTCAAGTTTTATCAAAACTAAAGAAAACAATCGCATAAATCCTTAACATTCAAACTAAATTATTTGTCTAAAAGATTATTTTATAAGATCACATTAAACCGTTGAAATAACTAATAAAATGATCTCACAGTTTATTTCTTAATTAATACATTTATGAATTATTTTTTTGTTTCGTCGTTTTAGTTCAAGAATTGTTATGTTTGTCATGTTTGTCATGTTATTGTTGTTTTTTTACTAATAAACTCTAAAAATAAATAAATAATGCATTTGAATTTATTGAAATTACTTAATTTATAAAAAAAAAACTTTATTAATCGGTTAACCGATTAATTACAAAATTAACCGATTATTAACCCATTAAACTAAAACCTCGGTTAACTAAAAGAACGATTAACCGATTAAAGCAAAAGCCCGATTAAATATATACCCTAATACTAGCGGATACCTGGCCCAACGCTTCGCTCCCCTCGAAGTCCCATTTTTGAAAAAAATTCAAAGCTTATGTGTATCTAAAGAGGGATCGATCTATCTTTTAAATATTATTAAAATCGGTTAGATTGTTTCACAGAGGCAAAAGTCCCCCCCTCCTACCACCCTCGTGGTCCTAGTTTTAAAGAAATATATAGCCTTAAACCATCTTCACATAATTGGCTTTCTAGCGAAAATGGTTTGGAGCACATCAGTTAGTTGGTTTCAGAGTCTATAACAGTAAGACTTTTTTCTGGCTTAGGAGCAATTTTTTTTATACATATTACACAGGGTCTCCACCTGAGATAATATCTGATATAATATCTGAGAGAACGTCGACAGAATGAGAGAATACATTTATTCATGTTAATCTTATTATTAAACAAGGGGAACACGTATCTTATTAGATTTCATAATCGAGTGATTCTCGAACAGTAAACTTGTATCGTTTTTATTCTTTTTTTTTACTTAGTTGTGTGATTTGTTAGTTTAAAATATAGTTTTTTCAACACTTTTCACAATATTGGCACTATTTGCATTAATAAGTTACACATTTTAATAATAGTTGCTTATTATTGTTTTATATGTGTGTATGTATGTGTATTCTTGACAGCTCATCTTATAAGATAGTTGTTATAATATTTCTTATAACAACTGTCTCATAATATTTATTAAAATAATAATACTAACACTATTTCAGAGTTCACACGTAAGATAATACTCTATGCGATTGAATTTGACGTTTGCTGATATAAAAATCTTATATCTTATTTCAAGTGGAGACCTTGTGTTAAGGAAATTATCCATTTTGTCTGTTCTTATTTTAGCCGTGTTCGATCTAGATAATATGATTTTTTAAATATTTCAGTTTCTAAAGTATTTCAGAAAATTTGTTGATTTTTTTGGTTTGCGATTTGAGCACTTTTTTGTACAGGCTGTTTTAAATTTCTTATATATTTTTTCAAAAGTTTTTAATTAATGTTTTTCCCCTTGATTTTCTTATATATTTTAATTTCGGATAAGAAGAATGCTACGTTGAGATACCATTTTTAAGTTGTTTCTGAAAAGATAAAATATGCTTATGTTGATTAGCCTTTATCTATTAAGTGGTTCGAAGGACCACTGGAAATTATTTTGAAAAATGACAGGCATACAAATCCCGCTTATTTTTTTTTCAATTAAATCATTCATCAAAAGAAATATCAGTTTTAATAAAAAAATAAATCAAGGATATTAAACGTTTACTTATATCAACAGCATAACTATTAATATTGATATTTGATACTATTAATTTGTTTACTGGTGCAAATCTAATTCATTTTTCAATTAATATAACAAATTTTTTTATTGAAATAAATTTTTAATTTTTTCTGTTTTAAGGTTCATTTTTGAAATGTAAAAGTTTTTCGCAGGACTAGCGTTTGTAACAAATAAATTTAAATCGAAATTTTTTTGGTTTCTAGAAAAATTTTTGTAATAATTATGGCCAAACAATAATATTACAATGTATTTTTTTAATCCAAATTTTTTTATTTTAATCAGGCTTAAGTTCATCAAATTTAATTTTATTGTAAAATTTTGTCTTTAATTGTAAAATCCTCAATACGAAGAACAGAACTTTTAACTAGAAATATGACGTCCTTGTATGTTAAGACTCATTAAGCTTATTATTTAAGGTAGTAATCAAAAATTATACTTGAAACACTTTTCAAACCTTTTCTACCCACCAGATTCGAAGGATCATAAGCTTATTGAAGACAATCAATTTATATCAATTTGATACTATTGATACTAAACAATTAATTGATTGTTTCAAAATTAACAAAAAAAATATTTTCAAAATATAATAAAAATTTTCGCTTGGGAATTAAAAATTTGTTTTTGTATTAATATAAATTTCGAAGCGAATATTTGTATTTTAGTTTGAAAAACAGGCAGTTACTGCCTAAACAAACTTTATCATCATAGAAAAATTAGGAAAATTATTTTGCCCATTATATAGGAGCCGTTACCAACAACTACGATACACAATTGCAGCTGCTAAAAGACACCTGGTTTATCCAATACTCTCGGGGCCAAGGACGCGTAGGCAGTTCTGGTTTTGAGCATGTGTTTATGGCAGAAATACGTGATCGCAATGTATTGGGTCTACACAATTGGGTGTATTTTAATGAACAGGAAAAATTGGGAAATTTAGATTACAAAGGCTATATAAATAAAGTGGACTTGGAAAAGGTCAGAAGACAAATTTAAAATATAAAGTCTATAAAATAATTACCAGTTTTTTTTTTTTTGCAGGACTCCCATTATCTTGCAGCCATACGCTTTCAATTTCATCAGATCAACAAACCCTATAATACTCTATTTGTAGGCACCTCCCCGGAATTGGAACTTAGTTTGTATACCATGTGTTTTTTGCTCAGTGTAGGTAAGCCCTGTCCCGTACAATTGGGTCATGTTAAATTCACCATTATAACACATGCCTGGGACTGGCATGGTAAGAAAACTTTGGCAACTGCTTATCCCTCAATAGACGAGTAAAAATCCTGTATTTTAAAAACACTTTAGAGGCTTTTCTTTTAAGTTTTTTTTCTAACTTATTTTTAATAAATTAGATTTATTTCTGTATATAATTTATATAAATTAAACTTAATTTATAACTCGATTACTTTAAATAATGTACAGATGTTGTTTTATCATATTTAAAATAAAAAAAAATAAAATAATATTAAAATTAAAAAAAACAAATAAAAATATAAGTACGTTCTCGAACCAATTCACTTCTTTTTTTTACATTTACACTCCTTGGTTGTCCGGCGTAAGTCGCCTTATGGCCGTTTGAGCCGGTGATAAAGTTTTATCCGTAAACGAATCACTGCTTTGTTGGTCTTCATCGAAAATCTCTTGATCATCAAATTCGGTACAGGTATCGGAGCCAAAGGAACGCATTAAACTTGGGCTACTTATGCTAAATTCCAAATCAAAAGGATCTATAAGATCACTGCTTAGATTTGTAGTCAGATCAAGTTCGGGATCACAATTACTTTTTGGTTGCTGACGTGGAAGACTGTTGTGGCAGATTGGATTTTGCTGAGGAGATTCCTCCAGTTGTACTTGATGACCCCACAGAGCCACTGCCCGATCTCGATTGAGTTGGGCCTTCTGTGGTGCCATTTCTACCAGTGCTCGGGACGGTTGTTGCTGCTCTTGCTGGGGATGGTGTGACTGCTGCTGTTGTTGTTGCGGGCGCAGTCGCTGTCGGTGTTTGTGCCGTTGGCTCAGAGGTTGTTGTAATATCGGCTGGCTGTCCTGCTGTTGTGTCGTATTGATATGCAGAGGCATCATAATCTGTGGCATTGTAGTCATAGTTTGTAGTGTCATAGCCCTGCCCAGTGGCATCATATTGTGCGTTATCTCCAGCATATTGGGTTTGATCATAGGCGGAGGGATCATATGCTGAGGTGTCATACTGCTGCTGATCGTATCCCTCATAGCCTCCGTAATCGGCTGCTGTGTAATCCGTGATGTTTGTGGCATCTGGTATTTCTCTTGTGGACGTATAGTCTCCCGCTGAGTCATTTGCGTTTGTATTGCTATTTCCAACATTTGGGTCTCTCGACTGCTGTTGGTGTTGCTGCTGCTGCTGCTTTTTCTCTCCTTCGCCAATGTTGTCTTTGAGATTTTCGTCATCGTTGTCAATGATTGCTGATTTGTAGTCGTATGCCCTATTGGGGGTCCCATATTTGGATTTGTAGTCTGTATCATAGGAAGATGGTGTTGATGAGGTGGGTAAAGCTGTTTTGGTATTGGTATCACCGGCTGTTGTTTTTCCCAACATGGAGTCGTAAGTGTAGGGATTGGTCTTGCTGCTGTAGTCATCTGTAGTTGATCGTAAGATATCGTTGTTGGTTGTGCCAAATGTGGTCGGCTTGTAGTCGAGAGAGGCTAAACGAGGCAACAATTAAGGAAAATTATTAAACATCAGCATCTCAGTGAGAGAAAAACAAATGTGTGTGTATAGAGTGAAGAAGGTCTAGGTTGATTAGAAGGAAAGGAAGCAGATTAATTCAAACGATTTAAGGTTCCTTTAAACCAGATCAGATGGCTTTAAAGTCGTTAAAGTTCTATGTATTCCAAAGAAGATGTGTAAAAGCTTCGAGGATCGCTAATGTTGTAAGTAAATTGAAAGAATATGTTAGCGCCTCCTTATAGCTTAAGATTGTTTACGTCGGTATTCTAGCTTGATTCGTATCGCTTAAAAAAATATTTATAATCTTTAAATGCCTTTTTATGCAGTATTTTAAAAATACGAAATAAGACTTAAATCAGTAAAAAAAACTCTTTGTAAACTATAAACGTCTTTAAATTTTTGCGCGGTTTCTATAAAAAATTTGAGTAACTTTCAAACTCTCAAATACGAAGACTCTTAACCGAGTCAAAATAATATTATAGAGCTAAAAGTATATTGCTTCACTACGAAAAATGTCCGTCTTATATAGCCTTTTAGGTTCTTTTCTGCTCTTAAGATGATAATTGAAGGATCAAAACTCTTTCAAAACGGATGTAGTAGAATTAATTCGGCTTTGAAGTAACTCGGGAACTTTAAGTCTTTTAGTTAGAACTATACTCAAAAGTTTTTAGGCCAGTTACATAATAATAAAGTTTTTTTTTTGCGACTTTAAAAATTTTAGAGAAAGATATTAATCTTAAAATGTCTTTTAAATAAGGAAGAACTATATTTAATTTAGAAGATATATCATAAGGTCTTTTAAGTTAAATATGGAAACATTAAAGATTTAAAAAGCTATTGTTTAAGCTTTTAAAATCTTTTAAGTTTGGAAAACTTAAAAATTTATAAAAACAATCTGGGAATTATTTCTTTTTAAAAGCTACTTTATTATAATTAAAATTTTTTATTTTTCGAATTTATTCTATGAGCTAAATTTCAGTTATGTATTTTTATAAAGCTTTTTGTAATAGTTCTATTCCTTAAAATTATTTTTTAAGGAATGACTTCATACACTACCAGACTATTATCTTGTATCTTCTTGTAAAAAGAAATAATTCCCAGATTCTATTTGTTAAAACATTTAAGTTAATACATTCAATTTAATAAGTAAAGTGACACAAAGAATGCTGACGAAGGCCGTAGCGGGCCAGAAAATGCATTACATTCTGCTGGTGTCTAATAATTGTAAATTTTTCTGTACATACAAAATACTTCACTGCTATCCAACAGAAAGCTAAGGTAAAATGTAACAAGAAGATACAAGATAATAGTCTGGTTGTGTATAAAAGACATTCCTAAAAATTGAAGGAATATAACTATTATAAAAAGCTTTAAAAAAACATAACTGAAATTTAACTCATAGAATAAAAAAGAAAAATAAAAAATGTTTTATAAAAAGTTTAACAAATATTCGGAGACTTCTGAGCTTTATGTCTACCAAGGAATATATTGGGTAGCTAAAAAGATTTTCAAGTTTTAAACATTCAAGTCTTTAGAAACTTTATACTTCAGAACTATGAAGAAAAAAACTCAATCACATGCAATCTGCAGAGCATTTCTGATTCTATAAATATTAGAAGCTTTTAAAAGAAAACTAAAATTAAGGCATCTAGTTTTACAAGGCCTTTAGAAGATGTAAAGGAATGAATTTTAAGATTCAGTACATATTAATAAAAATGTTAGGATGAATTATGTAGTTAAATGTATATATTGTTTTGTTTTTAACCCTAAAAGTATGCTATAATTTACCTTTGCCCGCGGATGGTAAACTATTGTAAGATGTTGGTGTATTATCTAATTTGCCAAGACGATCGCTGTTTAACATGCGATTGGTTAAATATTCAACATTCGACTGTAATGAGGATATTTCCGTTCTTCTCAGGCAAATTAATTTTAAAGCATATTTTACAAGTTTAAAAGAGTTTAAAATCAAATAGAAAACAAGAGGAAAAGAACAGGAAAGAAAGAGAAAGAAGAGATATTTATCATTAGTTTTAAGTTCTTTATTACAAACCTTTTGTAGTTGTTGCTGTTTTAATAATAAATTATTATGTGTATAATTATGCTCTTCTTGACCAGATTCATGATCACTAATTACAGGTGATGATGTGTTACTCTCAAAACCATTGGCTTTTTGTAATTTAATATTTAGTTCTTTATAACTGGACCAAATGTGTTTCAAACGATCCATTAGTTTTGAGTTCATATCACGTAAATTTTGTTTTTCACCACTAAATAAAAATAATTAAATGAATTGTTTTTTTTTTGGAATTAATTAAAAAAAAAACACACACACAAAATAAACAATAATCTCATTTTATTAAAATAAAATAGGATCACTTAGGCCGGGTTTTTGAGATTTGAACTAAGTTTAAACTAAGTTTAACGTACTCTGAAACTCGGATTTTTCGGGCAAAATGTGGTATTTTTTTTTATATCATTAAAGATCATCATTTTAAGCAAACCTTATCTGTTCTGTCATAATTTAATATACAAACTTGGTAATGATGGCATAAATCTTTTTTCAGATTAACTAAACCCAGTTTAACTGAGATCTCAAAAACCCAGCCTGAGGAGTGCGAATCAAGTTCTATTTAAGATAATTTCTAGTTCAGTTCAATATCATTTCTAGTTTGGTCCTAGTTCAGTTCGAGTTAAGGTCTAGTGGAGTTCTAGATGAGTTCAAGTTCAGTTCTAGTTCATCTTAAGTAAAATGTGTATAATTTTAAAACGTTAATAAATAGAACTAAAAATTCAAAAAAAAGTTGTTGTTCAGTTTTAGTTAAGTACTTTTGCCAAATTATTATTTTATTTCAAAATTCATTCAATTCTAGATCAGTTCTAGTTCAGCTTAAGTTAAATGTATATAATTTTAAAACGTTAATAAATAGAACTAAAAATTCAAAAAAATGTTGTTGTTCAGTTTTAGTTTAGTACTTTTCGCCAAATTTTTATTTTATTTCAAAATTCATTCAATTCTAGTTCAGTTCTAGTTCAGCTTAAGTTAAATGTATATAATTTTAAAACGTTAATAAATAGAACTAAAAATTCAAAAAAAAGTTGTTGTTCAGTTTTAGTTTAGTACTTTTCGCCAAATTATTATTTTATTTCAAAATTCATTCAATTCTAGTTCAGTTCTAGTTCAGCTTAAGTTAAATGTATATAATTTTAAAACGTTAATAAATAGAACTAAAAATTCAAAAAAAAGTTGTTGTTCAGTTTTAGTTTAGTACTTTTCGCCAAATTATTATTTTATTTCAAAATTCATTCAATTCTAGTTCAGTTCTAGCTTATTTTAGTTCATTTCTATTTTAAATCTAAACTAAAACTAGTTAAGGGCTTAGTTCAGGGTCTTGTTCAGATTCTTGTTTAGGGTCTAATTTAAGTTCTAGTTTAGATTCTAATTTACGTTCTAGTTAATTTTCTAATTTAGGATATAGTTACGGCTCCAGTGTAAATTGTTGTAAAGTTTTAGTCTTAGCTACTGGTTTAGGTTATAGTTAAGTTCTGTTTCAGTCCTAGTTAATTTCAAGTTGCTTTTATAATTTCAGTTTTAGTTTTCGTGCTAGATCTGAATTTAATTCAGACTCCAGTTAAGCTTATAGTTCATGATCTCATTAGATTCTAGTTCAGAATCGGGTTAAGTCCTAGTTCAAATTTAATTAAGGTTCTAGATCAGTCCTAGTTCTGTTTTAGTTTAATCGGGTTCAGGTTATTCGTCAGGCTAGATTTCAGGATTAAGACGAGTTTTAGTTTGAATATTAAGCACTTTAAGCTCAAATTCCCTTGATAATATCGTTTTAAAAACAAGGATTAAAAACGCGCTATAAATTAATTTTTTTCTAATGAGATTTTGATGAGAACGCTGATTTATTTAACAAAAAAAAATCAAAAGTTGCCATGTATAACGTACGTTTTTTTTTAATTGTTCGATTTAAAAGAAAAACTGTTACACAAATTTTGTAAAAACTTCTGGATTTATAAAATCAAATAAAGAATCGAAAAAAAAACAAATAAAAATATTTCGAATCTGAAAGAGCATAATTTTGAAAATGTGTGTAATTGTTGGAAAAGTAAAAAAAAATTAATATTAACCCCCAGTTTTTTTAAAATTCTGTTCTAATTTCGTGATTATCTAATTCGAGAATTTCAACTTGAGGTTTTATTTTAGGCATCTCTGTAGATTCCGCCAGCTCTCTCTCTCTTTCCTCCATCGATGTTTGTGCTTTCTTCATTTCTGTATTCATTTCCGCTTTCTCCTTTCTCGAAGATTTCGGCACTAGTCTTACATTTATATCGACTTTTACTGGTTTCTTCTTAATAATCTTATCGTCTGCATCAGCTTTTTCAGTATTGGTTCCCTTGTCTTGTTCTGATTTGGTAGTTGCTTCTGTAGTGGCTTTTTCTTTAACCCCTAGACACTCTTTGTTATAACAACAGGCTCTTATGACATGTTGAGTCTGGCAACAAGTTGTCGGGGTTGTATCGTTTCGTACGCAGGAATGTTCTAGTTCCTTACAATTAATGTTGCAAGTCTTAATGGTTTGTTTTAAAACAAGATGCTGTTGCAACCAAGTCAACGGCTCTGTTTTTCTATGATGCATTAAACGATCATGCGAATAGCACCTAGTACGTAAGTGGCAATCCAAACGAGGAGATTTCCGATATTTTGATCTACTATGACTGCGCTCATAAGTGCTGATGGGTATTGTGGTACTGGTGTCTTTATAAGTGGTTGTGGTCTCTACTTTGTTAGTGTTATCTAGTGGCTGATCTTGACTATGGTCTCTGTTTGTAATGGAGTGCTTTAAATCTAGTGCGAGTTTAGGTTTATGTTCATGATGAAACAGGTGACAATCTGTTGTTGTTGGTTTTAAAGGTTGTGGAATGGTGGTTTTGTTTGTGTTATTGCTTGTAAAATTTTTTGTTAAACTATTGCCATATTTAGTTAAATCCGAGTACTGATAAAGTGTGCTTAGAGAAGTTTTACATTTACATATATTTGCGGACAAAGATTCCTTTGAACCCATGTGTGTTCTATAAAGTTGGCAGTGACATTTTGTTTTACTACGTATTGGGGATGTAAATTTGGGTAGTGGGGCCATTTTAGCCCATTCCGTGTCCAAACGCTCGGTGCTACGAGAGATATTTGTCCATATATTTACATCATCAAAGCGAGAAGTGTACACGTTTGCGTTTTCTCTCAACTCCGGCTGAATTGTCTGCATTGCTGCTGAAGTCTCTCCTGCTGTCAGAGTTGCAGTTGTGACTAGGCCTTGTGATTCCGCTAAATGTGTCTTTACTAAATCCACTATCCCATCGTTGTCTTTTAAGGTTTCTGTCGCTTCTACTTGTGGCAAAGTTGGAGTTTGGGACTGAGGTTGAACGTAAGGTGAGGTTGGTTCTTAACGTTTCATAAGACAAAAATGGCAGCACAAAAAATTTACAATGACAGGTTGTTAAACCAAAAATGGAGTGGTTGGTTTTTTGTTATTAAAAATGTATTAACATGTAATTTTTTTTATTACATAAGACAAGTCTTCATGTTTAAACAACAACAATGACAATAACACAAATTAAAATAAAAGAATGAAGTGAAAATCATAAGATATGAAAGAGTTAGGGAGAGCTAACGTGTTTGAGGGACTGACTGTTTGATTGTAACCTGTGTTCCTGTTTAATGTTTTAAATATTTTTGAGATTTTTTTTAATTTGTTAGAAAAAAAGATGTTATCACATTGTAAATCATTACACCTTCTTTTGTTCCAATAAATTTTTTTCTTAAAAGAAATTTTATATTAAAAATGTTTATATTTACTTGTGTTTTATGGTTGTGTCTTCTAATTTGTTTGTTAATGTTTTACATTCATTGGTTAATTTATCCATGAGTTGCTTTTGACTTTGTATCATTTCTTCTAGTTCATTTACAGTCTCAGCTAAAATTATAAACACAAAGAATTATAGTTTTACAAAAAGTACTTAATATTGTTGTCTGTACTATTATTATTTTTTTATTTAAATTTGCTATTTATTATTAGTACTTGAAAAAGGCATTCTAGTTCTACTGCAACTCATGGATAAACTATTGATTTTCTTTTATTTTATTTTTTTTTTAGAAATTTGTGCTTATATTTATGAAACCAATATGTAAAATTTGTTTAAAGAAAAGTAGATATATTTTATATTAAAAATTTCGATTTGATTTATTTTATGCATTAACAACACAGGAACACAAATCAATAGCTTACCCAGAGTTTGGCTGAGTTCAGTTAAAAGCTGTGCAAATGTGGTGTGTAATAAGTTTAGGAAAACGTGATTACTGTGCAAAAAATTGTGTTTTTATTCTAAAACCTTTCATATTTTTTTTATACTGACACCTTCGACCTTTTTTGTGCTCTATTTAATCGCACTCTTGATTATGCTAACATGTTTAAACTTTCGCTTTCACATTAATCTTTTAACTAGACTATACTCTTATACCTTAAACCCATTTATGGTCAGATTTTAAGAATACTTTTATTAATCTAACGATTTGTATTTAGATAAAATTGCTATACTCAAACAATACATCGAGTTATGTCTAGTTATTATAACCAAAACCTCGTTACTAAATCTACTTTTATCAAATTATGGTCTCAAAGCAGAGAAGCAAGCCGTAACGGCACGGCTCACGGCTAGCTGCTCAGCCGATTATTTTCAACAAGCCGCGCCGCTGCCGAAGTACTCAGCAGATCGGCGGCTGAAATTCAAGTCGATTTTTATTTATTCTATTTTTTTTAATAGTTATCCAAAATTGGTTATTCAATTATTTTTGTTTATTTTTGAATACTTAATCGGTATTTAATTGAACTAGTGCCAGTTTTACCATATATAAATATTAATCTTATTTTTAAAGATTGGGTTTGCTTTCTATGTTTTTGACCAGAAAAATAATTTTGAACAAAATCAAAAACGGATGTTTTAAGTAATTTAAATATATTTTTGCAAACAACTACATTTGTAAATTATTCAGAGACAAGTTCATTTCATTCACATCTATTCCCTTCTGCCACTTGTGTACACAATTTACTTTTTCTGTATTTTTAGCAGTTATGAAAATTTAGTAAATAGAATTGGGTTTCTAAGGAAAATAATTATTATAATTAAATGAACTTGAGCCTGAATAATTTACTATTATAATTGTTTGCAATAAAATATGTAAAATACTAAAAAAAAATCCGATTTAATTCATAAAGTTCGACTAAAAATCTAAATATTAATCTTAAAATAATTTTTTTAAAAGAGCTTTCAACTCGGAATAAGTTGTTTTGAAAATTAATTGTAATATTTTTAAAATAAATCCTGGCAGCACCTTATTACTTCTTATATTTAAATATAATTTTGAATACCTATTATTAATTTTTTTTTTTTTTTTTTGTAAAAATTGTTTTCATTCGTTTGAAAAGTTTAAAAAAATACCGGTTGTGTAATAAAAGTAATGAATGAGTCGAAAAAATAGAACACTGTTTTATGTCAAGCAACAATAGTTCTACAAGACTCAGTAGGGAACCTATTAATGATAATGACTAGAAGTACCAGTACAGAACCAGTCTGTAATGAGGGGTGCGAAGAAATCTTATATAGCGATTTCGACAAATCGAATGAGTGAAATGATGCTGCGATAAATAATTACTCTGAACATGAACGGAAGTTAAAAATATTTTATACTGTAAAAGATTAACTGTCTGGCCCACAATGTCGACAAGAACATTTCTTTCGTACATTTAAATTGAAAACAAAACAAATTTTTAATTAATTCATTTATTAATGAAGAGCTAATACTCCCAATCTTCATTTATGATTAAAAGCATTGGAATCTATTATTGTGGGAAAGCAAATTTTAGTTTTTTATTCTTGTTTTCAATATAAAAATGCGAAAGAAATGTTCTTGTCGATATTGTGGGCCTGGCAGTAAGTTTTTTTTTGTATAACTATTAAAAATTGTTGTTAGGTTTGAAAATTTGCTTTTTATTTAAAAAATTGTATGCCAGCTTGAAATTTGTTTTCAATAATTATTTAAGAAATTTTAAATTGTTAATTTTCCCTGAACAAGTCACAGAATGGCGTGAAGTATTATTGGATAAAATTAAACAAATGTTTTTATAAAAAATAATAGACCTCAAACTTTATAAATAAATACAAATTTTAAAAATTAATTAATTTACTGTTTTAAAATGGCTAATATTTCCAAATTTTAAGAAAATCTGAACGATCTCAATTTACTCAGTTACTAACCGTAGTAAAACTAACAAGGTATTTGATAAAAATAGTATTTTTCTTCTTGAAAATTTGATTTATCTTTTATAAAATTTTTAGCTTTCAAATGAATAAATCATTATTTGTCTCTTTGTTTTGTTTAACATGTTTGTTTATGTGTTTTCTATACATAAGTTCGGCGCAGCTGAATATTTATTTTAGCAGCTCAACCGCCGCCGCCGATTATATTTTTAGTCTTCAGCCGCCGCCGAAAATTTTAAATCGGCTTGCTTCTCTGTCACAAAGTCATGGAAACGCTAAGGTCTATATGATTACTTTAATTTTTCACAATCTCTCATACTTAAGATTTTCGCGATACATTTAAGATTTTATAGTTTAAACTTATGCTTTTCTGAACTTACAACCTCGTACTTATACTAACTTTCTAAGGTCTTACAATAGTCTTATACTTATACTTAGGCATTTTCTCTCAGTCATACTACCGTAAATTACTCAATTAAATTGCACGTAGACCTGCGTCTAATAATGCATTTCCTTCTTATACACCGACTGCTGTCTGCTATAGTCTCTTAATCTTTTCACTCTGACTCAGTGCTTTACTGATTTATACTAATATACTATACTGAAACTATCATATTATACTCAAATAGTTAAGTCAGGGATGTTAAATGGGGTTTTAAATTTTGTACCAACTTCCAAAAAAAAATGTACTTTTTAAACCTTCACGGTACCATTTTTTTTTTAAATTTATTAAAACAACAAAAAAAGTACATACAAATTCAATTGTACACAAAAAAAAAAAACAAAACTTAACGTTAAATTTATAAATTTTTAGTAGAGACAAAAAACTGTTTTCTTTTCATATTTACTCTTATATCACAAAGGGGGATACAATTGCATTTTTTACAAAATACTAGAGAAAACGATGTAAGATTTTTACAGTGGGTAGATATGGCCACTGTACATCGATTTATTGCAAAAATTTAAAATTTTAAAATTTTGAGTTGACCCTCTTTAGAGGAAGCAGTGCTATATGTATGTATAAAATAAGTTACATAAAAGTCTTATAAATATATGAGATCGAAATCAGGCACTTATTTGTTTAGTTAATAAACTATTTGGAATTTTTACATCATAGCAGCATGAGTTTATCGATCTTAACCAATCCTTTGTTTGTATGAGACTTGAATGGTGGCATAAGTAGTCTGTTTCTTTCCCTAGTTTTTATTATATTTTGAAAAGAAAAAACGAATGTGGAATGGATAAAATTCCAGCAACGTCTCTAGAAATGTCAGCAAACATATGGACATTCAGGTCATTTTGTAAATTAGCTACTGCCGACCAAAAACTACAATTGTTTTCAGTTTTTAACGACTGCAGTTGCTCGGCATCAGTAAAGTTCTAAATTGATTATGTATTGAATCAAAATTTGCAATTTCCTTCGGAAACATTTTTACTAGAAGAGGTACAATACAACTGGTTTTACCTGTAATAACATTTTCAGGAGTCAATTTATGAAACCACATTAAAACTTCGTTATTAAAGTTGACCTTGGTTCTCAGAACTTCGCAATATTTTATATAAAGTTGTTTTGTGCATTTCCTTTAATTTTTTTTTTCATTTCATTTTTAATAATTCATCGTAATTTTGTTGCGTCTGCACCTAAAAGGCATTTTAGAGACGAGTTGGCAATTAAATACTACAAAATTAACAGTTGTATATTATTTAAACTAATTGAAAAAAAAGTAATGCATGTACATATATAAATTTATATAAATTTGACATTTATACTTATTACATTAATATCTCTTCTATGTGTTGTAATAAATAATCTTTAACCTCTCTTTTAAATGTTGAAATTCTATTTATATCTTTTAAATACTGAGGCAAATTATTGAACTCACGACTACCCATGTATTCTATCCTTTGTTTTGTTGCATCAAGTCTACACCGGGATACTGATAAATTGTTATAATTGCTTGTATTATATGAAGACTGATTTCTCGAGAAACTTATAGTGTGATGACCAATATTGTGCAAACATTTAAAAACATACATTAATAACTGCAATTTATAAGATCCGTGAATAGGTAAAACATTCTTAAAAATATTACTGAATAATGATACCGTTGAATATGTTATTGGAAGGTTAGCTGTAATTTTTATGCTTTGTTTTGCATTCTCTGTAATGCCTTAAGGTCATTGCTCTTTTTATATCCATACGATATGGCTATCACGATATCAATATTGATATTATTTATAGAAATATATAAATCCACTTCTGTTCCGCAATAAATTTCAGGTTTTCACTAATGTTGCCTCGTCTGTGGGTACCATAAGTCCCCTTTTACAATGCGGCAAGTGAAAGGCAGGCAGACGAAGCTTGTAGGCTAGAGAGGAAAAAAGTAAAATGTGTCACACATACAGTGTATGGGGGGCGCCCTTACCAACAAACTTCTTCTGTCTCCCTTTCACTTGCAACATTGTAAAAGGGGACTAAGCGCTCTCACACCTAGTATTGCGCATATTTAAGCGCCCATTACATTAACGATTTGTTGTACAACATAAATGCTATGAAAATGACTCAATAATTTGTTTGCTATACTTAACATTCAAAAAGGGTGAACTATGACAAATTTTTAAATTGTACCAAATGAGTCACGGTAGTACCACGGTACTTTAGAAGGTCAAAATGTACCAAAAAAAGTACAATTGTACCAACTTTGAACATCCCTGAGTAAAGTGGGGAACAGTATAATCGCTGTTGTACAACGTTACGAATAGCGCTGCAAGCTGTGAAAAGTTAAAAATGGCAGTTTCAAAGAAGTGTCAATGGAATACGTAGTTGTAGTAGTCGTTGGAGTTGAAGTTTTTAACTTTGTTGCACTAGAGAGCATTCATCATCTTCAGCTACTACTACAACTACTTGATTCTGTTCCAAGCCTTATGCTTAAATCTTGTTCTGCGACTAAAGTGTCACACTTAAACAAATATTTTACAGTCCTTCTAACCATATACAACCATGTTCTACCGATTTATACTTACACTGTCTTATACATGCCTTTGTATACTCGTATACATGTGTATTTACATAGAATTCTACTTTATAATAAAGCTACTGTTCTATTCTCAAACTTCCCTCATAAACTTTGATAACCTTCTTATGCTCAGGCTACCATTCGAAATTCTGACTGTTTTCTTATACTGGAAAAAGCAAATACTATTTCGAGCTTTGTACAGGCCAAAAAGTTCACAAAACAAAAAAGCTTTAGTGCATTACTTAAGAAACAAGTGTAAAATACAGGTGATATATTGCCCATTAACAGATTTTTTAATATAAAGTCACAAAACTCACCATGTTTTTCTTGCATTTCGGAAATACGCTTATCCAAATCTTTTTTCGTAGGACGTATTTCGTTTTTCATTTCGCCATAAGCCAGCTAAAAAGAGAATATGTTATGAAAATTATGTATATTAAAAGCAATTCCCACCTCTTTTTCCAAATTTGCTATATCGTCATTCAAACGCAGCACTTCTCGCTTCGAATGCAACAAATCCGCATCGGCTCTATCCAAACGTTGTCTTAGAGAATTTATTTCGGCATTTAAGCGAGCTGCCTCGGTTTTATTCTCACGCGAGGCACGATCTAGCTGTAAACGTAAAGCTGTAATTTCCTGTTCCAAGGACTGCTTCTCTGCATTAACCTGAGCCATATCGGCCAAGAAAGTAGAACGATTTGCTCTAAGTTCCATTTTAAGCTCTTCTATTTGAGAATTACGATTGGCTAAATCACGCTTTAAATCGCCCTCGTAACGTTTTTGTCTTTCCAAATCAAGCTGAAGTTTAGCCACCTGCTCCCATTGGCAACTTAAGTCGCCACCTAATTGATCGACTTGGTTATTATAACGTCTCTCAGCATTTGCGCGTTCATCGGCCAAACGTCTGGCCATTTCGTGCTGTAATTCCCGAACTCTCTCATGTTGACGATCTAGCTCATCTCTTAGATGGCGTACTTCCAATTCGGCTTGAGATCTCTCCATTTGTACCAGATCGTTTATATAGCGTTTGGAGGACTGGGAGTACTGTTGAGATTTGGCATCATCCAACGACTTATGCAATTGCCTAATAGTCTCCTCCAAGGCATGTTTATCTTTTTGCAATAAATCAATTTGTTTGCGATGGGCTTCACAGTTTAAGCCCGAATTAGGAGTTGTCGTGACTTCGGAATGAACCAATTTCTTTTTTAAATCCTCATTTTCAGTTTTAACACGCTTCAAGTCTATGTTGGCCTGCATTAGTTCCGCCTCTAACTCACTTATACGGGCCTCATATACTATATTCGGGGCTGAGGCGTAACGAGGACTTTTAATTTCCTTCTTACGAGGTGTGGATGTTTTCTTATTGGTATACAAAATATCATCACTGTCTGAAGAAGGACTGGTGGTAATTTGTTCACCTTTACCCAAATTACCTAATTCCGTGCGAGCATGTTCAGTAAGCTGCTCATTTTCATTAATAACATCTTTTACTTTGCCCAAAAGATTGGATAATTCATTACGGCAGTACTTTGATTCCTTTTCCAATTGCTCGATATAGTCTTCTTGCTTCTCGATAAAATTGAAAATCTCTACTGGTGCCTGAACACTGTCGGTCGCTGGCATTGTGGCTTTAGGCGACGAGGCATAACAATCCACAGCAGCTGAACTACTGACGTTAGCAGTTGGAAGGGCTGTGGTCTGATATTGTCTAGCGGGTGAAGTTAAACTCTCCTTGGAGGCACAAAACCCGCTCATAGCTTTCTTGGGACGATAACTGCCACCACCCAATCGGGACTTTTGACTGGGGGAAAGATACTTCGAAATATCAGCAAACACAGGACGGTCTATGACCTTGCAATAATTTAAAACATAAACTAGAAAATCTTTTAAAGAATAGTTCAATTCTTAAACAACCTACCGACATATTATCCGAATAATTGTCCGCTGAATCATCGTTGAAACTTCTCAAATACGAAGTAGTGGTTGAGACCTTGGGTGCTGTATATGAATCAGCCAACATCATTTTAAGTCTGCCCACTGCCTCATTGTAGGCATAATTTGTATAATCCATGGTCTTTGATTTCTTTTGAATACCTCCTCTGCTGGGTTTCATAGAGAAGTTTCTAAAGGACAATTTTAAGAAAAAAAATTTCTGTTATTTTCTACACTTTTTAAACATTTTTCTGCTGTTTTTTATAAATCCTTTAACTTTCATGCTCTGCTCCAGTCTAACTGTCTAAGTGACAAGTGTTTGGTATTGTTGGTCAAGTTGCGTTGCTTAGGCAACGTAAAAATTAGTCTCATAAAAATAAGCAACCACCTTTGAAGAATTAAAAACTAAAAAAAAAAAAACAAAAAACACTGGCTGGCACTTGGCCAAGAGTGGCGGTGTGTACAAGGCCAGTTGTGGTTGATTTAGCAGGGTGAAATTTTATAAGACACATGTAACGCATATGTTAAGAGAGGGGTGAGTTTTACAAAAAAAAATCAAAGAGAAAAATGTTGTTCTCAAAAATTTTACTTCTGAGAATAATTTAACGTTATTATTAATTAAAAAATCATTTCTTAGTGAACATTTTTAGTGAAAATTTTAAGTAATAATTTACGTATTTAAATTTCCCAGGAATTTATTGTGAGATGTCGTACCAATATATTTTAGGTGTTTAAAAGAAAGTTTTAAAAATGGAACATAAATAAGTAATAAATTATAAAAAAAATTTTGCAGGATAAGAATGAAAAATTTTTCAAATATTACATTCTAAATGTTTTAAGTCAACTCTATTTCATGAAAAATTGAAAACTTTTTTGTATAACGAGCTTTTTTTTTTAAACACCGGCTTCGCTAACTACAGCTTTTCTGCATATCCAGGGCTTCGCATCGCTACTTAAAGCTTCTAAATTAGGTATTGCGCCCGGCCACAAGCGGGCTGTGCAGATAAGTTTTCGTTAGCGAAGCTTGTGTTTGTTATACCATAGAGGCGAAAATCCTTGCGCCCTGCAGAAAAGCTTTAGTTGACGGGTCCGGCTTTAGAAATTCGGAATTTTGCATTCGAGATTTTAAGTTTCGGGCATATGACCCCAACCTAAAAACTAATTTTACGGCCTAATTAAGGTTGCAACCATGTGTAGTAAAGAAAAACGTATAAAATCGTGGGATAATTCTGTTTTTGCTATACAGTGTCTTCAGAAGATTTATTCAGGACATTGCAAGCAACATTTTGTTTGTATACATTAACCCTCTGACTCTTCTAGAAATAGGACTTATTTGCAATTTTTTTTAAAAAAAGTCAAATTCACATTTAAAACAGGGAAATATGTATTTGAGATATTCTGCGAAAATATTTGTCATGAAATTCTACTATAGGTCTCCCAACACACTTAAGTCGAAAATTCAACTTTAACACCTGAAATAAGCAATAACTTAGAAGGTCGTTTAGGGTTTATTATATGCTTATGCCAACATGGCGATAAAATATCGCAGAAAAATTATGTTACAACAAAACCAAAAGTAAAAGAAGCAAATTAATTTATTTATTTATTTTATTTATTGGTTTTCCTATACAACAGGACTTTAAAGTTTAAAAAGTATTTAAATTTAATTAATGTGATAATTGAATCAATTATTTTTTTAGTTGAAAGAAAATTAAAAATTTAGTTTTGATTTAATTAACATTTTAGTTGTTTTGAAATAAATTTTTAATTAAAATTTTAGTTAAATAACAAAAAATCTTAATTGACTTTTTTCGTTTAAAATAAAAATAATTTAAACATGTAGAATTGTTGTTGGGATATTTATTTAAATAAATTAACACATTGTTTGAAATGGCAAAGTTTTTTTTATCACTTTTTTAATTAAAATTAAAAATATCATTTATTGAAAATATTATTTCAAAATTTTAAAATCTTTAGTAATCAATATAATCATTTTGGTAATAGGTGCAAAATCAACAACTTGTTTGCTTGATATTTTGAATTTGGTATAAATTTGGTGATTAGAGAAAATTTTAAATTTTTTCTGTGTAATTAGTAGAGGACAAACAATTTGTAGCAATTTCATGTGCGTCACAGAATAAAAGATTTTAGCATTAAACATAAAAATTAAAGAAATAAATAAATAAACGCAATTTTTAAAGGGCATTGTGTTCATACTATATTAGATATAAAGACATTAAAAGGCGTTTTTATATACAAGAGATTACACATTTTCAAGTACGGGAATAAAAATTAAAAACACATCTTCTTAGCTGCATTGCATTACTTGTAAATTGAACAGATGCTGGTAGTGTGTTCCAAAGACGAATACTGTGAACGTAAAACTGCCATTTACATACCAACTTCTTGAATCTTATCGGCATCAGGTTGTTATTTTTTCTTAACTGCGTAAAAGAAACACTTTTAAATGGATACGTCGACTCGCCAGTATAGATAATTTTATGCAACAAATTAGACATAGAATATCATATTATGAGCCTGCCAACTCTGCCTGCTGCGATTGTCAAATTAGTGCCGTACTTAAATTAAATAAATATGACTCACTGTTAAACCACCTTTTAAGTTTTTGCTTATTTCTGGTATTTAGATTGATTTTTCGGCTTAAGTGTGTTCGGAGACCTATAGTAAAATTTTATCGCAAACATTAAAAATAGATCCCTGTTTTATATGTGCATTTTGCTTTTTTCAAAAGAGTTAGACGGTTAATATATACCAACAAAATATTGCTGATAACACAGAAAAAAGGTCTAAAAAGTATTTAAATTTAATTAATGTGATAATTGAATCAATTATTTTTTTAGTTGAAAGAAAATTAAAAATATAATTTTGATTTAATTAATATTTTAGTTGTTTTGAGACAAATGTTTAATTAAAATATTAATTCAATGACAAAAAATCTTAATGGAGTTTTTTCGTTTAAAATAAAATAATTTAAACTTGTAGAATTGTTGTTGGGAATTGTCAATATTTAATTAAATAAATTAACACATTGTTTCAAATGCCGAAGTTTTTTTTATAATTTTGTTAATTAAAATTCAAAATTATCTTTTATTGAAAAAAAAAAAAAAATTTTTACAATTTTAAAATTTTTACAGTTTTTAGTAATCAATATAATCATTTTGGTAAAAGGTGCAAATTCAACAAATTGTTTACTTGATATTATGAATTTGGTATAAATTTGGTGATTAGAGACAATTTTTAATTTTTTCTGTGTATGTTCTGAATAAATCTTCTGAAGACACAATATACTAAAAACATCAGTATCACAAGACTTGCTACATTTTTTTTACTACACAACCATAAATAGGCCGAAAAATGAGTTTCAGAAGTAAACTTTTAAAACACTGTACATTAGAGCGACTCAAAAAAAAAAAGGGATTTTGTTACCCCTCTGAAAATAAAGGTTGATATGTTTTATGAAGATTCCCAAAATATTTTGGTTCTAGCGTTGACCATCCGTGAGCTGGACCATTTTTAAAAAAGGTCTTTTTTCAGTTTTTCGAATTTTTTTGTACTTTGCTCCAAGACGACATAAACAAAATTTGTTATCATCGAAAAGGGGTTTTGAAGCAGCATCCAATGGTAAATAAAACTTGACCACTTGCGACCTACTAATTGAGATTTTTAACTAATTACATATTTTCGTTTCGGGTTTATATACAAATTTATCTTGCATCAGAAACGATAGTATTTAAATTGTACATTTCCTTATTATATCGATTTTCCATGAAAATATCATATCGGTTTTGCATTCATATTATTGTTAAATTAATCATCCATCAAGAAGCCACAACTATATTATGGTTGTCTTTAAACATGTTTTGGTTAAATATGACAATAATTTGTTTTTAAATTAACAATAGTATTTTCCTCTTTTCCAAGAGCAACATGCTATGGTTGAAAACTAACCATGCTATTATAATTGTTAAACATATTTTTGTTATTATTAACCAAAACATGTTTGGAGGCAACCATAATATGGTTGGGCTTCTTGATGGAGGACACATTTAATCATAATATATTTGTCGGTGAAAAAACTATGATTAAATTTAATATAATATGTTTAAAATGTTTCTTTTAAAATATAGTTTTGTTGGAGGTGGCCATTTTTAAACATATTTTTTCTCTGCGTGTAGACGATATCGTTATCATATCGTTTGGTTGATTGATTAGTGTAGTTTTTATTGAAAATTTTAATTTTAAAATACATACCAAAGCCAATTAAGTATTTAAATTTTTCCTATTCAAATTCATATTCATTTATAACAAATAAAAAAAAAAAACAAATTGTAAGAACAAATATTGAAATATCAATTTGTATTAGATTTGAATAAATAAAAACTTAAATGTATTTTATTATGCATTAATTATAAATTTTTATATGTCAGCCATTACTTAACTACTTCTATGTAATGCAGATGGTATGGAGTAGTCATTGAAAAGTAAGTTGTTCAGTAATTTCAAGTCATTACCTAGTTTTTGCTGTGTTTGCAGCTAAGGGCCAAAAATGGTAAAAAAAAACGGTACATATAAAATATTAATATTTTTCACATTTTTGCAATTTCGAGGTTAGTTTATTTTACACTTTTTTGCTCCATATCGATAGCTACAATTATGGCAAAGACTGGAAAACAAATTCCAATTTGTTTCCGAGATAGAGCCGTCAGAAAAATTCCATGTTCTTTGGAAAAATTATGTTTTTGCAAAAACATACATGAGACAATAAAATGCGAAAAGAAGCTAAACTAGCAAGACCCAAACGGCGTTTTATTCGACAAGTACTTCGAGAAATTTTGCACGAGAAGGAGTTTGCATTTTACGTATTGAACCGTGAAATGAATTTGGAATTAAAATTGTTTATATATATTTAAGTTTTTATCGACCTTTTCCTTATTTTATTATTGATTTGTTTCGAAAATTCTAAATCGGGCTTATTAAGGTCATGTATTCTATGCAAATAAAAGATTATTTCATAATTTTTCCCGACGTTTCGTTGTTTATATTGTTTATATTTCTGTTTCGACTTTTTTATAATATTTCGACTTACTTTCGCTGCACATCATACATCGATATTTTATAGAACACAATATCCATACAATTTTTCGATATTGCGATGTATCGAAGAGCAAAAAAAATAAATCTTAGGATAAGAAATGTTGAAATTACCAAATACCAAATACCTTTAAAATCTTAAGCAATTTTACATAATTTTAAAATTTGTTCGTTATTTTTTTGAAGCGAGAATTTCCGGGTTGCAGTACATTAAACAAAAAAAATTTACTTATTGGAAAGAAAAAAATTCTGGTTGAGCTCAGGGTTGGCAGATATTTGTTCGCCTTTGTCGCCAAATTATACACCGAATATCGCCGAAAATCGCCCAATTCGATTTTTATATAAGAAAAAGTGCACAAGAGTCACTTTAGCATTTCGAAAAACTCAAATTGAAATTAAAGTTAATAAATTTAGACTATTCGGTCATATCTGACAGCCCTGGCTAAGCTCATATTCGATTGCTAGTCTTACGTCATACTCACTTACACGCGTCCCGTAGTATTGAATTTATTAGGAATATTCACTAAAACGGCCACCCCAACAAGCAAAACTGCCGTTACTGGTCTCCAAGAACCCGCAACCCTCGATTGAAACATCAAAAATCATTGCATTGCCCCAGGGTAACTGTTTGGTGTGCCTTATCCACGCATGAGATAATTGGACCATTTTTTTTCGAAAATTCTCGAGGCCAGGCGACAAATGTCAACGGTGACATTTATCAACGCATGATTACGGAATTCTTTTTGCCAAAATTGTGAGCTCATCCATCGTACTCTTCACACCCAGACAAAAAACATGTTTATATTTATATGGTCACCTCCAACAAAACTATTTTAAAACAAAAATTTTAAACATATCATGTTGAATTTAATCAGAGTTTTGTCACCGACAACCATATTATGGTTAAATTTGTCCTCCATTAAGAAGCAACAACCATATTATGGTTGCCTCCAAACACGTTTTGGTTAATAAAAACTAAAATATGCTTAACACTTATAATAGCATGGTTGGTTTTCAACCATAGCATGTTGGTCTTGGAAAAGAGGAAAATACTATTGTTAATTTAAAAACAAATTATTGTCATATTAAACCAAAAGATGTTTAAAGACAACTATAATATGATTGTGGTTTCTTGATGGTGGACCAATTTAACAATAATATGGTTGTCGGTGACAATAATATGGTTAAATTAAACATAATATATTAGTATTGTGGTTATTTTATTGAACTGTTAATGGTTTTTAATCCAAATTTAGATATTTTTAATTAGGCTTAAGTTCACTCAATTTAATTTTCATTAAATTATTTTTATGAAGATAGGAATTTTAGAACATGAAATTAATTAAAATTTATTGATAATTTTTCATTCTTGACTGCGCTGAGATTTGAACCCAGGCTTTCACGGACAGGTTGCCCAGACTAGTTTCGATTGTAACCACACAATCTCGTCAGTGGGGTTTGCTGTTTTACTCACTCGGCTTTTGAAGCCGGATGACGTCAATAGTCAAACATCAATCTTTAAACCAAATGGTATTTCACCTTTGTAGATCGAAATTTGCTTTTGAATGAATGATTATCTATTTGTAATTGATTTACATGTTCTTCCTAACTTCGGTTTTTTCGTACCTTTTGCCAAGAATTCTTCTTGAAATCCAGAGTACATTTTTTTTTTTTTTTGTTTTTCATGTTTTTGTCTTTCTTTTTTCTTGTTGACCTTTTTCAGCACAACTTGAAGGAAAAATTTAAACATAGCTCGTGCCTTAGCTGTTAACAATAATTAGAGTTGTGGTTATTTTATTGAACTGTTAATGGTTTTTAATCCAAACTTAGATATTTTTAATTAGGCTTAAGTTCATTGAATTTAATTTTCATTAAATTATTTTTATGAAGACAGGAATTTTAGAACATGAAATTTATTATAATATTAACAGCTAATTCGTCGAGAAATAAGCTCAATTGAACCAAGTTGACTACAGCGTTTGGCGCAGAACACAAGGCTCCGTTTTGAATAGTGTGTTCAACTCGACGGAAGACATCTGGATGACATACTCTTTAAAAAAAAATCCGCTCAATGCTCTTAATAAAACTTTGTGTCAATTATTACGTTTTTTATTTAAGTTGGAAAATATATAATCTGCTACCAGATACCCTGTATATTTATGTCACATATACTCCGTTAAAGTTTGTAATTAAAATTCAGCCAGATTGGTCCTCAAATGGCTGAGGTAGGAGCAAAAACCACGACTGCCTTTTATTTTACCCATAAATCCGTTATTGTTGTGTTTTATGTTTTGCGTTATGTACATCTGGAGAACGGCAAAAGCCAAAGTTTCCAAATAAATAGCAATCATCTTGGCTATCAATGCACAACATCCGACAAAATGTAGGCGCGATTAGAGAAGTGGGCCTGCCACAAAATAGATTTATTTCTATCTAAAGAACGGTATTTATATAACTTTCTGCTCTTATCGCACCATGGCGAAGGGTATATAAAATTCGATATAGCCGAAGAATATTTTACTTGTTTCATTTTAACGCATTTTTTGACATATTAAGTTTATTGTAAATATTTAAAAATAATTTATTCGTATAAGATTTGTTCCCCTACTCAAAATCGGAATCTTGCGTGATCTTCATGTTAAAAAAAATCAAGCACGGGAACGCTTTTTGGTAACAGATTATTATTTTAAAATGTTTACCCAAAAATTATAGTTTGCTTATTAATTACAAATTAAATGACTTTTTAAAAGCTCTTGCGGACGTCATGAAATATATAAAAAACATTACATTTTTAGCCTAAAGTCTCTAGTTTACATTCTTTTAACATTTAACTGGATTTTTTTGACATTTACAGTTTTCCGTACGAAATTTTTTTTTTTAATATAATTTTTATATTATTTTTTATTATATATTTTAAATATTATATTATTTTATATTATAAACACTAATGAATCTCTTTATTGCGACATTAAAAATCGGAAAAATAATTTTCTTTAACTGATTGCAAATTTAAGTTCTTTATAGTACTGGTTCACAGAAAATATGTATTTAATTTTCTCTTTTGTTTTTGCACATATTTAGACCTTTTTCTATAATTTTTATCACTTTATTTGCTTTTTATATTGAATTAAAAATTTTCTTGCCTCGTTTTAATCCTCTTCGAACGCACTGTACTGGCACTGCACACACTATCCCTGTCTGAATTTCCAAATGAGTTACGGCGCTGGGCTGACTTTTGTTTCCACTGATCACCGCTTATGAAATAATTATTTTCCTTTAAGTTTAATTCCCGTTGAAGGTTCTTTTTCGAATGACTTGTTGTATTCAATTGGCTTAAAATACCCGACAAATAATGTTCACTTTTCATTTTACACGCCACCCAAACTTAAAGTAAAAAAATAAACTGAAAAATCAAATAAGACGCAAATATGCGAAATTGTGTTACACCACTTTGCGGCTAAAAATTGTTGTTTTCTTAACTTTTAAATGAAGTTGTTTGTTATTTTTGTTTTTCACAATTCAGTTGTTGGTAAAATGTTAATTGTAAAACAAACCAATTTGTGGTTTTCTTAACGCCAAAGCAAAAAAAAAAATGGCAATTTACAGTTAGCGGAAACAGCTTATTACAGGTTTAACACTTCCTTCCGCTATTATGTATGTTTGTATGTATGTCGATTGGCTTGTTAGTTTCCGTGTGTTTGTTGCTTACATGGAGAACTATTTTGCACTTTTATTTTAAATTGCTGGTAATTATTTTTTTTAAATGTTTTCATAACTTCTAATATTTTTTTTAAGTTTTAGTCCTTTCTTGAACAATTTTTTCCTAAATCAATTTGCAAAAGTTTTTTTGCTTGTTTGTGTTTGCGAAACGGATCCCAGCACTTTTCTATACTTTTCCCGTTCAACTGAAATGTTGTCAGGTTTATGTCAAGGCTTTTATAGACTTGTTGTACGTGTCGGTTGTATTGCAAGTTGTTGTTTCTGTTGTTATAGTATTTTATTTGCTATTGTTTTATTTAAAAAGTTATTTTCGTAGTTGCATTGAAAGGAGGTGTGTTTTTGTGTTAAAGACTTATTTTTTGTGTTTTCCATGTATCGAAGGGTTTTCTATATTTTCTTCGCCGTTTTTTTTTCTTCTTTCATTTTAATGGGTTTTGTACCATGTTGTACAGTTTTTGTAGTGTGTGGAAAGAAAGCAAGAGCATTCCGTAACATAATTTTTTGTTTTGTTGGTTGGTTTTTTTTTAAGAAACAAAGACGGAATCTAAATGTTTCATAAAAAAGCAGGGTAGTATGATAAAGAGGGCCAAAATAAATTGTTAGCTAGTTAGTTTACCCTTTTCCACAGTTCTACATATTTTATATGCTTCAATAAAAAAAATATTCACCCTTATTCTACTTTGCGTCTGCAATAACAACGGTAGTTTTAAGGAAACAGCAATTCTGATCAAAGGCAACATCAATTCTATGTTAATTTGGTATTTTATAAGAGTGTTACGACGCCGTTGACTGTTTATCGATAATGTTAATAAAACACAGCACATATCTCTAATATAAGAGTCAGCTGATTCATTTTGTTTACGGCTTTTAATAAAAAAAAAGGTATGTGATGTTTGTGCATTAAATGTTAAAAAAATATTTGTTTGTAAAAAAACTAATATTTTAATAAAAATGCTTTTTATTTCTGATCTCGTCCAGCGACGAAGAAAACAAAAAAAAAATTAATTTTGGAAAGAAGACTGCTTAGACAGAAATCTTGTATTTTTAATTTACACAATGAAATGTAAGTGACATATTAAAAATCATAATTTCCCAAGTAATGAAATTTTGTTATCCTTTTTTAAGATTTGAAAGCTATTTTCGGTTGAATAAACGTTCCATTAAACATGTGTTGAAATTAACCATGTGTTGAAAATAAATAAAAGGGACGAGATCAACTTTTGTTCCAAACACTATAAAATTGGCAGCTACATTGCGACTTTTGTCCCAGGGATCGTACCAGCTCAGCGTTGGATATGATTTCAACCATGGACTGCCCCAGCCAGTAGTTTCAAAGATTATGGAGTTTGTCCACAATGGATAAAATTCGGTATGACGGATGCTGAAAAGAATGAGGCTAAGTTGCATGTCCACATTATTTCCACAAAAATATATTAAAAACACAACATAAATGTAGAATAATATCAAAACCGCCGTAGAAATTTAAATGTAAGTTACAATCACGTTGCATTTCTTTACTTTTTTAAAACACAAAGCAGCAAAAGACAACATTAAAAACGCGGACAAAAAAATAGAAGGCAATTTAACAGAATAGCAACGCCGATTTTTCTTACAAAATAGCAAACATATTTTAACAGTCATCGAAATATGGCAATATTGCCAACGGGAATACTAAATTGTAAGTCTCAATTTACACGTTTCATCTTTTGATGCTCAACTTCTTTTCAATTCCCTTTTGAAGATGCCATTATGTTCACACGCAGCAACCGGTTTCAACTTTTTTTGCTTCAAAACAACAACACTAATTCAAAGCGAACCAAAGAGAAAAAGAAAAGAAAGAAATTTACATGCAGCCATTGTTGTGCATATACCTACGAATGAGAACACAAAGCGTACTGCTCAAGTACAGGCATCTCCGTACCAACCCCTTTTCTACTTGCTTCCCTCTCCAGAAAACACAAGAGTTGAGCATCAAAAGATGAAACGTGTGAATGTAGACTAACAAAACATAAAAAAAGGCGTTGTTTTGTTTAAGTAGCGTCTCTTAATATCGAAAATAACTACCCAATAAAAAATTGAGCTTCCAACGAAGCAGGTTTGTAACGCAGAAACGTTAAGGTTTCGCTTAACATATCGCTTAGGGAAGACATGAATAAAATAAATTTTTGACACAGAAAGCTCTTTATTCAGCGCATATAAAAATTGGTGAATGTAACGATCAGTTTCGCACACTGATTTTTTTGTTACCGTTACCCTTTAATATGCTCCCTTACAAACCTGCTTCGTAGTAAGGGAATGTACTGGCTCTTCAAATTTATATATATATTTTTTGCAATATATTAGGAGTTCGTTCAGTTGCATTACTGCATCTCTGTATGTCTTATTGCGTAGCGCATGAATGTGTGCTTACTTTTTAAAATGTAAAATTAGAGCTTCGCAAAATAAGAAAATTTTTTATTGGGTATGCACTGCCAAATGTTCATTTAATCGATAAAGTTTTTTTTATTTATTTCAATGCTTTAATATTCCGAAAATTCGAAATATGCTAAAAAAAAATATTTAGAAAATTCATTTCTTTAAAAAAAAATTTTTTTAAAAATTCGCTTTAATAAGAAAATGCTACTCATTTTAAAAAGATTTTTTGAAAATTCACCTTCCAAAAGAAATTTCTTCAAATAGCCTTTTTATTAAAATTGTTTATAATATTCTTAAAAAAAAAAACAATAAAAATAGTATCGTCAGTCAAAAAAAATTAAAACGTTTGTACCAAATTATCTCTAAAGTTGTAGCCAGTACTTGCGCACTGGGCTTCCAAACGGACGGACGGACATATTCAGATCGATTCGAAAAGTGATTCATAGTCGGTCGGTATACTAACAGGTGGGTCTCGAACCAATATTTGAAGGTGACACAAGCACATTGTTCCCTCTGCACTATTATTTTTTGGGTATAAAAATCGAAAAATGTTTTTTATTAAAGTAAGTTTTTTTTTTTGAAAATTCCATTGTTTAAGGAGTATTTTTGAACTTTTTTCGGAAAATTGACTCATAATTGAAAAATTTTTAAAAACGTCAACTTATTCGTGTAATATTTTTAAAATTTATTTTTTATAGATAACTTATCAAAAACGCACTTTTAAAAAAGACATTTTCAAAAGTTCACATTTTTGCCGAATTTTTTGAAAATTTCATTTTATAAGAAATTTAAGGAAAATTAAGTTTTTAGAAGGAATTTTTCAAAAAATCACTTTTATATTGAATTTAAACAAAAAATCACTTCACAAAAGAAAATGTTTAAAATTTTTTTTAAAAAGTTTCTAAGAAAATCAGTTTTAATAGGGAATTCTGCTGTTTTAAAAAGAACGAATTTTTTAAACACAAATTTTTTTAGAGGGAATTTTTCGCAAACTCATCATAAAGGATTTTTTTTTTAAATCTTTCAAAAGTTTCACTTTTCGAAAATAATTTTTTAAGAAACAATATTCGAAAATTTACATATTATTTTCGAAATCTCACTTTTTTGAAAGAATTCAGAAAAATTAGGTTTTTAGAGGTAACTTTACAAAAAGTTTAATTAAAAAAGTAAATATTTTTTAATTTACTTTTAAATATTTTCAAAAGTTTAATTTAAAGAGGGAATTTTTCGAATATGCTCTTTTATAATAAATACTTTTAGGTATGAATTTTTTGAACATTTATATTTTATACGCAATTTTTCGTTATGTCCTTTTTTGAGAGAAATTTTAACGAAATCTTTTTAAAGTTTCATATTTCGAAAACTCCCGTTTAAACTAATTTTTTCACAATGCAACAATTTTGTTTTTTTTTCTATCTTATTTCTTCCCAAAGTATTTCATATATTTTCCTTTCATTTTTCGAACAAAAATGTAACTAAATTTTTTTTAAAAAGTTGAGTCTACTTCTACTTTAGCAACAATTTGTATGAAAATGTAAATGACGTTTATAATAATTTTATTTAGTTTTGAATGAAAATTTCAACAAAATGTCTTTAAAAATAATAATAAATAAGTAATTTTGTTCTGGGAAAAATTTGCAATCGGTTTCTTAATGGAAAATTTTGAAAAAAAATTGTTGCTCTATTAGGAACACCAGTGAAAATGTTGCTGCCTTTTGTGTACGAGGCTTAAAAGTTAAATTTTCCGAAAAATGTACTTATTAAAACGTATTGTCTGAAAATTCACTTGTCTAGAAAAGATTTTCGACATATAATTGTTATAAAAGAAATTTTTCGTAAAATCACTTTTGACGGAAAACTTTTTCAAAACGCCGCTTTAGTGTTCATACAGAACTTAGTCGGGACCACATTTTACATACAATTTGACATAAAAATTTGTAGTAGAAAGTCTATTTTATTTTGAAATTTTTTCCTATGCAAAGGTATACACTTATTCTCCGAACATTGCTACCACACTTTCATAAAGTTTCATACATTTTATAAACAACTAGCGGGCCCGTTGCCTGCTTCGGCAAAACAAAATAAGAAAAGAAACACACTTGTTTTTAATAGCTCACTGATCGGACATTAAACAAAAAAAAATTCACTCAATTTTTTAATTTTTTTCACAAAATATCAAATTTGAGATTATGTTACAAAATCATATGATGCACTTGTAACAATCAGAACACTTGTTTAGTTAAACAATCGATTTTTATCTCATTAATCATTGTTTTTTTTAAATTTTTTTTAACAAAATATTCAAATTAATACGATGATTAGAACGAAAATTAATTTATTTTTATCAAAACACTCACCAAAAAATGCGAAGAAATTAATATTTTCAAAAATTGATTATGATAAGATCAATCACCAATGACGTCCAAAGAGAAAAGAGAAATGATAACAAATTGCTATTTGCATCACTCCGTGCAATGCTCTACAATACACAAACGACCAAAATGTATTCAATACTAATGAATGCTGTATGCGGTACAAAAAATGCCTGCGGCAAAAACACACTCACTTCACATACGCACCGCACACACATGCGGATTTCAACCAAACTTCATATAAACCATATATGGGCCACTGCCTACGTAGTGTATAAGTTTGGTTGAAATCGCACGACGCGTTTATGATTAGTTCGGCGACGTACATTACGGACTTATTTTTATATATATAGAAGAAAAATAAGGACAAAAGAAAAAGGAAGAAATGAGCGAGAATTTGAAGTTACATTATGGGGTTTAGGATTTTTGCCCGGAGTTAAAGATTTAATTCTGTTTGAACACAAAATCTTTTTTATTTGGAGAACGTGTTTCTTATGCTCTCAAATATATACGAGTACACTTATTTTCCCAACAATGTGACCATACTTTTATTTAATTTCGGACATTTTGTAAACAGAAAATCAAAAGAAAATAAAAAATTTAAACAATAAAATAAGAGAGAGTTTATAGTTTTAATTGTGGTCTTTAGGATTTTTGCCTGAAGTTGAAGACTCAATTCTGTTTAAACACTAAACAGAACGCGAGCGCAAAAGTGACTCGTTTAACTTCCTTTCAAAATTTGTTTTTGTTTTATATGTAAATTTAGCGAGTCACTTTTGCGCTCGCGTTCTACAAACAGGAAATTTTGTTTTTGTTTTATATGTAAATTAAGAGAGTCACTTTTGCGTTCGCATTCTACAAACAGGCAGTTACTCATGCATTTTGAAAACATTCACTTTCTATAGACTTTTTTCTCAAAATTCTCTTGTAATACAGAATTTTTAATAGGGAATTCCTCGAAAATTTACTTATTAAAGCGAATTTCGCAATAATTCACTTGACAGAAGACATATTTTAAAAATTTAGGTTTAAAGAAATTTCGTTTTAAATTATATATAAAATTACTTTAAAAAAAAAAATATCCAAGAAAACTCTTTTAGGAGGGATTTTTTTTAAATGTTGCCTTTTTTTATTTTTGCTTCTTTGAAGGGGTTTTTTTTTGAAATTGTATTGCTTATGGGTAATTCCATGTCAAATCGGCCAAGAGTGGGACCCCTTTCGATTTGAATAAAATTTGGTGTGAAGGTTACTTTTATCCTATAAGAAACATATATTAACAAAACAAATTTTTTTAGGCTATTTTTTAATGGTTGCGAAAATATAAAATTATATCTAAAATAAACACCTCCTTCAAAGTTTCAGGATTTTTAAAGAACAGTTTGAGGTATTATATAAAATAAAATTAGGCAAAAAAAAATTAGGTTTTTAACTTAGTCCATTTTAAAAATTTAATATTTTGCAGATGTTACATCTTTCCAAAAAAAAAATTTTTTTCTTTAATATATTGCTTATAGCCCCAAGTATCCTCTTTAAAATGACATACAAATCATCTTTGTATGTACAGTAGTTTTTAAGATATTGAAAAAATAAACTCAACACATTCGGCTAATTCGGCGAAATTATGGCATTTTTAATATGACGAAACTTTTGCAAAAAAATTTTTTTTTCGTTAATTAATGTTGCTTTTAGGATAAAAGGAACCTTCACAGCAAATTTCATTCAAATTGCAAGGGGTCGGGTCCCACTCTTGGTCGATTTTACATGGAATTACCCTTTAAGAAACTAAAAAAAAATTGCTTTACCTAGAGTTTACACATGCAAGTACTTTCTTACAAGTTGAATATAAATATTTTCAATGAAAAATCGAAGAAATTGTCGATTGCCTCAAAGAAGCGTATAGGATTTTTTGAACTTGAACTTGTATGTGCAAGCCCCAAGTTACAGAGAGGTTTTTGTTTTTTTTTTTATATGTATTGCTATTTACCTTTTAGACCTTTCTTCAAATAAGTGAATACTTTAAAAAAAATATCATTCTAAACTTTTTAAATTTCTTGTAATTAGTCAATGGTAACTATTAAGTTATTATTATAATCATAACCCTTCTTTTTCCAAAGCTCTGCTTTTTGTAAAAATAAAGAAAATTCTATCTGAACCATTAATCTTATTTCTCCCCCAAATTCCTCCAATATTGTTGTTACCCAGTAATGGCTGGCATTTGCAAGCAACAATTGAGAACTTCAATTGTTTGATCGATACCTTCATTTCAATTGAGTTCTTCGACTTTTGTCACTATTTAACCAACATCTATTTAACTGGCAGTCTAATAAAAAAGGAAATGGGGAATGGCATTTCTGAGTAAAAAAAAAAATGATACGTTTTACATTCACTAAATGTATAACAAGTAAAAGAAAATGAGGCCACAAAATATAAAATTATAATATTATTTTTGGTTACCATAGACATGATTTTTTTGGAGACTATTTTATTTAAATGGTTACAAAAAGTTAAAATGCTAGCCGAAATTTACAGTGAGAAGCAAAGAAAAGAAAAGAAATTTCATTTAAAAAAAAGCTAAGCGGCTTAGAAGTAGATCGTTTAAAAATTATTTAAGAAGACTCAATTCGGTTTGAACACTTACTGTAGTCAAATTTCGCACTGACGTGGAGTTCTTGGCGCAAACAGCTGCATAATTGCAAATTAAATTAATTTTTTTTTAAATTTTATTATAAAATATATCAATATTTTGGCATTATAGAGGCTTGTTGGCAAAATTTAAACCAAAGTATTTCAACAAATAGAATCTGGGAATTATTTAATTTTCATAAGTTACTTTATTATATTCAATATTTTTTTAATTTTTTGAATTTAGCTCATGGAATAAATTCGAAAAATAAAAAAAATATTGAGTATTTCAAATATTTTAAATAAATTTTAATTTACAAATTTAACGTGTATTTCAAACATACCAATAAACGTTATATCAGAAGCTCATCAACAGGTTGAGATAAAAATAAGTATGATTTAAACTTCGATCTGGAGGTTTTAAATATTTTGTGGCAGGTTGTTATTTTCTCTAAAACCAGAGTGTTCAACTCGTTGCTCAGTTGTTTCAGATAGGCAAAAGATTATTCTTAAATTGTCACGATTTCTTGTGTTAAAAGCAGGGCTGTGGAGTCGCAGTTGAAGTTTTTGTATCGGAGTCGGAGTCGTAGCAACCACGAAAACTCGCTACTCCGACTCAAAATTTTTCGGCATAACAAATTTAAAAACATTTTCTAATATTTTCCAAAATAAAAATTCTTCGAAATTGGCGATGCAATATTTTAAATATCGATATGAAATTTTTGCAGAATCATTTTTTTGCTATATTTAGCCATTTAAAAGGTACTGCATTAAAAACAAGTTAGAGTGCTTTATTCGCTCAATAAAAAATGGAGCTTCCAACGAAGCAGGGTTGTAAGGGAGAAACGTAACAGTTTTTCTTACCATATCGCTTACGGAAGACATGAATTTTATATGGCGAGTTCCCACTTTGAAGCAATACATTTCACATGTAAAACTTCTCTCAATATTAGAATGAAATGGGATAAGAGGTAATGTTTTGTCCTGGTTTGCAGACTACCTCAAACTCCGAACATATTGTGTTAAAATAATGAACAAATTTAGTGATGAAACCGAATCAAAACACGGAGTTCCACAGGGATCCAAACTAGGTCCTCTATTATATATAATATATGCAAACGGCTTACTTAACACCCTGAAAAACAGCAAAAAACATATGCATATGCCGATGATACGGCAATCGTGGTTAAAAACAAAAATATTGAAACGGCCACAAAAATAACGCAAAAGCAACTAGACAACGCATCAAAATGGTGCCATGATAACGGTCTAGTCATAATTGCATCCAAGACAAAACTAATGCATGTTAAACAACATCTTAAGCAAATAAGCATTAAACTCAAAAACCACGATATAAATTGCATACACCACATTAGCAACATTAACGACCAATGCAACACCACAATTGAATTAGTAAACACATATAAATACTTAGGTGTTTATGTGGATAGTACGTTCAAATGGAAAGCCCATATACAGGAGGTACGAAAGAAACTGCGGAAAGCTGCCTACTCCCTATACCACCTTTGATACGCGGCAACAAGCACCGTACTCCGCCAAGTCTACTACTCGCTAGATGAATCTTATATACGTCACGGCATAGCGGCCTGGGGAAACTCTTCCCACTGTAAGAATCTCCAGCAGTCCCAAAATCAATTGCTCAAAATACTATACCAAAAACAATAAAATACAAACAGCAACCCCAACCTTCGTTTAAATATAGCAAATAATAATGTATTCAATAATGCAAATGCTCACAACGTCGAAAACTCATGCACACACAATACTCATAACAACTCTACAATCAGAAGCAACAATATATCAACAAACATGCCACGCCTACTAAATGTGCTTAACGTAAAAAATATATATCGACTAACAATACTGACTGATCTAAGCGACTCCCGGCCCCTACAACCTATAAACCATCGATACAATACACGGATTCGTTCAGACGGGCGAATTAAAATTAAAAAAACAAAAAATAGCTATGGTGACAGAAGCTTGAAGGTTATACTTCCTAACATCGACAATGAAATGCCAACACAACTATTGAATACAACAGATAAGTCAAAGTTAAAAAAACTTTATAAAAAATTTTTATTAATGTCCCAATAATAATACCACTAATTTATTTATTATCTATTTTATTTACACTCTATATACATAAATATTAAATATAAAAATGAAATAAGCTCTCATATAATCCTATATAGTATTAACCTGCAGACAAGCCACAAGGCTTCGCGGGTTTTTAGTTAAATTAGGGATGAATGTTATAAATTAAAGAATTTATAAATAAATAAATAAAATAAAAAAAAAAAAAACACAGATAGCTCTTTATTCAGCGCATATACAAATTGGTGAATGTAACGATCAGCTTTGCACACTGAATTTTTTGTTACCGTTACCCTTTTATATGCTCCCTTACAAACCTGCTTCGTAGTAAGGGAATGTCCTGGCTCTTCAAATTTTATATATATATATTTTATATATTTTTTTCAATTTATTAGGAACTCGTTCAGTTGCCTTACTGCATCTCTGTATGTGCTTACTTTTTAAAATGTACCATTGGTGCTTCGCAAAATAGGAAAACATTTTAATTGGGAGGCTGTGCCGAATCTTTGATACTCTCCACCGACAGTTAGAATGTATGAGAGCTATAAATTATTAATTAATCATTTTTCATTTTTCATTTTTCGAATTTATTCTATGAGTTAAATTTCAGTTATGTATTTTATAAAGCTTTTTTGAAATAGCTCTATTCCTTAAATTTTTATTTTAGAAATGACTTTATACACTTTATACAATATAATAGTCTGGTAGTGTATAAAGTCATTTCTAAAATAAAAATTTAAGGAATAGAGCTATTTACAAAAAGCTTTATAAAATACATAACTGAAATTTAACTCATAGAATAAATTCGAAAAATGAAAAATGTTGAATATAATAAAGTTGCTTATGAAAAAGAAATAATTCCCAATATTTATTAATTAATCTTTATAAAGACGGACGTCAGTATAAAAATTGGTTCCGGTTTAAACAAATTGGACGACAATCAAACAGTGTTATGCTTTTATTTCCAGCAATTTGAACTAACTTGAATAAAATATCATGGTTCGTAACAGTTTATGCCGAACTAAAATGATTTGCAGAAGGGAAATTGATATTAGACCCATGGTAAATTATGGACTATTCATCACGAAATTCTGCAGACTGATTTTTGTTATTGAAAATCTAAATGGAACAAATTTCAATACTGCAGTAAAACTAGTTTTAGCGTTAAAAGTGCTTTTCAGAAGGCTACTTAACATGGGATCTAAGGTAAATATGGACCGATAATCAGAAAATTGCATGATATTATTTCTGGCCATATGAACCAAAATTGGACCAAATTTTACCACAATATCTATGGTGCCCATTATGAACTTCTAACGTGTTATATCACACGATCTTGGTGGCCAATCGAGCGGCCCAAAATGTGAAATTATGTGATCACCAAAGTGTTCTCTCAATAAATCCATTGATTGATGCGATGTGTGGGAAGTGGCGCCGCACAGTGGGAAATTTTACGAGAAGGAGGTCGAAATTCCATAACTTTTGACTGGATCGGTATTTTTTTATGCGATTGTTTTGCTCGATAGGTGCGATATTAGGCTTTAATTTGCGCTATAAGACGTAAAATTCGACTGATAGGAGCAAAAGTTAAGGGGAGTTCAAAATGCATTTTCATTTTTTTTTAAACAATTATTAAACAATTAAAACAATTAAAATTATTAAATATTAAAAATTAAACAATATTAGTAAAAATTTCTTCTAAATAGCTTTGGGTTTCATTTTCCAGAAGTTGTTTAGCTTCTTCCTCTAATTCGATTGAGGTTGATTTCCATTTTTGTCGAATACTGGACATATATGGATCTGATGTGCACAACAAAATAGTAATAAGATCTTCATTAGTACAACATCTGGACTTTTTACTTGTATTATGCTCTCGGAAGAATCTGTAGTCTTTGTTCCTTTTTTCTTGCGCTTCTTCAGATAGATCTCCAATTGGTAGGGTATTGTGTTGAACTATTTGTTCTCCATGGTATAAAATTTTATGAACTGTGGTTGGCATATGTCTCCAAGAGTATTTTTTGTTATAAAGAATTGCTGTTTCATTTGCATACTGGCCAAATTTTTTTGCATTTCCGCAGTGTGTTCGAGAAGAGCCTGCAATTTTACTTCTGCTGAACTTGAAGTTACACTAATAGCCGTTTGTGAAGGTAAGCACTCTTTTTGTCAGAAACGAAATCTCGATATGCTGGAAAGATTCCACAATTTTTTCATTGGTTCGCTTTCGCAGTTCTGTATACTGATTTTTTGTCAGTTTTAAATCCAAAAATAGTGCAAATGCTTCTTCTGGAGTAAATTTCATTTCTTCAGTTGGTGTAGGCATACTTTTTAAAATCCTCTTTGTGCGTTTAGGGCTCGCTTCCACAATTTATTTCAATTATTGCAATTTTTGTTTTCTTATTTTGCGGTGGTTGAACTTGATGCAGAAATGAATCCTTTATCATACTATGAGAAATTTCTTCATTGATATTTGCAAGCTTGCGTCTTCGTGATCTTTCACTGCAATTGTCAATTTGTTTTGCGGGCCGACCCACTTTTCCAGTTTCCTTAGCGGTTATTGACAGCTTCTTAAAAATCAGATCATTTGTTAGCCATTTTTCGTTGCGTAAGTAAAAAATTTTCTTGCTTCTAGAACATTTAAGGTACCGTTTTCTTAATGTAAATGAAAATTTTTTAATTTTTATCTTATGAATTTTGATTTCTTGTTTGTTGCATAATTTAAAGAATGGAGTATTCATTATGTGTAACACAAAATTTTTTTCATCTTTCTGTTGAAAATATATATCTGCGCGAACTTTATAACTGAACTTAGCCATTGTTTAAACAATAATGAAGGTAAAATTATGAATGCATGCATTTTTATACTCTTGATAGAAGTTTTTTTAAATGATCTTTTATTACCACTTCTTGGAAACATAAAAACCCTTTTTTAAATACAAATTTAATCTTTTATTACCATTTCTTTGAAACATAAAAAACCCCTGTTTTTACACTTTTTAAAAGGATAACATACCGGCAATAAATTAACAGGTAACATGTAGGTAATTTTCACGTAAAATATAACTGCTCTTCCATTTTTTTAAATTAAGTTGCAATTTTCAGGTAATTAAACTATGTAGTTTATGTTGCGGCTATTTACTAATGTTTAACCTTTTAACTTACTCAAAAATCTAACGTGTTAATCTATTTATGTCGCCTATTCGTTTTGCAGCATCCGTTCACCCACAATAAGTTTATAACAATGGCAATACCTTTACCTTCTCCAAATTAATTGATAACCTGACGTGCTAGATAATTTATGTGGCCTGAACTGCTTTATTTGTCGAAAATTCTTTAAGATTCACCTCCTTTAATTTCAGTAATGGTTCCTTGCAGGACCTATTTTTTGAACCGAATATCTTACCTTGGGTCACAGAAATTGCTGTAGTTCGCAAGATCGTATCCAGATGTGTGTACAATGGGGTATAGAAATGTAGGTTAGATTCTGGACTACAAGAGACTATAGATTTTTTTTTGACGCGTTTTGACGGGCAGGACTTATGTTCTATAAAATAGGAAATTTCCGGAAAATTTTGACATTAAAAAAAAAAGAAAATTAAATAGTTCTACAGGTCGCAGAGTTTAATGCTTTAAACCACGTATAGCTAATAAGATAAGCTAATACACAAAACTTATTCTATCAAAAAATCTTGATAAACAAAAAAGTTATGAGCATTTCAACTTCAAAAGTTTAATCAGAAATTCAAAACTATAACCAAATACTGAGAAAGTCCATTTGGGACCACCCTGTTCTCAATGAAATAGTTAAAATAGGGTTGAAATTTTTTGGCTCCCGAGGTTCAGTAGCATTTACTTTCACACAGGTCACAGATATTTTTCGCATCGTGGCATTTAGCTGCGTATAAATTTATTTCACGTAGTAGCTGTTCAATTAGATTGAAACAGTCGAATAGACTAATGCAAATGTAGTTTCTGCAGTTTTAAGGCAGTTTATTTTCTAAGCTGTTTTGTCTTTGTGACTTCTTTCCGATAACGTTCTGTATGGGGTTATACACAGATATTTTGAGTTAAAATTGTGTGAAAGTGTGGTACTATTGAAGCATATTGTAAGCTTCCTATTAGCATCTATGAGTAAGATAAGAGCAGCATACCTCTGTTTTCGAAGGGCTTGGTTTTAGTCCCCATTTGCTACAGTATGAGGAAATTGCTTGCAGTTCAGTTTTTAGAAACCACGCTAGCTGTTCAAAGTTGGAATCTTAATAAACGAAAGCCATGAACATTTGAATTGTGTACAAGTTATAATTGGGAATTACTTGTTTTCCCTTCTATTATGTTTTTAAGCGATTTAAGTTTAATTGCTGAGCTTTTTTGATCTCAAATTAGATATATGTAAGGCCGACGTCAAATATGAACCTCGGTCGACCTAAACTTACGTATAGGAAAGTGAAATTTGCAGATACGCTCCCGAGTAGTATGGTCTTCACCAGTAATTTATCTGAATTTTATATTTCTCTCCACCAGACATGTCAAAAAGTGAGGTTAAAAACGAGAATGTCGAAAACTGTAACTCCGTACAGTTATACAACTCCAACCTATTAGAAAATGCGAAAGTGAAACGCAAAAGGCACGGAAAGCCCACAAACAAAGTCGACCTAATCGCCTGTTTTCCCGCCCAGGGCAGTTTTAGAAATGCTCTATTACTCTGCGTCTTGACGTAGCAACTTTAATTGCTGAACACAAGCAAAAACGTCGGCAGAAGAATCACGAAATTTGCTGATTATAAAATACTCGTCATTCATTTGTGGAATCGTTCCGACCGATCTGAAAAATTAATGGAACTGGGTCGGTCTTTTCGTTCATCGTTCCTGTTTGTTACTTTAAACAATGAATGAACGAGGAACGGCAAACCTTCTGTGTCGTTTGTAAAAACGTCAGCAAACAAAAATTTATTATTGTTTGTTTTTATTTTGTGGAGCTTCAACGAAAGAATAATTATTCACCCCTATTATGTAAGCCGTTGTCGACGTATTTGTTGTCACATCAAGTCGACGACTACATAACATCGACGTTAATTTGGTATTTTATAAGAAATTTGTGTCGACGTCGACTAGTTATCGAAAGCTGACAAACAAAAAAATCCCATATCCATTTAATTTTTGTTCCTCATCATTAAAGTTAATTTTTTTAAAGCTATTTATGCTATTTTCCGACATTTTGTTTTTTAACAGAGTTAGCGATTCCGACTTTCAGTTTTTCCCGAATTTTATCCATGTTCGCGATACAAGCGATTTTTGACTGTAAGTTTTATGATTCTTTTCAGCCTTTAAGATTTTTAATAAATATAAGACTTTGCTATCATGCCGCTGTTAGCAAATTCTTGCCAATTTTTGTTAATTTTGCAATTTTTATCGAATTTTTGCCATTCCTTATAGTTTTAGACACTTTTAAATAATCTTATGGCTTGTCTGAAATATTAAATATTTTCGCCATTTTTGCTAACTTTGCCAAATTTTCGCAATTTTGCGTAGTTTTGTTGCTCTTTGAGTCAATCGCCCTCAATTAAATTTTTTTCCAAATTTTCGCTATTTTAGCAAACTCTTCCGAATTTTCGCGTTTAATTTACTAATAAAACTTGTGCCCATTACTTCTTTTAAATTTGCATTTTTTATTTTAACGTATTTAATAAATATGTTAACATTCTACTTAAAATTTCTTTAATTTTCATCAACTCATGTCGACGTCGACTTTCATAATAGGGGTGCTTATGTGTTTTTTTTAAAATGCTTGTTAAAAACAAAAATTAAGAATTTCGTAAACGTGCGTGCGAGAATATTTAATAAGGTACAAACATACTTTTAATATACATACATACGAGGACCTGCATGCCTTTGCTGGTGGTTAGCGTGTTATATATTGCTTTGGATCTTATTGTTACATGAAAATCGGCAACACTGATTCCTACAGAAAAAATCAACCATATTTTAAGTCTACAGAAATATGTGAACGAAACACATGCGATGATCCAACGGATTTCAGTTGCGGAACGAGGAACGATAAAAAAGGAACTATTGGCAAAATCCTATGAGGGAATCGTTTAATGGAACTAGGTCGTTCCGGAACGAATCAACTCTAGATTATATTTCTGGAGAACAGGTAAAATTTCTTCGCCATAAATTTGCACTTTTCACCGTGAGAAGTTGTATGAAGTTTGCTCTCACCGACTTATATAAAGTGCATATGTACATATCGTCACCTAAAATGCCAAAAGGGCGTAACAATACTTTTTATTTTTTTTTAAAGAAGAAGCAAAAAACTTTACAAAATCAATAACAAGAAGGTATACTTGGCGTTTGAATTTCTTTAACACAGTCGCCATTTTTGATCGCAGGGATTAAAAATCAAAAATTTTGGAGACATGTAGCATAATAAAACGAACAAAAATCAATCAAAAACTCTATTTTGGATGTTTTTGTTGTAACGCCCTTTTGCATTTTAGGTGACGTTATGCAGTTATAATTATTCAAATGTGTTAAAAAGGAATCACAAAATTTGTCAAAACTTTTAACACATTTGTTATTTGTGCGTTTTGTGTAAAAATGTAAATAGAAAATGTCACGTACGTCGCTTGAATATTCGCTCTATCAATAAAGATAAATAAACATAAAAATTTTAAACAGGTGATGCGTAAAAAAGTATCAAGTTTATCCGCAACGCAACCTTTCATTTACGTTAGAGTACCTATTTATACATTATATATATACTTGATAGGGAAAAAGGGACAGCTGAACCGAAACGTATACGTTTACGTAAGACTTACAGTCGAATTCGGTTTTTTACTCCCACTTTACACGTTCTAGTCAACATTTTATGTTCTCAGCATTACATTTTGAAAGTGCGAAAAAGTGTCACTTATTTTTCTCCATCACTGTAGGCGTGACATTGGATTTTATACAAATTTCCATAGTTTTATGTTAAATAAATTTAACATACTTTTAGGCAGTTTTTTTCTTTCCACAATAAAACGGAACAAAATTTATGATTATTTTTATAAAAAAGAAAGGACCATGAATTCTGAAATTAAATAAAAACTACAAGTTTCTTTATTTTTAGTAATGAACTTAATTACTTTCAAAATATTCAAATTTTGTCTGCTGTAATCCAGCTTTTTCCTTCATCTATACGAACAGATCCATCCCTTCATCCTTATTCATGGTTTATTACACTATTTTGGCCTTAAACACATATTTCATACACGACACTTGAATTTCGTGTCCATCATAAAAACACGCACTAGACATGTAAAAAAAAATACTTAAGAAATTGGGGAAAAAAAACCTTAAAAGAAAAAAATTCAGTTTGAGGTAATGCATCTTAAGTAACTGCTGCAACAATACAACTGCACCTTTTTAAAATTTGTGTTTTGTAAATTCCCCCAACTCCAAAAAAGTTGAAAATGCAACTGAAAGTAAGAAAAAAACCAACATGTATGAAAGTCAATGAAGTAGACAGTTGGAAGTTACCGAAGAGAGTGGAATGTCGTCCAACTTTGTGAATCCATGAATTGTAAATTGTTGTATTTGGTTCGTGCAGTCGTTCAATGTTACCATTAGGCCCTCAGGGCGCTCTCAACAATTTTTGCTGCTGCTGCTGCTGCAGTTATTCATCATCTTCATCGTTCGCCTCATCCCCTCTTGACGTTTCTGTTGTCATAGTCAGTCAGAGTTTTTGCTTGTGTCTGTCCGTCCGTCTGCCTGTATGTCTGTCCATTAGTGTGTGTCGTTTGTTTGATGCTTTACCATCATTCTTAAAACCATCATCATTTACAATTTACGTATGGTGCGGCGTTTGTATCAGGAGCATGAGTTTTTGTTTTGTTACAAATACAATATGATCAAAAACACAAGACACTTACTTTCTTACATACTTGTATGAAAAAAATAAGCATACATTCTACATGCGGTAAGTAGTTTGTAGGACAGAGATAAAAGGGAATGAACTCTTTTTATAATTTTGAAAAATTTTATTCGTGATAAAAGTGAAATAAAAAAAAAACGGGCCAACTGCAATCATATTATACGCTTCACCGCTCGCGAGTATAAACAGAATAAGCCGTATATACAGAAAGAAAAAACATGTACTAAATTTAAGTTTTTTCCACTTACTTTTAGAACGAGTCGTTCTCTTAAATTTATATACGAAAGTACTTAAAACAATCGAAAATGGGATTACTTTCGAAAACCAATCCCGGAATCTCTGAAATTAAAATTCTTAAATTAAGTAAATAAAAACTAAAATTTGCTGGTGGTCGTGGCACTCTATATTCTATATTTTTGCATCTGCTTGTGTTTGTAAAAGTATGTTGTAGAAACAACAACAAGACTACAAAATTAGGCAAAAAGCGGTTTGCTGCGAATGGCTTATTTTAATTGCAATCGATTAATATATAAATATAATTAAAAATATTTATTGCATTCAAAAATTGAAAATCAGGGACCGTAACAGTGATATCGAAAAAGTTATCTTATGACAGTTATTTTATGAATTAAAAAACAAAATTCCATCAAAAACAATTATTTCTTAACGTAAAAATAAAAGGTCGAAACAAATTCTTAAAAAGAGAGACTTTTTTCACCACCATAAAATAAAACTCATTTGAGGAGTTTGATTTCGCCGTCATAAAATAAAACAAATTTCAGGAGTTTAATATCGCCGTCATAAAATAAAACTCATTTGAGAGTTTTACTTGTTTCCATCAGAAAATAAAACTAATTTCAGTTTTTTTTTTACACTTCAGAATCAAATCTGCATATTCAAACAATTTATTTTGCAATTAGTTTTTTGAAGAAAAAAGTCTAATTTTTTTCATCAAATAATTGTGAAAAATACGATGTTTTTCGTCATAAATTCTTTGAAAAATTTATGTATTTAACTCAACAATTTCAACAAATAGAATTTGGGAATTTTTGTTTCTTTTTGTGAATAATGTTATGTTTTAATCAACATAAACTCTTTAAAAGTGTTTTATTTAAGACTGAAAAAATAAAACTCCTTAAATGAGGGAGCACTGGTTCTTCTAAAGAGAGTCAAATCAAAATTTTTAAATTTTCACTTTATGCAAGGAATCGATGTACAGTGGTGATATGTACCCACTGTAAAAATCTAACATGCTTTTCTCTAGTATTTTCAATCATGAATCTTATCATAATATGTTGCTCTTAGAATATGTTTACCACAACCATGTTTTTTTTTGAGTGTATGTATTCATTAATTTTTTACTTGTATAATAGATTATTCAATTATTTGACTTTTGGTTTTGTTCAAGTAAGGAGTTAATCGATTTTTTAATTTTAATTTTGCTCGTTTAATCGAATAAGAGTTTTACTATGTTCGAATAACTCGAGTAATTCAAATAATTTTATCCGATGGGAAAAACATACATGTATATTGGATTTGATACTTTTATTATATTAATAAACAGAAAAACGCAATCAAATAAAAATATAGCTTAACAATAAAATAACAATTCTTTTATGGCACGTATACAAAACTCTGCTGCAAAACATACAGTTTTAAATGCGCTAAAAAGACCGAAACAAGATTAAGGAAATAAAATAAAAATAAAGTATAAAAAAAGTAAGCACTACTGCGGTTGAATAGACTATAAAATGATCTGAAAGCCAAAATTTAACAAATGCATTATATTCAGCAGCAATCGGGGTCCATTAATTTTATTTCATTGTATAATTTGCAATTATGTCCCGCCTGCTAAGTTTAATACGGGAATTTGGAATATAAACTTTCATCTTACATTTTTATTAATTATTTATTTTATTTTAGACGTTCTTGTCGCTGTATTTTTATGAGAGGTCCAGCCTATTTAAACAAATTTATTATTCGTAATTAATTTTAACTAATATATTCAAGTAAAATTTAAATCAATTGAGATTCTCAGTTAATTTTTTTTAAATCGCCGTATTTTTCCTGATTTTAAGAGAAGTTCTGGTTAAGATAAGAACTCAAAGTATGACGAAACTGTTTACACTGCGCCGTTTTCAAAGTTTTTTCGATTTCAATTCCACTCATATGTGTTCGATTTACCAAACATGGCTGATAACTTTATCTTTCTTCATTTTAAAGCTCTTTCCTATAGGTTGGGGGTAATTTGCTTCTTTAACGTATTACTATTTTGCGCCAACAATCCATGATTTTGTTTTCAACTACCTACATGCAAAGAAAAAACATGGTTGTGGTAAACATATTCTAAGAGCAACATATTATGATAAGATTCATGATTGTAGCCAACATATTACGATTATTATTATGGATCATATTATGACCAAATATATTCGTAATATCACATCATAATATTTTTTCCTTAATTCTAATTTGTTTATGTTACATCATATTATTATTTAATGTAATCATATTATTATCATGCTAATCATTAAAATGTGTAGATTAAATCTAAAACCGAAAAATATTTGTAATACTTACTGGCAACCTTAACGTAAAATTGTTACAGATATGCAACTTTAAACATAATATTTTTAATCTTTCTTGTCGTAGGTCGTAATTATTTATATATAACTTTATAGAATATTCATTCTTTTTCTCTAAAATAACACAAAATAATGGTCAATATTTTTGCACCACTTTCAAACAATATTAAAATTTTTTAGCGATGATATTTTATTTTGTGACACTTTAAAATTTTTGTTTTTAACGTAGCTACAATTTCTTTAAACTTGGCTTTAATGGGTACTTTTTTAAATTGTTTAACCACAGAATAACAAATAATTCGATACGCAAATTTAAAACAAACGATACAGCTGATGCAAAATTATTTTATAAATGGCGGTAACAAAATATTATTAGAGTAACGATATTTTGTTTGTAACTTTAACATATTTTGAGTAGACTTATAGAAAGTTATCATGTTATGGCTATTAAATATCATTAAATGGTTGTGGGGAATATAATATGCTATCATTATTTAGTTGTTATAAAAATGATTCTTTTTCAGTGAACTATACTTAACTTTATAATTGCGATAAACATTGACATGCTTACAATAACTATAATATTGTTAACATTTAATGAAAATAACAATATTTTGTGTACGACAACAATATATTGTTACAATAAACAAAGTGTCGTTGCCGTAACCATGACCAACCATATTTTTTCTCTGCATGTATCTAATGTGGCTTCGGTTTTTAAGACGAATCTAACAATACCTAAAATGTGAAAATTCATCCAGCCGCTTGGATGGTAAGAGGTAATAAAGAAATTGAAGAAAAAGTAAAAACAGGGAACCCATAATCTGACAGTGCATGATTTACATATTTATAAAAGCTGATGAATTTTTTACAATGAACGTCAAACTCAATATGAAAAAGAGCTATTTTAGTACGAAAATTCTTACGTATGGAATTAGTAGTTAATCGTTTATTACATAATTTGTCCCACAAACACACACACACATCTGAAAAGGGACTAAAATATGTGCAGAATAGATACAGAATATAACAACATGCTATTTAAAACTAGTTTACACTATCTCACAAGTCTTACGTATTCACACAAAGTATAAAGCTATCACACATGAAATAAAAAAGCAGCCCTGACCCAATGAAAAGTATTATTGTTTAGAAAAATTTAAAAAAACGATGTAGTCGTATGGGATGTCAAATTTGTTTTCATAATACTTACTTGTCATTTTCATTACACATGCATTCACACTATCACACTTTTACATATCACTTGAGTTTTTTACATGTATTAATACAAAGTATAATAATGTAAACAAGCGTTTATTTGTTATGTATATTATTAGTTAGAAATCGAAAAAAAAAAATATTTTTATATGACAAAAGTAGAATTTTCTGAGAAATTAAATTTAATCGATTAATTGCCATAAATTTTTCGAGTTATTCGTTATTTGATATTGGCTATTTTAATTATTCGATCAAATGATGGCTAAAAATTTCTTCGATTAATCGATTAACGATTAGTTAAGTGGATACTCTATTGTCTAACATGTTTATCTTTTAAGAACTATACACGCGACTTAAAAGTTTTTCAAAGCTAATTTTCAAAGGATTTTTACTTTTCATTAATTATTTTGGTGATTTTTAAAACTTTAACTTAGGATAATTAGGATAATTTTTAAAGTCGAAAATAAAGCGATTTTTTCTTTGCCTAACTTTTTTATTGCACAAGTTCTTATTATGAAAAGAAGTTTTAGTTAAATTTTAGATATTTTTATTTTAGCGAGAAAATGATCAAAATCGTAGTTTTGATTGTTAGTTTAAAAAACTTTAGCTTTTTAAATGTTAAATAAATAAAATTTTTCCTTGGGCATAGTTTCAACGTTAAGACTTTGACTTTTTTAAAAATTAATAAAAACCCATGATTTTTATGCAAATTCTTACGGCCTTATTCATAAAAAATGAAACAGGTTTATAAAAGTTTTATGAAACGAAATTTCTATGAAAATATGTTTAATAAGCCTTTTGTAAACCGGTTTTATTTTTTTATGAAAAAGGGGGTTAAAGTTTTTGTTTGCTTATAAACTAACAAAAGTTTTAACTTAATATTTAGATATTTCATTTCGGAGATTTCTTCTTCTAAAATTTTTTTTGCGATTTTTTCCTCATTAACAAAGCAGCATTCTATTTATTATTTATAAAATTTTCCTTGATAGTTTCGCTTTTTCGTCAAAAAAAAAATTTATACTGAAAGATATTGATGATGTTACAAAAAATGATGTTACATCCCTGCAAGAAATTTGTGTCAATTGTTTTTTAGGCACTTATTCCGTGACTTGTGAACTCAATATTATAATAAAAAGAAACGAATTGTGATAAGTGAAAATGGCAGCATGAAATAAGCCCCCAAGATGTTACTCCCCAAAAACAAAATGAAATAACCCCCCAAAGCGTGGAACCTTATTTTATATGAAGTAAAACGCCAGTTTTGGAAATGAAATAAGCCCCCAATGAAATAACACCCCAAACAGAAATGAATTAAAACCCTAATTTTTGGGGTCTTCCTTCATATGAAATAAGACCCCAATTTCTGAAGTGAAATACAGGGTTGCTGATGAATTTTGCTACATAAATAAACTGGAAAATTTTTTTTTTGTAATGCATGGAATTTATTCAATCTTTTTTCATTACATTGTATTAAAAATACTTTAAGTCTTAAAAATAATTGACTTAAAATGCCCTGAGAGGCCCACGGAAGGTTGAGTTTCTTGAAATGAACCTGTTAGGACATTTTGTGCGTAATTCGGCCATAACCGGATAAGATATGTGTGCAGTTGCTCCATCTTGTTGATACAGACACAGAGCTGAAAGAAATTCTCTTTCGGCGTAGATTCGGATAGAAAAACTCTCAAGTAACGGTCTCCAGTCACCGTAACGCTGTGTCCATTTTATTCAGAGAACTATAGCCCGACAATTCAGCGTGAAGAAACTGCATACACCACTGTGACGCGTATTGTATGCAATTCCCTTTCATTCAGTATTTCTGCGTTGGGTCCACTCCATAAGCGACAATTTTGCTTATTTACGTTGCCGTTAAAACAAGTTTTCTTTTGGTAGCGGCTTTTATCAGCCACCTGTAAGGTCCGAATATGTGTAAAAAAATTAATTGTATAGGTTTAGTTTTAGAAATCACGCGATGTACAGCATGGTTGGGACTTCGGCCGGGCGCATGGATTTTCTCCTCTATGGTATAACAAATACCGGCTTCGCTAACTAAAGCTTCTCTGCGTAACCGGCCTTCGGCTTGGGATAAGGCCGATTTTAGGAGCTTCAATAAGTGACGACGATGTTTGATATACCATAGAGGAGAAAATCCTTACGCTCTGCCGAAGGCCGGCTATGCATAGAAGCTTTAGTAAGCGAGGCCAGAGAATAAAATCCTTTTTTTTTGGTGTTAATTCTTGGGGACTTATTTCATGCTGCCGTAAAAACAAGACATATCACTTAACTGGTGGTAATATGTGTACTTATGAAAGGTAATTGACACAAAAGTAGTCATATGACTGGATTTTGTGCGGGTAGTGACTGATTCTCTCTGGTTCTATTACTTTAAATGAAGGCGGTCCATCATATTAACATGGTCCACTCGGTACAATTTCTGCGAAAGACATTAATTTCGAAATTAAATGTGTCCTGTTAAAACGTGTCAAAAAGGTTTTAATTAACCCCCTCCTTTCACATCGCCATTTAATGAAACAGAACAAAACAGTTTTTCTTGCAAAAATTGTTATTGTTAAATCTTAAAACATTTTCTATAGTTTTAGTCATAAAACACGTTTTTAACGATTCTTGATATATTTTTTTAGTCATAACAAAACTTTTGTTTTTTAAATACCCTAGGGGAAAGGGAACTAACACCAAACTTGTCACGTGACAGTGCTAAGGTGGTAGAGACCAGTTCAAGCTCAAACATTTTATATGAGGGGGACTTGTCACTTTAACATGGCGATATCGTAGAAGGCATAAATTGGTACCTTATTACACTTTGTAACAGGTCACTGAAATAACATATATGGGCTCATTCAATTTTGGTTAAAATAATGCCTGTCGCAGATATTGGCCCGAATGAACTATGTATTTTAATATGATAGATCTCCTTCTTAAAAAGTATTATAGCCAGATATCAGCAGCCCGCACAACATCCAGTCGCATGACTAGTTCTGTGCTAATTACATCTAAGCCGGAGTAACTACACTTTATCGCCAGTTAAGTGTCTAGTTTCCCCCAATTACAATTCGTTTCTTTTTATTATAATATTGTGTTCACTGGTCACAGGAGAAGTGCTTAAAGAATAATAAACACAAATTTCCCGCAGGGTACAACGTTGAGTTTTCAATAACTGTTAAATTTTTTTGTTAAATTTGTTATTTTCGTGTTTTATTTGTTACGTTTTATAAATATGCAAAAGTTGTTGGAAATGTGGTGTTTTTTTATTCAAAAATGTATTGTCGGTTGGTTTCTTCTTGCAATTAATTAGCCATTAATATTAATTATATTAAACCCTCAGTTATTTAATCTAATGATTATATATAACTTTAATCTTTTCTTAAAGAACACATTGTTTAAACAATCTGCTTAAGGAAAAAATCCGCAAAAGAAAATCGCATGTGTTATGAGGTAAAGAAATGCCAAAGCGAGAAGCAAAATTACACACTCACAAAAATTAACCAGAAAAAAAAACAAAATATATAACCAAATCGGCAACAAGAACAACAACTACAGCAATAATAACAATAACAAAAGTAGCAAGTACAACAATACCTTTTTTTAGTGGCGGCTTACATTCTTAAACATTCCTCCAGTCAAATGTGAACTTCTACGCAACCATCCATCCATGCATTGAGCCAATCTGTCAGTTCGGTAAAACTTTTTTTTCCGATTCGTTTTTAAGATTTTTTTCTTGTTGCTTTCTTTACAATAGTTTTCATACCAAAACAAAGAAGAAAAAATGGCAGTAGCCAACACCAACAGACAACATTTAAATGAGTACAAAATAAACTTGTTTTTGCAAAGGAATTTTTATGAGAAACTACAATCTCTTTGGCAAAGTTTTTAATAACTAAAAAAAATCTTTTTCGTTTAAAAAACAACTCGGTTTAGCTCTTTTATGGCCAGGAAAACTGTTATAAATAAAAACAATTTTGTTGGTTTTTTTTACCCCAAAAACGGAGTTTTTGTAACATCTCTCTTAAATTTTTTTTTTTTACTTAAATCAATCAAAAGAGTGAATACCCTTTTTCACAGAGGTGAAAATCTGAACTCTTTTAACAAGTTTGCAAAGCAAAAGAAAAAACCACATATGCATCACTCTTTTGTCTTTCGTTGTATTTGTGTCTGATCAATATTGTATTGGTTTGGCCTGTGGGTATGATTACAGGTTTTTTCTTCGATACATGAGGTGAAATTTTGTGCAACTTTAATAAATCTTGTCTTAAAAGTCGTAAATAATCGTTTTTTTTTAAGAGTAAACTTAAGTTCTCTTTTTTATTATTTAAATAGCAAATATTTCGTTTTTTACCCCCCGCTTTTGGTTGATCGTAAAAAACAGGTTGGATTGCGAAATTATGACCATAAACAATTAGAATTGTTTATGCTCTTAACATGGCCATATCAGAAAATGTGTGAGAGGAGGTTAGTTTTTGTTCTGTGAAATAGTTGTTAAAAGAAGAAGAAGAAACAATATTTAAAAATTGAAATATCTAGTGCATTTGAATGAATTTTGTTTTGTCTTAGTGGTAAAAGAAAATAATGTTTGGGTTCTAAGTCTTTTGTTTTATTAATAAAATGTTTGTCTTAAACTGGATTAAAATATTTGGTGGAAGGAAGAAATCACATATCACATCAATTATAATTAAAACCAGAAGATTTCACACGCAATCAAGTCCATTTATATGTTTTATAAATTTCTTCGGTTGATTTTGATTTTATTTCTTTCGCGTATATAAATAGAGTTTATCCAAAAGTTACCCTTTTTAGACTTACAAAATATTTAAAAAATTAAATATTTAAATGAATTATTAATCAAAGGAGAATGTCAGTTCAATTGTTTTGAAAATCACCGCAGGTTTTTATGATTTTTAGATTTATTCTAATAAATAACGTATGACGTATATTAAACGAAATATTTTTATGAACCTTTAAAACAGGATCGTTTTGAAAATTTGTTCGATTTCAATTTCACTCGAATTCGATTTCCAGAACATGGCTGATAATTTTTTACCTGCATTTAAAATTAATAATTTTGAAAAATATTCTGATAAGCCATTTTGAGTTAAAATTTTTTATTTAAAGAAAAATTATCACAGAAAATATATTTTTGATGTTAATGTCTGTCGGGGAAGGCAACAAAGGCTAAAAGCTTTTACTAAGTCAATTGCAAAAGGAGTTTGTATTAAAATCCAAATTAATTAAGTGCCATACAGTATTGACAGACAATTTTCTCATATAAATTAGGGTTAGGAGCCAAACAAGTTCCCACAACTCCTAATCTTAAAATTTTAATTCTGATTTAATTTATTACATAAACTACAGCCGTATCTAAATAAGAGCGGAAAGCATTTTCTAGCTATCAAAAATTCTCATTCCGTTACAATTTGTTTGAAGCATCCCTAAATAGCCCGACGTCAACGCTTTGCAATTAGCCGCTACTGTCAATAAATTTTTTTGTCAATCCACCGGGTTTTCTCCATTTTATATTTCTATTGCGCAGTTTAATTAAACAGGAAAGTTAACACTACTGCTTGTCACAAAACGTTGACGCTTTTGCTTAGGTATGGCATATCAGCGTAAAAGCTAAGCGGAAGAAAACGTTCCGCTCGTGTTTAGGTATGACTGTAAGACATCAGTCATGAGCTTAAATTAAGCATCTAATAATTTTTTAAATAAATATTTTAAAATATGTATTTAGATTTTTAAATAATATTTTGACGTAATTAATTTTTGGAGACAAATAAAAATAATTACAGATTGTTATCATGGCCATTTATAACACCTTATTTTCCCATAGAAAATCAATTGAATTCAATTCTTGGGGGATATAAAACCAGTTTTGCTAACTCTTCAAAAAATGGCCCAATTTTAATCAGAATATGACCAAAAATTGCTAAATAGTGACTTAAAAATAGCTAAACAAGATTTTATTCCACAAACTTATCAAGAAAAAACATGACAAAAGTATTTTCTTAATATTTTCGCAATAAAAACAATAATTAAATTTTTTCTCTCTCATTTATTTCCACGTTGTTTCATATAAATTCTTTTAATTTTTAGTAAACAAATTAAGTTTAAGTTTTGTTCTCTCTTAAAAAAAGGACAAATATCACCAAAATGTTTTAAAATGAAATCAGAATAAAAATCAATCTTTTAAAGCTTACCAACAATTTAGATTCATCTCCTTAAATGACCACAGAAGTTGTTAAAAATGTTGTATAATTGTAAATCCTCTTTGAAGACAAGGTAATTAAGCCAAAATATGAAGTACTTTTTATTTATTTTTTTTTATAAAGTTTCAAGGAATGAAATAAATTTAAAAACGTATAATATACAGACATTAATTGTAACATCCCTTATTGTGTAAAAGGCAACGCAATGCCGAAAATATCATTGAAAGCAGATTCAAAAATGTTTTAAACATTTTCAACGCCACAAAATATGAAGTGCTTAAAATTTAAAAATTCAATATGAATTTTTATAGAAAGCAACAACAAAATTATAAAATATTTTCGAATTTGTTTTAACTTTCAATAAAAATTTTGGCGTTGCGTTGCGTTTTACACAATTATGCCCTTAATCCTTAATCAAAAATAAAATTAGTTTTAATTAAAAATTTAATAAAGTGAATAAAACGTTGACTTACATATATTAACAACATTACTGCAGAAAATGTTTATAATATCAAAAAATATTTAATTGATCAAAATCTCAAAACTCCATCATTACTACAGCATGTTCCTTGCTTAAGTCTTCTTCTCTCTTTCTCTCTCTGTCTTTAAAAATTTGGCTCTATTTTCTCAATATCTTACAACATGTTCGTTACTTAAGTCTTTCGTAGCTTTATTGATCTTTTATTACATGCAAATATTTTCACCTTATCTAATAGCAAATTTTTTGCTTACGAATTTCTTCACTCTCATTCTGTGTTGCCAGCAGATGAAATAATAAAAGTGATACAAAAAAGAACCAAAATGTTCCACAACTAAAAAAGCAGGTGCTAGATGTATTTTTTAACGTTTTTGTATTAAATAAATTAGAAAAGCTAGAAAATATTTTTAGCTTAATGTGTCAATACTGACTTCTGCTTACAGAAATTGTATAATAGTTAAGATGCAAAACTTTTACAAAATATATTAAAAGATTTTGTTTGTTGTGCTTAATTCCCTTTTTTAATAACACTGTTTTTTAAGATTGGCTCTGGTTTTCGAGATATACCGTTATTTCGAAAATGGGGAAGGTTGCACAACATATGTTCGCGTAACTCAAAAACGCTTTAGCTTATTGAAAAAACTTAAAAAACCGAAATTCCGCAATAAAATTTCCTTTAAGAAAGGTAAAACTTCTTTTTAATATACGCAGTCGTTTTAGAAACATAATTTTTTTTTTGGAAATTTCGTAATTTTTGTTTTTTAAAAATTCATAAAAAATTGGAAAATGCAGCTATGCTTCTAATTTTTTGCAGACGTATAAAAAATGAAATTCCAAACAAAACAAGCAATAAATGATTAAAATCTGTTTGCAACTTTTGATTTTATTCACAAAAGTCGACAAATTTTAATTAATTTAAGAATTTCATAAAACGCAATATTTGTATGGCAGCCCCCCTAAGAAGTGAAGATAAGGGGCAAGTATGTCTTGAGAAAATGTTAAGGACAAAAAATTAATTGAGGTCGTTCATACATTATATACCACTAGGGGCGACTTCTGGGAATTTATGGGACTTTTTCTTCAATATATTTCTAGTCTGCATTGAACATTTTGTATGGAAGCCCCCTTAAGGAATGGAGACAGCGAACAAAACTACAGAGGGCATGAGAATTACGTACAAACACTCAAAAAGTCTTTTTTGCAACGATATCAAAGCTTAAACAAAATACCAAACAATAAATCAGTGATGAGTTTATATTTTCTTACATTCCCCACTACAATTATTTGGAATTCTCCCAACATTAATTGTAGTTGTAAGTGGGTAAAGAAAAAACATATTTAAAACAAAAACAAAGTGCTTTTATTGTTTTCGTAAGCAATCAAAATAAAAACAATTTGCCCGTTCAGTTTTTTTGGCACGTGCACTTGCAAAAATTTATTATCAAAGTTGTTTGTGGGAATACTATTATTTATTAAAACATTTTGTTTGCTGTGCTTAATTCCCTTTTTTAATAATTGATAACAAATACTGAAATTTATTGTTGGAGGATAAGCTGTTCCTATACGCATTTCACTGGTTGCTTAGGCCAGATCATCAGGAAACGTTCTCCTAAATAATTTTAGAAAAGCCAAAGCTATCAGCAAACAAAACTACAGAGGGAATGAGAATTACCTACAAACACTCAAAAAGTCTTCTTTGCAACGATATCAAAGCTAAAACAAAATACCAAACAATAAATCAGTGATGAGTTTATCTATTATCTATTATTATTTTACAAAATATACTAATTGTATCTATGTATATCCTTTTCCATGCTTTTCAAAGGACATACATTGCTACCATCAGTATATTTCTTCTCATTAAGCGCCCAAAGGAACTGTGAGCATCAATTGTCATCTCGTTTTTTAATTTTGTAACGAACGAGTTTTGCATCTTACCTATTCATTTCAATGACATCATCTTCAGCACGTACCAATTACTTTTAGTCCTTGTCAGATAAACCGATTTTATCCAAAATATTATCGGTTATATTAATAATATTGCAGCATACGTTATCTAGTTTTAAGCCTTAACAGAACATAAAGCTTTGTATTCAGTATTATTATAAGCTTACTTTTCAGAACAAAACTGAAATAAAACTTAACAAACGCTCTACTTCACCGTTTGAGAAAGGTAGAACTAAAAAAAACAGTATAAATTCCGACATTTCCCTAAAAGGTGTTTCGTTAATAGAATTTCTGAAGTTATATACCTGGATCTAGCCTAGTTGTATTCGTATTGGTTTCCCAAATGTGCTTACTAATATAGTTCTACTGGTGTTGAATTTTTTCCGTTTTACCCGGACTGTTCTTCATTTGTTCCAGGATTTTCGTAATGGGCGACTTAATTTATTTTAAGGTGTTTTCAATTGAAAATATATATAAACATTTTCTTTAACCCTAGAAGACTAACGCTATTTAAAGCCTAATTTTTTCGCTCTAAAAGCACTTGAACGACAAAAAATGCATAGCTTATGATTTTGCGGTTGCTCAAAAACTACTTGTTGAATATAGTACCGTTAGGCTTAACAGTAATGGGTAAGCCTTCTAGGATTAAGACCTTAATATTTTTGTGAATTGTTATTCAATAGAAAAAGAAATTTCAAATAAATTGTGTTAAAAAAGTGCAAAGAATACTAAAAATTTGTAAAAAAAAAGGTTATTTTTTTAAATCTGTTGTGCTTACCTGGAGAAAATGTGCAAGAAATAGCACTAAAAGTTCTACAATGGCAGGGCTGCTCTCATTATTATTTAAATTTTAAATACAACTTATTTACCACTTAATTGAAAGTTGAAAATCCTCCATATGATCAGGGCTGTCAGATGTGGCGATTTTTCGCCAAACGTGGCAATTTTCAAACTTGTATGGCGACCTAATTTTCGATTTGGCGACATGGCGACTTTTTTGGCGATTTATAAAATAGTTGGCGATTTTGTTGTTTTTTTTGACGAGCAATGCATTTGTTTTGAAATTTGTTAAATTCAATACGCAGAAATAATATTTCTTTATTCTAGTATTTCAATGTATGATATTTTAATGCATTCATATGTATGACCAGTATTTAAAACAAAATTATGTTGAAATGGCTAATGAAGATAATGTAAATCTTCGAGAAAATTTTTTTTCACATTTAAATGTGCTCTTGAAATAATTAATTCTAGTTTAAAGTAGAATTCTTTAAAAATTTAAAATAATTAAAGCTTATGAATATATTTCTATTATAAAATGTGACAAATTATCACATATAAAATTCGTTGTTATTAAAGATATTTTAAAGATTTTTATGAATCCTCACGTACCTTTGGAAGTTAATAAAACACAATGGACAAGATACCGTTTGTTAAAAGAGAATTTTACTGATGATATGCAATCTAATTTAAATCACTTTAGGTCAACAATTTATAGCTACAAGGATACGGCAGCTACGTACCATTTAAAGGAACTTGCATTGGCTGTTCTTTATATGCTGGTTATTACAACTAGTAATGCCTGTGTTGAAATAATGAACTCCACTCAAATTCGCCTTCGAAGTAGAATGCGATATGAAGTTTTCGACACGTTTTTACGTGTTAAAAGTTATATGAATGTAAATAGTACATGTTGCATTTCTTTTGTACCTTCACAATGTTTTCCAAAAAATAAGGCAAAAAGGGAGCCTTCTCGGTGAAGTATATAGCGATTTAGATATATAATAGAATATTAAAATTTAAATATACTTACCGCAAAAATTCTTTTTTTGTTGCTTTAAGTAGACTACTATAAAATATTTTGAACAATGCCCCTATTTTGTGTTCACTAATCATTTTTAGTTTGTTCTAAATAAAAACTAAACAAACTATATCATGGCGACTTTTTGAATTTTTGGCGGATTTTAGCGAAACGGAACCAATTTTTTTTTTGAGATATAAAAAAATATTTTTAATTATTCTAAAAATGTATATATTATTGTCAAAAACTAAAAAAATAAATGTTTTTGCGATTTTTGACATTGAATTTGTCGAAAAAGTTCAAAATAAATCTGACAACCCTGCTTATGATCTAACATGCAAAAACAGACCCACTAAAAATCAATACACTCAGGCCCTCTCACTAAATTGCAATTATCTTTAAAAGAGAGAAAGAGTATTGATAACTTTTAGTGCTCATATTACAAACACACTAAAATCGAAATAACAGTTTTGTTTTACCTGTTGTCGTGTTATGAAGATGTGTCGGATAGAAATTACAAGCGAAATATTAAAATAAATAAAAAAAAACTTAAAAAAAACGAGTGATTAACAAAATATAAGAGCCAAAAAAAAATATTGTATATGAATAAGAGATGAAGGAAAAAAATTGTGAATTAAATATCAAATGAAAAGAAAATGTACAAAATATAGCAAGGAAAATAAAGTTTAAAAAAAATCTTAAGAAAATATAGGAAAATTTGGCAAATTTCAAAGGAAATTTAAGAAAAATTATTAAGTGTTTTATGAAAATAAACAAAATTTGTTTAAAATTAAAGAAACGCACTAAAGGATTACTTTGAAAGGAGTTTTTGTTAAAGGAAATCGGAGGTGTTAAGAAAAAGTAAGATGATTTTTTTTTTTTTTGTTTTCTTTTTGTAAATTTAGTTAATTGTTGTGTTATTGTGTGTAATAAAAAGATAAGGAGAAAGAGAGTTTGTGCGCTCATTTGTTTTAAGTAATTAGAACATGTTTTTGCAAGATTTTTAAATGCATTTATTTCATGTTGTGTTAACTCTACTTTAACTTAATTTTCTACATACGCTTAAAACCACAAATTGTTGTTTTTCTCTGTGTTATTGAAGTATGATATACATACATACTTACATACTTGTGGTGCTAACATTAGATACTTTTAACAATGTTAAATTTGAATTTTATGCTGCTTTTTTTTATAGTATTATTAGATTTCTTTTTCTTTTGTTTCAACAAAAAGTGTGTTGTGAATAATTTTTTTTTTTTGTTGTGCTGCTGTTTTGTTTGATAATTTTTTATTTTTTTATTTTTACATTTGAAGTTGTTTTGTTTGGTTTTTTCTGAAACTTGTTAAAGTTTTACCTTGTTTGTTTAGTTTGTATGGTTTCTTCTATTCACTTTACTCACCACTAAATTTATTTTTAAGCAGCAACAAATTTTTGTTTTATTTTTATTTAATACTTTCCGTAAATGCATGTGTATTCATTCCTCTTATCTGTACCAATACAAACAGGTTTTAATGTTTCAGTTTTTTATTATCTTTTTTTGCTGTTGTTTTTTCAACTTCTTAAAGTTTACATTTTGTTTTTCAATATATACCTATATATATGTACATATATTTATTTTGCTTAGTTCTCCTTAATAGTGAACTAAACATGTTTGTTTGAGTATTAAAATTTTGTCAAATTTTTATTTAAAGTAGTTGGCTTAATTTGAACATTTTCGTATTGATTTTTTTTTTTTTTTTTTTGCTAAATTTATTAGGAATTAATTTAATTCTGTCAAGATTATAATTTTGATCACTTCTACAAATAAACAAAATCCTTAAGAAAATTTAAATAAAAAAATTATTTTTATATATATAAATATATGTATAGTCGATTTAGCAATCGATGTTGATATGTCGTAGTGGAACTTTTTTTTCCTACCGAAAAATCGAAGGTTTAATATCGACAAATTTTTGTCCTTATAAATCGGCCCACCCTCTTATACATATATATCGGTTTGCTGGTTTCCTAAGTTGTTGCTAGTTCTTTTTTTCGGTTTTTTATTATTTTTATCTCTCTACAAATAAGGTTAAGATTATTAAAATTGTGATGGGGGAAAAAGCAAAATTAAAAAAAATATGTAGTTAAAATTTGTAGTTATTCAGCAGAGACCACTAGGAAATATTACATAAATTAAAATATTTACAAATTTAAAACCAAACAAAAAGAACCAAAAAAAATAATAACTTATTAAGTGGTTCGATTTTTACAGCTTTATATTTTTTCACATTTAATTATTGAATCCTTAAATATTAAAATATTAACTAACAATAACACTAACAATGCACGAATTTTACACTTTTTTATCAAGCTGGGCACCCTTCCAGTTAAGCTAATTTGATTACGCTGAATGAAAAAAAAGTAATTTATTTCAATTAAAAATTTGTGATATTAATTAAAAAATTTATTAAATAGTATAAATTTAAAGTTTAATTCACTTGATTAAACGTTTAACTCGCTTGATTAAACGTCTAATCAAATTCAAAAAATTTTTAATTAAAGCTTATTTTATTTTTGATTGGTGAAAAACTTTGGAGAATTTTTTCTGTGTAGTAATCTCCGAAGTTAGCGCTCGTATTCGCGATATTTGTGATAAAGACTAATGTTACATAAGCGATTTTTATACTTTTGTTATCATTTTATTATTTCGCGGAAAAAATGTTCCCTCGAATTTTTATTTCAAATAAACTACTTCTATTGAATACACTGTGTTAGTAACAAATTGTTAAAAGCCGAGCCCCCTAATGGTAAAATTAATTCGAGTACACTGGATTCCACATTTGCGCTCATCTTCGCAATTTAAAATTTTAAAGAAGCTTTAATTTTTGTTTAATTCAAAGTTTTCTGTTTTGACTTTCCAATTAATTCAATATCAAAAAAATTCGCAAAAACTTTATTTTTGCAAATAACAAATTCAAACTTGGCTTAGAAAATATTAAATCGCAAAAAAAATTTCTTCGAAAAGAAATAAGGAAAAATTGTATTTACAAGAGTTGAATTGATTTAAATTGAACAATGATTCAAAAAGTATAAAAAATATCTTTTAATGGTAAATTAGTATTGAAATTTTTAATAGCGAATATGGCGAATACGAGCGCTAACTTTGAAAACGGCTTTAACCATTGAATTCAGCGTAGATGAATTAGCGTAACCACTAGGGGGCCCAGCCTGTTAAAATTTGCAAGTAGCACAGTGTATTTAATCAAATCTTATTCTATTTTTTCAGTCAACGTCCTACCAATGCTGGGCGAAAATTCTCCTAGTCACGGTTCCCGTTCACATTTGTAGGTTTTAGGCAGATCAAACGGTTATCATTTGACCTGTTTTAACCGATTTTTTAGTTTTGCTCAAGCCGGTTATTTTTAAATATCTATTTGTTTGGAATATCGAATAAGTCGGTTATTTTAGTGTAATAAACCGGTTCAATTTTCATAGAAAATGCGTTTCATAAATCTTTTGTTAACCTGTTTTATTTTTATGAATAAGGCCATAAATTTTTAAATATAATATATTTAAAAATAATATATATTATATACAGATGACATCTTTGGAGATATTTCGAAGTGACCTAAAATGATAAGTTACAAACGTTCTTCGACGTCACGACTTATTAATCACACCTTAAATTAGTCCACAAGCTTGACATATAGTTGCGTTATCGAGGACGGAATGCCCATTTAGGCACTAAAAAATTATAAGTATTCTAGAATATCTTCATCAGCAAAATCAAGAAACAAAATTTCACAAAATTTAATTTTGTGAATTGTTTTGTCTTTATAAAAATTAACTTTTTATTTCAAAAACTAATTTGATTTTTGTGTTTTTATGTATTCGAATACAACCGGTTAACCGATTATTTCTTAAATGCTTAATTTAAGCCCGGTTTTTTTAAATAGCCAGTGGACTTGAGTGAAATTCAAACGTTTTTAGGTATTTTATTGATTATTTTGTGATAATAGTTTTTACTGGTGGCACATTGGGTTCCTTGTAATTGCTTGAGTTTTTATTATACCAGGGGGCGGCTGTGATTATTCGAAGAAGTTGATTTTGTCGCGTTTGATTTTTTTCGATATTAGAAGCCGAGGCAGCACCCTATAACTGAAAATTATAGCACCAGAGTGGCTTTAGGATAGTGTTGTAAAGTAAAAGTGTGCAATCAAGACTAAGGCCAAAATATCTCGCAACAAGCAAATTAATTTTAATTGCTATTTTAAATAGTTTAATTTGACTTGGTTTTGCCTCTATATTTTATTTCCACGTTTATCATTGATCTAGATGTGTACGGAGATAGTTTACATGCAGATGCATGCAGATTTATCGTGGGGTACACATTTTTGTTCGTTGGCCTTTATTTTCCATTGTTTTAAATATATTTTCAATTTCAATAAATTATCCTGTATGTATCGAATCGCTTATTAGCGGTTTACGTGAATGCTTAGAAAAGCATTTTCATCACCAAAAGTTGATGTTTGGGTGTTATTGTTGATAGGCATATCTGCAGTATATATCATACATAGTGTTCCTTGATTGCTTCCCAGTGGGAATCCAGCATTTATCGGTTAAAGAGAACTTAAAATTACACCTTCCACACTTGCTTCTATGAAAAAGGAGAAGAGAATGAATAGCATTTTTTGTTTTGTTTTTTGCCAAATCAAAGTAAAATAATTTATTTTTATCCACTTGCCATTCGCATGTACTTGCCAAAGAAGCGAGAGCAGAAGGCCTACCCTGCATTGACAACATGTGTAAAAATGATATGAGTATGGAATGGAGCGAGCAGGCTTTGTGCACCCAAAGAAAGAAGTACAGAGGCTTCTAGAAGGCATCAATACTTCTTCTTTTTCCCGCTGGATGAATTATGTTACTATACTCAGACAATGGTCTTATAAATATATTATAGTAGGACTATGGAATCGCCAGAGAAAAGTACTAACTTCGGCTCCGACTTCAAACGCTAAAATTTTTTAAGTGCGACTCCGACTCCTACTCTAATCTTGATGCTAAATGTATATGAGACTGGGCCTTATTTGACTTTAAACTCATTTTATACCCTTCACCACTAGTGTTGAATGAGGGTATACTAAGTTTGTCATTCCATGTGAAACTTTTTTATTGTGCATCTAAGACCCCATAAAGTATATATATTCTGGCTCCTTGAGTAATTCGAACTCGACTTAGCCATGTCCGTCCGTCTGTTGAAAACACGCTCACTTTCGAAAAACAAAAAAGTGTTAAATTTCTTCTAGTTATCCGAAGCAGAATACGATAAAAAATAAAGCAAAATACGATCAGCAAGATCAGAGCTATGAATAAAAATGTAGAACGGCCACCCTAAAAAATTTACAATTTCGTTACAAAGACTTACATAAAAGGTGGCATAATGCACGGCATGATATAAGATTTTGCACAAACTCGTTCTATATGACTAGAAATCATACTGTAAGTCTAAAACCGTAATAAATATTGCTATCGTATTCAAATGTGCCACGTCATAGTTTTATAGGACTAGAAATCAAACTGCAAGCTTTAGTGAAGATCGATCCATAATTTACCCTAGGCCCCATATAAACCCTACACTCAGAAAACAGTTTAGTGCGTCTAAAAACGTAAAAAATAATGCTATCATATTAAAATTTGGTACGTCACAGTTATAAGGCTAGAAATCATACTTTAAAATTTCCTGAATATCGGTCCACAATTTACCCTTGGCCGCATATAAAACATACAATTGGGTATGTTACAGATTTATAGGAATACAAATCACACTAAGAGTTCCTGAAGCTCGGTCCATAATTTACCATATAATGTCCAATATTATGCTTACTCTGGGAAAACTGTAGCAGATATAGATATTGTGGTAAAATTTGGTCCAATTTTAGTTCATATGGCCAGAAATAATATGCAATTTTCTGATTATTGGTCCATATTTACCTTTGATCCCATATTAAGCACTTTAAACGGTAAAACAAATTTCACTACTGTATTGAAATTTGTTATATTTAGATTTTTAATAACAGAAATCACTCTACAGGATTTCGTGATGATTAGTATATAATTTACCATGGGTCTAATATCAATTTCCCTTCTGCAAATCATTTTAGTTCGGCATAAACTGTTACGAACCATGATATTTTATTCAAGTTAGTTCAAGTTGCTGGAAATATAAGAATAACACTGTCGGATTGTCGTCCAATTGGCTTAAACCGGAACCAATTTTTATACTGACGTCCGTTTTTATAAAGATAAATAAATAATTAATAGCCCTCATATACAATATTGTATCGGTGGAGAGTATCAAAGATTCGGCACAGTCGACTATGGCACTCTAACTTGTTTTTAATATTCACAGAACAAATTATTTGTAGTTTTTTTATCAATTAAAAAAATTGTATAAAAAGTATTTCATTTTAATTAATGTGAATCAATTATGTTTTTTTTTTTTTTTTGTTGAAAGAAAATTAAAAATTTAATTTTGATTTAATCAACATTTTAGTGTTTTTGAAATAAATTTTTAATTAAAATATTAATTAAATAACAAAAACTCTTAATTGACTTATTCGTTTAAAATAAAATGATTTAAACTTGTAGAATTGTTGTTGGGAATTGTCCATATTTAATTAAATCAATTAACACATTGTTTGAAACGGCAAAGTTTTTTGAAAATTTTTTTTATTAATATTAAAAATATATCTTATTGAAAAAAATGTTTAATATTTAAAAATTTTTAAAATATTTAGTAATCAATATGATAATTTTGGTAATAGGTGCAAAATCAACAACTTGTTCGGTTCACTCTATGAATTTGGTGATTAGAGAAAATTTTATAATTTTTTCTGTGTAGTAACTCAAATCGGTATTTAAAATATGGCATCGCCAATATCGACGAATTTTTATTTTGGAAAATGTATAAAATTTTTTATGCCGAAAAATGCTGGAGTCGGAGTCGCGAGTTTTTGTGGCTACTACGAGTCCGACTCCAGTACAAAAACCTCAACTCCGACTCTTCAGCTCTGACTGCGACTCCACAGCCCTGCACTATAATCGTATTAATTTTAATTAAAAATTAAGCTTCCTAAAAAAATAATTATTATTGTGGTTATTTCATTGAATTGCTAATGGTTTTTAATCCATTTTCAATAAATTATTTGTATGAAGAAAGGAATTTTACAACATGAAATGAATTAAAATTTTACTGATAATTTTTCATTCTTGACTGAGCTGGGAATCGAACCCAGATTTTCACGGACTGGTTGCCCTGACTAGTTTCGATTGTAACCACACAATCTCTTTAGAGGGGTTTGCCGTTTAACACTCACCGCCGTTGACGACGGATGACTTGAATAGTCAAACATCAATCTTTAAACCAAATGGTATTTTACCTTGGTAGACCGAAATTTGCTTTGAATGAATGATTACCTATTTAAATTGATTCACAAGTTCTTCCTTACTTCTGTTTGTCGTGCTTTTTGTCAAGAATTCTTCTTGAAATCCAAAGTATATTTTTGTTGTTGTTGTTTTTCAAATGAAAAAGTTATGTAATAAACGATTTAAACTATTTTCGTTATTGCTACAAACACAATAACTAAATTAAAATGCCTTTCGCTTTATACCACCTCGAAAAAAAACCAAAATATGTGTTATTTTTGTAGTGTTAATTCTGTCACTTTTTTGTAACACCTTAAAAATATTTTCAGTGGTTTTTCTTAGTTATTACGAAATGTGTGTTTAATTAATTAAAAATCTTTGAATTTTGTGTGTTTGAGCTAGAATTATCAATAGAGTTTTTACGTTGCGGCTTGTTTTCATTGATGTGTTTTTTTTCTTGTCAAATTTCCAAACGGTAGCAGTTGCATTGAGAGCAACATATAAAACATGTAATAACAAATTATTTTCGTTCAATAATTTTATCTTTTTTGGTCATTTATTCATACCCTTTTATAAAATTAATTAAAAATGTATCGTTTTGGTAATTAAATAAATTTAGTTAATTAATACCACAGGTTAAAGATATGCTTGTTATAAACTAACCTTTTTTAGATGGACTACACTTTTCTTTTAAGACTTTAGTGTATATAGACAGACTTTGCATAAATCTAGAGCTTTTGTATAAATTAATGGCCTGAGCTTAAGACTAGAATGAATGGCTTTATTCTGAGTACAATATTTCATACAGTAGGATTATAAACGACATAACTATGATGGAGATTTGATTGCTATACATTTTTATCACCTTTAGTCCGGAATAGTATGCACTTAAAATTAAGTCAGATTGGTCTACAAATGGCTAAGAAATTAATTAAAAAACCATGACTGCCTGTAATTGTTAACCAAAAATCTGTAGTTTTTACCCATAAACCTTTACATTTTGAAGGCTCTTTGTACTCTATGAAATTTTTTTTCCCCCCTTTCACCTAAAGATAGACTTAGCAGAATACTGGCAATGAAAAATTGCAAAATTGTTTCATAAATGTTCGAATCATAGACAAATAACTACTGTTTTCGTTTCAAAGTAGAGGGGTTTGCACATATAAGGTAGGAGAATCAAATTATTTATATCGAGTATTAAGTGTTAAAATAGAGTAGCGTCAGTCCATTACTTCGCCTGGCCCCATGCAAGTGTTCTCTCAAAATCAAGTTTTCGGTACATTTTGTAGTACATACGGAAGGGTATATAAGATTCGGCATAGCTAATTTCTAAATAATTATACAAAAAATGTACTTTATTCAAATATTTGGAAAAGTTTTGAACACTAATATTTTTGTTTAACTTTTGTGTAGTTTCAACAAAAATCAATAACAAACCTTTTTTAACTTTGTGAAATCTTTTATTTTATGGTAATACTAAAACAATATTTTGTTAGTCTAGGTGCACACTATGAAAGTTTTTCTTAATAAAGTCTGATGTTGGCTGGTGAGAGAATATAGCATGTTCTATTCTCCTCTCGCCAATAAGCTCAGACTTTCTGAAAAAAAACTTTTATAATGTAAACTAATGGTGTTTTCTTTTCTACAAAAAATGTGACATTTTATTTAGAAAAATGCAATTTGGTTTTCGTTTCTGAAAAATGCTTCGCTCTCTAAAAGGGTGGCTTGTTTTATTCTAAAAAATAAATCGACAGTGTTGATAATGCCCTGCAAAAAGATGCCTTCTGTTTATATATAGGGTTACAAGACTAAGTTGGGAAAAAATCGCCTCTAATCGGGACTGTAAAAATTTGAAATTTTAATAGTTATTTTTTCTATTATTTAATAGTAAAAACATAAGAAAGCATTACATTGTTAATGATTAGTTGTCAGTGATATAAAATTTACAGTTTTATGTCTCTCCTGAATAAGTTGAAAAAATGGACTTAGCACTTTTTCCGACTAAGGTAACGATATAATACACTTTATCGACTAAATAAACACAACTTAAATTATTGTCGCCAAAATAACGAAAAAAAAACTTCTTAAAGTAACGGCTGAGTTTAATCGACAGCGAATATCGTTAAAAATGTTTCTGAATAGCAAATTCGACTAATTTTCGTTATACATATATATTTTAACGATACGATTATCGTAAAAAAAGTTAGTGAATCGCACTATTGATTTGTTATGGAAGATGTCAAGTTTGCTTCTTAAGTCTTTTGTTTTATACATATACACATTTCATATCATCATAATGTCCTCAATAATATATTTGAATTGTTTTAAAAAAATATTGTTGTGTTTCAAACAAAATAAAAATTGTAATGCTGTGGTCATTGATTCGTCATAACTGTACAGTATAAATCTAAATTAAAAAATTGTGATGGTATTTCACATTAATTAGAAGTTCTGTATGAAAAAACAAAAGATTGATCTAATAAACTTGATATATTTAATATATAAGATTTTTTAAAAATTCGAATAACAGCAATTAACAAAATCTTTTAAACTAAATATCAGTTTTCCCCGATGATTATATCGATGTAGCGAAATATTGGACAATTTAATATAATAAATATTGAAATTTTTTTCATCAAATATTAAACTACAAGATAAATTAAATGGACAGCAATTTAATAAATGAAGGTTGAATAAAATATAGTTTAAAGAAAAATATTTTTAAAATGAAGAAACATTTGGGCAATTCTTATTCAATTATTTTTACCAAAGTATTTATAATGCAATTAAGACCTTGAGCTTAATAGCAAATGACTGATCTAAGGCATTTCACACAAGACTCATAAATTTTTATAAATACGCCATATATTTTGTTTTAATATTTAAAGCGAGTAAATGGAATGTTGATCTTTTTTTATACCGACATCACAATAGGTGGTACTATTCATTTGTGCTAATGTGCGTAACATATAGAAACATTGGTTCCAGATCCACCCTATTTATATATTGGTCAAAAGATATCCGTTCATTTGTTCGGCTGTCTGGTTGTCTGTCGATGTTAACCAAGTGAGCAAAGTGCAGGTTGCAATATTGGTAAACATTTGGTGAAATTTTGTATACACATATGTTTTATGTAATTGTCATAAGGCCGAAACCTATTATGAGAATCGGTCCGTAATATCACATAGCACCCATATAAACTTATTTTCGAAATACAGTTTTTGTGGGCAATAATTCTTTAAAGAATACTAATTGCAGTCGATTAACCTATTAACCGATGTAGCGAAATTTTATAGTATTATAACACATTTTTTGGTGTTTATAATTATTTGTTTCGTCTCATATACAAAAGGTATGTGCTTAGAAAATATTTTTTTCATAGAAAAAAAGGTGTTTAGTGAAATTAATTTTAATTAGATGTTTGCTGTCAACAGCTTTTTGTTTCACGTACTTTTTAAATGTATCGGAAATGTTCTGGAAATCGAAATCACGTGGTATTGAAATCGAACCTAATTTGGAAACTCTACCGTGTTTGAAGCTCATAAAAATATATCCTGTTCTATATCTCATACTTTGAGGACCACCTTCCGCTACCTAAACTACTTTTGCAATCAGGAATCGCTACGTTTCATTTTAACAAAAATTCAATTGAAAATCTATATCGACTTAAATTTCACGTGATTTCGATTTTCAGAACATGGCCGTATGTGTTTAGTTATTTTTTCTTTTCATATTTTCTCATATTAATGGAAACAATTAGAAGGGTTAAATATGTGAAAGAATTTGTTCAAGTCAAGCTTTATCAAAACTAAAGAAAAGAATCGCTTAAATCCTAAACATTTTTCTAAAAGATTATTTTTTAAGGTCTCCTTAAACTATTGAAATAACTGATACAATTATCTTACAGATTATTTTTTAATTACTACATAATAATTATATATATTTATTAATTTTTTTTTTATTGCTCATTTTAATTCAATTGTTATGTCATTGTTTTGTTTCCTAATAAACTCCAAATAATAAATAATTTATGCATTTATATTATTGAAATTTCTTATTTTATTAAAAAAAACTTTATTAATCGGTTAACCGATCAATTACAAAATTAACCGATTAAAGCAAAAGCCTGATTTAATGAATACCCTTTTGAATACTAACTTAATTGTTAAGGTGGGTGCATGACTTTTCGAAATAGGGCACATTTGTCTTAAAATACTGTGGTATAGGGCGTGCTTTACCGATTAGACTTTCTTACTGGTTATAATTGAAACATTTATTCTAAAATAGTTTATCTTATACTTTATTATCAGTACAACTTCATTAAATACTTTTATTAATATGGCTTCCACTGGAAAAAAAAACCTTAACAATTTTACTAATATTTTTAGTTTATTTAAATTGAAAATAATTTTCTGTTATTTAAAAAAATTGTCTTAAATAATAAAACCATCAATTCTTTATTTTTATTGCGATTTTTAGAAAAATAAAACCAGCAAAAATATTTAAAGTACTAAACATTTGAACTTTCTTAAATATTAAATTGTAGTTTTTTTCTAGAGCTTAAACGAAAAATATTTTCCACTTTTTTTATTGAAGCCTGTCTTTGGTTAAAGTTTTTTGCTTAAAAGATACATTTTACTGGTGGCATTTTTTCCAACAAACACTAATACAAACACACCTAAATGCAGGCACACATATTGCATTTATAAGCCAGTGTATTGGTAAAGCAATGCAGTTTGACTTTTTTTATTTTTCATACATATCGTACACACGTATAGATTTTTTTGCTGCCGATGGACAATCATATTTCAGACAACAACTACAAAAACAACAGCAGCAATAACAACTACAACAGCAATCAAATACAATAATAACAGCAACAACATTAAAAGTATTGTAAGTAGTAGGCCAACAACATGTAATAACAGCAGTGACAACTTTTAGCACACAAAAAAAGAAAAACATGAACAAGAAAACCACCAACAATAGTAATAACAATAACAACAACAACAACAGCTAAAAATCCAACAGCAATAACAATAACAACCACAAAAAGGAATTGAGAATTGGTTTGTTGTTCTTTTTTTTTCTTGTATTTTTGAGAAATGGACAATAACAAAACAAAGAGAGCAATGAAAGAGAAAATTATATTGGCATTTTGGCTTGTTAAAGGAGTGTTGGGGAAAAAAGTGTTGCCGTAGTCATGTCATATCAAAATTGGATATTTTTTTTTTTTTTTTTTTTTTTGCAAAGAGCTTGGGTATCATTTTTAATTCAACACTTTCGTGGACTGATCATATAAATAGTGCAACTGGAAAAAGGTACGGTATGCTAAGGACACGAGGGCCTAATCATTATTTTACTCCATTTAATGTACAAATGTTATTGGCCAAATCCTAGTTAATGCCAACAATTTTATACGGATGTGAATCGTTTTCAGGTTGTAGTGCATCTGATAAGCGAAAATTAAAAACTTCATTTAAAAATATCGCCAGAAACGTTTTAAATCTATGGACGCTGACAGAGTCTCCCAGTTTGCAAGGAAACTGCTTAATGTTTCTTTCGAAAATCTATTAAAAAGTAGCAGTTTAAGTTTCCTACATAAAATAATCTACACCAAGGAACCTGACAATCTATTTAGAAAATTAATAGTTGCAAGATCAACTAGAGGCAGGGCTATATTGTAATGGGTGATTTAAGTAGAGATACTTTCTTCAATAGCCTTTTTTGACAGGTCACGTGTGAGTCGTGTCATGCTGTCATGTCTATGTTATGTCTATGGGCTCTTGAAAAGCTCCAAGAGGATCCGACGTTTTCAAGGCAAATTTTGTTCAGCGATGAGGCCCATTTCTGGCTCAATGGGTATGTAAACAAACAAAATTGCCGCATTTGGGACGAAGAGCAATCTGAAGAGATTCAAGAACTGCCACTTCATCCAGAAAAAACAACGGTTTGGTGTGGTTTGTGAGCCGGTGAAATCATCGGTCCATATTTCTTTAAAAATGATGCCGGTGCGAACGTAACCGTCAATGGCGAACGTTATCGTGCCATGATAAGCGACTCTTTGATGCCTGAAATTGAAGCTCGTAATCTCGGTGACATTTGGTTTCAGAAAGACGGCGCCACTTCCCACACATCGCATCAATCAATGGATTTATTGAGAGAACACTGCGGTGAGCACATAAATAATATCACGTTTTGGGCCGGTCGATTGGCCAGCAAGATCGTGCGGTATCACACCGTTAGACTTTTTACTGTGGGGATATGTAAAGTCTAAAGTTTATGCGGACTAGCCCGCTTCGATTCAGGCCTTGGAGGAAAATATCACGCCTGTTACCAGTCGAAATGCTCGAACGAGTCATCGAAAATTGGACTCAACGGATGGACCATCTGCAACGTAGCAACGGCCAGCATTTGATAGACATAATCTTTAAAAACTAAATGCCAAAAAATGTTCTTTCAAATGATAATAAACATTCCCCATTAAATTTGAAGTTTCTGTGTTTTTTTTTTTTTTTTCTTTAAAAAAGTAGGGAACCTCGAAAAGGATCACGCTTTATTCCGTTATCATTATCTAATGTCGGAACGACAATTTTTATATACGCTGTACGGCTCTGGAATCTACTGCCACATAACATTTAAAGCACAAGCACCGCAGTATATTTAAAAAATTCAAATTTCATTACATTCTTCATATTGTTAGCATGATTTCATAACGTGCAATACTGCAGGATCTTACATAAGATTACACGGCTTTTTATACACTTGAAGTGGTATTACTTTATCTTATTAACCACAATAGTTAAATGTTGCTTAATTTTGTTTTAAAGTGAAAAATATTTGATTAATATTATCTTAATTTGATTAATCAATATTAAATTAACTCAATTCATCAAAACTTCGATTAATTCGAAATATTGATTAATCGATTAATTAATTAATCGAAGTTCTGATTAATCAAAATTTTGCTAAACTGATTAATCGCACATCCTTTAACAAAAGTTGAAAAAACGAAATCAAATTGCAACTTGACTTAATAAGCAAATTGAAAAAAAATGGCTAAAAATAACCATAATATCGTTAACATTGACCGTATTTTTTTTATTAGTTCTGACCATAACATGGTTATTTTTTTTACCAAATTCTGGAAACTTTTAACCATATTATGGTTAATTTAAACCAAAATATGGTAAGTTTTACCATAATATGATTAGTTTTCCCCAATATATGGTACATTTTGACCAAAATATGTCTGAATTCGACCATATTATGCCGAATTTTAATTAAAAAGTTATAGTTAATTTCGACAAAACTATGGTTAATTTTAACCATGTTATCGTCGTGTATAACCATAATATAGTAACCTGTAAATAATAATATTGTAAAAATCCAAAAATAGTATTTTGCTCTCAGTATATGAAATTGTAAATTGAGATCAATTTGTAACTTTAAAATTAACGAAAATTAAAAATGTTTTTAGCATTTAAAAAATGATATCGTCCATAAATTCGATATCTTTATTGTTCATCTCATAGGAATCACTTGTACCCAGGGCTGTGGAGTCGGAGTTGAGGTTTTTGTACCGGAGTCGGAGTCGCAGTACCCAAAAAAACGCGCGACTCCGACTCCAAAATTTTTCGGCATAAAAAATTTAAAAAAATTTCTAATATTTTCCAATATAAAAATTCTTGGAAATTGGCGATGCAATATTTTGCAGATCAATATGAATAAGTAGATTTTAATTTATTTTATGAGAAATAGTTGATTCAAGTACTTTACTATTTAAGTATTTTTAGGTATATTTGTTATTCGTGCGGGAAAAAGTCTAAATTACATTAGCAAAACTTATACTCAGCTATTAATCTAGTTGAAAAAGATGTGTGATTTTTTAAATAATTTACTCACGTTAAAAAATGTTAATGACAGGAATTGCCAATAATTTTAATATCAGAATTTTTTAACCATCAACGCTGAAATATTTTCAACATTGTACAGAATAAGTGTTGCTATAGCGCATAAATACTAGTATGTATTAGAAAAATTGTGACGTAAAATTATTTCTCTTTTGTGTAGAAACATCTTTATCAGCCTGCCTTTAATTCCTACCATAACACTCATGTTTTTCTTATGCACATTACGCGGAGATTCCTATAATTCGTTTAATAAAGATGTTTCTACACAAAAGAGAAATAATTTTACGTCTCATTCATTTCGCATCACGGTTAGAGTAGGAGTCGGAGTCGTGAGTCGGAGTCGGAGTCGCACTTAAAAAATTTCAGCGTTTGGAGTCGGAGTCGGAGTTAGTACTTTTTTCGGACGACTCCACAGCCCTGCTTGTACCTATTAGTTTTAAAGATTTTGAAGGTAAATCATAATCATGACAACATTTTCCCAACCTTTTGAGTCCAAATTTGCAATACAAAATAGAAAAAGATACAAAATATTTTATTGTTGTGGTAAAAATATTAACCTAATCGATCAAATCGAATTAACGTTTGATAAGTGTAACCTATTTCTCAAATTACTTTTAACGATGCTTACTTGACTATATACCCTCCCTACTTCAGCATTAGGTCGTGGAAGTGAGAACAACTTTAAAGTAAACTCCGAAAATTCTAAAAATTTCTTGTTGCCACCCGCACACAATACACTTTTGCATTTTTTGAAGCTAAGAAATCTTGTTGTGTTGCTTTTTTTGGTAAAACTATTCGTTTATAGCGATTTTCGACATTTGTAAAAGTTTTGATTTAAATTAAATGCGTTTTAGTTGTTAAAGATCTTTATTTTAATTTTAACAATTTTATAAATTTTTATAAGAAAATATAAATTATTATTTTCAAAGAAATAACGGAAAAATTTTTTATGGCTAAACAAATTGGAAAATGAAATTTTTATAACTAAACAAGGTGAAAACGTTATAGCGATTTTCGACATTTGTAAAAGTTTTGATTTAAATTAAATGCGTTTTAGTTGTTAAAGATCTTTATTTTAATTTTAACAATTTTATAAATTTTTATAAGAAAATATAAATTATTATTTTCAAAGAAATAACGGAAAAATTTTTTGCGGCTAAACAAATTGGAAAATGAAATTTTTATAACTAAACAAGGTGAAAACTGACTAAATCAATTTAGCCACTAAATGTCTAAATTAGCAACACCGCCGGGGTTGTATTGAATCATCATTAGGATTCTCAACATTTTGATATTACATAGTTCAGCCATACTGTAATGCAGCAGTTATTCAAAATTGTCATGTATCTTGAGATCTGATCTCTTGAGATCACGACTGACCAGAGATCCTAGCTGGTACTACGCGTTCACTTCGGTATCAGCCCGACTATTGATTCAGGGCCCCAAGGGCATGCTCTCTTGAGAAGAGATGTCTTTGTGCTTGAGATAAATTCTGTGAGATATATTTTTTATGTGACAATCAAAGAAAATGGGTGAAAAGCCGAATTGCAAATTATGGGTTAATCTCTTACACAGTAAAAAACATGCTGCAAAAGGAACAGGTTTAATGTATAAATTTATATCTCAAATCGCTTCAAATCTGCTGATGGTATGCCTAATTTTTGTATGGGTGTTCCCGGCTTGGAGGACTATTTTCTGCTGACAATAAGCGCTTCTTTAAACAAAATAAAACATGCAAATTAAGCACCTCTAACGTGCTTTTTAAGGGCTAACTATATTGACATATTCATTAGTGTTTTGCTTTTACTTGTTTAAATGATTTTTATTCAGTCGCTTTCATAAACCATAATATATATTTTTTTTTTTTTCGCTTTAAAACCTTGTACGTTGTCAGCACTAAAATAGCAGCTTTTTTGTATATTTAATACGTTATCATTTACTGCTGTATAAGAGCTCTGTTATTGAAGCGCTCGATTATGCGCTTTTTCACTAAGTGCTTCAAAAAACACAAATATTTTACTGGGTTACTGCTTGGATTGGGAGCTAAAGTTGTGAGCTGTGAGACTTTTTAATGGAAAGCGGCATTTGTTGGGTGAAGATCTAGTAGATTTGGGTCGAATGAAGTGACGGTCGACCGTGTTTTAATGTATTTGATGCAGTTGTTGATTTTGTAACGTGGTTAAAAGTTGAGGTACCGGTGGTGAAGAGATAAGCTGTGGGGTGAAGATATAGTAATTAGTTATGGATCAAAAGAAGTGGCGATGGACCGTATTTAAATGTGACCAGTAAAGTTGTGGATTTCGTGAAGTGGAGAAAAATTTAGTTACCGGTGGTGAGGTGAAGTGGAGTTCTTTGGTGAATGTGATTAGTCTTGGATATGGCTTGGATGAAGAGCCAATAGCCGATGATATGGAAAGAGTCTTACGAAATGTGTGTTTTACAGAACGATGCTCTTTCTCAGATGGTGCTGTTCAGGATGTTTTTTGGGATCACATGGAGGCTGTGGTTTAACTCTTAAGCAAACACCAAAATTTATCACCCATGAGAACTTCAAGGCCAGGCTGGGACTAGTGGTTTTTTCTATGGATTTTTTGTGTGGCTTTCTTTATGGTGCAAGAACTCACACAAACAAACTCTAGGGCCTGGCTGGGATTACTTGTATGAAGTTAAATGGCTACATCAGGAAAATTTTGCTAAATACGGTCACGACTTAATTTTTATTATGAAAACCTTCAACTTAAACCATTTTAACGCTACACTGTCATCACAATTTACTTAAGATTTGCATCTCTTCTTTTGGTTTCTGTATTAATATAACCTCAAAAATGTTTATAAAAAATGTTGCCAAGGCAACACTTTTTCAGAAATTGTAGCAGTTGCTGAACTTAAAGCCAAGCAAAACTGCACGCAGTTTATTGTTGGTGCTGCTGCTGTAGTTGCCACAATAAATTCTATGTACAGAAATATTAGAGAATGTTGGAAAAATACAAAAAAGTAAACTTAAAAAAAGAGAAAAATCCATTACAAAATGGTACAAAACTGAAAATAAAAACTTAAGCAACATGTTGGAATGTTGTTGCAATAACTAAAGAAATGTTTAAATGATTATACTTTTTCTAACAAAAATCATAAATGTTTTTCTTAAGATGATTTTTGTTGTTGCCATTTTTTTTTTTTTTTTTTTTTTTGACCAGTTGATTAAATGAACGTTTATTGCGTGTTCCTAAATAACAAATTATGTGTATGCTTTTAGTTTTAATAGATGTTATAAATTAAAAGCAAAACAACTTATGTCATTTACTTTAACAGTTTAGTTACAAACCTAAAATAGTTAATTGTATAAAGTCGACTAAATGAATGACATGATTTGTTATCGTTTTCCATTTAACCACTAAAAAGCACAGCAGGCTGGAAATGGATAAAAAAAAATCGTTTTTTCTTTGCTTTTTTTTTTTTTTTTTTTTTTTGTATAAAGTCAAACACAATGACAATCATATTTTTCAAAGATGTCAGTTAAATAATTGTAATATTTTACATATGGTTTCAAGGTGCGTGAATGGCACTAGTAAGGAATAAAATTAATAATGGAAAAAAAATCTTTTTTTAAGAGAAATATTTAAAATAAAAAAATTGGCTTATTTTTATAGGAACAATAAGTTTAAAAATAAAACGTTGAGAGGAGATGATAGGTGCCAACAATTTGGGAAGAAAGTACTTTTTCTAAAAATTTAATTTTAGAGTATCTGCACAGAAAAAAATGTTCGCCAATTTTTTTCAAGTAAAACATTAATCAAAAATAAAATCAGTTTAAATTAAAAATATTTAATCAAGTGACTTAAACGTTTACTTATATCAACATCATTACTGCAGAAAATGTTGTTAATATCAAAAAATATTTAATTGAAACTATTAATATGTTTACTGGTGCAAATTTAATTACCTTTTTAATTAATATCACAAATTTTTTAATTAAAATCAGTTTGTATTTTTTTCTTTGTAGAAAGGGAATACAGGCCTTATATCTGCGATTTGTACGTAGTAAGCGGGTTGTTTTTTTTATATGGATTTTTGTTGGTGTCCTTATTAACTGAAGTTCCAAATTCAATACATAATCTTGGCAACCTTTTTTTCGTAGACATGTAAAGATTTATCAGATTCGGACATTCATTTTGAAACTCTGATTTTATATTCACTTTTATAAGAAATATGTCACTTAGTGCTGAAATATCACATCAGTTAGATCATTATTTTTGCCAATGGTGAACTAATTGTTAGAAAAGTTTCTTTTAACTTATCAAGTGTTTTGTATAATCTTTGAATTTATATTCGTTTTCAAAACTTGAACTAAAACTCTATTTTAATGTTGTGGAGAACAGGCCCAGCTATAAGTTCACAGAAATACAGAAGACATTCAATTTCATGAAAAAGCATAAAATGACTTAATTTATTTTTACTTAATATCCTTGAAAGCATTGAGATCGGACTCCCAAAGCAAAATATTTTGGCAATATAGAAAAACAAATTTAAAGTTTTTCATACAAAAATCATAAAGAAATCAATTTTTATTGGAAAATAGAAGTGATCACAGGTAATCGTTATTTTTGCTCTAGCTCTTATAGATTTCAAGAAAAACGCATTTTAAGTTTTTCATACAAAATTCAAAAAGTGATCCATATAATCTTTATTTCTGCTCTAGCTCTTACAGTCTTCAAGAAAAACGCATTTAAAGCTTTTGATACAAAAATCTTAAGGAAATACGTTTTTATTGGAATTAGTGATCACACACAGAAAAAATAGAAAATCGACTTTAATTAAACAATTCGTTCAGACAATTAAATTGTTTACTAATTTTGCCCCTGCAAAAGAATTGATCATATCAATTAACGGATTTGTATTTTCGAGTCATGCCACACAAATTTAATCAATTAAAAAATTAATTGCATCAACTAAAAAAATACACAACTTATACAAAAATATTTAAATTTTTGTGTTTTGATTAAAAAAATTAATTGCAGCAAACAAAAAAAAAAAATTAAAGAAATTAATGTTCACCAATTAATTATTTAATTAAAAAATTTTTGCCAAAAATTTTTTCTGTGCAGATAATCATTATTTTGGCTTTAGCTCTTATAGTTTTCAACTTAACAGCGGACTGAATCTCTGGAAGAAGTGGATGAAGTTTTAAACTACCTGTTGAATACGGCTCAACACTGTTACATCCAATTACTACAGAAAGATATAGAAAACGACAACGACATAAATTACGAGTACTGTTCGTACTACGTCCACTGGATTTTCGGTATTATATAAAATTTTAAGAAACCATTATAAATTAGAAATATCGATTATTATATTTCTACATATAAATAGTAGATAAAATAGAAGTTCGATGTTTTTTTAACGTTAAATTTTTGTTATACCCACACGATAATAGTAGAGAGGGTATTATGCGTTCGTGCTGATGTTTGTAACACCTTAAAATATTAGTCCTAGACCCATCTTTAAGTACACCGAACGATTTTGAGTCGATCTAGCGATGTCCGTCCAGCTGATAGGCTGCCTTTCTGTCAAGTAAACTATATGCTCAGATACAGCTCGCATTATTGGAGATAGTTTGGTTAGATTTACTTTTAATTGCCACAAGGACCAAGCCTTTAAAAAATGGTTAAAATCCGTCCATAATTTCACATAGCCCCCAGGCAGGTACCTTTTCGCAATACATAGAGTCGTTGTGCCCATACATCATATTATTATTATAATTTTAGTATTAAGGTTAAATTTGCTCCAATCTTAGTTTATTGCAATCTAAACTATATTACCAAATTTTATTGCAATCGATCCATATTTGACTATATCACTCACAGTATAAATACTACTCCCGAAAACAGCTTCCTTATAAATATAGGTATGGACATAAAAATTGGCTTCAATAACTTTTACGATTGCTTGTATGTGATGACAAAATGTTGTGCTTGTATATCCAAAATTAGCCACACACTCAAAAAAAAAATCAATCCATCCGTACTCAAATCAATCCGAAGCGGTATCAATAATACGGTGAGTACGGATTTTCTTGAATAAAGTACGGATTATTCATATTTAATCCCGAATTCGTACTTGAAATAATCCGAAAATTAGATTTATTTAAGTAAAACTGACATTGAATCAATCTCAAAATGCGCTTGATTCAAGTATTATAAAGTTAATTTAATCCCGTACCCATGTTCTGTAACTTTGGTGAGAACTTCTCGCATCGAAAAGATGTGAAAGAAAATATTCCATCGTTTCTCGAAAAGTGAGAAAAAAGTGTGTCTGTAACTCATGTCGAAAACTATCAAAAGTGATTACGACGTTACGTTATAAATGTCATAATATTCCACTCGAAGCCGATGTGAACTTGCAGACGTTGAGAACGCCAGTAACACACATCGTTGACGGCGGCCAAAATTATTAAAATTGAAACATTTTCAATGACGGCGGCGAAAATACAACCGTCGGCTATACCAAAAAATGTAAAGTGCGACTTGAATATTTGTTGATTACAATATTGCTTTGAAAACATTCGTATATTTTTCAAAAATTTTAAAAGCAAAATAATTAAACAGTGAAAAATCAGTCAAAAACAAAATACTTATCTCTTCCATGTTATTATTCATTGCATTTTGCATATGGAATATATATTTTTTTAGTGGTAATATTTTTTCTCACCCCATTTTTATGCGTGAGCTTAATTGACAGTTCAAAATGGGAACTTTCTCACAAAAATTTTACAGACACACTTTTTCTGTAAATTTGCGAGTAATGTCCTTACGTGACATCAATTACTCTCCAAAAGTTACAGTTAAGTGAGAAAAACAGTTGTTTGTTTCAATTTATGGCATTTTTGTTTAATTTCTCGCATTTCAATCGAAAAGTTTCTCGAAGCGAGAGTTACAGAACATTGGCACCGAATTCATCCTTGAAATAAACCAAAAGTTAAATTAGAAGGAGAATATTATTATCATTGATTTACTTACCCGTTTCACACCCTACAGAGGTATAATTATAAAACACCAGCATATTGCCCGATATGATTTTTACATTAAAAACTTAATGTACATATTTAACTAAAAATGTAAACTAAATGAGAACTCTTGCTTTCAATTTTACCTTTTAAACATGAAAGTAATTTGTTTTTTTCATGTTCTATTGTTTTTTTTTTTTTTGTTTCTACATCAGTGCTGCCACTTTGTGGATAGTTATCCCAATTTGGTGTAATTTTTCTCTCGCGGGTATAGTCTGGGTGTAGATCAGGTGTACTTTGAAATTCTTTCATTTAAAAAAAAAATAATTGGGTGTATCGCAAGGTGTGCTATCAAGTCATATCGTCATAATTTCCTAAATAATATTTTTTACAGTTGCTTAAAAAAATATTGTTGTGTTTCAAACAAAATAAAACTGTTAATGCTGTGTTTATTGATTCGCCATAACTGTACAGTATGAACCAATATTAGGTGCGTTCGTTTACCCCAAAATTTTCACAAATTTGTGCAAGTTTTTACTGGATTTTACTGAAATGCGTTCGCTTACACAAAAATTTGCAAAAGAGAGCAGCTTCTGAGAGAGTAAAGTGACAGTTGTAAGCAAAGAGTCTGCAAATTTTTACTGAACAAATTTTTACCAGTAAAAACCAGTAGAAAACAAAAACATATGTTTCATTTAAGTAAACAAACAAAAGTAAGCATACAATTTGTAATAAAAACATTTAAAAGAACAAAAGCTGAATTAAAAGTGCAACAAAAACCAAAAATATTTATTACATCCTAAACAATTTTACTTACCACTTTGTACCTATTAATATTAAGTTTTCTTTTTTTGGCATCCATGGTAAAATTTGTGTTAATTGTTCAATATTACTTATTTTTGTTTTTGTTTACATTAATATTTTAGAGATGTAAAGGTAATGAATATATGATTACTTCTTATTGCATATTATTGAGGGTACCAAATATCAAAAATCAAATATTGATGTAGTTTCGTATTAATTCAACTAGAAACAAAATTAAAAGTCATGTACAAAATAAACAAGTCTTAAAACTTGCACAGAAGCTCATTTAATAAATAAATTTACTACGAATTTATAATCATTACAATGCATTTCATCAAGTACCAAAAACATTATGTACTGGGTAGTCTAAGCAACACATATTTTACAACACTAAGCTTTGTAGCGATCAGCTGTTTGAATTAACCTGCAAGTTTTTGTAATTTTTCCGTTCGTTTACTTTTTTGTGCAAGAGCCATTTTTGAGAGTAAAATTTTCATATTGCCCAAAATTTACTCAACTACTGGATTTTACTGGAAAAGTAAACAAACGCACCTATTATAAGCGGTTGCCCACAGCAGTCATATATATTTCTTGTAATTATTTTAAGACGTATGTCTTTACAACTTTATGACTACCTTGTGAATCCCCCAAATATGTACATGGATTTAATTTTAGTGATAAAATTTATACCATTTAATTTATTGTTGATCTAGAAAGTTAAAAAAAAGATTTCCATTGTTTATGAAGCAAAAGATTGATAGTGATTGGTGCCAGATCGACAATTAGATTTCGAGAAATATTAGCTTAATAGTGATTTAGAGCCCGAAGTTTTATGGAAAAAGAAGGAATTTATACTATAAAAAACCCCTGGAGGAAGATATGTTTCCAATATTACAATATTTAATGAATTTTGTGTTTGCTTTAACACTCAAAATTCTTTAGTTGAGAAATATTTAGCGCCTTTAACATTTGTTAAACTGATTTGTGAAACAGACTTTCATCTGAAACCATTATAGGAATTTTATTTGTCAAATAAAGTATACAAAGGAATGACAATGACCATTTTGAAACTTCCCTAGATATATGGAAGTAGAACTTATTATTTTAAGCTTCTATTTAATTTGTATTAATTTATTTGAGTTTTTAGATGTTATTTTTGTTACATTTTTCGGATTACTATATTAATCTTAATAATACGACTAATATTGATCTTATTTATGTGAATAGGGTACTAAGGGTTTGTGCTGATTAAAGTTTGTTCCCGGGATTTCTCGTCCCGGGAATTACCGGGATTTTCAGTTGTTTTCAATTCCCGCTTTCCCGGGAATTTATTGCAAGATTCCCGGGAAATTTTGAAGAAAACCTTTTTTTAAAATTTAGTAAATTTATTTCAGACTTGTGTCTTTAGTTGTTTTATCCAACTTAATTTCACCACAATATTTAAATTTTCTACAGTTTATGGCTTTTAAACTAATTTTTGAGAGTGGGCTTTATATTATATGATAAATTATACCCCTATCATCACGAAATTTTATTTCTTGTCCTTGCAAACTGAAGTGTAAGTTTTACAACATTATTTTAAAGCTTTGCGTTTAAGGGCGTAGTAAATTGTTTTCCTAGATTGTGTTTCATATGCGACATTTCAAGTGATTTTGGGTCTTATAAAAGTAGAAAGGAGAAATTTGTGTGCATTTCGCCACAAATTTATTTTAAGTTTAGTTGAGTTTTTAGGGAGGTAGTTCCACATTTGGGTGCATAACTCTTTTCTTACTGAAGCGATTCTGCTGGAATTCAATTCCAAACAGCCTAGAAGATCTGGAAACAATTTGACACCCAAATGCCAAAATATCACATGAAATTACCAACTTACTGATTATGGGTTATAAAATTGTAAAAAAATATGTTTTAAAATATATGTAGTAAATAAAATTTCTGCGGAATTTGTTAAACGGTAAAATTGTTTAAGAATTCTTATTTCGTAATATTAAGCTTTTAGTTCCTAATCACTCTTCCAGAATTGTTATTCCCGTAAGACTAATACTTTCATTCTAATTATGCAAATAAGCTCTGAATTTGACAATGTGTATACGTACATATGTGACAGCGCATAGAGAAAGGGACCTAAGGGTAAAAAATTTTTTTCATGTGGACAACATCTGAGCGCGTTTTCAAGGTTGACCAACACGTTCTTAACGTCATGAGATGTGTCGCTTTCAAATGAGACCAATACCAACACGCTCGGTGATGGTACACCAAAGATACACGTATTTAAATCTTTAAAATGGTTTTTACCCTCAGGTCCCTTTCTCTATGCGCTGTCACATATATTGATTTCTATTATCCTATTGGCATCAATATAACCTCTTAAGTGTCTTAAAATAATTTAAATCTTAAATTTTTACGTTTTGTTATATAAAAGATACTAGATTTAATTCTTTTAAGCGTAATAGCAAAAAAGAAATATTAGTTTCATTGGAGAAATAAGTAAATAAAAAAATACAAAATTTTGGGCGGGAATCCCGGGATCCCGGGAATTTGATTTTTATTTCCCGTATTCCCAGGAATCCAAAAATTGCGGGAATAAAAAAAAACTCTAGTGCTGATACATGAAACACATACAAATATTTGTTGTAGTATTTAGATTGACCGAGAATCAGTATCTGAGTCGTCCGTCCTGCTTGCTGGTTGTCTGGCCATGTAGACCTTCCTCGCGAAGAACAGGTCGCAATTTTTGGGATAACTTATAGAAATTTAGTTCATATGTTTTTTGAAAATTTTGAGAATCGGTCCGGTCCATAGTTTCATATAGCCCCCATACGAACTAATAGAGTCCTTGCGCCCATAAACCATCTTATTATGTTGGTATTTGGACAACATTTGTCCCAAATACATACATGTTTTATTGGAACATCAATTATGTTATGAAGTTAGTATTGGAATCAGTACATATTTGACCATGGCTCCCATAAAAATACCACTCACGAAAATAGCGGGTAATGCCATAACTGCTTTATAAATATTGGTATGTATTAATAGAAAAAAATAGCTGGCAGGTAAAGCATTAAGCATATATAAACCCCCTTTCTTAAATTACTTAAAAAAAAAATCTCGTACAGAATTCTTATTCGCCCTACAGAATTATAATTCGCATTTACGCATTAAGATATGGTTATCTTAAATAAAATTTATTCGCATTTGACCTGTTCATGCAAAATCCATATGTTGACGAAAAATAGAAACAAATTAATTTAGCTCATTTTGGTAATTAAATTAATGTTTTTATAAGTCATAACACGGTCGGACGCAACCATGTTGTTGGCTAATTTAACAATGGTTTCCCATTAAAAAATATGGTTGAAATAACCACAATACATTTTTATATGAAATGTATCGTTTAAAGTAGTCTTTTTTTTAGAGGTGACTATACAGTATTATATTTTCTTTACGTGTACTCTTAACCGTAAAACAAATTACCCAAATATATCACGCAAACAGAACCAAAGTTCCCATGTACTCTATTATAATTTTTAAATAAATAAAAATATACCAAAATTAATTAAATAATTTAATTTACATATCGTCACGTAAACTGCAAAAGGGCTAACAACACTTTAATTTTTTTACAGGAGAAGCAAAAAACTTTACAAAATCAATAACAACAATTAAGAAAGTAGTGTCGGTCAAGCCCGACCATATGATACCCTTTACCAGGGTATTAATAAACAAATTTTCGAGAGTGCACGCTATTTGGGACACATGGAGAATCATGGACCCACATGAATCAAAAAGTTCTTTGTGTAAAATATTATCTCCCCTCGAGGTCCTTTTTTTTGTAAAAAAAATGCATAGCTAATGTGTCCATATCATTATGTTTCTATCTATGTTTCAAATTTTATTAAGATCGGTTTGATAGTTTCGGAGAGACAAAAACTGCCCCCTATCTCCCCTCGTCGGCCTATGAATTGGCCCATTTTCAATAGGCTTGGTGCTTGTGCCAATGGGAACCTATGTGACAAATTTTATTAAATTATCCCCAAAATTGCGACCTGTACTTTGCGCACAAAGTTACATGGACAGCGAGCTACCAGGCAGCCTGCCAACCACCCACCCAGCCAGCCAACCACGCACCCAGCCTGCCAGCCAGCCGTACATAAAGTGATTCTGTGTCCATCGGTATACTGTCAGGTGGGTCTAGTACCCATATTTTAAGGTGTTACACACATCAGCATAAATGCATAATACGCTATTTACTATTGTGGTATGGGTATAACAAGGTATACTTGGCGTTTGAGTCGCCATTTATGATCACAAGGATCTAAAATCTTGAACATGTAGTTTAATAAAACGAACAAAATTTACTCAAAAACTCTATTTCGAATTTTTTTTTTTTTTTTTTTTTTTGTTACGACCTTTGGCATTTTAGGTGACGATATGTATTTAATATATTTAATTAAAATCGCTTAATAGAATTCGAGCATTTTTTTTATAAGAACGATTGGAATACGCATGTTACCCCGGCTATGTACTTGTGTAGATAAGATCTTTGAAAGCTTTTAGCTGTGGCACAACTGAAGCACTGAATTTCATAAAAGGCAAATAAAACAAGACAAAAATAAAAATTGGGAATTTACGTCATAGATAAATCTTATTAATAATAAATTTTGTATTACAAAAAAAAACTTTTGACAAAAATACTTGAGTTTTCCAGATCCAAAGATTCAATACTCTATAAGCATTGGTTTTTTGAGCTACAAACGTTGAAGGTCGCTTGTGAACTCACGGATACCCGTTTGTGCATTCTAGAGCTTAAATTAATTTTTTCTATATTTTCAAGTGATTTAGGGTATTATAAGGTCGGGCTGTCCCTTTTCTTAATTGGTTTACTTTATAAATTTTATAGAAACAATAATTTTATTTTTTAAAGTACCAAATTGTGGTACCAATTTTACAAACTTCTTCTTCTTTTGTGTTATTATTTTCTGTTTTTTTTCTCTATTGTACCTTAATTTTCTCTAAAATCCAAAAAAATTGCGTGCCACAAATTTGTATATTGTGCGAGAATTTTGAAAGAAAGAAGAAACAGAGTATATAAAAAAACGTGCAACATTCTCATGCTGTTGCATTTAGTATTTTTTTTTTTTTGTGTTTTGCTGCAAATTGTTTGTGTATTTAAGTTTTTCTTAAAACCGTGTGGCAAACAGAAACACACAACCACTGAACGTGCAGTTTTCGTAACTTTTAGTTGCCTGCATTTTTATACTTTTCAGTTGTTGTTTGGCTTAATGTTGTTTTTGTTATAGAGTGCATTTAGTGATTGTTGTAGTTGTTGTTGTTGTTTTTGGCCTGGTCGTCAGTCTTTGCAGTTTAGTCTTGCTTGCAATAAAAAGGCCTTTGGAATGTGGTAAGAGTAGTTATTGTTTTTATTATTGCTGTTGCATTTGTCTGCATTTTAGTTTTACGTTTACAGCAAAAAAAAAGCTTTTGTCGTAAAGGAAAAAAAAAACTTTTTTTTTTTTTTATGAAATTTTTGTATTTTTGTTTACAAAAGCATGCCAAAGAGTTAAAGGAAAAAAGCAACAACAACATAAATAAATAAAAACCAGTTAAGAAGATAAATGAACAAAAAACGACATTTACAAAAACAAAATAACAAAACGCTCTTGTTATAGTTGTTTAAATAAGCCAACAACAACAACAATTGTAATAAAAACAAAAACAACATTTTTAATAACAATATCGAAATAAACTGCAACTCAATGCACATTGATTCCGCTTGAAACTCAATGCACAACCGAAACGAAGGGGCACAAAGAAAAATACCTAAGAATTAATTTTTATGTAAGAGTTATTATTGTAATAATTTATAAATTTATTTATTTGTATATTTAGGGTTTAAATAAAATTTTGTTTATCATAATTTAGTTTTTTCTTTTAATAATTCGTTTTATTTTTCATCTTTTCTTTTTTTAGTTTTGAAGTGAAATATAAATTCAAATTAAGTTTAGCAAATATTTGGTTATTTGGTGAAACAAATAATAAAATTTAAGTTTCTAGTGAAAGTCCCAATAACATTGTTAAAACAATCAGAATAACTGGATTAAATTCATTTCTTCAAAACGCTGCATTATGTAAATGTAAGTAAAAAATTTTAAATGTTTAAATTTTTTCTAAAAAAAAAGAAAGTTTTCTGTAAACGAATTTGGAATATTACGTATTTATTATTACTTTTTAAAACATTTTCATTCAAAACTAAATAAAAATATTGTAAACGTCATATACAATTGCATACAATTTGTTGCTGAAGTGGAAGTACACAGAAAAAAATTTAAAATTTTCTCCAATCACCAAATTCATATCAAATTAATAGAATCAAGCAAACACGATGTTGATTTTGCACCTATTACCAAAATAATTATATTGATTACTAAAAATTTTAGAAATTTTAAAATTGTAAATATTTTTTTTCAATAAATGATATTATTAATTTTATTTAAAAAAATGATCAAAAAACTTTGCCGTTATAAATAATGTGTTAATTGATTAAATTAAATATAGCTCAGGTTTGACGATGCCCAACAACAATCCTACAAGTTAAAATGATTTTAAACGAAAAAATCAATTAAGATTTTTTGATATTTTAATTAAATATTTATTTTACGACCACTAAAATGTTAATTAAATCAAAATTATATTTTTCATTCAACTAAAAAAATAATTAATCCAATTATCACATTAATTAAATTTAAATACTTTTTAAACAATTTTTTTAATTGATAAAAAACTATTGATAATTTTTACGACCACTAAAATGTTAATTAAATCAAAATTATATTTTTCATTCAACTAAAAAAATAATTAATCCAATTATTACATTAATTAAATTTAAATACTTTTTAAACAATTTTTTTAATTGATAAAAAACTATTGATAATTTTTTCTGTGTAGACTCAACTTTTAAAAAAAAAACTTTAGTTAAATTTTTGTTTCAAAAAATTAAAGGAAAATATATGAAATACTTTGGGAAGAATTAAGGTAGAAGAAATGTTTGCTCCCTTTGTGAAGAAAGCCTTAAATTCCAGTTTTTCTGATTTTCATTTGTACACTTTACTATTGACTAAGCACGGCAGAATACACAGCAGTCCCTTTAAGTTGACTCCATTGACATCCAGATAGATCCACCGTTTGATACGGTTTACACGCTGAAGACAACATCCGACCCTATTTCCAAAAACAATGAAGCCGATACTCGCATTATGCTTAATGCAGATTCATATTGAATGACATTTTGTTTGAAAATATAGATGACATTGATGCCGGCGTGACGTGGTATTAACTGGAAATCGCAACTTTATGTATAGCGACTGCAACAATCGATTTGTGGAAATCAATGTCCATTGGCCCCCACGATCGTGTGATTTGTCTTCTCCTGGTTAAATAGGGCTACGTAAATTCTCTGATGTACGCTGATAAAACAGCCACAATTAATGCCTTGGAGGCCAAAATTGTTCTTGTTATTGGTGACAAAAGGCCGGTAATGCTCAACAAGTGACCCAAAATGCGCCTCATTTTTCAAAGTTGTATGCCTTGTATTAATCTCTTGAATAAAACTTCTTTGTGTTTTTTTTTTTTTTTTTTTTTTGAAATTTCAAGTTTTATCGAGAGTAAGAAACAGCCTTTATTAAAAATAATCCTCTAAGAAGTGGAAGTTTGAAAAACAAATCTAATTTTAAAAGTGAATTTTTTTTTAAAATTTACCTTAAAGTTACTGTTATTTCAAAAAAAAATTTCTCTTTGAAAAACGAATTCTCACAAAATATTATGAATTATAATACGGGAATTTTTTAAAAAGAATTCATGTCAAAAGTTAATCGCCCAGTGATGTAACCACGTTTTATTGGGTTGCTGGGTACTCATTTTATGAAAATTATAACACTAATTTAGTATTTTTGAATATCTTAATGTGCCCAAAAAAAACACTGCAATTGTATTATCTTTAACAAATCAAATGCGTCAGTAAAAAACTTTTGTAACTTTGATTTTACTTCGCATTATATTGAACTACTAATCTTGTTAAACAACTAAATACATTTTTTATTGCTTGCTTTTTTTTTTTTTTGTTTATTCCCATTTTTTTTAATTAACATGGTTTGTTTTTTATTAAGAAAAATGTCACTTTCAATTTTTTTTAAACCATGCACAATTTTAATGTATGTCTCTTAAGTCTTTTGTTTTGCATAAAGATCCAATAAAAGTTTTGCAACAAATAAACAAGATAATAAATTTTTAATCAAATAAATTAAAAATTATGAGACAAACTGCAATAAACAAACACAACGAACACTTAAAAATAATAGAATAATAAAAATTGCATATTGTATATTTGATCACGCCATTAAGATTGATGTTAAAATTAACTTTGAAATATGAGCTAAAACTAAGGTTAGCAACTTATGATTAATGGCAACAAAAATGCAACAAAAAACAAAAGCAAAGCATTATTGAAAAATTAAAAAAAACTTTAAGACTCTTAACAATAATAAAAAAAAATGTAGAACAAAACAGTAGCCAACCCACACAGAAAAATAACGCTCAAACAAAATCATACAAGATAATCTAACTGAAAAAATCTTTAAGGAAAATTGTGATACACGAAAGGAAAAACAATAAAGACTTTGTAAACATTTTGTTAAAAATAAAAATTGAAAGTAATTTTATTTGGTTTACGCTACAAAAACTTCAATTTTACTGTTTGAATTTCAACTTTTGTACTTGATTGAATTGTTGACGGCTTTAGCGGTTATGGTGTCCTGCTTCTTGTTATTTTTTTTATTTTTTTTTTTTTGCTTTTCAGTGTTCAGTTTTCATTGAAATCATGTTTGTTCAAAATCAAAAGCACGTCATACACGCCCACTGAGGTAATTTTGCAATTAGCTAACGCCAGATGACGCCAATATTCAAAACCTTAAATGAATTTCTTGATAATAGATATTCAAAAAGCTTTGCTTTTTAAACCATATTTATTATTTTAATTTTATTTCTTTATACAATTTTTTTTAGTATAGCAAGAAAATATGCAACTGCACAAATAAGAGAAAAAAATCATATGAAAAATTTCAAACGGGCGCTAAATGAAATTGACACTTCGTTTTACAAAGTTAAAACCATTAAATGCCGCACAACTTTACATTGGCATTCACACAAATACTTAGATATTCTAACAAGTACGTGTAAGTTTTTAGAATCAGATGTTTTAAAGAATTAATTCTTTAATTTCCAAAAAATTTGCTTAAATTGACTGCTTTATATATTTAATTTGATAAAGAATGTTCAAAATATTCGGTTTAAAGAATAAATCTGCGAAAACAATTCCCTTTAAAAAAAAATGTTTACATTTTTATCTCTAACTAATTGGTAATATATTTTCTTAAAAACTACTTTTCTAAAAACTTCGATATACATATGAACGTTTTAAAATTTATAAAAAAAATTCTTTCGAAATTTTGTCAAATTTTTTTTTTGGGCCTTGCAAATAAAATTGCTTTTATTGTTTAAATTTTGAATAATTTCTGAAAAAAGTAAAATCTCAAATAGCGAAGTACCGAAGCACCAAGAGCTCTTTCATAAATACCAAATTTTATTACCAAAAATATTCATAAAATATCGATTATTTGTTTAAATATTAATATAAAAATATTTTATGAGTGTCAAAACTTCGAAAAAAGTGATATATCAAAAATGTTTCTAAATATAGTATAATTTTGAATTTATTCATTTAAATACCTTAATATTTCTATCTTATGTATAAAAATAATAGTTGTATAATTTTCCATAAATAAAGTTTAACTGCATGTTTAACTTTTTCCGAACGAAGATTTCATTCGCTACAAAGTGTTCGTTCGAAACCGATGAACATGTCATAGTTGATTTGCTATTTGGTTTACCAGTGTATATTTTTTTAAGTTAAAAAAAGCCTCGTTACATGTGGCAACGCCAAAAAGGCTTATTTAGGTTTCTTATTTCACCATGAATAGACTAAAGTCTAGAGTATACGGAATGTGAAAATTCACATGCGCATTTGTTTCTGACGTAATCTTGACGTCATCACACAACACACATTGGCCATTATGTCAGAGCCACATTTGCATGTTACTTTTTACATTCCGTTTACTCTACGGTTAACAAAGGGACATGGCATGCAAATCATTGAATTTTATTATTAATATTCGTGCGGTATAAATAACGTTAATTTTATGGTCGTTCTAATCGACCCATTTAATAGGCCTTTTAAGTTGTTGTGATTAAATTTTGCACCAGCTTCACTTTAATTGACATTCATGCCCCAACACGTATGCGAATACTGCATTCCGTGGAGTATATTGCTGCTGTATGGGCCAATGTCAATGAAGATCGCGATATGTCAATTCGTCGCAGTTGTCAACAATTGGACTGGTGTTATAAGACCACCTGGCAGATTATACGTAAGGACATCGTTACGAAACTGTACAAAATCCTGCTGATGCAAGTACTCAAGGCAGTTTATGTACCACAAGTCGTTTCTTTGGTGCATGGGTCCCAGGAAAGTTGGATGAAGATCCATTTTCCTTTCGAAAAATTCTCTTCAACAAAGATGCTAATTTTTAGCTCAATGGGTACGTTAACAAACAGAATTTCCGAATTAGGTGTGCAGAGCAGTTAGAGGCAGTTTAACAGCTACCATTGCACCCTTAAAGATGCACTGTTTGTCGCAGTTTGTTCACCGTCGGCATTATTGGGCTGTACTTCTTAGAGAGCGATTAAAATAGCAACGTTACAGTCAATGGAGCAAGGTACCGTGCCAGGATAAGCGACATTTTTGCCCAAAGTTGTAGAAAATAACTAGGTTGACATGTTGTTTCAACAAGACGGTGCCTTATGCCACACGGCACACGATACCATGAACCTTTTAGGAGGCGGGTTTGGTGACCAATTAATCTAACGTTTTGGAGCAGTTCATTGGACGCCAAAATCATGCAATTTGACCCCACTAGGCTATTTTTTTGCAGGGAAACGTGAAGCCTCTTTTGTTCAGAGACAAACAAGCAATAGTTCCAGCCCCATTGATGAGATACCTGCCAAAATTCTGGAAAAAGTATGCCAAAATTAGGGCCCACGGATCGACCACCTACGGCAGCATTAACATGAAATAATCTTTAAAAAGTTAATAGTGGGCATTCATTTATAGCCTTATATAAATATTTCATTTACTTTTGAAAATTTTCTGTTTTTTTCAATGTTCAAAACCCAAAAGTTTAAAAAATTACCCTTTACAAAAAAAAAAATTATATACATAGTTTCTTTAACATCAAAATTTGTCTCTTCGGTGTCCGTTAATGAGAGATTCCACTATATTTTAAATAATTTCTCGTTAAAAGATAATGTAACAAATTTTCTGATAAAATTAAAGTTTCCAAAAATTTTACGTAAAAAGAAAATTTGGAATAATTTTTAATAATAATTTCCTTAAGAAAGTGAATTTTCTAAACTGAATTTTTGAAAAAATCAAAACCAAACTAGAGTTAATAAAAAAAAAGCTTAAACAATTAAAATAATTATAAAAAAAAAGAAAGGTCAAATAAGACTAAATAATAGATTTAAAAAATTAAAAAAAAATTCTCTATAATTCAACATTCTTTATTTTTCGAATTTATTCTGTGAGTTAAATTTCAGTTAATGTATTTTATAAAGCTTTTTTGTAATAGTTCTATTGATTAAATTTTTAGGAATGACTTTATACACTACCAGACTATTATCTTGTATTACTTGTTACATTTTACTTAGCTATCCGTTGGATAGCAATGAAGTATATTGTATATATAGAAAAATTTACAATTATTAGACACCAGCAGAATGTTATGCATTTTCTGCCCTTCGTCAGCATTCTTTGTGTCGCACTGGATAGTGATACTTTATAAATTGAATGTATTTAACTCAACTTTTTTTTTAACAAATAGATATTGGGAATTATTTCTTTTTATAAAAGAAAATGCTTTTTCAAAATTTTCTCTCTTAAATATATAATTTCTTTTAAATCACACATTACAAGGAAAATTTTTCAGAAATTCATTCTGGATGGTAAATGCTTAAAAAGCTCCTGTTCTAGCGATAATTTTTTTTAAAAATTTACTTTCTAGATGGAGTTTTCGAAAAAATTATCTTCGGATGAGTGTATTTATAACCTCACTACAAAACTGGTGTGGGTTTAAGACAAATAAATCTCATATAGATGTATATATTCAGCACAAAGAAACAACTCTTATATGAATCCTTAACTCATAACATAATTTTGTTTTGCAGGGTCCATTATTTCCCATGGGCCTCACACAGTCGGATATGTCTAAACACAAAAAATATTTTCGCCAATTGGTCTTCAATTTAAGAAAAAATCGGTTTTAATTAAAAATTTTATCAACGGAATTAAACGTTTACTTATATCAACAAACAGAAAATAAATAAAAATTGTCTCTTATCACCAAATTCTTAGAATCAAGCAAACAATTTGTTGGTTTTGCTCCTATTACCAATACTGGTTACTAAAAATTGTAAAAATTGTGAATTTTTTTTTATATAGGTAAATGATATTACTTATTTAAATTTAAAAAAATGATCAAAAAACTTTGCCATTTTAAACAATGTGTTTACTGATTAAGTTAAATATAGCTTAGGTTTTGAGAATTCCCGACCTGGGTTAAAACCTGGGTTCAATTCCCAGCTCAGTCAAGAATGAAAAATTATCAATAAATTTTAATTCATTTCATGTTGTAAAATTCCTTTCTTCATAAAAATAATTTAATGAAAATTAAATTAAATGAACTTAAGCCTGATTAATATATCAAAATTTGGATTAAAACCCATTAACAGTTCAATAAAATAACCACAATACTAATTACACTATGCTAGTTGAAAAAACAGACAAGCCGGGCACATAGCGTTTTAACATAATTCGGGTACGCTGAATCCAGTGGTGGCCGCTGTTTTTTAAGATTGGTCCTGGTTTTCGAGATATACCGTTATTTCGAAAATGGAGGAGGTTGCACAACATATGTTCGCGTAACTCAAAAAAAGTCCCATAAATTCCCAGCAGTCGGCCCTAATGTTATATAATGTATGACCGACCTCAATTAATTTTTTGTCCTTAACATTTTCTCGAGACATACTTGCCCCTTATCTTCACTTCTTAGGCGGGCTCCCATATAAATATTGCGTTTTATGAAATTCTTAAATTAATTAAAATTTGTCGACTTTTGTGAATAAAATCAAAATTTGCAGATTTTAATCATTTATGGCTTGTTTTGTTTGGAATTTCGTTTTTTATACGTCTGCAAAAAATTAGAAGCATAGCTGCATTTTCCAATTTTTTATGAATTTTTAAAAAACAAAAATTTCGAAATTTTGTTAAAAAAATTATTTTTTTTAATTATGTTTCTAAAACGACGGCGGATATTAGAAAGAGGTCTTACTTTTCTTAAAGGAAATTTTATTACGGAATTTCGGTTTTTTAAGTTTTTTCAATAAGCTAAAGCGTTTTTGAGTTATACGAATATATGTTGTGCAACCTCTTCCAAATAACGGTATATCTCGAAAACCAGAGCCAAAAACCGCGGGCACCACTGAATTCAGCGTACCCGAATTATGTTAAAACGCCAGGTGCCCAGCTTGTCACGAAAAAAAGTGTCAATTTCTTGCACAGTGTTATTATTTAATTTTTTTAATTAAAAATAAAATTTATTCAATTTTAACATTAATTAAATTGAAATATTTTTTAAACAATTTTTTTAATTGATAAAAAAAACTCCTGAAAATATCAAAAAATATTTAATTGAAACTATTAATTTGTTTTCTGGTACACATTTAAATACTTTTTAAATTAATATCAAAATTTTTTTAATTAAAATCAATTTTAATTTTTTTCTGTGTATATACTGTGGCGTAGGGTATCAAATGGTTGCGCTTGTCCGACCATACTTGCTAAATTTTCGAAATTTATTAGCATTACTTCTCAAAAAATGAGTTCTCAAAAAATTTTCTTTATAAAACAAATTTTGAAAGTTACTTACCATCCTAAAAAATATTTCCTTTAAATAAATGTCTTTAAAAAAATGTATTCCATAAAATTCATTTCCAAAAAAAATCCCTTCGATAAGTTCTTTTTGCATGTGAATCTTATTCATCACATTCATTCTTAAAATTTCAAATGTTAAATTGACATTTTTGAACTTTAAAGGAATTCACTCTTTAAAGGTTTCACAACAACTCACTCACATTGTTGCCAGAGAGCTGCTGCTGTCACTGCTGGTTGTATTGTTTTTATAGTTGGTGGTATTGCTGCTGTTGTTATTGCTTTTGCTGCTTTTGTTGAGACATGCAAACATTTATTTATTTATTTAAGTTTTTTTTTTTTTTTTTTTTTGTTGCAAAAATATGCAGACAACAGTCACCAACAACAACCCACATATGTCAGGTTAAGAGTTGAAATTAAGTATTTGTTAAGTTGTTTGCTGTTTATTGTTGTTATTGTATTTTTGTTTTCAGTTTTTAAGGCTGCTGCTTTTCTTGTTGTTGCTGTGGCTGGATTTCAAACAGTAGCAATTTTTTAATACGAGAACACTAAACAAATACAGTCAACAAATACATTTATGTTGTATATACACTCACACATAAAAGGAAACTCTCGCATACCTCAGCTTTTTTTTTAAACTCGTGTTTAAAATGACAGAAAATTTTTAGTTTATTTTTAAGTTTGAATCATTTTTGTTCTTATAAATATGTATAGAAATTGTTTAGGTATTGTTAGTTTACTTAATTATTATTATTATTTAATATAGAAATAAGACTAAAAACGTAACCTTTATTTAGCACTTGGGTGCAAGTATTTTGATTCTGTGTGATTTTTCTATATTTTGTACTATTTTGCAAAAGTGTTTAATAGAATGTGGCGCCATCAGGTACAATTTTTTAATGCAACTTTTGCCAGTTGGAATACAAAAAGTACTTCTTCTCTCATTCGAATAAAATAACTTGTTAAATAAACATTTTTTGTTTGTAACAGTCCTTTGATCGTAAGCGATTTAAGGATTAAATAGGGGGAATTGTATTAAGATGTAAATGTTGGCATTAAAATTCTTGAAAAAAATTTTAAGAAAATATTGAAAACATTTGGTTGTCTAAAATTTAACAAAGATTTTACTTAAAGAAGGGGAAAATTTAAAAAGATGGCGATAACTCAGAAAAATGAGAATAAATTTACTTTAAAATCAAAACTATTTCATATACCAAAACTGGGAAAAGTATGACTCAATAAACATAAAATAAACATTAAAACAATTGCGTGTATTTTCTTTTATATCAATAGGTTTTTCAAACCATTTTACGAACGCAACTTATATATATGGAAAAAGTGTACATTATTGTTCAGAACTCTTTTATTTGAAAACGATTATAAAATCCAAACAATAAATTTCAGTGTTTTTATCAAAAATAAAAATTGGGAATTTAGCACGTCTTTAATAAATAAATTAATAATGAATTTTGTATTCCCGCAATAACTTTTGATGATTATAAGATCCTTTCGTAACTTTAAACAATTTAATATAATTTAAATTCGTATCATTCTTAAATTGATATTATGACTTAACGTTCACTGCTGGATATATACAAACTAAAAGATGTTTTTTGCCATTTATGATCATTATACTGTGGCAAATCACCCTTAATAGATTTACGCTTGAACAAGTTTAATAAATGATCAAAATTGACTTTAAAAGGCAGTGATCGATTTGCGCATCTTATAGATGAGTTCGTAATTCTTATAGTGCACGGCTTTTTTGTCGCAAGTGGACTGAGATCAATCAACAACAGACCCTACCGACTACAATACATCAAGTGACTTCTTCGAAACCAGGCTGTCAGATGTGGCGATTTATCGCCAAACGTGGTGATTTATAAAACTATTTGGCGATGAAATTTTGGGTTTGGTGACATGGTATTTTTTGGCGAACTTAAAAAAGTTGACTATTATTTTGGCGATTTCAAAAACGCATTCCAGTAAAAAAAATTTGGGTTTTTTGAAGCACTTAAGAGAAAAAGCGCATAATCGAGCGCTTCAATTAGAGAACTCTTATACAGCAGTAAATGATACTCGTAACGAATAAAATATACAAAAAAGCGGGTCTTTTAGTGCTATCAGCGAAGAAGGTTTTAAAGCGAAAAAAAAAGAAAAATGTATAATGGTTTACCAAAATGCTTAAAGAAAGGCATTTAAACAAATAAAAGCAAAACATAAATGAATATGTTAATATAGTTAGCCCTAATAAAAGTACTTTAGGAGTGCTTTATTTGCATGTTTTATTATGTTAAAAGAAGGCTTATTATCAGCAGAAAATAGTCCTACAAAAATCCGGCATCCCATCAGCAGCTTTGAAGCGATTTGAGGTATGCATTCATACAAAAAACCTGCTCCTTTTGGAGCACATTTTTTACTGGGACTTTACAGTTTTTTCTTATTTATAAGAAAAACTTTATGAGTACGGGTCAAGTTTTTTCTTTGAATTTTTAACAAATTTTCAAATCGCAATACGAATGCGATTGTGTTATATGATAAACTGATAATATTGCTACGTTAGTAAATTAAAAACATTAAAAAAATGTTGCTAAATAAAACTGGAGTAAAGCTTAAGCTTTCTTAGATTTTCAGATCAGTCATCGGATTTTCACCGAAAAACTCTTAAATTTTCAATTTATTTTTGAAAATTAATTCTTAAAACTGAATCGTTTTCGATTGCATTTGAAATGGAATTTTTAAAAGTTTTAACAATAATAATGTTTACTGGGTAGTATTCAAAAATAGTTAAATTAATAGCGAAAATAAATTACTTTCAAAAATTTTTTTTATTAATTCTATATAAAAGTATCAAGCGCATTTTGCAATTCGCAGTTTTTTTATACATTTTGACACGATTTTTTACGACATAAAATCAAAAATTTCTTTTAAACGTTATGGAGTATTGAAATTATTAATATGGAATTGAAACTTTTGAAAACTCTGATTTTATATAGAAACGAAAACGAATCTGGGTTAGAAGTGCATTTTTAAAAATAATTCATGTAATGAAATTGTTTAAAGGACTGAGTTGACCTTAAGTTATCCAATCCAATTCCAAACACCCCAGCAAAAACTTTACTTACCTGGTAAGTAAGCAAGTAATATTGGAGACATATGAACACTACTTATTTTTCGGCTGAATAACTACTTATTTTTGTTCGAGTTGTCCACAGAATTCAGTAGTTACAATACACTTACTAGAAGTCACAAAATATCTAGTTATAATTTAACTACCAGTAAGTTGAATTGTAAGTACTTACAATATACTTACTAGAAGCCGAAAAATAACTAGTTTTTATTTAATTGGCGCTAGTTAATAGACCTAATAAGAAGTTATGGAGCTAGTTACCAGTTAGTAAATATTTAGTACTGAAAACAAGACAGCTAATAAGTAGTTATTTAGCCAATTATTAGTAAGCAAATATTCATAACTGAAAATAATAGTAGTGAAAAGTACTTACTGAGGTCATTACTAGCAAGTACTTATTGAGGTTTTCAGAATAATGACAACTACTTACCAGGTAACGTATGAAATAACTACGACCTATTACCATAATTCAAAAAGTTTTTCCTGGGGTGTTATTAGTGTTGAGCACAGAGGGAAAAACAAGTGTTGATACGGGCTTCTGTTTCAAATCAGCATCTCAGTGTTGTCAAATTATTAGTGTTGAATGAAGGAAACGTAGTTTTGATAAATTTTTAAACAAATTCACTAAATAAAACGATGAAATATTTATTTGCTTTTCCACAGCTAAATAATAACTTATTTTTTGCTTGGGCTTTTAAAAATCTTGACAAAACATATTTTTTTTTCTTGATTCTTGGCGAGCACTGAAAATTCTTGCAAATCAAGAAACACCAAGACCGTCTGGCAAGCCTAAAGGAAATGGACCATATAACTCGTAGACGTGGCGGACATATGCCGGAATCGCATATAAAAATAAATAAAACAAATAAAAAATTAACAAAACAATTTAATTCCAATAATAAGTTTTTCTGTATTGTCATTATAAGTTCTCAAGCAGCTAAAAAGACTGAAGGTAAAAATGAGGGAAATAGGTTAATAACTTCCTTTTTAAATCAACATCACAATAGAGGGTATTATGGGATTCTGCTAATGTGTGTTAAGCTACGGTCACACTTGTCAAATATTTGACGAAAAAAACGGGAAAAACAGGCAAACTAAAATATAATTTCCTTTAATTCCAATATTTATTTTGTTTATAATACCACATCTTACTTAAAACAGTTTTTTACTATGTCAAGCAGTATAATTAGTTTTATTTTGTGATATTAAGACTATCAGGGTTGTGCTACAAATTGAAAACATAAAACGCAAGAATTTGGAATTAGTTTTTAATCACAGTCGCTCCCTGGTATGTTAAAAACTCTAATATTCGCAAGGATCTCAATGTGCCATTAGTAAAAACTATTATTACGAAGTATGCCGCAAAATATTTAAAAAGGCTTGAGTCGCACCCAAATCCACTAGCTTGAAATATTTTAAATGATAGTAGCCACTCTAGATTAAGGAGAAGAGATACTGCAGGACTTATCCGACGAGAGGACCGCTAAACATATACATATGTGAACAGAAACCGTGAGGAGAAAAATGTTCGTAATTATTATTAGTTCATATTTAATATATGAAGATTCAATAAATAACTAATAAAAAAAAAAAAAAAAAAATTTTTTAATCCACTTTTAATCAAATTTTTGTTTAATTTTTATTATAAAATTATTTTATTACAAAAATCTTATTAAAAATGACTTTTACAATTCTAGCGTTTTACGTTTGCGATTTCCAGTACACCCCGATTTGTTCAATCTCACTAACTATTAACAAAAGTAGTGGTTATGCTTATTTGGCCAAATATTTAATAAGCGTGACCGTAGTTTAACATTAAAAAATAGTAGTCCTACTCCCACCTTTAAGGACACCGATCGACTCCGAATCACTTTTTGAAACGATCTTACAATATCCGTCCGCCGGTCTGGCTGGCTGGCAGTCCATCTGAACTTTGTGTGCACAGTACACTTCGCAATATTGAAGATAATTTGATGAAATTGGTTGCAAAGGCTCTGATTGTCACAAGGCTGTTTAAAAAAGTGAGAATCGGTTCGTAACTTCACATAGCACCGTACAAGCATCTTTCCGGAATAGAGTCTTTGGGCCTATAAATCATCTTATTTTGTTGGTATTTAGATTGAATTTGGTCCAAACCTTTTCTTTTGCAATCTAAATAAATAATCTTACCAACATTTATTGAAATTAGTTCATATTTGACTAAATACTACTCCCGGAAAAAGAATTTAATGCTATGATTTCCTTATAAATGTTATATGAAAGCGGGTCCATAATTACCCATTGGTCTTAAATGGTCTTATAGTCTGGCTTGACCGACTCTACCTTTACTCGTAGTTGTTGAATTCTATTTTATATTTATACTGTGTTAATTGAGAATATAACCATTTGATTCCACATCTTAAGTACTTGTCAACAAGTTCAGACAATTAATGGCAAAATGTTAACCCACTAACCCCCTCTAGAGGGTGTTTTAAGCTTATATGTATATTTTTACAATATAGTGGATTTGTATGTTTATGTTTATGTGTGTGTGTCTTTATGTGACTTGTAAATCTGTTTATTGAACATGTGAACTCCACTTTTAAAATTAAAATAAAAAGTTTAACTTCATCGTTTATTATGGTTTATTTAGTTGTGTATTTAATGTACTTTGAAATGTTTTAGAATTTATTTACGTTTTTTTATTTAAAGCCAATTAAGTTTTGTTTTTTTCATGTAAAATTCATATTACTTTAACTCTTAAAGACTTTTAAACGAACCATTATTTTAAATTTAGAATTATGTTTTAAATATTTAATTTCAACATGTAATTAGTGATTTTAAACATTATAAAAAAAATATGACATTCTTTTTTTTTAATTTAAATTTTTAAAAGATGTTTGTTGTAGGTGGCATTATTTATAAATATATTTGAACACAACAACTGGGAGTGTCACATTGAATGTTAAATGAGGAATGGTATAAATATGAATGGATGAATTGCTAAGCTTTTAAGCAAAGAAAATAAAATAAATAATTTTTTTTTTATTTAATTATTCAAACAAAAAAAAAATATCATTAAATAATATCAATTAAAAATCCAGAAGAGGTTAAAATGTCATTATAACATATAATTTTGAATTTATTATTCAACCACAGATTTATACGATAAGATAAGATTCAGAATTCATAAGGATTTAAAAAAAATGCATTTGGGTGATTCACAAGGTAGTCATAAAATTGTAAAGTCATATGTCTTAAAATAATTACAAGAAATATATATGACTGCTGTGGGCAACCGCTTATATAGTTATGAGGAATCAATGAACACAGCATTAGAATTTTTATTTTGTTTGAAACACAACAATTTTTTTTTTTAAACAATTGTAAAATATTATTAGGGACATTACGACGATATGAGTTCATAACACACCTTGTGAATCGCCCAATTATAAAATGAATAATTCTTTATGAAACCTTCTTATATATAAATCGGCAAAGGCGAAACAGTTGAGAAAACTTTCCTCCGCCGTTTAAACAAAAATACTCGATTTGAAAGTTACAGAATTGCACAATATAACCAGTAGAAACTTCGGTTACTATTTCAAAATTAATAGCTTCTTTCACCCATTATTTAGTAGCTACTACTTATTACTTATTTTTCAGATGTATGTAGATAAAAAATAATGACTTACTTTTAAATGCGTTCATTTTGGGACAATATATCCAAAATTCATTGGTTCTTTTAGTGGAATTGTAAGTAGCATTTTTACTTTTTTCTGATTACTCAACACATTATTTTGTAGACGAAGTTGTTACTCGGTATATTTTATTAAAAAAAGGGGGCGAAAATGATAAAAACTGGTAAATTTGGTAACATCTTGTCTCCAAAACAAAAAAAAATACAAAAATGTTTAATACTTATCGTTGTTCATTAGAAAAATAAGGGGGGAGATGTCTGTTCCTTTTTTTAAAATTCGACCCTTTGGGGAGTAAACAGGTGTAACCTGCATTTTGGAATTTCTTTGTCATCCCATCTATCTGTTAAACCAAAAAGCATAGAAATAAAGATTATAAAGAAATTCGTAACTTATCAATAAACTACAAATATAATTTTGGTACTTTTGTAAAATTCGAGTGTTTAAGGGGTTGAAATCGTACCTATTTTTGGTACCTTTTTGCAAAAAAATTTTTCCATTCATTGCCATAAACATATTAAATAACGGACTACCACTAAAATATCAAAATTTTTGATACTTCAATGGGGAGAAAAAAAGTTTAAAAAAGAAAAAATACTGGAAATTAAAATTCTTTCTTTTACTTTTCCGTGCTGCATGTGGTAATTTTTGAATTTTCTATTATATTGAACTTAGAAACATAAAATTATAGGTGCAGGGTTGTGAGTGAATGAGAACCTGTAAGATGAAAATTGTTGGTACTTTTTTGTTTTTAACTGGTACTTTAGCATTTTCGTTATATTGGGACTAGAAACATAAAATTAAACATGCATGGTCCTGAATGAAGAAAAATCTGTAAGGAGGATCCTTCTTTTACTTTTTAGTTTTACTATTTAATTTTCGTTAATATTGGACATAAAAACATTGAGGCTCTTATCATGTAAAATCCAACGCAACGCCAAAGAATAACATTGAAAGCACAAACAATGTCATAAATATTTTGTAATTTTGTTGTTGCTTTCTACAGAAATTTATGTACCGTTTTAAAATTTTCAACGCCACAAGCAATGGAGCGTTTGCAATTTTAAAACGCAATGTGAATTTCTGTAGGAAGCAACAAACATTCTTTGGCGTTGCGTTGGGTTTTACATGAATAGGGCCTAAATTAAAAATGGAATGCCTTAAGTGGAGGAGAGTCTATAAAAGGCATCTATTTGGTATTTATTTATTTTTAATTTATTTTTTTATTACTGAACCTAGAAATTTAACATGCACCGTACGAGATAAACTATTAAAATATAATGGCTAAAATTAAGAATTCCAGATTCTTTTTAATTTGGTAATACCCGAGCTGCCGCACATGGGGAATCTATAAGGGCCCTATTACTGATCACAAAACCTAAGCTTTAACTCGAATGCAAGTCCTTAATAAGCACCCGGAATTTTATTTCAATCGGACTACCCGTTTAAAAGATCCAAAATTATTAAATATTTTTTTCCATTGTAAACATGACTTACGATTAAATCGAACAGCTCATATATTTATTAACCATTTTGACATTTTGTTAATTAGAAAATATGGATAGGTCCGTAAAATTTTAATTTCAGTCATAAATTTCTTTTGTTTCAAAATTTCGCTTACGATCAATTCCCTAAAAGGGATCCATATAACAACCAAGTCCCCATCATATCTGGGGTCTTTGGAAAACTCGTTTTAAATGACAAACCGACAGCCAGAAAAATGGACCGTCGGACATCGTTTACTTTGCTACTCATAAGAACCCAGGATATATATATTCTTTATATGGTCTGACATCAATATTGTTGAAATAACAAATGGAATGACTTACCACCAGTGGTGAAGGGTATACATAATAAGAATTTTCGCAAAACTCATTTTAAAAAAAAGAATTTACGAACCAAAAATTGTCTAGAAACAAGAACTTTAAAAAAATTTTCAACAGAAAGAATTTTATACAAACACAGGATTTTTTGAAAATTATTTATAAAAATATGGATTTTAGAAAAAATATCTACAGAAACGAGAATTTTTAAAAAAGAAAATTTGCGAAAAACTATTTATAATAACGAGAAATGAAAATATTTTAAAACAATTTTGATCTGATTTTAATTTTCAAAAAAGTTTCTACGAACTAAAATTTATAGAAACAATTATTTCGAAAGAAGATGAGATTAAAATACATTTTGAAAACAATGTTTTCTTTAGAAAGAGGGATCAAACAATTCTCTAAAGAGACGGTCAATTTTAATAACCGTAAAATTATCTCTACAAAATCGATCATTTTCAAAATCTTGAATGTCAAAAATCTAGAAAAAAAAAAGAATTTTTTAAAAATTTTTAACAAAATACAAATTTCGAAAACTTCTTTAAAAGAGTTAAAATAAAAGAACAACTTTAAAGAGTTTCAAAAATTATTAATAACATCAAGAAGTTTGGAAATGTTTAACTAATTTAAACATTAATTTAATAATAATATATAATAATAATAATTAATATAATAATAATAAAAAACACTTAAATTATTTAGGGGTGGTCCCAGATTTCCATTGTATGTTACTCTCTTTAAAATTCCTACTTCCCCAAACAAGAGTCCTTTTACTAGCAAGCTCAAATATATTCACTTCAAACCCTCTACACAACTGTCTAATTGAAAGCATTTTAAAAGAAAATTGAAAGTGTTTCCGTGTGTATCTTTTTCATAAAATATCAGTTTTTGCAAAAAAAAAACCAAAAAATTGTACCTGGGTCAAGCAGTTCTACTTCCATGTGGCAGTTTGTATACAACTGCTATACATATGGCCTGCATATGTTTTTATGACTAACAGTTTGCTTGTTTATCAACGACAGAAAATCCCCATGTTAATTTTCTTTAATTTGCACCGAAAAATTTTATTCAAACTGAAAATATTGTGAGTAATAATAAAAATATTTATAAACTGCCAACTTATTGCTGGTTTAATCTTTTTTTTCTCTTTCATTATACACGTGGCATTTTTTACTTATATTAAAGAAAATTTATCATTGAAAACTTTATGAGTTAATGATTTTATTATGAGAATTATAATTTTTAAAAGTAGTTTCCATCTGTTTTCGTTAGAGGCCTGCAGTGTTAATGTTCTTATACACAAATTAGTCAGGAATTATGTAACATGTGGTAGTTTAAATTAAAATAAACTGTTGGTTTGATTTCTTTAACTATTTTAACCCATTTGTGGTCAAGTTTTTAAAGAATTTTATTAAATAGTCGTGCAATATTTTTTGTTTGACATAAATTTAGCATAACTACGCTTACGGCTAGCAATATTAATAACAGCTATTTGCTACTTTAGAGAAAAATTAAAACACCTATAAAAACAGTTTTTTATAGGTCAACCTGAAAACAAGTCTGGTAAAACAAAAAAATTAAGAAACAAGCTTTATTAACATATCTGATCAGGGATGGTAAATTGTGATTTTAAAATGATGTTAAGCTCCAATATAACATTTTTCATAATAAAAAGTAACCATAATATATTTAAAAGTTGTTCGTCAAAAATAGTTTTGTCGAAGGTGACCATATAGAGAAATGTGTTTTCTCTGCGTCTGGAAACTAAACTTTAACCTTAACTGGAAAATAAACAAAACCTTAACTAGATGTAAAACTAGTACAGAACAAAATCAAAAGTAAAAGCATTATTAAGCAAAAACCTGTTTTAAGAAATAAGTCGCTCTATATTATTGAAAAACCAAAGTAAATACAATAGAAATACAATAATTTTTTATATGAAAATTTTCTCTAGAAAGTAAAACAAATTTTTAGGCAACCATGTATTAGTTTTTATAAATTATTGTATTATTTAAACTGAATCTTCAAATAAAAACGGATTTAAATATTTAATGAAGGTAAACGTAGGTAGCTCTTAGACATTTATATTTTAAGCTCTAAAAACCCAATTAAATCACTTAAACTTGGAAATCTGTTATTAAGCAGATTAAATTCTACTCTCAACAAAAGTTTATTTTGAAAACATTTTTTTTTTTAGAAATGACGACTAAAAAACATTAAATCTTTTTTATTACTAATAAAATTGAAATGTTTTTAAACCAATTTTAACAAAGTATCCAAGAAAACAAAGTCACCAAATTATTTAGTTTGTTTAAAAACGATAAATAAGATTTTGTGCATAAATCGGCGAAATAAAAAAAAACTTTTAAAGTATTCCAAGCCCATCTCCAATTAACATATTTAAATAGTCTTTGGTCGGCATTACAAATTTTAAAAAAGATTCACTTAGATAAGTTAAGTTTTATGTTTAAACATGTCCTAAATGCTGGCTTTTAGAAGGAGTTGAACCTTAATTAGATCAACAAGAAAAAACTATTAGAAGTTTTTAAAATTCATCAATAAAAAATCAATTAATTTTCTCTTTTTAATGATCAATTTAAGTACGTTTAGCTAATTGTTTTTCTTGATTCATTAAAAAAATGTTTATATGGGTGTAAGGTTTGATTGATTATCGTGAGATTTTTTTTTTTTTTTGTAATAAAAGACATATCTTTAAATAAGCTGCTGCTTTATACTTAAGAAGGTAAAAATACCTGAAGTAGAGCACGAACATGAACACAAAACTTACCTTTAAACTTGAATAAAAATGTGAGCTAAATTTTCATTTACATATTTAATTGGCAGTAATTTTCATTTTTTAGCAGTTCGTAATACAAAATTCTTTTTATTTTAGCGCGATGCATTTTTTGCGTTCAATAGGCTTGTTTATCCCGTTTTTAAGATCCCTCTTTAAACTATTCATTTTAAAGCGCTTCAACATTATTTATGCCGTATAAAAAATTTGTTCGATATTCGGATAACGTTCATTCAATACTTTTGAAAATTGTTTGGTTATGCTACTCCAACTACTCTGGATCTTCAATAAGTAACGTCCCGTATGTGACAAAGTCATCTATTGACGGCAAGAATTAACTTGTATATGTTTTTTTGTCGAGAGAGCGAGGAGATTCCTCCCAACAGAAACGATACCGCGACCAAGTCAGGTCTACAGTACCCACTCCTATTTAGTTGAAAAAAATACCCTCTGATCCCCAGAGGAACCTAAGTAGGTATTTTGCCGGTGTTGCTCCGACTCGGGGGACACCTATTGCGTCATTCCCTAAGTGTCACACGGTATATGCCCTGTGGTATCGTGCTCATCACGACACAATCTGCATTCCTGGTCCTCTGCCAGGCCCAACCGACACAAGTGGCACTTGAAGGTGTGGTGACTTGTCAGATAAGCCGCCAACTGTCGTAGTTCCCATCTTTTGAGACCCCTCGTTCCTATTGTACTCCCGGAAAAGATCAGTTCCGATACCCAGTATCTCCTATGCTCCCTAAGAGCCCAGTCCTCTAGAAGGGACTGGGTAGTGGTCCAGCTTTGCTCACAAAAGGGCTCTAGCCCACCGTTTGGGTGTTTGCGCCAGCTATAGCCAGCTCATCTCTTCCTCGGCATTCCGCCACCAACTTCGAGGACAATTTCCAGGAAGAGAGTACTCTAATGGCCACTTGGCTATCAGTGAATATCACAATGCTGTTTCCAACCATTCCCTTGCCAAGAATGTTGATACATTACACGTCAATAGCGTGGATCTCGGCCTGGAATACACTTATATTACCAATATTTCAAATATTTTCCTACTTGGGATTTTTTGCTATTGGAGCTTAAACTACCATAGTAAATTTTTTTTTTTTTTTTTTTTTTTTTTTCAGTATTTATTTATTGAATCTTCATATATTAAATATGAACTAACAATAATTAATCAAATCTTATCCTAATATTTGCTTTATGTCCTGCCAGTGCCAAACAAAAAAGATTTCGTCATCACGGTATCTGTTCACATATGTAGGTGTTTATCGCTCATCTGATTGGGTGAGTGCTGCATTTACCATAGTAAATGAAAGCGAGATTTTTATTTTCGGAATTTTTTTAATAATATATTTTCCCCCATATTCATAAAAAATATTTTTGATTAATAAAAGGTTTCTTAAAAACATTTTCATTGAAAATTTGTTTCATTAACCTGCTATAAACTAAACCTAAAATATTTTTTATGAATATGCGGGTTAATATTTTATAAGAAACGGACACTAAGAATAAGAATAAATTTTCAAAACTTATTAAAAGTTAGTGTTATTTTACAATGAGGATTTTTGTGATGATAATTTTTCATTTTCAAAAAATTTTATCTGGCAACTATGCGAACAGTAAAGCTTTTCATTTGTCACTGTGGTTGCACAAAAACGTTTTGTACACATATTTGGTTTTTGTTATTTGTTTGATTTTTAAATTCATTTATAGCGGCCTTTATCAGATAGAACTTGAACTAAATTCTGAACTAAAATCTGAACTAAAACCTGAATCGGAACTCGGCTAGATAATATTATTAAAATTATTTTATTATTTGTTAGCAGCTGCTTTAAAGGATTCATATTTATTTTAATTTAAAAAAGAGTTCTTAAGTATAAGAATATTTTAACCCCGATGTAGTTTTTAATCCCACGTCTTTTTTATAATATCCAATTTTTTTCTTTTGGTTTTCTTATAATTTAAGTTTAAAATGATGTTGTTAAATAAAATTAAGAAAATCAGACAAAATTCTTTTAAATATTTTTAAAATCATCTTAGTATTTTGCAATAATCCAAAATTAACTCTGGAAAGAGGATTTAAAGCCTAAGACTCCAGTATTACCAAAATATACTTTTTATACATTTCAATAATAATAAAAACACCCAATTGGCTTATATTTCATAAAAAAAACGAATTGTTAATTTATACAAAAATCTACTTTATCAGTTTAAACTTGATAAATAATTTATAATGTGAGTGAAATGTCGGTAAATAACACCACAGAACTCAAACACTCGTTAATTAACATTGACAGTGGAAAATTTTTTTTTTTCTTTTATTTAAGTTGAATGTTATAAAACAAAATTCAATCGAAAACAAATTAAATTAGTTCAAATTTGAATATACGAAATTTACAAGACCCCAACGAAGTTGCGTGGGTTTTGTAAAGTGTTAATGATTCGTTGTTTCCAACTTTTTTAGTTTTCTGGGGATCTCGTGGGCTTTTTGAGTATTTCTCAAGATTAAATGATAAATTTCTTTCTTTGAAACATAAACTAACATTTTTTTTTATTATACTTAACACTAAACGATTGTTGAGGGTGTTATGAAATATGTTAAAAGTTTGTTTTCTTTTATTAAAAAATAAATGCTGCTGGTTTTTTGGAAAGAACTAGTTTAAACTAGAGTAAATAAATTTGGTAATGATATAGATTTAATGGGTGTTAATTTTAATTTGTTTTTGGAATTTTATAGCTCTATCCTACACATTCGTACGATTCATTCACACGATAATCTCACATAAATTCCATTTGCTATAAAAAATCTCTGCAAAATCTGTTGCCAATGCCACACTACCACACAAAACAGATGCAAAATCATATGTCTTAGATTCTTAACAATAAACTGCAACCCTGATCGCATAGATTCTATTATTTGATGCAAATTTTCATAAGCATTTCCAACCCGGACAGACTTCTAAAAAAAATCTGCCACTCAATTTAATTTTTAGGTCACACCATCATAACTTATAAGCACACACGATTTTTTTGACAAGTCGTACAACTGAATAGGATTGTGAATCGCTGGCATAACCAGCACTAGGAAAAAACTAGTAAGAGTACTATATTCGGCACAGCCGAATATAGTACCGAATATTTAATACCCTTCACCTACCACCCAGTAACACATATTATGAAACAGAATTTAAAAACAACGGCAACAATGGATTTTATGGGTAAAAATTAGAGGCAGCCGTGGTTTTTACTCGTATCTCAGCCATTTGTTGACCCATCTGGCTGAATTTCAATAGCGAAAAACAAACAATTTGTTGATTTTGCACGTATTACCAAAATGATTATAATGATTACTAAAAGTTTTAAAATTTTGAAAAAAATTTTTCAATAAATGATATTTTTAATTTTAATGAAAAAACTGATCAAAAAACTTTGGCATTTCAAATTATTTAAATTATTTTATTTTAAACGAAAAAAGTCAATTAAGATTTCTTGTTATTTAATTAAAATTTTAATTGAAAATATATTTCAAAACAACTAAAATGTTAATTAAATGAATATTAAATTTTTAATTTTCTTTCAACTAAAAAAAATTTGATTCCATTAATTAAATCAAAATACTTTTTAAACCATTTTTTAATTGATAAAACACTTTTTTCTGTGCTATATCTATGTCTCAATTTACACGTTTCATCTTTTGATGCTCAACTTCTTTTCAATTCCCTTTTGAAGATGCCACACGCAGCAACCGGTTTTAACTTGTTTTTGCTTCAAAACAACAACACTTTTATTCAAAGCGAACCAAAGAGAAAAAGAAAAGAAAAAAACTTACATGCAGACAGAAAATTTACATACGAATGAGAATACAAGGCGTACTGCTCGAGTACGGGATCTCCGTACCAACCTCTTTTCTTCTTGCTTCCCTCTCCTTAAAACACAGGAGTTGAGCATCAAAAGATGAAACGTGTGAATGTAGACTATATAATTATATAAAAACGATTGTGCCGTGTATGTGCTTCTAAGACTTAATAACCGAGTGCCACCAAACTTGGACAATAAATTAGTTTAGTGTGGAGCCAGGTTTCTCTTAAGCTTAGTAACGATAGGTGGCGCTGTTATCGTCAAATTTATTTTTTTTAATTTATGGTACGATTTGGCTGAAATTCACAAAATATATTTATTAAACAAAAATAAGTTTCCAGATAAAATTTTGACCCGGTAGATAGTAGATTTAGTCTAATTTGCCGGCACTTCAGAAGGTATATATTTTTTTGTGTATGTTTGGTGGCTAGTAAGATATTGGTATTTGTGGAGACATTTTTTTAAATGTATGTATTTTTCTCATGACAATTTATTTTCTGGACTTAAGAACAACAAATTGTGAAAGAATTTAAGTTTCCAAGAAAAAAAATCTATTTTGAATTACGGAAAATTCAATTTCGTTTATTACAATGCCGACCCGATCTAGACGAGAAAACATTGGTGAGAAAGTGATTATGAGTCTACCGGTATACTAAAAGCACAATACTTCTTCTCTACTATTACTGATTGGGTATAAAAAAAACAGTACTTCGGACGGACAGACGGGCATAATTAAATCGACTTTACTACTCATAAGGACCCAGAATATATATACTTTATAGGGTCTAACATCCATATTGTAGAAATTACAAGCGGAAAGGCAAACTTATATATACATATAATTTATTTTATATGTACACTCAAAAAAAAGACATATACTAAATTAGAGGAAACCGATTTCCTTCAAAATGGTTCAAAAATTTCCTGAATTTAAAGTAAAATTTTATGAAAATGTAGGAAAATTCATTAAAATTCAATAAAATTACCTTAAAACGAGTAAAAATATAATAGTTCATTAACTTAAAAATAGTTCATAAATATACACAGAAAAATTATTTGACGTTAAGGAATTCTTACTGACCAAAAATTAGTATTTTCTAAAATTAAGGTAACGTTAACTAAACTAAAGAAAATTACATCGTAAAAATAAACCATTTTCACTATAGTTCAAAAATATATAATTAAGTAAATGATTTACTCCGAAGGAGATCATAAAATTTTAAAAACTTAAAAACATAATATGCTCATTTCGTGCAAGACCGTCACAACTCAAAATTTGGCATTTTCGAGTTAGAAATGCAGAAATGTTCTTCTCTTAAATTACTACAAATTCATCTAAGAACGGAGAGAATTATCGAAAATATAACGGTAATACAGATGCTTGTGAAGCTATGACCTCTCGTAACAAACTTGAGCAATTAACATCAACAAGGTCACATTTCAGTTTGTGTTTGGCATTCCTCTTGTACATGTGGTTTTCTTTGTAGCAAAAAAGAAACATTTGATTTTATAACTGTATTTTAGTGAAAGAGAAGGTGAGAAATAATAGGTTGGAATCTTAAAAAGGCTCTCCTGTAAAGTTTCAAATTTTGAGTTGTGACGGTCTTGCACGAAATGAGCGATATGTATATATACTAGGGTATTCATTCGGTTAACCGTTAATCGGTTAGCCGATTAATTACGACCCTATTGACTGATCGGTTAATTTAAAATTGACTTTTTTCGATTAACGATTAAACCAGTTAATTTCAGTCGATTAAGCGATTAACCAATGTAACAAAATTTTTAATTTTTTGTAGTATTATAACATATGTTTTTTTTTGTGTTTTTAATTATTTGTTTCGTCTCATATACAAAATGGTATGTGTTTAGAAAAAATTTTTAGCTGCACGCCATAATAAATAGTCTGATTGCGAAGTTGCATCAAGTTCCTTAAGATATTTTTCCAGGGAAGCCGTTTTCTGAGACTACAGTAACTTTCTTAGGCTTTTTGTGCACTCTTTTAGTAAATTCTTAAGTTGAGGGGATCTATGCAATTGCCATTCTCTTCGAGATCTCCTTTTTTCAGTCAAGAGAAATCAACATTTGCAGAATATATTTTACTATTTTTGGTTTTTTTGAGGGTTATGCTAGAATGTTGAACAGCTAGTTTCAGATAACTGTCAAAATTTACAATAGAAATATCCACATTCTCCAGTGTACTAAGCGAGATATTTTTTATATTTTAACCAATTTATTTGAGTGGCTGACGTCACTAAGTTACCAACACGGAGATACAATTCTATTAGGATTTGTAATAGTAAGAATTGTAGGTGTGTGATCAGAAGATAATTCTAAGGAAGCTTCAACATAAATCGTTTCTGCGGGGATGTTTTTAACCACTCCAAAATCGATGGCAACTGGAACTTTTTGCTGATCAGTAGGCCAATATGTTAGTTGTCCGCTCGCGACCACATTTAGATCCATTAAGTCGTGACCCTCAGAAAGTGTGTTTAGCGTTATAATCGCCAGCAGCCAGGAAGCAGGGTCCATATGATTTGAAATATTTATTATATTGGCTTTCTGATATTGAAAATCTAGGTGGGGAGTATAATGATGAAATTGCTATGTTTCGATTTAATTCCTCAACGCAAATGTTCGTTGCTTGGAGATAATCTTTACGATGATCACACATTAAGTAGTGTTTTACTCGGTTTTTTATCAAAATGGCAGAACCTCCACAAGCTCTACCTCGAGGGTCCTTGGTATCATATAATATATAACCATTGATTTTAAACGTATTTCTCGAGGTCAGATGAGTTTCAGAAACCATCATAACATCGATTTGTTTATTTTTAAGGAAGTATTCTAGTTAATTTTTATGTTGGCGGATGCCGTTTGCGTTCCAAAAGCAAATTTGTAAACAGTTCATGGCTTGTTTAGTACAGCTTGCAATTACATCGATTGCATTCTTAACATTTCTTGCATCATGTTACCCATTGTGTTAGTAAAATTGTTAACTGTTTGCACTAATGTTTCCATGGTTTTTTCTAGCCGAGTTAAATTAGAAATGGGAATTTCGTCATTATTTGGTAAATCACCTTGCAGTGGCATAGGATTAGATTTTAATACATTAGCGTACGAGGTTCTGTTATTATTTGGCTGCGGTATCTGGACGCCGTACGTGATTTCCTGATTAGTTGCCTGCGTTTGAGGGGCATTAAGTTTCTGTCCAACAGAACGCTTTACAATCGAATATACCGGGCATCCTCTATAGTTGGAAGTGTGATGACCACCTACACATCTGCATCCGATATGGACTAATTTTGTCATAAAACGATTTGTGAGTGGTACTTTAATAAATTCTATAATATACTGCGGTATTCAGCAGCATTGATGGTAACTGCATTATTATTGTTGGCTTTCTATTAATAGTTTACAGTAAACTGTAGATTTAAGAGGGTGTAGTTGCCGCTGGTGAACTATTCTTGGACTTTCCGTTGCCCTTATTTCGCAATTTCGTCTATGTATTAAAACCCGATGACGCTTCAACTCTCATTTTCGGATTGTGCAATAAAATCATGAATAAAGTCACTTTTAATTTTTTTTTAATGTTCCATGTCTTCTTTACAGTTTTTTACAAATATAAAAAAGATAATTGCAGTGTTGAAAAGCAAAGGGATACAAGTGCCAAAACTATAAAAATTGAGTTAGATGGTGATATCAACAATTAATACCAATATATATAACTGTAGAAAAATTCTATATTATATTATGATCTCAAATAACCCAACCCTTTATAAATAAAAATTAAAATGCTTTTGTTTTTGTGTGTCTGTTTGTTTGTTCCCTAAAGACTTCTAAATTACTGAACCAATTTTCCTGAAATATTCACTGTAATTTCCTTATAACTTGGCTTTTAACATTAGGCTGTACATATTTTATAAATTTTATGTAGGCGTGTCACCTTCTTAACAATGTCGATGGACTCCCGATAAACAGCCAAAGAAATCGAAGATGGCAGCACCATAAAAGTCCGAAAAATACTGCACGGCATCACTCCTAAGCAGATGGTGGCACCAAAACAGCGTGCTAACAAAATACGCTAGCTTCATGTACCGCACTGTACGATCAGCCATTCAGAGCTATTAGTATAATAAATAAACAAAAAAAAAATATATATATAAAGGGTGGTTCATCGTGAAGTTTGATTTTCAATATGCTTTTTTGCAGATCACGCGTGATTCATATTAAACTGCTTTCTCATTTTTGTTCAGTATCGTTTGGCAAGTCATCATGGAAAGACTCACACTACAACAGCTTCTCCAAATTGTTCAGATGTATGACCTACTTAAACTACTTTTGCTAACACCATTCGAAAAGCTAAGTTTTTGGGCTGATTAGCAGCCCGAGGAGTACCAAGAGCTACCATTACATCCCTTTAAAACAACGGTATGGTGTGGGTTGTGGGCTGGTGGAATCATTAATCCATATTTCTTCAAAAATGAGGAAAATCAGAATGTTACTGTCAATGGTAGCCGTCGTCGCTCCATTTTAACGGACCATGTGCTTCTTGGAATTCAAGCGCATGGTCTCGCTGAGCTCTGGCTTTAACAAGACGGCATACGAGCCATACATCACGTGAAACAATAACCTTGTTGAGAAATCATTTTGGTAAGGACTTAATTTCACGTTTTGCTACGGTAAATTGGCCACCTCGATCGTGCGATATCACACCTTTGGAATATTTTCTCTGCACGAGAAAAAACATGTTTTAATATGGTCACTTCCAACAAAACTATTTAAAAAAAAATTACATATTATGTTTAATTTAACATATTATTGTCACCGACAACATTAACATAACAAAATTTATGTTTTTCTTCTTGAAGTGTTGTTGAAAACAGGCTTTTATGTATTCAATATTGAACAATGTTATTTACAAACATTATATTTCCATATCAACACGGATTTAGAAAAGGGTGTTCTACCCCAACAAACCTTCTTCAACTAACAATTGCAATCAATCGTAATTTTTTTCATAAGGAATCAAACAGATGTTATCTATAATGATTTCAGCAAAGCCTTTGATAAAGTCAATCATATTATTTTGGTAAAGAAACTTCAATTAATAGGGTTTACAGATCTGACCTTAAAGTGGATTTACTCTTCTTTATCGAATAGGTTCCAAACCGTCCTTTTTAATTTTTTCTAGAAAAATAGATATGCCATCAGGAGTACCCCAAGGCAGCCACCTTAGACCTCTATTGTTCCTGATTTTTACAAATGTTTTGCCTGGAGTTATAAAATTTTCAAATGTTCTTATGTCTGCTGATGTTAAAATTTTTTTAACTTACAACCATGTGTTAGATCGTCAACGTCTTCAAAATGATCTAGATTGTTTTTATGGATGGCGTGAAGCAAACCTAATGGAGCTAAATTTAAAGAAGTGTGCACTAATGAGTTTTTCAAGAAATTATCCAGCTGCAGTAAATTACTTCCTAGGAAGTATTCAAATTGATACAGTTGATAACTTCCTTGATTTTGGAATACTACTTTGCCCTAAACTGAGATTTAATTCGCATATAACGTTTATGATAAATAAATCTAGAGGCACACATAGCTATGTAAAATGCTGGGCAAAAGAGTTTGATGACCCGTATGTTACAAAAACCTTATATATGTCACTTATGCCGAATCTTGAGCATGGATCAATTATATGGGACCCCGTATACTAAACGTATACTAATTCAATCGAATCGGTACAGAAACAATTCCTGCTCTTCTATCTTCGTGGATTACATTTCAACCCACTAACCATGCCTTCATACACAGCTCGACTGGCTCTGATAAAACTCCCTACTTTAAAAAGTCGTAAAACAATGCTGAATGTGACGTTTATTTGGAACATTATTAATGGTGATATCTGCGCTGGTTTTTTAATTAAAAGGATTTCATTTAATATTCCTCAACGTTCATCTCGAAATTTCATCCAGTTATCTGTAAAATTTTTCAGAGCGAATTAAGGCGATGCTGATCCTCTTCAAAGAGTGTGTAACACCTTCAATCAATTATATAGATTTATTGATTTGTCATTGAAACCAAAGTCAAGAAGTAGATTAATCAGCCATGTCACAGAGTACAATTCCCTTTGAAAACGAAATTAGTGCCGTATTTTGGTGCTTCAGAAAATTACGAAAAAAAAACTTTGCGGAATGTAACTATTTTTCTTTTCATGAATGGAATGAAAGTTTTCTGTATCTTAAAGGCCAAAAAACTATCAAAATATACTTTCTATCAATAAACAAATATGTTTTCTTCTGACATGGCTGAATAATTGATTTTCTTATTTGATATGCAGTAAAATAAATGTAATCTAATCAAATGTTAGTTCATAGTCTATTTTATTAAAGTGTTAATTTAAATTTGTAAAATGTCTGTAAGGAAAGATCCATAGACAATTAATAATAAAAAATAAATAATAATAAATAAAATCTTTTATTTAAAATTAATATGAAACAATGATAATTTTTAATAAAGACAAGGCTTTTGCAGAAATTTACTATGATTTTCCATTAACATTGCGCCATGTTAACTTAACATTGATATTTTTTTCTGTGTGCATTGACTTAGAGTTTTCAGTTTTGTACATGAACCCACTTAGACTTCTTTGTTTCTTTTGGGTCACCCTAAATATATTTTTAATTTCTTTATTTTATTTGTTTTTTAATTTCTCAAAATTGACTTGACTACATATTTGCTTAAGATCAAAAAAATAAATTAATAAAAACTTAAACATTTGCACATTCATAAATTTATACTCGTACATTTTGAGAAATAAAATGTGTGTGTGTGTGTGTGTGTGTGATTATGTATATTTATCCCCCAACATCCACAAAGAAACTTTATATTAAAATCATTCCATGTATTGGAAATTCGAATCATTTGCTTTAAAATGATTTATGATTGTCTCTTTTTCTTTCTCATTCTTTCTAAGCATAAAACTTTTTGTCCATAGATAATAATAAATATTTTTTAAAAAAATAGAAATAAAAAAAAAAATTAAAAAATGTTAATAGTTTTTGTTTATTGCCTCTCTGTGAATTAATGACCATTTATTTTTACTATCCATTAAAAGAGTTTATGTCTGGTTTCATCAACAATTCCCACTTTTAAATTAGAAAAAAAGAAACACACCAGCCAACCAAATTTGTATTTCAAATATTAATAAGTGTGAGAGTTATTTGATTTTAATGTAAACATTTTTTTTATTTGTATTTATCGTGTCTACTTTTGGTATAATTTTAATTAATTTTTTTTTTTTTTATTTCATATATTTTTTTAAAAAATTTGTTTTCCTAATTTGTATAAATTATCATAATCTTTAAAAAGTTTTTTGGTTTAATCTTATTAATATATCAGGTTTATTAATAGAGGAAAGGCTTGAAAAAGAAAAATGTTATTTAAATTAGATCTAATATAAATTAAAAGTTTATTAATCAATTGAGGACTTCGCCTGTAAAAAAACTGTTAATTAATCAAAAAGTAATTATTTCTATGTTTCTTTTTTAACAAAAAAAAAAAAACAAGATATAAGGGAATTGATAAATGAAACAAACTAAATAAATAAAACATATGCGGAAAATTAATAAATCATATGTTGAATCATAAATACCCTACGCGCAATTTTTTTTATTGGAACTATGGCCAATTTTTGGTTTAGTTTTGTTAAATTTTACAGCATAATTTTCCATTATATGAAAATATTTGGTGACTATATTTTGAATTAACCTTCATATGCCTTCCGTGTTGGTCTAAGAGACAGATACTTTTCTATGCATATTTAATTTTCCAGAAATGCTAGAAAGTTGTGTTTGCTGTTTAGCTGCTGGATTTATAACAAGTTTTATTAAAGTGCACTCAACGTATTTGTATAAAGCGTCCGTTCTAGTGTATTCAGTAACATGCGGTCTGTAACCCCGACGCTTGTCGGTAGCTGTTTGTCCTTAATTTAATTTTAAGGCTGACTGTTAATTCAACCTGGGATTTATATATTGAACATCAAGAGGTGAATGTGGGATTCTCATCTGGTAGTGGGATATGTCGACCAATTCCAGCAGTTGTCATTTAAATACCTGTTTCGCTTGGAGCACACGGGGTATATGAGCATTTAATCTCCATTTTTAAAAAAGACAATTAAACCCCTTGTGCTTTAAGCCTCTCATATTATATATGTACATATATACTGCCGTATTCATAAAAAATAAAATAGATTTCAAAAGAATTTTTAAACAAAATTTCCATACGAATTTTTCTTAAAACAGATTTCATATCCATTTTAGTTTTTTATGAATACGGCAGATAATGTATTATTTATACATAAGAAGTTAATTTTTTTACGTTTATGCTTTCGGTGAAAATAACTTACTAAATATGTTTGATTTTGGAAAAAGTTCTTGTTTTTCAAGTTGCCCATTTTTCCCCTTATTGTGCCAACTATTTTTTAAAAATCCCCTTTTTGTGCCCCTTTTTGAAATTTTTGGAACGGTAACGCTGGTTTTATATTAAGCGGGAAATTCCGGGAAATTGAATAATAAATCCCGCTTTGCCGGAAAATAAAAATGTCCGGGAAAATAATACCTCTAGTCACTGCACCAATGAACTTTACTGGTTAGTACATCAGTGATATTCTAAAGTCATAAATTGGGTTTTGAGACTGTACAGGCTAAATATTAACCATGTGACTTCCCCTAAATAAAAGGCTGCATCCGCCCTCTCATTTGAGATTTATATTCTTGAAAAAAAAACTTGGTCAAATTTCAACACAATATCGATACTCGTTCTTTACGGTAACTTATATTTGAAGAAAATAAAAATATCTAAAAAAAAAACCCAAATTTTTTGAAAAGGGTTTCACATTTTCATTTAAAACCCCTTTGCATACTGAACGTTTTTTAACAGAAAGTCGCGACCTTAGGACAACAAGTTTCTATTTGCACCTTAACTACATGTAAGATAAGCATGTTGTCCTACGGCCGCGAAGTATTGAATAAGATCAATTATTCTGAAAACTAATGGATTCTATTCTAAATTAATTATATTTTAAGGCCAGACTTGAACCAGTCAAAATTATGATTTCTTCACGCGGAGAAAAAAAAAATTTAATATGGTCACCTCCAACCAAACTATTTTTAATGAATATGTTTAAAACATATTATGGTTTATTTTACCATATTTTGTTTCCAGCAACCATATACGGGTTAAATTAGTTCTTAATAAAGAAGCCATATTATGGTTGCCTCTAAGCATGTTATATTTTAATATGGCAATAATTTCTTTACCACTAACACTTTTTTGGTTTTAAATAAGCAACAGTATTTTCTTCTTTTCCAAAAGCAACATGCTATGGTTGAGGTGCAACCATGCTCTTATAAGTGGTAAACATATTTTTGATATTAATAAACAAGCACAGCATGGCTTCCTGATGGAGGACCATTTTAACCGGTTGACCAAGGCAACTTACAATGGTAAAGCTAACCAAAGTAAGTCGAAAGATTTGCCTTAAAATAGTTTTGTTGGAGCTGGCCATATTGAAAAATATTTCAATGGGTGTTGGTTGGGCTGAAGTGCCGTACATTTAAAATTTATTCTTACTTACCTACTTGCAATCTTAACGTAAAACTGTTGCAGATATTTCACATCATTATATGATGCAACTTTAAACATAATATTTTTAAACTATTTTTGTCGTAGGTCGCAATTATTTATAAATTATTTTATAGAATTTTCATTCTTTTTCTCTAAAATAACACAATATTTTTGCACCATTTTCAAACAATAAAGGGTCCGCCATCTAACGTTTTTTTTCAACTAGTGCTTATTTCGTGAATGGTAGCACTTAGCTCATGTGTCTGATTTGACAGATAATTGGTTTATGATATATAATTAGAACGCTGGGAAATATTGCGACATTACTTTGAAAATCATGGTACTGTTGCAGAATGTGTGCGAAAATTGCGTACGGATTTTGGAAGAAGAGAAGCACCGTCAGCTCCGTATGTTCGTTATCTTGTGAAAAAAGTGAAAGAAACTGGCATCCTCATCGATGAACCAAAGCGTGATAAGCCAAAAACAGTGCGTACACCCGAGCATATTGCTGCTGTGGCAGAAAGTATGCGTGAAGCGCCATCAACATTCATCGTCGTTCTCAACAATTGAACATTTCGGAGACATCATTGAGACGAATTTTGCATAAAGACCTTGGTATGACGCCATACAAAGTCCAATTGGTTCAGGAGTTGAAGCCAAATGACCATCCAATGCGTTTTCGCTTCGCTAAGTGGGCCTGCGATCGACTTACAGAAGATGCCGATTTTGCCAAAAAAAAAAAAATCATATTTTCAGATGAAGCTCATTTTGATCTTGGCGGGTATGTAAACAAGCAATATTTTCGCATTTGGGGCACAGAAAACCCGCACGCATCCATTGAAAAGCCGATCCACCCAAAACGAGTCACTGTTTGGTGCGGATTTTGGTCCAGAGGCATAATTGGGCCATTTTTCTTCGAAAATGAGCAAGGACTGGCCGTTACAGTCAATGGCGATTGTTATCGGGCCATGTTGAACGAATTTTTTATTCACAAAAATTGAAGAGGAGGATATTGGCAACATTTGGTTTCAACAGGACGGCGCTACGTGCCACACTGCCGAAGCTACACTCGATGTTTTGCGGGATTTTTTTGAAGATCGAATTATCAGTCGCAGAGCTGATGTCGTTTGGCCACCTCGTAGCTGCGTTTTGACACCGTTGGACTATTATTTGTGGGGTGCCGTCAAAATATTCAGTAGTTTTTTTTTTATAGCATTTTCAAAAAAAAAAAAGTTATTTGGCGGACCCTTGTCATTATTTAGTTGTTATAAAAATGATTATTTTGCACCGGCCAATCGACAACAAAAGAATGGTCTCTTGAGGGAAAACGTATATAACGAACAAACGTTCGGGTTTCGGGAACCAAATCCCTTATTTCAAACACATCCCATTGTCATATAAAACAGGCAAATACAGCGACGGTGCCTTAGGGAGTCAAAAGAATTGGAAAAATTTCGAGTTTACTCTCTTTAGAGATACCAGTGTGATATGTTCTGTCCATCACGAAATTCGGATTTTTCAATAATTATACAAACCATATGTTAAAATGAGACACCTTAATCCTTAGCGCGTTTATGCGTCACCACGAACCTATTCGCATGACCCCATTCCGAGATTATATCAAGGTCTTAGCCAAGCGTATCATTCATGCTCTGCCTCATAGTGCCAACATCAGATACTCTTGGCCTATAATCAAATGATTACAATTGGCAAAGTAGCTGTAATCTGCAAAAGAGTAGATATGGTTGGAAGTTCGACATAGGGGGTCATTTAGAAAAATGAGAAATAGAGTAGGAGAAAGAACGCAGCCTTGCGGCACCCCTAAATGAATCTTGAACTAGTTTCACGAAATCCCATCTATAACAATAATTTAGAAAATCATAGTTGAAAATATTTCCCGCGCCAGCCTTATAGTCCAGCCCTAGTCCTATCCGACTACCATTTTCTGCGGTCAATGCAAACTATTAAAAAATAAAACAAAGATGGGAAAAAATCATTATTGCTAACAACAATGCCATTTTAAAAACTAATAATTTAAAATTTGTTAAAAGTTATTAACCTTTTAATCGTTAATTTTTTTACTAAATTCAATATTTGGCTTAAATGTGTATTTTTCAGTCGTGTATTTTTTTGACTTAAGATGTATTTGAATTAGTTCTTAAAACTATCTTTTTAATATATGTACATAATTTATTAGTAAATATTTTTATGATAAATCAAAACCGTTACAAATGAAATTTAAAATTTGTTTATACTCCCATATGGCTGTGTAATAAATAAGCAAATCGAAAGAATTAAGAGGCAAACTTGATATTTAATATTGGCAAAACGTAAGGTATGTTTCTTAAGTCTTTTATTTTTTTAATCACCTAAATTTAAGAAAACAATAGTTAATACGTACATAATAGAAAACTGATACAAAAAAGTGTAATTAACCATTTCGATGTCAAAAGTTTTTGTTTTACAGGCAATTCTATGTTTTTCTTATAAAATGTTCTGTTAAAATCATTTTTTATCTTAAATAATGCATATACGAAATTAAAATAAATATTTTGCCAAAATATTATAATTAAACTTTTAAAGCATACAAAAAACATAAACTTAAAATTATCAATAAATTAACATAAACTTAAAATTATCAATAAATTTTAATTCATTTGATGTTGTAAAATGCCTTTCTGCATTAAAATAATTTAATGAAAATTAAATTGATGAACTTAAGCCTGATTAAAATATTAATAATTTGGATTAAAATCACAAGCAGTTCAATAAAATAACCACATTACTAAATAAATTTAGCTATTTAAAAATTAGAATTTTGTGGATGGACCATCTCAAAAATTCCCCTACACACAAATACAAAATATAATAAAAAAAAACCATAAAAAAACTTTTATAAAAAAATAGCTTAAAGCTTTTAAAGTGCTCGAAATTTTTTGTGTCAAAAAAACAATTTTGAAAATGAAACATATAAGATTTTGTTTTATGTGAAAACGTTTTATGCTTAAACTTTATCAGTTTTTACATTTTTAATTTTTTTTATTCAGTTTGGTATTTTTATTAATGTTTCTCTGCTTGTTTTGTACAATTCACTTTTTTCTCTTCTCCAGTCTTTAACACACAGTTGCGCAAAAACATTTGTCATTTTGACCACTTTGCATTCCTTTAGGACTTTTCGGCGTTAAACCTGCATGTATTGACATTTTATATAAGATTTTGTTGCTGCTTATTAATTTTTTTTTTATTTGTTTACTTTTTGTCTGTTACCTGTCTTCTTTTTTTAGCCACCATGAAGTATTTTTATTGATTTTCTTAAAGGTTTAAGTGAAAAAAAAGTTGGTTTAAAAAGCATTTTTTTTTTAAATATTCGGTAAATGTTGTTTTAAAATACTTTTAGCTTAAAGCCAAATAACTTTCTAGATATGCCAAATGGTTATTGAATTTTAAAGTAAGCTTAAGTTATACTAAATGAAAGATACAGATTTTAACGATTTATTAAAACATATGCAAATATTTTGTTATTGAAATTATATGAATTGAGTTTTAACACAAAAAGCATGAGACTTAGAAAACAAACTTACATATGGGCATTTCCTCCGAATGGTCAACCAGGATGGAAAAATAAAATGTTGATAATCATCGTGTTTAACTGTTTATAATTATAAAAAAAAGTCGATGTTTTTATAATAGAATGGTATATATGATATGCTATGATATCTCATCTGTTTTACTTGAGGAAATTGGGCAGGATACTGGAAAATTTTATATTTTCTTTTTAAGCGTCTTCTAAAGATATTTTTATACTTAATTATTATACATGCAAAAAAATTTGTTATTTCTGCACTCTTTCTTTAAAATCTCTTTATTGCAATCAGTTAAGAAGAGAAAAGTGTAGGGAAAACAAAAAAGTTCGATTAACCGTTAATTAACGGTTAAAACATATCGATGGTTTTCTTCCGCAACCTCGTAACTTAAAAACAACTACTTTTCAGGAGAGACAAAATACTTTTTTTTACCAAATATTTGAAATTTTTTACTATATATTCTTTTATAATCCAAGAATTAGGAAAAAAATTCCGATAAATATTTAAGGTAACAATTGTATTAGAATTAATTCAGGATAAAATATTTACCCTTTTTTGAGATACGAGTTTTCTACACTGCAAAATTGCTAGAAAACATGATATACGAGATTGCGTTATTTTCCATTAAAATCACACAAATGATTTTTTTTTAAATAATTTTATTTCTAGAACATATTATTAGCTCCATTAATTATTTTTAATTAAATAAAATTTCATATTTTTTAATTATAACATAACAAAACTTTTCGAACTTTTTTTGGGAAATAAATTTTAATAATTTTTTTGTACATCAGTATTACTGTTATTATTTTTATTATTAATAAATGAAATTATGTATTTCTAATAATATTTTATCCTATAAAATATTGGTTGTTTATTTCTCATACTTGTATTTAAAACTATCATAAAAATTGTGGTAATCCTTCGGTATTAATGTTTTAAGAGATTGCAACTCGTTATACTTTTGACTAGATAAAGAAATTCCTTCTGAATATAAGACCTTAATTTCGGAGTCGAAAGAAATTTTTCTGTTTAAACGTTGGGAAAACTAGCTATTCGTTATCGAAAGATAGTTTAAACATTATCTTATCGTTGCTATATTTGAATCCTCTTATATGTAATACAGTAGTGTTTCCAGCTTTATGTCCAGGCTGAATTGTATTAAAAGTTTCAACACAGAATAGTTTTAAAAAAATGTATAATCAAGAAATGTAACCTTGTATGGGTTTTTTGTCTCGATTCTTCAATTAATTTTACGACGGTACAAGGTACGTATAATTCTCAGTTTTTCTTACGCCTTTCGATAACAGAATGAACTGAATCACATTTTATTTCTGTGTGACCTTGAACTAAATATTTTTGATAGATTATTGTACTCGTCTGAAGATATGTTTTTATTTTTAAATAAAAAAGGTTGAAAATTTTCTATATTCATATTTTGCAATTTTTTTTTACTTACAACCCATAATTAGCTCTTTCATTGGCTGTAATTTTCCATACATTTTAAATAATCACGATAAGCATATTTTACAGATTTATAAAAATTATCTATATAAAGTTGTTTAGTGAATTTGCGACAGTATTGTGACTATATTTTGGATAATCTGTTTAAAATATCTTCTACATTTGTTTGTTTTACTTTTATTATTTTTGAGTTTTTTTTTTTTTTTTTGTTATTTTCTTGATTGAGTTTTATTAGGTAATCAATTGTCGTTACTTTCTTTAAACCAGTGCAAGGATAGAGATTTTCCTAAATCTAAGTATTTAGCAGGCATCACTGTGCGCCATATTTTAATTTAAGACACGAGGTTGTGCATGACATATTTTCCACAGTTGAGATACGAGTTTATATAATGTCGAATAAAAAAGAAACCGCTTAACAGTTTCTCTTATTACTTTGGAAAATTGTAAGGCGGTATTTACTGATTACTTTTCCGGCTAAAACAGAAAACCGAAAAAAAATCGAGTTACATGCTTGCGGATGAAAACCATCGATATGGACAAGTCGTACGTTCGCGACCCGTACGTTCGCGACCGGTACTTAAGCCAATTAAACAAAAACCAATAGAGATATTTTATTTTGTTAATACTGTATAAAGACCTACATTAATACACTTTTAAAATAAATTAATCACGTTTAAAAAGTCCGTTCCATTTCGCAGATTTTTACATTTCACTGCTGTCACCCAAAGTTGATTTCTATTTTGCGTGCGTTCGTGGCCACATGTTTATAACTATCATTATGAAAACTTAACCTCGATTAAATCGCAAAAAATGCTAGCGAAAGTTTTGTTTTCTATATTATTTCTACATCAAAAGCGCATTTCCTGTATGACCCCAGTGACCCCAGAAAATGCCAATATGTTAAGTAATGCGGATGCAACAGGAAGGCTTAAGTAAAAAGAATCAAATTTACAGTTTCCTTACCGTTGAATAACATTTTATAAAATTTTATATTGGGCATTTCCATGTCATCGTACATAATAATTTGTACGAGGTCATTTTGCAAAAATAGTAGTAACTGGAAAAAATTTTTTCATTATATATTTACTATAAATTATCACATTCGGAACCGTTTTGTTCAAAATATCGCTCAAAATAGGTGCATATCGTACGTGACACAAAACAGAAGTGATTTTGGAGTGAATGTAAAAAAATGTGAAATTCTGCTAATTGTGCGAGGTGTTTTTTCTTTTTTAAATTTTTTACATTAAACCACATATTTTTTTTATAATCCATAATTAGGAAAAAAAAATTTATTTGATGGTTTTATAATGAACAAAATGTAATATCGTTCGTAACATACCGTACGTGACGAATTTTTCCTTTATAGTATCCCACACCATAGGTACTTAGTTAAAGCATATTACAACGGATTCCTCATAAGAATATGAAAATCTTAATATTTTTCCCGTCCCTCCTTTTTACTGCTATAGTCTAATCTAAGCGAATAGAAGAACTCAAAAAATTTCGAATTAATAAGACCCAAAGAGTGTGGAATGTATACAAAAACTTAAAACAAACAAGTTAGAAAAAATAGGCGCACAAACCCGACCATATAATATAAGCCCGACACCATAATATTTTGAAAACAAATTTTTGAGAGTGTGCTCTATTTGGTACCCATGTCCAATCATCGCCGCCAGAACAGAATTATGCTATAAGGCTAAGAATCATATAAAGGTTATTTGTGCTGAATATGATTTAGATATCTTCATCTATATGAGATTTGTTTGCGTCTAACCGATAAAGGGAAAGGGGTTTATATGAGACCTACCAGCAAAACATTCATGACATAGTAGCTATCGTAAAAGTGATTGTCGCCAATTTGTATGTCAATACCAACACGTATAACGACGTTATGGCATTAAAAGTTATTTTCGGGAGTAGTATTTGTATGGGTGATATGGTCAAATATGGACCAATTCCATTAATTATCGGCTAAATAATTTAGATAGCAAAGTTTGGACCAAATTTTAGCTAAATACCAACACAAAAAGATGATACTACGCAATACCTTTAAAAGCTTATAAAAATTTTATTATACCAATTTAAAAAAAAATGCCGATCAATATTTTTGCATTCAATATCTCGCCTTGAACTTTTATTTTGAAACACTTATTTCAAGATAAAAGTTTGATTAGCTTTTGCACCACGTACGTGACATTAGAAAAGCATCCAAAACAAACCAAAAAATATACCGCTAATCGAGCTTTATATTTGGTCTTTCCTCATGAATCTTGTTTATTGTTGTTGTAACATTAATTTCAAAGTATAATTCCAATGTATTTAATCCGCAGAAGAGTATAAGTTGTTGACCGCAGTTACTAGAAATGAATCAAAAATATAGTCAGTTTAAACTTTTATTTTTAGCTTTTTAAATATATATATATAAAAAAATAAAAAATATAATTCTTATTTCTTCGGCGTTTTTCTGTTAAATATTAGTTTAGGTTAGGTTAGGTTCACATCCTCACCCAGAAACAAATATGGTCCATTGTGACGCCTTAAGTAGTGAAATAAATCTAGTGTGAAAGAGTAGGAGAAGTAAAGAGTGATAATACAGGAAAGGAAGATAGCGGAAGATAAAAAAAATCGGACAGAACAAGCAAAAGCAACCCTACTAAACAGGAAAACTGTCCTTCATATTCCCAGTCCCCAGCCTCCTACCGCGCAGCCAGGTCATTCTCATTACGAATCAAATATTGTTAAATATTATCTTTTAATTCATTTAATAAACAAAAAGTGACTTTAAGCCTAAAGAATATATTAACCCTTTCAGTGTTTTTGTCGATTATATTCGACATTGCATTGTACTCTCTTTCTACGCACTTTTACTGTACAAAAATGTACAGTTAATTATATTTTTTTTGTTTTATCTGAAAGAGGGACACTTTTGATATTTTAAATTATTATTATAGTAGACATTGACTTTCTTTTCTTATTATTGAGTGCATTGTCGTACCCAAGTCAGAAAATTTGTAAAAAGCTTATATTTAGGAAGAAAAAAATCAATAATAATTTCGGGGATCAGGCGAAATTAAAAAAAAAATTTTAAGTGTTGATACATGCGTAAATAAGTATTATCTTGAAAAAAAATATTGCAAAAATAAATTGTAGGTTCTTTTGTGGACATTTAAAGGTAAATTTTGAACATATTCGGCATTCTCTAAAAACCAGGGGAGCTGCATGAGGCAACAACTATTATTTTTCCCGGCTTCCGCGCCATCACATTACCTTTTTGTATTTAATTTTCAGATTTTTATCTCGCCAAAAATTATTTTTGACCCTGAAAGGGTTAAAATATAATACTTTTTAAAAATTTTAATACATAATAAATAAGTAAAAGTGCATGGTAAAGTTTGATTGTTTTTTTCCTCTACCATATTTAAAAAAAGTCTCAAGGGTTTTTATTTTTTGAGTCGTGGTTGACATTCTCATGGAAATGCCCAATTTGCTGTAACGACGTCATTAGTCAAAAATCTCAAATTTTGACTTAAAATAACTAAAGCATAGTACATCATTCGTTTTAAGATATTGTAAGTATTTCTTATTAGTTTTCCTTTTCCATTATGTTGTGCGTTAATTTAAAACTTTTAAGTCTTTTTATGTAGAACTAGTATTTTTGAAACTTGGAATCTGAATCGAAAACCGTAAGCAGAGCGGACCAGTAAAGCCTAAATTGATACACTTTTTAATCCAAAATATAAAACAAAGATAGCAATCGCCCTTTTGTGGTGCTTCCATACTAAAATGGTAATTTGTTTCTGAATTTTCCGAAAAATTTCATTCTTAATTAAAATGATGTGGAAAAATAACATTACAAATAAAAACTAAAAAGTCTTCGATTTTTCGTTGATAATACGTATACCCTACTTGCATGTGTAAACGATACGAAAATGAATATAAAATTATATACAAAATGGCAAGATTAGTCTGAAAGATTGACTTGATAAAGAAAAACATACTTAGAAAATTTTTGGGAAAATGTTAAGTTTTTTTACGCCTTTTCAAAATCGAATTTTTTATTTGTTAAGCAATGCCGCCACGCTATTTCGATTTACAGTGTACAAATTTTACCTAATAAAAATCGCTTGCCGGTTTTATTTAGGTCGGTCTGTAACTTTTAAAAGCAAAAGACTTAGGACACAAACTTTTTCGTATAACCACAAAAACTCGTGTAGATATTTCTAAACAAACTTGTGAATTTGATTCGATTTAACTATTTTATGCCCAAAATAAAATAATCTCCTTCAACTAGAGCTTAGCTTTAACACTTGAAAAAAAACTTTAACTTTGTTTTTATAATTAATTTTTTTTTTATATTTAAATAAAACCAACATAAAATGTTCCAATTTTTAAACTCACTTGAAATATAAATCCTTTTCAGCTTATTTCTTTGTTACCTTTTTAACTGTAATCAATTTTTTTTATTAATCTTCAAAGTATAAATAAAGAGTTTACTTTAATTTATAAAACAAACATTGTAGATGTTTGAAAAAAAAAATACTTTTTTACAGCACTACAGATAAAATCTTCGGCTACGTAATGAACAATTGATTACCGCATTCTTTCTGGGGAGTTAAAAGCAACAATAACAACAGCAATGACATAAGAAGAAAAAATAAATTTTTTTTTAAGGTTTTTTTTTCCCTAACACTTCGAGCTCTGCACAAGCATTCATTGTTTATGTATGACTGGTTAGTAAAACAAAATATTTACATATTCATTTGTCGATACAATATGAATGACACTTGATTTTTTTCCTTGATTTCTGTAAGATATACAAATACTTGAAGTTTCAAAAAGTAAAAAAAAAAAGAAGTAAAACTAAGGTGCGATTGCTTTGCCTCGCCCATTAATATGATACAATAAAATGTGCTCGAGTATAGAAGTACTTACACACATATTTGTGATGCCTTCTAAGCAGATCTTTAAGGCATAATTTGATTGGAAATAAAATTTAAGTTTATAAAAATGCGATTTTCGAGTTAGTTTTAATATAGAAATTTTATATTTAGTATCAGCGTTATATCTCTAATAAACAGGGCTGTAGAGTCGGAGTTGGAGTCAGCATACCTAAAAACTCGCGACTCTGACTCCAACTATAAAATTTCTCTGTTTTTTGCGTACATAATAAATTCCAAAAAAATTTTTTTAAATATTTCCCAAAAAAAAAAATTCCAAATTGGCGGCGTAATATTTTTTATGAATATTTAATTTAAATATGAATAAGCAGTTTTTCAATTATTATATAAGAGATATTTCTTCCTCGAATTAAATTAACTGCCCGTTCGCCAATATCGAACGTTAACGTTCGCATAGAAAATTACATTTAAAAAAAAAACTATTTTTGAAGTTTTGATAATGGTAATGGCCTTAACTACTACTACGAGCCCCAACCACTATTAATTCATAGACCAAATCCATATCTTAGAAAGTAAAATAGACTGCGCCTAAAAAGTTCACATTTCTGAAACGGTGTTTTGTTGTCTTTAAAGTTAAAAAATTTGCATATATTATAATAACTGTTTTAAAAGCATAAACTTAAACTAAAGTTTATTGTCTTATACCAAAATTATTTGACCATTATTATTTCGTAAAGTCTATAAATTCCTCTAAAGTCGAAAGAAAAACTAGATTGTGAACAAAAAATTACAATGTGCCATTATAATTAAAGTAAAGTAATATCAGAAAGCAAGAACGACGATTTTGTTTATTTTGCAGCCGCTAAAGCTTCTTTGTTGATAAGCCTTATTTTAAAGATAGGTCCTCTTTTTTAAAGTTATTGCAACAATATTTACTCTTATATATTTTTTAGCGATACTTTTTACTGTTGATTCGAGAAGATAATTTTAGTCGATTTTTCGCTATAGCTCCTGTCCGATTTTAATTTATTACCTATCAAAATTCGAACTTCTTTACTGACTGGCCTAACACGCCTTATTGTCGAAATTCAAATAAAACCATGATAAAAAATGTCGCTTTCTTGCTTTCTGATATTGCTTAACTTTAATTATAACGGCACATTTTAATTATTTATTCATAATCTTATTATTCTTTCGAATTTAAGACGAATTTATACACTGTACGAAATAATAATGGGCAAATAATTTTTGTATAAAATAATGAACTTAGGTTTGAGCTTGTGTTTTTAAAACAATTATTTTAATATGTATATGAAAAAATCCTTTTATAAATTTAAAGACAACAAAATAACCTTTCAGAAAACTTAACTTTTAAGGCACTGTCTATTTTATTTTCTAAAATATCAAGCTTTAAATGTATATTTGTGAAAAAATATTTGGTATATGAATAAATAGTGGTTGGGATTCGTATAGGCCGTTCAGTAAATTTTCAACATTATTTTCTCACTGTTTTGAAAGTTCTTTCATTTACCATTTTTTTTTTTTTCAATGTTAAATAAACCACAAAAGCGGTTTGATCTATGTTGTTCTTGCCACACAGACAACGAAACAATGGCGCTTTTGTACGACAAGTTCAATTGCCGTGTTATCTCACTTTGTGGCGATGTTAATTGGCCGCCACGATCAAAAGATTTGACACCGTTGTACTACTTTCTTTTGGGATATTTAAGAGAAAAAGCCAAGAATAATGCAAGAGCTAACGTTAACGTCATTGAACCTCAATTATATCTCAGAGTCCTTGAAAATATGGACCATCGGATAGATATATACAACCGAAGCCGTGCTGACCATTTGGCAGATATTTTTTTCACACATAATTTTCCTAGATCCTTCTATCATAATAAAAAATATGAAGATAAGTTTCTGAAAACTTTTTGTTTTATTTACAATAAACATCGTGCGTTTTGCTTAAACTAGCCTTTACAATACAAATATGCGTAACGCCTTTATAATCATTAAAATATTTTTTGTCGATTTTGAAATGCTATTTTTATGAACTCTTCTTATAAAAACAAAACTCAGCTATCAAAAAAAAATCGTAAATCTATGATTAGGTTCAGGGATGGAATATTATTTTTATGATTTTGTACTAATTATGAAAACAAAATTTACTTTTTAGACCATGACGTTATCATATTTAATTATTTATTAAGAACAATATTTAACAAAAATGTGCATAGAAATTCACAAGTTCAATAACTATGACATACATACATAAATATGCGTACATAAATTAGTCTTTTCAGTTCTAGTGATCAGTTACATATTAAAAAAAATATTTTATAATTTTAGATAATAAATTTTCTGTTTAAATTTTAAAATTAAAGAAATACAAACTTGTTGACATCAATAAATCTTTGTATAAAATTGAAAACAGCAGAATTCCTGTTACAACTCTTTAATATATAATTTTTCATGTGTGATAATTTAGACCGTCAAAAATGTATTTTGATATGAGCGAGATCACCCGTAATTGATATTTTGCAATGAGCATAATAGTATTACAAACGGCTTTACTTTCTTACTTGTCCCCCAATAGTAATATTTTAATATAATTTCATCTTTGTTCTGCATTATAGATAAGTTTTCGAATAATTTGTATTTTAATTTCAAGAAAAGCTGCTTTGTGTTTTCAAGAATTTATTATTTAAGGCCCGTTTTCACAACTTACCGATAGCTAAAGGTAGGCTTTTATCAGCCGTATAGAAAGTGTACCATAATTACAATTTTATTTTAACCTTCGAGATAAGATGAAATTTTCTTTAATTTATCGCTTACTTTAAATTAAAGTGAAGCTGTAATATTGGAACACTTTTTGTATGGCCAATAAAATCGTATCTTTAGCTATCGGTTAGTTGTGAAAACGGGCCTAAGTCTTTTACACCACATAAAATCATAACAGACGTGAAACGCTTGGCAATTAAGCGAAGCGCTTCGATTTTCAAATTGTACCAAGTAAGCCGCAGAAGTTCGACGGTACCAAAAAGGTCCAAAATGTACCAAACAAAAGTAAAATTGTACCATAATTTCCATCCGTGATTGGGTTAGTAACAAGGCGAATTCATACAGGCGACCGCATCAAGAGATAGAGTTATGCAAGCTATCTCTTTTTCTTTAAGAAATACTATGTATTTTGTTTTTGTTAAAAGTTAGAGTGAATGTCAAAATTATTTGTTGCAAATATAAACAAGGAAATTTTTTGTTTATAAAATATATACAATTGCTTTAGAAGGTAAAACTTATTTCCTGTATTGCAAATTTATTGTAGCTCCATTTATTCCTTACAGCACTTTTAATTCACTGACTTTATATTTTATATTCACTTTTTTGTTTTATAAAATTTAACTGCCAGGCCCACAATGTCGACAAGAACATTTCTTTCACATTTTTATATTGAAAACAATAATAAAAAAATAAAAAACTGCTAAGATGCTAAATCGTAAAATGAAGCAAATATGTAAAAAATATGCTAAGATTAAAAAATATTTAATTTTTAATATTCTAAATTTGCTAAAAATTTATTACATAAAAAAAATATTCCACTATTCTGCTGAATTTTTATAAAAAAAATTTTTGGATAAAATCGACATGTTATATTCATATCTACCTGGTATAAAAATATCATGCTATTTTGTCTACTTTTTGGTAATGAAACGGTTGGTTTAAAAATTCATTTTCATATGCCTTTAATATGTGAATATGATCAAGTGATATATACATATGTTAAAAAAATCTGCGCTTCTAAAAAGCAAAAATATGCTAAAAAAAAATCTGCTTTTTGACAAGGAAATATGCTTCAAAGCAGTAAGCATATTTTTTTTAAATAAATATGCAATTCCCCAACTAATTTCTGATAAATCTAGCAGAAAATATGCTAAAATGGTCTCACTGGTAAGTCTGTTTTCATACGGCTACTGTCTTATTGACTTCATAGACCTTTTCTTCTTTGAACTTTTATCGGCGTTCAAACAATTCATGTCATGTTGAGGACATTTTTTTAATATTTTTTTATAGTCTTTAAATACGAATAAGAGAGCAAGCAAATACCGAATGAGAAAGCAAAGCGTACTGACAGTACATGCATCTGTGTACTCATTTCTTTTCCCCTTGTCTCTCTCGTCAACAAAGTAGCAATCATTACAATAAGACATGAGCCGTTTAAGCATAGACTATCCAGTGTGACCATTTCGTCAGCTAAATTTAGCATTTTTTTTTTAGATTCAAAATTTACATTTAGCACTTGGCATTTTATTTAGCATTTTTATACAATATTTTAACTTTTTTTTAGCATTATTTTAAAAATTTTGACAAATAGTTTTATTAACTTATAAATTAAAATAAATTTTTTACTAAAAATAGTTGCACCTAAAATTGAATATCGTATGAAAATTCTTATGTTTCTATGTTGTGTAAAAATTATTTGCCCTTTGATATTTAGATATTAAATTACAAAGAAATTTCACTTTGTATTTAGATAAAAATTCTAAAGTGTAAATGTTTGAAAAATTTGTTGCTCTAAACTGTTGAAAAATAATGATTTTAAGACTTTAACTTTTCTTAAACTATAAGAAATAAAATGATCTAAAATATTTTGAATAGCTTAGAAATAAAATCGCTTAAATTTTGCATGTATCAGATGCTTGCGGGCCCCCTAAATTTAATCTCAACTACCTGCGCAACATATTTATATGTATCTGATGTTGTACCAAAATCTAACCACTTGTTTAAATATAATCATTTGTTTCCATTTTTTTTTAAAAATTAGTCACTAAAATGTATTTCGTTTTAAATAAAATTTAATACTGGTAATAAACTTTTTTACAAAATCTTAAAAAAAAAATTTTATTATTATTTTTAGCATTTCTTAATATCATTTTTAGCATTTTTTGGCCTTGTCTAATGCCAGATTTTGCTGTAAAAATCTTAAAGATCTGGTCACACTGTGTGTATCGCTTAATAATCCAGCACAAAAAAAAACATCAAGACATAAAAAATGGTCAGTAAGTTTAAAAAAAAAAAAATTAAATGTCAAAGTCCCAGTTTTATGAATTGACTGATAAAATATAAAAATTAATTTTAAAAAATCTACATGAACCTGTATTTATAGCACATGCTTTAAAGAATTGGGTTACTTTCAAATTAACCATGAATCTTAAATTACACGCATACACAACATTTCCAATTATGCTTTAGTATGTGTAAATTTCTATGCTATACAACATTAAATCATGTAGCAAGACCAACACCAAACCAAATTAAAATTAAAAAAAATCCAAAGATAATCAATAAATTCTAAGAAAACATTGAACCAGAAACAACAAAATATTATAAAAACAATAAGAGCAACAACGGTAACCCACAACTAACACTATTCACCATTCAATAAGAAGCTGCTCAAGTGTGGGAGCGTCAAATGTGTTGTACAAACCGTAGTAAATGAGTTCAGATATGTTATTAAATATGTGGTTATGGGTATGTGTAGAGGATAATAACTTAATCTGGAGACAATATCAAAATGTCTTTATGAAAAATCTCCATCAGAAAACAAAAAGGTGAGAAAAGAGCCAAAACGCCCACACCCACTTAAAAATGAGATTTAGTGAAAAATTATGTATGTATTAAGTAATAATAATTATTAATATTAACGGTTAACCCATTTTTCGCCGACCGGTGATTATATATAGCACTCTTATTTTTTTTTTTTTTTTGTTGCAATGTTTTTTTTTTCTTCTGTCAGCTACTTAAGATCTTATTTTGTTATTATATTGTCAGTTTACTTGATGCGGCGAAAAATGGGTTAAATAAAATATGTTCAACGGGTTTTTTAACAAGAACTTTGTTCCCCAAAAGGGACACTCGGCGTAGGGATGCTCTGAGGGAACTCATCGAGGAATTAAGGCTGTGTTGGGTACCCGGACATTGTAAAATGCCTGCCAATAAGGTGGCGTATGAACTCGCGAGATAGTAAGGGATGGGGAGTAAGGCCACCCTATAACATTACTATGACGTGATACGGGAAAGATTCCGTGATGACGGTCACTGATCCTGGAAAGACAGAACGGATTGCAGGGTGTCTAGGGCACTATGGACTGGATTGGACGCAGATGCAACCAAGGTTCTGCTGGGATTGGAAAGAAGTAGTCTCAGGGCACTTATAGGGTTCTTGACGGGTCGTTGTTCTGTTAGGGCCTTTACGAGTAAATGGGACAATGCCTTACCGGACTTGTGCAGATTATACGATAATTCTGAGGAGCTAGAGATGGTTGAGCATGAAATGTGCTACCGTCCTAGGATGCAGGGTCTCAGGCAGAAATGGCTGGGGGATAAATTTCACGATGAACTTGGGTGCATCGCTAGATTTAATCGAGTCGATTTACTGGGATTTGTCAGGGAAATAGGACGGCTGTTTCTGTTGAGGGCACTGTAGAGGGAGTTATTTTTCTACGTAGTACCTACTAATATCTTTTACTCTAAATATCTGTTTATTTTTTTTCTTTTTCAATTCGTTCTTTTCTGTATATTTATCTAAAATAAAAATTTTTAATTAAGCACAACAACCAAAATCTTATTAATGATAAAATTCAAATATTAAAAAATTATGATTTTATAAAATTTTTTAATTATTAAATGATGTAATTTAAAAATTATAAAAATGATAATATAATTGATGGAGGAATACCTAAAAATATTTGCAGCCAAACGGTGTAGTTGAAGTTTATTTTATAGAACACCACAATAAGATCAATTATAAAATTGTAATTTTTTGCGGATAATTATAAATTTATTGTTTTCACTTTTAGCTTACAAACGGTCAAAAATATCTCCAAAAACAAACAACTCCTTCATTTACTTAATTAAAAAATATATTTATAACTTCACACCTCATTTCACTGCAGAGTGCAATAAAAGTTTAAAAAGAGAAACTGTTTTATGTGTTTTTGAAAAGAAAAAATTTCTAACATAAAAGCAAAATTTTCATAACTACTTTTAAAATTCTTCACATATAGTCTTAAAACTCAGGCCGAGGCATATCGAAAACAATAATTATCTTTGAGTAACTGCGTTGGTTAAGTTTAACTTAAACTTATTTTATCACATTAATAATTTATTGTTGAAATACACAAAAATAAAAAAAAACACCATTTGAGAACAAAAGATTTTGGGAATTTCTAAAACCACACAAGGTGTCTTTCATTTCTCACTTTAAAAAAGCATCTTAGCCATAATTAACATAATTTTGTAATAAATTTTTATTCAATAAAAATGAATGAAAGTTGTGGTTTTGGAAGAAATATAATTTTTTTTTTATAAAAGAGATACAAAATTATGTATAGTGATATTAAAACGTTAAAAAAAAGTTCCTCTTCCGCTGCTAGTTCATCTTCATCGATATATTGAATGTTGAACACTTGAGTCTTTTTAGCAGTTAAAGTAAAAGCCTATTATTTATCTTATTGGTTTTATTTGTTTATGACAAACTATAGTTTTGAAAACGAATCAGTAACTTTTGTTATACCCTCTTCTACAAAGTACGTAGCGTCATGAAACATTAATTAAAGACACAATTAATTATATATATTCTAGGTCCTTAAATAATTCAAAATCTGTTTAGCTACATATATTCGTCTTAAGTAATTCAAAAGCTACCAAAACCAGAAATTGGTTTAATTTTTCACGACAAATACAAAAATGAATACAAGCTCGGTAGATGAATAAAATTAATGTTATAAATATCTGGCCTTAATTTTTTGCTGTGCCGGGATTTTTTTGAAAGTTAAAAGCATTGGTACAATATAAAATTAATTTTAAGAATTGGTCATCTTAAGTTTTGCCCTTTTCCTATATTTTTAGCAACATATGGATTCTGGCGAAAAGAACTGCTTATTTTTTGAGGCCAAGAACGATTTATTTCAAATATCTCGTTCAAAAGTAAAACGTATTTCAGCAAAAGCGTTCTAAATCCATCAAAACATATGGTAATCGGACTGGATAAGGTCTGGGCTGTAAGGAGGGCGAGACAAAACTTCCCGACCACTCTTACTCTCATAATAACTTTTTACTGTCATAATGACGTTTTGCAGACAATGTTTACTTTAAATGTAACAATTGTTTCCTCCCGGGGGATGAGCTGCTCCTCTCAGGAGGAATATTAAAAGCATTTTGAGAAGTCAGACATGTTGACGTTACATCCAATTGGGAAAATACCTGTGCATGCAAACTAAGATGCGATAAACATCAAAATGCCAGGGTTCTTTGGGGTGCGAAGGATTTCAAATGAGTTCGAATTAGGACCGGAGTGCTTTTTTCTTCTGGTCCCACAGGAGTCAGGAGGCCCGGTGAGTGCAAGCAACGGTCTGACTATTGGTTGAGGTCTCCGTTAGTATGTTTCTTTGTTCGGATACTTTTGAGGATCACGTGAAGGATGACTGCACATAGACGGCTGATTTTCCACCCTTGTGGATAAGTTCAGCATATGGAGGCACCCCTAGGTGCTGTTGCTATTCAACAGAGGCTGTATGGGTTAATTATTGCAGTGGAGATGTTGCTTTTAAAAAAATCTTCTTGCTTGCAAACATTTTCAAAATTGCTGCTTAAATTGATCACAATGATTCTTGAATTTAACAACATAAAATAACGCCTCTAATCCATCATCTTCGAAGTTTTTTGGATGATCTTGTGGTATTTGCCCTCTGTGTTCAAATTAACGCTTCAGAATTTCACAAAGCGTGTTTCGCACATTAAAATCGATTCGACTTATTTGGAATAAACGTCTGAAAGCTAACGATGTTCTTCAGATGTACTGTACTTTTTTAACCTTAAGAAGAACAGCAAAACGATGCTTTGTTGGCATTAAAGTCAAAGATTTTGAAAGACTAAGTGAAAATAAATATCATATTAGTTATTATAGGCAAAAACCATATTTAGAAGATACGCCATCTGTTATAAAGGCCATCCCAAATGAGGCCTAATATGCCTCAATACTATTTAATTATAGTAAAAGCTATTTTACAAACAAACTGCAACATCATAAAATTACAAAAATCAATTTTTATTACCAATAAACAAAAAATTACAAATACTCAGCCTTTTAACGGGATACGTTGTCGAAGTCGAAGTCATAGTCTTAGTCGTTTGATATCAAATTCACGACAATGTGAAACACATAAAAAGTTTGTCATTTACGACAATCATGATACCAACTTTTAAAAACGACTACTTTTCCACTAAGAAAACGACAAAAGACGATAAAAGACTCTGATTAAAACATTTTTGGTGTTAAAGGACAACAGGGACCTCCAGGTTGCAACTCTGTCATGCCACAACAACTACAAATAATCTTAGGTACATCTTTTTCTACCACCTTAGCTTTAACACTTCGATGCCCAGATAATTGTTTTTTAGCTCTTTTCTTTTTTATTCTTCTAACTTGCTTAATTTCCTTCCTCATTATTTTTTCTTCTGCCGCTTGTTGAGCTAAGGCATATTTAATTAATTCCTCAATTTTTAATTCTAATCCCATTCTTTCATAAGAATCATCGTCAATAATTGCTGGTTCATTTTCAAGGTCCTGTTCCGTTCTTCTATCACTTTTAGTTTCAACTTTTTCTTTAATATCCAACTTCTTTAAAATGATTTCTGAACTTGTTGTTGAACTCGTGTCTTCGGCAACACTTTCCTTATCAGTTATTTTCTCCAGGTCAAACTTTCTCTGAGACAGTATATCCCTGATGTTTGTTTTACGTCTTCCTTGAGAAATTGTTAGTATATTCTCATCAATTATGGCTACTTCTTTCGGTATAATTTCGGCAAGATTGTAAGTACTTTTCATAGCCGTTGCCATGATATTGTCCGTCATAGAACTTTCCGTTAAAACGCTATTACGACTTTTTAACAGAGCGGCTTTTGATTTTCTCTGTAATTCCATTTCTTCCGCTTTTGCCTTAGCTTTCATTTGTTGCTCCAACTCCTGCTTGATTCTTCTCTCTTTTTGCAGTTTCTCTCTAATGGCATCTTTTTGAGTTTTTAATAAATTGTGAAAAAATTTCTCATCATACGCTGAGGAAGGTTTTTTATCTTTAACTTTTGATGAAAATCTTTTATTAGTAGCGGCAACAAGAGAGTCTATATCTTCTTCGGCTTGCGTTGAAAGAGTTCGTTCAATATCGCCTTCACTTGTTGCTCGACTCAAACTTGTTTTTCTAATATCTAATCTCATTTCGGGCACGGATGTAGATTTCACAGTTCTTTTATCTAAGGGTTTTTTATAAAAATACGATTTGAACTTCTTCTGAGGCAGAGATGGACTTTTCTTTGTTTTGCTATCAATCGGCTGTATAAAAGCTCCTACTTTATAAACAGCTTTAACAGGGATTTTGAATTCTAAACTTTCCTGAAGACCTTCTGTAGCGGCATCTTTTTGAGTATTTAATAAATTTTTAAAAAGTTTCTTATCATACGCTGAAGAATGTTTTTTATCATTAACTTTTGAAGAAAATCTTTTAGTGGTGGACACTAGAGAGTCTATTTCTTCTTCGGTTTCCAGTAAAAGTTTTCGTTCGAGATCGCCTTCACTTGTTGCTCGACTCAAACTTTTTCTTTTGATATTCCCTAGTGAAATTATCATTCCTTCTTTTCCCATTTTGGGTACAGATGTAGATTGTAATGATCTTTTGCCTAAGGGTTTTTTATAAAAATGAGACTTTAGCCTTTTTTGAAATAAAGATGGACGCTTAAATCTTTTGCTATCAATGCGCTGTTTAAAAGCACCTTCTTTATGAACAGCATTAACAGGGACTTTAGATTCCAAACTTTCCTGAAGAGCTTCTGTATCGGCAAAAGTTTGCTCCGAAGTTTTTTCTAAACTTTTTACCTCTGAGATTCTTTTTTGTTTTTTTCTATTTTTACATTCAAAATGCAAGCCTGGAACTTCGCTTTCATTACTCGTAATGGAGATAGGTATCTTAAAATCACCATAACTCGAGGGGCCTTTTAAAATCTTGCGCCTAAGAAATCGTTTAGAGAATCTTTTTGAAAGACTTTTCGTATCACTATCAGTCCTTTTATCACCTATCGGCAGATGTTCTATATATTTTGATCTAATTTTTCTAACTTTCTTTTTGGGAACTTTCTTTAAACTTTCGCTGAATTGATGTACGGAATATTTAGCACTGGCTCTTTGTTCCAGATCTCTTAGAGACGGGCTGGATGTTTTGGAAAGTATATATTCTTCAGATTTCTTTAGTTTCCTAAACAACTTTTTAGATTGAGCTGAAGGTGAAGAACTTAATTCTGATTTTCTATGACTTCTGTCCATAACATTTAAACCTTTTGATGGTTTCCGTAATTTACGTAAAAGTTTCTTTTTTGCAAGCTTCCTAGTAGCTTCACTAGCAGAATCTTTAACATCACTGCTAGATTTTTTAAAATGTGCCAAAGGCGGTTTAATCAATTTCAGTTTTTTGCTCTCTAAAGTTAGTAATATATCCTCAGGTTGTTTCTGAAATGTTTTAGCTCTGCTTGAAATCAGCAACTTTCTTTTAATTCGTTTTATTTTCTTTCTCACTAACTGGGGATTCATTGCCCGACTGCTGGCTTTGTAATACTTTATGTTCGTATTCACCTTAACAATATCTTTTTCCAAAGATAAAAGTTTTTCTTTCGTCTCCAAGATTTGAACTTTTACCTTTCTTATAATCAAACGATCTCTTTTTTGACGTCGTTTAGCTTTAAAGTGTCTTCTGCTCATAGCTTTTCGTTCCTTTTTATAGATTTTTTCAACAGATTTTCTCACCTCTGCCAATTGCTTCAAGTACTGTAAACGCTTTTTTTGCTTTAAACGTTTTATACGACCTTTTTCTCTTAAAGCTTCACGCAAACTTTTTAAAAGCTTTCTCAGCTCAATTAGTTTGTTTTCTAATTTGCTTTGTATTGTCAAATTAACTTTTAGGTTTCTTTTAAATTTGTAAAGTTTTCGTTTGGAAAATTTGTATGATTTTTTGTGGGTCTTTAGACTTTGGCGCAGATGTTTTAAAATAGCTTTTAAATCAGAAAGCTCTTCTAGATATGATTTTGATTGACGTTCAGAAAAACTTTCACTAATAGAATTAACTCGGCTTATTTTAGTCATATTTTGGAGATTTTAATTTTCAATTTCTAATAGATTTTAAACAATAATTGTTGATTTTTTTCAATGGAAATTCTTTGAAAATAAATTTACAGAAACAAATTTATGAAATTAATAGGAAATTTAAACAAACAAAAAATTATAAAAGGGAATTTTAATTTAACCACCTGTTTTCTATACTATTGACGTCTGAAGGAATCAAAACAAAATACATAAAAACAATTGTATTGAAAATAGTCAGGTTTACAAATTAACAGAACAAATTACTTTTTACATTTAAAATAATTTTTTACACAAAATTCACAAATTTGTATGCAAGAAATTAAACCTTGATTACATAAAACACATAAGACCAAAAAAGGAGATTTTACACAAAAGCCACTTCGTTAAAAAAAATGTACACTAAGGGCCTAATCATGTAAAACGCAGCAGCGCAACGCCAAAGAATAACATTGAAAGCACAAACAATACCATAAATATTTTGTAATTTTGTTGTTGCTTGCTACAGAAATTCATGTTCCGTTTTAAAATTTTCAACGACACAAGCAATGGAGCGTTTGAAATTTTAAAACGCAATGTTAATTTATGTAGAAAGCAACAACAAAATTTCAAAATATTTATGAAATTGTTTGTGCTTTCAATGTTATTCTTTGGCGTTGCGCTGCGTTTTACATGATTAGGGCCTAAAACTCCGACATCTTAAACAAAAATACACATTTAAACAAAATGTTTGCACAAAGTATCACTTTTTTAAACAAAATAAAAATTACATTACATACTTTCCACCACTAGTGGTGAATCAATCTGTAACGAATAATGCTTTAATAATAAAATTTGGTCTGACCAGTGATGCCATTAGGATACAAAACATACATTTTTCGTATCTTTTGGTGACTTCAGGTACCATTTATAATCCTGACATTTTTCGTATCTTTTGAATATGTACGCAAAATGTACAGAAATAAAATATTAAACTTTCCGTCTCTGACAAAATTTTTTAAAGTTACCATTTCCTTATGAATACATCTGCTTATTCTTGTGTATTTGCAAGGCGAATTCATTCCAGGTAATCTCGGTAGTACAACAAGTACAACTTGTACAAAAACCAGAAGCAATTTGTTTTTGTAAAATCATTGTATAATGTCAAAAACCGAAACAAATCAAAACAGAAACAAAGATAATAAACAAAATTTTGACATCCAACAATTATAAAGCTAAAGAAAAAAAGTTACCAGCAGGGCTTTTAGGATCACCTGTAATGAATTCGCCTTGTGTATTTGTGTTAAGATGAAATTTTAGAAGAAATATTTATATGAGCTTTTTTATATATTCGTCTTAGTATAAACGCCTTAACTTGTATATTAATTTTTATAAAAATAAATTTGTTTTGATAACATCCAAAGATAGTACATACAATTAATTTTAAAGTTTGCTTTCTGTATTTTTAAAAATTATATACCTAATATTTTTGACTTAAATATATATAAAAATGAATTTTTATGATATAGTTTTCTTTACAATATTCATTAAATATGAAATAAAAATGTAATGTTAATAAATGTTTAACGTCAAAAGTGGATTTTCAATTTTTTCAAAATGTATCTTTCTGGGAAAAATGTATCTTTCTCGAAATTTCACTGGCAACACTGGGTCTGACATAGTTTCGTAGCCAGGGTTGTGAACTATTTCTGAGCAAAAAGCGCCGTGCCCCAATCAAAAAGCGCTAAATTAAATTTAAATAAAAAACTAAATCCGATTTTAGTCTTTTCTATCATGTCTAGTTTTTTTTTATGGGCTAGACTAATATTTCGCCCGAAATAAGGCTAATAAATTTTATCATAAATTGAGAACGATTTGTGCGATTGTGATCATTAACAAAATGATTTGAAATACAATTTCCTTTGAGTCATCTAAATAATATTTTTCTAATTTTCAAAATTAACGCCACTAATTCCGAAATTTGTTCAGAAAATATAATTTAAAAAATTATAAGGACACAACTTTTACATTTTTATCATTTATCAGAAATACAAGTACAGGGTGGGGCAAAAGTCGCGAAGGGATTTGAAAAATTAATAACTTTTCTAATTTAATTTTGTTTTTATTTTTCTTTTTATGACTTGTAAAATAAATCTGGGAGATTAATTATGGAAGGTTACAACGTTATCCAGCGAACCAAAATCATAGAACTTTATTTTGAACATCATCGATCAATAATTCAAACTCAACGAGCCTATCGTCGTCATTTTAATGTGCGGAATTCACCATCCGAATCAATGATTCGACGCTTAGTGACACGTTTTCAGGAACAAGGCTCAGTGAGGGATCTTCCACGAAGCGGAAGACCACATTCTGTAATTAGTGAAGCAAATATTCAACGCGTTCTGGAGAGTGTTGAGGAGAATCCTGAAACATCAACTCGAAGGCGCTCTGCTGAGCTGCAAATGTCTCGGCGGTCTTTACGCAGAATATTAAAGGGAAATTTACATCTTTTCCCATACAAGGTGCAGTTAGTGCAAGAACTAAAGCCAGGAGATTCCCAAGAACGAATAATTTATGCAGTTCGCTTCCAAGAATTGGCCAGAGAACATAATGATTTCATTCATCATCTGATAATGAGCGATGAAGCACATTTTCAATTAAATGGTTTTGTAAACAAGCAGAACTGCAGAATATGGGGTATTGAGAACCCAAGAGTGGTTCATCAGAGACAATTACATCCACTTAAATGTACAGTATGGTGCGCAATTACGTCCCAAAGAATTATTGGACCATTCTTTTTCGAAGATAACGATGGAAATGGTGTAACGGTAAATGGCGAGCGATATCGAGATATGGTCCAAAATTTTTTAAGGCCAGCTCTTTCTGACAATCGAGAGATGTGGTTCCAACAAGATGGGGCCACTGCACACACCGCTCGAGCCACTATGCAGCTCCTAAGGCAGATTTTTGGCGAACGTTTAATTTCCAAAAATTCAGCATTCAATTGGCCTGCCCGTTCGCCGGATTTAACAGCACCAGATTATTTCCTTTGGGGATATTTGAAAGAGAAGGTGTATATCAATAAACCCAGAACACTTGCACAGCTCAAAGAGAATATTCGAGCCGAAATAAGAGCGTTGCAGCCAGATACTCTGACTCGTGTCATGGAAAATGCTATTAAAAGAGCTCACCCTTGCGAGGCTGAAAATAGTGCTCACTTACGTGACGTAATCTTTCACACCTAACTTTAAAAAAACTCCCAATATCATATTTTATGATTTTGTAAAAAAAAAAAAAAAAATTAAAAATTAAAAAAGTTATGAGAGTTTTAAACCCCTTCGTGACTTTTGCCCCACCCTGTATATTACGAATCATGGAAATCGGTAAAATTTTTACAAAGGTTTTTCTGATATTTCAGGCAAAGTCAAGAATTATAAATAATATGAAATATAAAGTAAAATATCAAAAAATATTTATAATACAAAGAAAAACTTAACAACAAATTTGAAAATTCTTGAGTTTTTTAAAATTTAGGTATACAAATTATTAGTCTTCTATATGATAAAAACAAATATGGGCATTTCCTCCGAATGGTCAACCAGGATGGAAAAATAAGATGTTGATAGTCATCGTGTTTTATTGTTTATAATTATAAAAAAAAGTCTATGTTTTTATAATTGAATGGTATATATGATATGCTATGATATCTCAGCTATTTATCTTGAGGAAATTGGGCAGGATACTGAAAAATTTAATATTTTCTTTTAAAGCTACTTCTAAAGACATTTTTATATTTAATTATTTTACATGCAAAAAAAAATTTGTTATGTTTGCACTATTTCTTTAAAATCTCTCTATTACAATCAATTAACAAGAGAAAAGTGTAAGGAGAACAAAAAAGTTCGATTAACGGTTAATTAACGGTTAAAACATTTCCATATGTTCGCGTACGTTCGCGACGCGTGCGTTCGCAACCGGCATATTTTATTGTGCAAATCTGGATAAAGACCTTAATTAATACACTTTTAAAATAAATTAATCACGTTAAAATATTCCGTTCCATTTCGCAGATTGTTACATTTCACTACGGTCAGTCAAAGTTGACTTCTATTTTGCGTACGTTCGTGACCACATGTTTATAACTATTATTATGAAAACTTAAACTCGATGAAATCCCTCTTTTGCACTAAACATAGAGCTATCAAATTGCTATCGAATCGGAAAAAAATGCTAGGAAAAGTTTTGTGTTCTATATTATTTCTACATCAAAAGCGTACGAACGTACGTTCGTGACCCCAGGAAATGCCCATATATAAAATATTTTGATGTAAATTCCTTAAATAGAACGTGCAGCATTACAATTACAAATATTAATACACTTTTTATTTTTTACAAAGTTCATTAGATTCGTAGCACAAAAAATGCTGAACACTTAAATTGTGGATATTTGACAATGATAGGTCTCGATATCACTTAATACATACGAATGTATATTCGAGATATAAACAAAATAGATTAGGGATTTAAAAGGAGGACACTCATATTATATAGAATTGATTTTTGACAAGAGGCGTACCAATAACCACCAGACGGTAACAAATTTTGTTTTAATGTTCCTTAATTTTAATGTATGCAAATAAGAGTTCAAAAATGTTGGGTATCTATAACTTACAAAAATGTTAACAGAAAAGCGCTAATTTAGCGCTCTTTTTATAAAAAGCGCTAAGGGAAAAATATGCGCTTTTATGACAGTTAAAAAGCGCTAATTCTAGCTCCTACAGCGCTAAATCGGCAACTCTGTTCGTAACACTAAAAAATACACTTACAAATTTCGCGAAGATGTGCATAATTTAATTTGTATACGATTAATCGAGGAATTTTACCGCCTTTATTTGATCGAATAATTCAAATAGTCAATTTCGAATAACGATCAATTTATTTTAATTTCTTAGAAAATTCTTTTTTTTTTATTATAAAAATATTATTTTTTAGATTTCTTACTGAGGAAACACCTTAAAACCAAATTACATGTTGTAAACTTTTGCATATATTTTCATGTGTATGTGTAAACTTTTGAACATACCCAGCGAGAAACATAAGAAGACCTTTTTTCTTTAGCCCTTATTAAAGGCCTACTTAAAAATTTTTTTGATTCAGTTGCCATTCTGATCTAACTGATAAAGAAGGACTCATAGAAGGCCTCGGCTATTTTATATAAAAGATAAGGTACCAATTCCACACTCGCTTCTATGAGAAGGGAGAAGAGAAGAAGTAGCATTTTTTGTTTTTTTTTTCTAAAGCAAAAGTAAAATAATTTTTTTTATCCAGTTGCCATTCTTATGTACCTGCCAAAGAAGCGAGAGCGGAAAGCCTACCCCTCAATGACAACATGTGTAAAAAAGATAGGAGTGTGGAATAAAGCGATCACGCCTTGTTCATCCAAAAGAAGGAGTACAGAGGCCTTCTAGAAGGCATTCCTACTCCTTCTTTTTCCCGCTGGGTATTTTGGGTGTGTGCGAAGCAGATTATGTACATCATGATAAACGTCAAATTCCTTACGCTTGGTATTTGGTACTTAAATAGCATACATTTTTCATATTCAGTGTTAACCATGCACTATCAGATGATTTTGGGTCACCAGTTTTTGCTAGACTTTCAAATCTTTATTACCTCGAATCTTCTAATCGGCTGAATTTTTACATTTGAGATATCGTTAGATTTGTCTTAAAACCCCAAGTGTCCTTGTTTAAAAGGAAGTGTCAGATTTAGGGCGCGAAATATCCCTTCATTATAGTAAATACTTTGAGATCTTATTGCTACCAGAACTTAAAATCAAGAAAAACTACGAAGATTTTAAAAAAACTTAGAATATCCATCTAATTAAATTTCACTGGATTTTCAGGCCCAGCAAAAACTTACATTGAAAAGTAATGAGTTAAAAAGCTAATATAACGACTCATCACTACTTCTACATTGGCATTTTAACTCATTATTTTAACACGGTGATGTCATTGGAGGCAAGTACTTACCACCTTCGCTTACAAATAGGGAGTTAAATAAGTCATTACCACATTCGCTTACAAATAGGGAGTTAAATAAGTCATTACCACATTCGCTTACAAATAGGGACTTAAATAATGACTTTAAAAAAAATTTTTTTTTTATTATTTTTTTTTAATTATTTTTTTTTCTATTTTTTCTTATTTTTATTTATTTTACCTTATTTTATTTGTTTTTCTATTTTTCCTTATTTTATTTTACTTTGTTTTTTTTTACTTTGTTTTTTTTTCTGCCTCTGGCGGGATTCGATCGCGCAACCTCGGTGCTGATAGACTAGCTCACTACCAGCTTGTCTACTGGGGCATTGTAGTTTTTGCATAAAAAAACTATGTTTTTTACTCAAATATTAAGAGCGTAAATATGAGATTAAATTATCCATAATAACAATAAAAACGCTGATTGAAAGTGGATTGAAAGTTTTTGTTTCATTACTAAAATGACATTTTTATTGTCATAATGAAAATTTAAATTTATGAAGGCTATTATTGAAATATGTTGCTTTTATAAAAAAATTTTTGGATTTCATAAAATTAATGGCAAACATGTAACATTAGATGTATGAAATAATTAAATCTTACATTTTTTTAATTAACAATTAAACATTTTTTTAAGGAAACTATAATTTTGTATTAATTTATGAATATAGTTATGTTTGTATATTGTTTTTTTATGTTCCCAATTAAAATTTTTTGTTTAACTTGGACAAACTTAAGTTTTCATATATCCAATGAAAATTTTTAACGTAATTACGAAATCCAATGAAGCGATTTTAACGAAAATACTTCATTCTAACTATGAAATTCCATTTAGACTATTAAAATTTTCATTTACCCAAGGAAAATTTTTTTATGAAAATGATTCATTAAATATATGAAGCATTTTTCTTTCAGTGTAGTAAAAAAAAAAAACAAATTGTAAGAATAAATATTTAAAATCAATTTGTATTAGATTTGAAAAAAATTAAACCGTAGATGCAATTTATTATGAATGAATTATAAATATCCATAATCAACTTATAAACAAGTACTTATGTAACAGATTATATGTCAGCCATTACTCAACTACTTCTATGTAATGCAGATGGTATGAAGTAGTCATTGAAAAGTAAGTTGTTCAGTAATTGCAAGTCATTACCAAGTTTTTGCTGGGTAACTACTCTTCACCACTTATACATTGGCATTTTAACTCATTATTTTAACACGGTGATGTCATTGAAGGCAAGTACTTACCACCCTCGCTTACAAATAGGGAGTTCAATAAGTCATTACCACATTCAACCATTAATAAACTACTTCTATGTAATGCAGATGGTATGAAGTAGTCATTGAAAAGTAAGTTGTTCAGTAATTTCAAGTCATTACCTAGTTTTTGCTGGGGGGAATAATAAATTAGAAGAAAAAATTGCATAACTTGCTTGGCTTGCAGATCATTTTATAGTCTGTTAAATCGAAGAATGATCTTGTTTCTGTCTTTTTATTGCATTAAGAACTGTATTTTTGCAGACGGTTTTCTGATTTTATTAGTATTTTAAATTTTATTTCAAAGTTTGAGAGTTTTTTGCATGCGTAGTACAACTGAATTATTATTTTATTTTTAATTGTTTGACTACATGTTTGTCTTATAGTTTTTTTTCTTCTATTTGTTAATATTAAAATAGTATCAGCTTAAATAGAGACGTGTGTTTTTCCCATCGGATAAAATTATTTGAATTTTTCGAGTTATTCGAACAATTTAAACCCCTTATTCGCTTAATCGAGCAATTTTAAAATTAAAAAATCAATTAACCCAAATTGTCCGGGAATGTTTTTTGTTTTGAATTTAAATAAAAGTTATATAATTTATGAATATAGGACCCAAGAAAATTTACCTAGTACCTAGAATTTTTATGCGACCTATGGGTCGGGCATAATAGGCCGTTACCATATGGTCACATCCGGCCCTACACAGAATTTTTTTTGTTCACAGAAAATTTTTAGATTTTATAAGAAATCATGTTTTTATTGTAATATATACACATATATTAGAAAACTAAACATTTGTACATGCCATTACTTAACAAAAATAAAATAATAAAGTTCCTTAAATGTTAATTTTAATGCCAAAATGCTTAAAAACTATGTTTTTACACGATTCTTTGTGTGGTATTCAGCAAAACATTTGACGCATAGACCAACATCACATTTATTGCACGCAGTTCGACCGCTCGTTTTGCATAGTTCACCAGCGCAACGTCTTCTTTTAATAGTAGGTACAACAAGATGATCTTTCCCGTCAAATCGTAATGTACTACGTACAGAGCTTTCATGTTCTCGTTTGGGAATTGGAGTGCAACCACTTCTTTTGGGCTTTTCGCCGTAATGTTGACAATAGTAAATAGCGATTTGACGTCTAAACTCCAATTGATTTATGTTGCTATGTTCTATTCTATGAAGCTGCCAAGCATTTTGAACACATACATCGACCAGCCAAGTAAAAATACTGCTCCACCATTTCTTCCCCTTATATCCAATGCGATAAAGGCTTACATTCTGATCCAAACGATCAACACCTGCCATATACCGGTTGTATTGAGTTACAACATGCGGCCGTTTCACTTGTATTTTTTTCTTTTCCTCTTTTGAATATCTCAAGGCGTTGGATATTGGATGGACGCCATGAGCGGTAGAGGCAATGGAGACAACTGAGTTGTCCTTCCATTTTGTCACATGTATTCTAAAATCATTGGCAGAAAAAGAGGCGCAAAATCCTCTTTTTTCTTTTTTATTAATAATTTTCTTACAAGTCAAGGGACAAGTTTTTGGTATACGGTTTTCCCGGATAGTTCCAGTGGCTGTATATCCACGGGTTTTTAGATATTGCAGGAGAGGAAAACTGGTGAATAAATTATCGAAATAAAAAGCAAATGGTAAATTTTGTGTTTCTCCAGGAAAATCATCAATCATATTGATCAAGGGACTAGCACATTTTCCAAAACATTGCTCATATTTGCTATTTACTCGTGGATTTTTTCCTTGATAAATTTCAAAATTGATAAGATATCCACTTGGCGTACATAAGGACCACACCTTATATCCAAATCTTAAAGGCTTTCCTTTTATATATTGCTTACATCCATGCTTTCCAAATCATACTCTCGTCGTATGAAAGGTTTTGCTCTGCATGGAAGTTTTTTATCATATTGTACTTCAAATGGTCTGTTACTGGTCTGAGCTTCCACATTTTGTCTCCATCATCATTTTGTGCTCCGGCGTCTACAAAATGAAGAGAACTGCATATCTCTATAAAGCGGTCGCGACGCATGCTGTTGAATACAAGATCAACATTCAAATCACTATCAGCAGACCACATATCTCGATATCTTGTTGGACCACTATATCCAGTGACTAAAAGAATTCCTATATAAACCTTTAACTCTTCTTTCGATATCATTGGGTTTTTGTTGCCACGCAAGACAGCATATTCATAATAACAAAAAAAAAATCTATGTAGTGCCTGATGCACCCATATGGTAACGCAAATATATAATGCTCGAAAAATACAAGTGATATATATTATTTAATATTTTGATTTACAACAAAATTAAATATCACTATTATGTTATAAACTTCTAAAAAAATATTTCTCCTAAGAACAATAAAAGTAAAAAAAAATTGTAACTTACTTTTTCATGTAATTCATTTTTCACTATTTTTCAAATTTTTTTTTTCAATTTTATTTAAACGACCTCTCGCTTAGAAACACAAAACACAAATGATCTGCAAAGCTGTTACAATTATTAACAGGCGTTTATATCATGTAATACCAGTGATTTTCTGTTAAAATTTTTAACATAAACATTGCTATGTAGCTTAAATTGTAACGTATTTTTGCGTTACCATATGGGTGCGTCCGGACAATTTGGGTTAATTTCTTACTCGGACAAAACCAAAAGTCGAATAATTGGATACCCTCTCTCGGAAAACACTTCCGTATGTCGAAAGCCGTAACGAATGCTTTTTGTAGTGAAATTTGGTCTGTCATAGTTCTATAAGCCTAAAACTAACACTGTCCGAAGGTCCCATTTCAAGCCCACTCTGGGAAATTATTTAAATGCGCCTTAAACCGTAGCAAATATAGATGTTGTGGTACAATTTGGTCCAATTTTGCTTTATATGGCCAGAAATAATATCATAAAATATTATGGTAATCGGTTCTCTATTAGGACCCATTCAAACTTATACATACAATATTATGGTACTTTTAAAAATTGTTTGAACAAAATTAACAATAAATGACATATTAAAAAAAAATTTTAATTGAATACAAAAAATTTTTTTTAAATCAAACTTAATTTAAAGCGTGATCCATTTCGAGGTTCCCTACTTTTTTAAAGAAAAAAACACAGACAATTCAAATTTAATGGGGAATGTTTATTATTATTTGTAAGAACATTTGGCATTTATTTTTTGAAGATTATATCTATCAAATGTTGGCCGTTGCTGCGTCGCAGATGGTCCATCCGTTGAGTCCAATTTTCGATGACTCGTTCGAGCATTTCGACTGGTAACTGGGGAATGATACGCTTGATGTTTTCCGCCTGAATCGAAGCGGGTTTGTCCGCATAAGCTTTAGACTTTATATAACCAAACAGGAAAAAGTCTAACGGTGTGATCGTTAGAATCGACCGGCCCAAAACGTGAAATTATGTGCTCCCCGAAGTGTTCTCAATAAATTCATTGATTGATGCGATGTGTGGGAAGTGGCGTCGTCTTTCTGAAACTAAATGTCACCGAGATCACGAGCTTCAATTTCAGGCATCAAATAGTCGGTTATCATGGCACGATAACGGTCGCCATGATCTTGAAACTCTTCAGGTGGCCCTTCGTCCCAAATGCGGCAATTTTGTTTGTTTGCATACCCATTGAGCCAGAAATGGGCCTCATCGCTGAACAAAATTTGCCTCGAAAACTTCGGATCTTTTTGGAACTTTTCAAGAGCCCATAGAGCGAAGCGATGTCGCTTGGGAAGGTCGAGCGGCTTCAGTTGTTGCACAAGTTGTATTTTGTACGATTTCAATTTAAGATCTAGACATAAAATGATGTGGCTGCGAACGGCGCCGAATCGACTCTCCACGGTATTCGTGTACACTCTCAGCTACGGCCGCTATATTTTCTTCACAGCGTGCTGGACGTTGTCTATTCGGTCGAATAATATCCAATAATGAATGCTGGGTCTCAAAATGGGTGATGAGGTTGCGAATTGTACGCTCAGTAGGCCGATTATGTTGACCATAAGTTGAGCGAAGTGCACGAAACACATTCCTCACAGAACGTGAATTTTCGTAATAAGGTTCAACGATTTGTAAACGTTGTTTAGACGTAAGTCTTTCCATTATGAAATGCCAAAGAATACTAAACAAAAATAACATGACAGCATGACACGACTCACACGTGATCTGTCAAAAAAAGGCCTCCAATAGAAAGAATTATCATCGAAAATACTATTAAGTACGTCAGGGTCAAGTTTGCAGAAACTGCAGATCAAACGGTTGGTTCGTACAGCACAAAATGTAAAACAAATCGATGGCCAAACCAAGGTATTCAAAGCAGGTAGTCTCGGAAAGCCTGCTGATTATTTTTTTTATTTGCTTGTTTTGTGATACGAACTGTCAAATGTTGTTTATGTTTTTTTCAACACGTGTTAAATTTCTAGCTTAAAAAGTAAACAAATTTTTTTAATCAAAGTAAAAAGTGAAAAAGTGATAAAATTAAAAAGAAAATCAAAGTGATTTATAATAAATAACAATTTTGGTAAAGACTGAAACATTAGAAAAAATTAACAAACAAAATGAATCTATTTTCGTTTAATGGCGTTTTTTTCTTGTTTGTTTTTCATTTGTATTTTATCAACTCCTTCGTTGTTTGACATCACATAACAACAATAAAAAGCCCTGTTGCTTGTTTTATTGTACAATTGTTATAATCTCGCGGCTACCTGTTATAAACAGGGCTGTGGAGTCGGAGTCGGAGTTGAAGAGTGGGAGTTGAAGTTTTTGTACCGGAGTCGGAGTCGCAGTACCCAAAAAAACACGCGACTCCGACTCCAAAATTTTTCGGCATAAGAAATTAAAAAAAAATTCTAATATTTTCCAATATAAAAATTCTTCGAAATTGGCGATGCAATATTTTGCAGATCAATATGAATAAGTAGATTTAAATATATTTTATGAGAAATAGTTGATTCAAGTACTTTACTATTTAAGTATATTTAGGTATATTTTTTATACGTGCGGGAAAAAGTCTAAATTACATTAGCAAAACTCAGTTATTGATCTAGTTGAAAAAGATGTGTGATTTTTTAAATAATTTACTCATGCTAAAAAATGTTAATGACAGGAATTGCCAATAATTTTAATATCAGAATTTTTTAACCATCAACGCTGAAATATTTTCAACATTGTACAGAATAAGTGTTACTATAGCGCATAAATACTAGTATGTATTAGAAAAATTGTGACGTAAAATTATTTCTCTTTTGTGTAGAAACATCTTTATCGGCCTGCCTTTAATTCCTACCATAACACTCATGTTTTTCTTATGCACATTACGCGGGGATTCCCATAATTCGTTTAATAAAGATGTTTCTACACAAAAGAGAAATAATTTTACGTCTCATTCATTTCGCATCACGGTTAGAGTAGGAGTCGGAGTCGTGAGTCGGAGTCGGAGCCGCACTTAAAAAATTTCAGCGTTTGGAGTCGGAGTCGGAGTTAGTACTTTTTTCGGACGACTCCACAGCCCTGGTTATAAATATACCTTAAGCCAAACTTTGTATTTGCAAACATACTTGATATATCCGCTTTGAGTGCGTACATACTGTTTTTTTAAATTTAAGTTTCATGGGCTCTATCGCAGGACACCAGAGTTTTTACGGCAACTAGCACTTTCTTTGGCTAAGGCGTACGATCACCATGCGAAATACGATCACCATGCATAATTCCAGTGCAGGGGCTCGAAAGCGTGGAATATGTAGTTGCTGCAAGTCTAAGTCTGACATAAATGCTCCATTTACAGCAAAATAATAACCGAAAAACCTTTTGCTTATCATGCAAAGGCAATTTTAAACTAATAAATATTTATTTTTTTTTAAATAAATGTACAAAAAGCAATAAAAATATACTATGGACCAACCAATCCCTTAACCTAAGATTCGTGCGCTAAAAAAACTAATTAAGTATATGTGACCTTCTCCGAGAAAAGGGACCTAGTATGGGAAAATGAAGTTTTGAGAAAAACGCATTTAAAGTTTCAAATTTTAACGTTTTTCCCATTTTTATCGATTTTTCCAAGTTCGTTTTGTACGTTTTTGTGGGGTAAATCAAATTTTATTAGAAATCTAGCTCATATCATCTTATTCTACACCCTTTTAGGTACGCCAAAATAAACTTCTTCGAATAATCACAGTCGCTCCCTGGTATGTTAAAAACTCTAATATTCACAAGGATCTCAATGTGCCATTAGTAAAAACTTTTATTATGAAGTACGCAGCAAAATATTTAAAAAGGCTTGAGTCGCACCCAATTCCACTAGCTCGAAATATTTTAAATGACAGTAGCCACTCTAGATTAAGGAGAAGAGATACTGCAGGATTTATCCGACGAGTGGACCGCTAAACATCTACATATGTGAACAGAAACCGTGAGGAGAAAAATTTTCGTCTAGCATTGGCAGGACAAAAATAAAGTATTAGTATAAGATTTGATTAATTATTGTTAGTTCATATTTAATAAATGAAGATTCAATAAATAAATAATGAAAGAAAAAAAATTTCAGTAGTAATCCTTCATGCCAGACTTTATCAAAAGCTTGCGAGACATCGATGAAGAGTGCAGTGCAATATGTTCTTTCTTCAAAGGCTTTTCTTATGACATTAACTATTCTATTAGTTTGTTCAATTGGGCTGTGCTTAATTCTAAAACCGTATTTATGGTTTGCAGTACATCTATTTTCATTTAAAATCGGCGTTAATTTTCATACTAGTAGTTTCTCAAATAGTTTTGCAATATTAGGTAATAAGCTAATAGGCCTATACGACTCAATTTTGTTTATGATCCTTTTCTGGCTTTGGTATCATGGTTACTTAGGGAAACTTCCATTTTTGAGGCGTAAAATAGCCCTTCGGGAAATTTGTGTCAATTGTTCCAACAGACTGGTCCTGGGATTTGTGAAAATAGAACAATTACAAAAAGAAAGAACTCATGACAAGTAGAAGGAGAACCAACCCTTTAACCGGTTTACGAAGAACCAAAAGGTAAAAAAAGTGTTACACCGGTGGCGTAACTTTTGGGACCTTCTAAAATTTGGTTCTTTAATTTAGTTCTAGGACTTGTTTAATTGAAATATGTAATACTTTAATGTATTTATTGAAATAATACTCCATTGTATAAACCAACACTACACACGTTCATTGAGAATAGATGTGTGACTTGTCATATATTGGCTGTTAGGTGTCAATTGACCCCCTCCAATGACAATCCCATGTAACATAGATAGGTCACATTCATATAATGTGAACTGGGGCCTACACAGAAAAAATCAATAAATTTCTCCAATCACCAAATTTATTCCAAATTCATAATATCAATCAAACAAATTGTTGATAATTAAAACTACTGATTACATTTCAATTGTTTACCAAAATGTCCGTGGCCTGAGAACAAAACTTTCAGCTTTATATATGGAAAGCTTTAATATCGATCATCATGTCCTAGTGTTTACAGAAACATGGTTAAATGACAGCTTTTTAAATACCGAAATACTTTGCAACAATTTTAATATTTTTCGCCGAGATCGTGGTAATAAAACTACTGGTGGTGGCGTTCTTATTGCAGTTTCTAGCAACTTTTCCGCAGAATTGGTTACTGGTGATTCAACGTGTGATATAGAATTTATATCAGTGGTAATAAAACTTGATTATAAAAGAGTATATCTAACTTGTTCTTATGTTCCTCCAACGTCCCCGCAAAGTGTGTACACTAAACATGCCGAGTCTATTGCTGATATTGCGCGTTCTTCTTTAGATGGGGATTCTGTTATCGTTTTTGGTGACTTTAATATACCTTCCGTTACATGGAAATATCTTCCAGAAGATAAATACTTCGTTCAAACCAAGCATAGTTCAACCTATGACGAATGTTTTGATGTCCTGTATGATCTAAGCCTATACCAAATTAATGGCATTAACAACAACTGTAATCGAACTTTAGACTTAGTGTTCGTCAATGATATAGCAGATTGCTTCATTAGGCGCTCATCACCTATTTCAACTCCTGAAGATATTTACCATCCTACAATTGAGCTGCTCTTCGCAATTCCATGTAAGCCTGTGTCCTCGTATATTAGAAATGAAAAGGTATTTTCGTTCAAACATACTAATTATAATATGTTAATTGAGCTATTTTCTAATACAAATTGGCACAATACTTTATCGTGCTTTACTGACGTTGATCAGATGTGTAACGCATTTTACAATAAAGTTTACCGTTTTATGGATTTGGCTATTCCAAAAAAAATATATAGGAAATTAACTGGTCCACCTTGGAATAATAAACAATTGGCTCATGCTAAAAACAAAAAGAACAAATACTACAGAAAATTCAAAAAATCCGGATCATCCGTGGATTATCTACGATACTCGACTTGCCGCTCTGAGTATACTTTGCTTAATAAAGCGTGTTACGAAAATTATTTAAATTCAATGAAATATAATTTCAAGCGTAATCCGAAATCGTTTTTTAAATTTGTTAACTCTAAGAAGAAAACAACTGGCTTCCCTTCATCCATGAAGTTCCAACATATGGAGTCCAGCGATAAAGACACAATAAGTAATTGGTTTGCCGATTTCTTCTCCACAACTTATTCGAATGCTTTTTATGACGAATCAGTTAATTATCCATTCAAGATAAATGCGAACCAAACTACCCACATTCCATTTATTGACATCGCAACAATCGTTAAGGAATTAAAAAGTTTAAAATTTTCATTCAATTCTGGTCCTGATAGCATTCCAAGTAACATTTTAATTAACTGTGCTGACAGTATTGCTATCCCTCTAGAAATTTTATTTAATGTATCAATCGAGCATGGTCACTTTCCGTATCTATGGAAGAACTCGTTTATTATTCCTTTGTTTAAATCGGGAAATAAATCGGATGTTGAAAACTACCGTGGTATTGCAAAATTGAGTATAATACCTAAACTATTCCAAAAAATTATTACCGAATTCCTTTGTTACCAAGTATCAAATTTGATAACACCTTACCAGCATGGGTTTCAAAAAAGATGCTCTACTACAACAAATCTCCTTCATCTTACAACTGCCATACATCGAGGATTTATACAACAACAACAAACTGACGTGATATACACTGATTTTACCAAGGCTTTTGATAAAGTTAACCATAGCCTTTTGAAGGTTAAACTTCATTTACTGGGTTTTACTGATATTAGTATAAAATGGATATACTCATACCTAAGCAACAGAACACAATCCATTAACTTTAATAACGCGATTTCTAGAAGCATAGATGTTCTGTCTGGTGTGCCTCAGGGAAGCCACCTTGGGCCACTTCTTTTTACATTATTTATTAATGACCTACCTGAGGTGATTTATTCATCCAATATTCTGATGTATGCGGACGACGCACAGTGGCGCCATTTGAGTTTTTTCGTTGCAAAAATCATATCTTTCCAACCGAATAAGATAATTGAACAGTTTAAACAGCATATGATAGATAACTGTTCAGCCTATGAAATGAGCGTTTGGAAAGGGTGCTACGCTTTGTAGGGGCCTACTTATGGGTTATCAAAGTTAAAATTAGTAGAAAAATCAATTTTATGGTAACTAAAAAAAATTATTTTTACATTTTTAGATTGTTTTTATTTTTTTTTCTTAAGGGTTTTATGTTTTAAATTATTACCCAACAAATAAAAAAAAATTATTTTTTTTTTAAATTTATTTTTTCAATTTTCTGTAAAATATTCATCACAATTCGTAAGAGAAGGTATATCTAAAAGACTAACTATTTCTAAACTATAATTATTTTGTAACTCTATTCGTGACTTCACATGCCGCAGGGAAGAAATAAGTGGATCGGAAGATGCTGCCAACATGTTGAAGAGGTCCTCATTTTGCCTTGCCCTTGATGCTTTGAATGTGTTCTGCAATCTATATTTTTTATAAAATTTGTTAAGAGACTCCTGTGCTTCTTCAGAAAGCTCTCCAATTGGCAAAGACTGGTACTCAAATATATCTTTGCCATGCGCCAATATTTTATGAACGGTCGGGGTCAACTTCTTCTGTGGATAAATTTCTGCTAAAAGAGATGCAGTTTTCGACGCATATTCTCCATATTTTGTAGAATTGACATTTTCTTTGCAGTTTAAAACATCCAAGATCGTTCCCAATCTTTTCACGATTTGATTGTCAATTCCAATGATTCTAGTTACTGCCTCATCATTTTCAAAAAATCTCCTAGAAGTGTTTCCATCGTTTGAGTTACCGTAACCGTGCTTGGGACAGTAGTCTACTTTTAGTCCAACTTGTTTAAAAAAAGCATCCTATATTTGCTTCTTTCTGATCTTTTGCTTATCCTTTATTGATGTATTTTCATCGAAGTTTTCCTCCTCTTGTGGTAGGGTATATGCCAGTTTTAGCAAGAATTCCATACACCTTATCCTTGCGTGCAATGGTGACATTCCATATTCGTAATTCTCCTCATTTGTAGAATCGTTTAAATTACCAAAGTTCTTCTGACAAATAATAAAAATAATATAAAATCGATAAAAAAAAATATAAAAATAAAACGAAAAAAGGGGTTTAAATAGGTTTTTGATAAATTTTTACCTCCAATATAATTCTGTCTATATATATGTATATAATAACTAATTGAAATATATTATAATTAAGCAGAAAAAGATACTAATCTTAAACTCTTTACAACTAATTATATAAAATTGAGATGTAACATATTATATATGAAATAAATTGAATTGAATTGAAAAAAGTTCTTCTGACTCTTTTTGCAAATCGGGCATGACATTGTTGAGGTTGTTCCTGTCAGTTCGTTTACGACTTTTCCGTCAACCATGGTCAGGTGGAACTCGTAATTGCATTCAATATATTTTCCTTCTCCAATTTGCAGCTTTGTAGGCTTAATCTTGCTTATTTGTTCTTCAATGTCCTTCACCGTAGTCCTTATGAGTTCTGCCGATTCCCTTGCAAACTGAAACATTATTGGTCGGTAATAATGCACTGATGACGGACGTGGATTTTTCCAGTGTAGGGAATCATCCGATTTTAGCCGCAAAGGAACAACAGATGCCATAAACATATTTCCGTCCGATATTGTAGCGTCATCGGAAGATATCCTTTGCTTATAAACGCTTTGTCCGGATGATCCATCGCAGCCCCATTTGCTGATTAATGTCAACTTCTCAGGAAGAATTTTCACTTCCGTGAAAAACTTTGGTGTGGTTGACTTTCTAAACAGTTCAAATAATTTTAAATTGTTCAACGCCATGTTTTCAGTACTTAAATTGTTTAATGGTTTCAGCAATTGTTGCGCCAACTTTCAGGCGTAGACTAATCCAGGCATTATGCTTATTTTGCAATATATAGGCTTATGCTACCATGCCTAAAAATTTACCTGTTCCCTGCATACATATGGGTTTAGGCTGAATAATGCAATTTTGATATTATGCACGTGTCCAAATAAGATGTGTGCCTACCTGTAGGGACCATAAGTCAATATTGTTCCTGACCATTTGTACGCCAAAGTATTGTTTATGTGAGGTACGTACCTGCTAATTTCAATGCGTAGTTTTTTTTTCAAACTATTAGATCAAACTACTGTCAGTCAAAACATATAAGGGATGGACGCCATACAATTTCTGCAACCATGTCTTTTTAAACTTTTTTACCTCTAGAAGCCAAACGGGCACGTACGGGCAGATAAAACCTTTTGAATTATGTAAAGAAATAATCAAAGAACAGGTTTTGCAAATATGGCAAATATAGAAAAATATAGTTTTTTTTTATTTTCCGTCAAAGTTGAAAAATAGTGAAAAAACGGATAGTTTTTAAATAGTGATTTACCAGGAGAAACACAAAGCAAACAGTTAATTTTTTTTATCATTATACATTTAATAAATACATCAATCAATACAAACAAAAAATAAGGCAATTCGTTACCTATTTGTCGTGATATTACACCTGAAATCGCAACAAATTGACTAAAAATTGTGTGTTTTTTTGAAAACCGAAAGTCGGTCAACTTTGAACGGTTATATCTTCTAAACTAAAAATGTGATATTATTAAGAGTGGCATATTTGAAATCGTTGAAAAGTTTCCTATAACATCGGTTTATTCAAAACTTCGTCGGCGCTCATGAAAATTTTGATTTTTGCAACCTCGCTTGCTCTACGGGCGCCACTGTGCGACGTCAAAGTTTTTCTGAGCTATCGTCAAATATCTGAGCAACAACTTCTTCAAAACGACTTAAATTCTTTTTACACGTGGTGCAATGTTAATCTTATGCAACTTAATCTAAAAAAATGTAAATACATGCGTTTTGTTAGAAAGAGTCCAATACCTGCATTCTACTTTTTTGAAAGTCATCAGTTGGAGTCGGTGGATAGCTTCGTAGATCTTGGAATTCTGCTTGACTCGAAACTAAATTTCATTGCACATCTAACAATGACAGCTAATAAAGGCAGAGGTATGATCGGTTTTGTAAAACGATGGGCTAAAGAGTTCAAGGATCCATATGTTACGAAAAGTCTGTATACTTCCCTGGTAAGACCTGTATTGGAGTATGGATCCGTAATATGGGACCCTATTTATAAAAAACATTCCGACCAAATTGAATCAGTCCAAAAACAGTTTCTGACTTTTTGTCTACGTGGGTTGAACTTTAACCAATGGAATCTGCCGCCTTATCCTGCTAGACTAGCCCTCATCAAGCTGCCAACTCTAAAGAGCCGTAGAACTGTGCTTAACATCTCGTTTATTTTCAACATAATTATTGGCGACGTTTGCTCTGGATACTTAATCAACAATATAACATTTAATGTTCCTCAACGCCCATCACGTCACTTGGTTCCGTTATCAATTAAATTTTTTAGAGCTAATTATGCTAATGGTGACCCCTTAAGAAGGATGTGTAACGAGTTCAACAAGTTTTATAAATTTATTGACTATTCTTATAGCTCCACTGATATTAAAACTAGTATATTAATCTATTTAAATCCATAATTTTTGTTACTTTTTAAAATTTATTTTTATTTAATTAAGAAGTCTGTAAGGATTATAATTCCATAGACAAATAAATAAATAAAAAAAATAAATAAATAAATTTTGCACCTGATACCAAAATGATTATATTGATTACTAAAAACTTGAAAATTTTGAAAAAATATTTTTAATAAATGATATTTTTAATTTTAATTAAAAAAGTGATCAAAAAACTTTGCCATTTCAAACAATGTGTTAATTTATTTAATTAAATATTGACAATTCCCAACAACAACTCTACATGTTTAAATTATTTTATTTTAAACGAAAAAAGTAAATTAAGATTTTTTGTTGTTTAATTAAAATTTTAATTGAAAATTTATTTCAAAACAAATAAAATGTTAATTAAATCAAAACTAAATTTTTAATTTTCTTTCAACAAAAAAAAAATAATTGATTTAAATATCACATTAACTAAATTTAAATACTTTTTAGACCATTTTTTAATCGATAAAACTTTTTTTCTGTGTGCCCCCAAAGACCTATCAAGGGACTACTTTGGTGTCAGTTCGCTTCCCTCGAGGGAGCATTATAAATAATCTCTTATCAATTCTTATCAATGATCTTATCAGTTCTGTTAACATTCAAAATGTGTCGAGAATACTCTAGCTACACAAAAATACGCTTTAATTGTCTGGTTTTTTTAATTCTTGTAATATAAACACAAGTTGGTTGTACTTCTCGGAGTTTGAGAAAGTAGTTCGTTATGCTAAGGTCTCAATTTTATCATATCCTATGCCTATTAGATTTCATCGTAGAAGTATTTTTTTTTTTCTCTACTTGCAAAATATTTGGCATAGAGCATATTTTTTGGAATTTATTTAATACTGTTGTTATGGATGTTCTCCTCCTCTTATAGTTTATAGTATAACACGCTTATTAAATTGTGCTGCATATTTATATACTTTAGTTAAATTTTTTGTTTTTGGTTATTAGTTTTATATTCCTTTACGATCATATTTTTTCTTCTTATATTTATATTTTTTTTTTTTTTATTCTCTATCATCGTCTTCATGGCCATCGCCACCACCATCGTCTTCTGTTTAGTATTAAACTCCAGAGGCATTAAATGCCACAAATAGGCGTCTTTACTGCATTGGCAACGGCTTTCCGGCATTGCTTACACATGTCCATACATTTAAGTATAAATGATGCATGGCTGTGCTCTCACAGCCCCAATCGGGTTGCTTGGAAGGTTGGTTGGTTGGTTTTATAGTTGGCTGGCTAGCTGGTGGTTTTTTGTTTATTTGTTTGGGTTGCATTTGTTGTTGGCGATGCTGATTAGCTCCAAAGTATGGCTCAGCAGCAACAATAACAACATACTTTATGACTGTGATTATGATGAGCAACTTACAGCAAAAATAATATTCCAAAACGTCCCCATACGGCCAGTATGTAAATTTCTTTGCTGATACGCAAATGAGCTCCATATACCATACAACCACCATCATCATATTGAAAATATATTTGTTTTTTTTTTTTGCTGCTGTTGCATTTGTTTTGCTGCTGGTACTATTGCAGCAACAGCAAAAAAAAGCACTAACAAAATGCTTTCAACAGCGTACATCTACAAAAAATTTTGTATGTAGAGAGTAAAATAAAGTGCATCGATGATGACGAAGATGTTATTATTGTCATTATTTTTGTTGGAATATCGTTGTCGATGGTCTTTTCGATCGATAGAGAGTCTCATGGTGGATGTGCCATCGAATAACTGATACACACTCACTAAACATTATGGCCTTTTACGAAAAATTTCCCCAAAGCTATGGAAATTCTTGCAAAGTTTGTAGTCTTTTTATCATTGATGTTATACATACATAAAAACATATGTAAGTATATGTTTGTATGCATATTGTGAATGCACAGTGGGGCGTGTGATAAAGTAAACAGGTTATCTTTAGCCAATAACTTTGTTTTGCAAAAATAGTGCTAAGTTAACCATTTTTCCATATAAAAAAAAAACTGCCAATTTATTTGTAACATCTCAAGTTTTACAAATAGTTCTTTTTTTAAGTCAACCACACGTTGCATAAAAAAATAACACTTTAAACACAAAAAATCACTTTGTTACGCAAGAACTCACACTTTTAAAACAAATAATTACACTTTTACACAAAAGCTCACACTTTTTAAATAAATAGGCACATTTTTACATGAAAAGTAATACAAGCCGTACAAGCGATATGTCACACTTTTTACCCAAAAAGTCGTCCTTTTCACAGAAAAAGTCACACTTTCTACACAAAAACTCACACTTTTTACACAAAAACTTATGCCTTCGGACAAAAAGTCACTCTTTATTCAGAAAAAGTCACAAAGAGTGATGCTCTATTCCGAAAAAGTTACACAAAAACCTATTTTATTTAAAAAAAAAATCCTTTTTTGAATGTGAACCACACCTTAACGTCAAGTTTTTTTCTGCATTTCATTTGACATTTCTCAATTTCAGACTAACTCAATTTGAACTATGGAAAGATACACAATCGAACAACGCGTTAAAGTTATTCTGGCTTATTATGAAAATGGGCGTTTAAATCAAAATGCATCTTCAGTGATGAGGCACATTTTCACCTCAGAGGATTCGTCAATAAGCAGAATTGCCGCATTTTGGGAGAATGATAATCCAAGAGTGATTGTCGAAAAACCAATGCACCCACAAAGAGTGACTGTTTGGTGCGGCTTATGGGCTGGCGGCTTCATCGGGACGTATTTTTTCCAAAATGAGGCCGGTCAGGCAGTTACTGTGAATGGTGTTCGCTATCGTGAGATGATATCGAACAAATTCAATGGCCGTGTTATGTCACGTGGTGGCGATGTCAATTGGCCGCCAAGATCATGTGATTTGACACCGTTGGACTTCTTTCTTTGGGGTTATTTAAAAGAAAAGGTGCACGTCGATAAGCCAGCAACAATTCAAAGGCTAAAGGATGAGATTATTCGGCACATTAACGGCATAGAACATCAATTGTGGCTCAGCGTCCTCGAAAAATTGGAAAAATCGGATGGAGGTGTGCCGCCGAGGTCGCCACTTGGCCGATATTTTGTTCCATACATAACTGAACCATACCAATATTATCATAATTAAAAGAAATGACAATAATTTCCTAAATAATTTGTGTGTCAACATCGGCCTTTAAAGTTTAACCACCTTTTATATACAAATCTAATTTTTAACACATTTTACACTCAAGTTTTATTTTATCCAAAAGACACTTTCAAGAAAACCAGTTAGAGTATTCGGCTGTGACGAATCTTTGATACCCTCCACCGACATTTAGAATATTTCAGGAGTGATCTCAACATGGGACTTATAAAAGGACCCAGAATAGTAATACGTATATACTTATTGGGTTTTAAATTAATATTAAAAAGGTTTCACACGGAGTAACAAGCTTAGTATGCCCTCATTCACCGCAAGTCTTAGAGGGTAAAACAACTCAAAGCTTTTTTTATTTTTAAGTTTTCGTCAGCTTCTGTTTTATCATATTAACTGCATCTTTCTCTTTCTATCGCACATCAACATTTAAAACAAAAACAAGTTCCAAAAACTTTGTTTTTGTTTCAAACGTATTTTTGCGAAACAAAGCGTTGTTTTGACATATTGAAATTGGAGTAAATGTACTTGTTTCTTTCATTCCTTGTCACTCTGTACCTTAAAATCTACAATACACATCTATTCTTGACTACACTGATGGTCCTGATACTGTTGATGTTGTTAGTAGCTCTAAATTTTTTTTTTCTTTTTTAGCCGATTTTTCGATTGGTATTTTTCAGTCAAACAACAAGTTTATTTTCCATCACTGCCAAAACGACAACCCAAAAGAAACAAACCAAAGAGCAATAGCAGCAGAAAAAAAGAAGCTTTAAATTTTTTGAAGAGGGTTTTGTTGTGTCATAAGGCTCTTGTTTCATTTTGTAACTTTTAATGTTTAAGGTGGTTTTTTTTTAGTTAATAAGATAAAGATTTGTGTATGAATGAAAACTTGGCAGTGATTTTTTCATTTTTTGTTTTTGCCAATAAAATACTTTTACATACAAACATAAATTTTACTAGCACTTTAAGCTTTTAGGAAGTATTTTCATACAAACACGTTCAAAGTGCTTGCATATACAAAAGGGGGATGTAATTTCATTTGATTCATAATAACAGATTAGGAGAAAAAGATAGAACATAAGATTCATTGTAGTGATTAAAAATCAGATAATTGTCAAATCATTGACAATCGTTTTTGCGTACACCAAAAAGGAGAGACAAAATGAATTCGGAAGAATTGGTTTATAATCGTTGAAAGTTTGTAAAGAAATTTAAGGTGGAGTTCTACAGCTTTTTTCCGATATAATAGATAATGGTTAAGAAGTTAAATGGTTCAAATAATAACTTTTTAGAATAAGTGAATATATTTTGAGTTTTAAGGTTTTTTTTAAAGATCTTATTAAACTATTCGACCTGAACTTATTGAGCTTATTAAAATATACAGTTTATTAAGCTTTATTGCGCTTTTTTGCGCAGCTTTTTTAATTTTAGACAATAACAGTTTTAAATTTTATTTAATAATTAGTATTGTGGTTATTTTATTGAAGTGTTTATGGCGCCAAAGCACCACGTGAGATAACAAGCCCATTAAATTTGTCCCGCAAAAGAGCCATTGTTTCATTAGATGTGTGGCAAGTGGCACCGTCCTGTTAAACCACATCCATATCTTCTAATTCGGGCCATAAAAAGTTCGTTATCATCTCATTCTGCTTATTGACGAATCCACAGACGTGAAAATGTGCCTCATCACTGAAGATGAATTTCTTCGAAAATTGATCATCCACCTTTGCCATTTCTCATAATAAGCCTGAATAACTTTAACGCGTTGCTCGATTGTGTATCTTTCCATGGTTCAAATTGAGTTAGTCTGAAATTGAGAAATGTCAAATGAAATGCAGAAAAAATGCTTATTTGTGGATCACATTTAACATCGGCCTTTAAAATTTAACCACCCGTTTTTATAAATATGAAAGTTTTTATGTTTGGATATTTAGATGTTTGTTAGTTTATGGCTCAATCACGCGAAACCCGCTTAATGGATTTGAATGAAATTTGGTAGGCGGATAGCATATGACCCACATTCAAATATAGGGTACTTTTAAAGAGTTTGTTTTATCTTTGTGATAAATTACTATGCAGATTGCAAATTGTCCAGATTAATATATACGGTACTTTTAAGGGAGAAATTTGGTACTTTTTAAGAGGTAAAAACGGGACAAAAGGTCCTTATTATTTTTTTTCAATGAGTTTTAAATACATACATTAATATACAGAAAACGCTGCTACTCTTCTACATTTGGTACTTTTTCTCCTTTCGAAAAATTTGGTATAGAGATAGAATGTGGCCCAGATTTAAAACTGTGTACTTCTTATGATGTTAAAAAGAAAAAATTGGTATTTTGGTACTTTTTCTCTTTTTGACTAATTTGGTAAATATGGTCCAGTGGCCAAAATATACATATTAAGAGCTTTTCAATGGACAGTTCAATGCCGGTTGCTCAAGAGTATCGAGTGCTCAAAACTTATATGCATGTGTTGGCGAAAAATAATAATTGCTATAATGTTGTTTATTGAAATATTTTAACATAAAATATGTATAAATGCTCTTATTTTCACGGGTAAAAAATCGTAGTTTATATACAAAACTGAACTGTTTTTTAGTATATACAAATAAGATCTATCAAACATTTTTGTGGTGTTTTTATAAACATGAATAAAGTTAATTTGAACTAAAAAAAAAAAAATTTAGTACAATTAAGATCAACAAAGTAGAATTTCTACAGGTTTTTGGTACAAGTATAAAATTCTCAATTCCATCCCTGATTCGAATAAAGTTTCTTCAATAATATCGAGTGTTGCCAAATCATCAAATCAAAATTTCGTTAACTTTGTTCATATAAATCGGAATTAAAAAGTTGGATCATTTCAGGTGTTAGATTAAAGTTGTGACACGTATATACATGAATACTTCACCCTTAAAACGCTTTCTTTTTTTATATTTTCAAAAACGGTTTTTGCTCAACCAAATCGAGCTGCTATATATATCTAGTAATACTTAGTTATTGTTATGTACAGACATGCAAATAGTGAAACCCCCTAAAAACCCCCTAAATATAAATTTATGTCCCCCAAATTTTCCCCCTAAATATGTGTACCCCCTAAATGTGCAACTAAATGAAATAAAACCCCCTAAATCTGGGGGGAAACCCCCTAACCTCCGACGGGGACGTCAGAAAACTTGGAACGTTCTATAGATACTAGCGCAACAAAACTTGATCTGTGTCATAAATGGAGGTAGTGCACTCATTTTGTAATTTAAACTCACAGTTAGTGTTAGTGCAAAATTACTGCAATCATTTTCTTGATGTTGAGGGATGAATTGCAAATATGCAGCCTCACTTAACATGAGTGATCGTGATGCTTAAAAATTGTGCACTCAAAAAAAATACTGTGATTTAAGAAAGAGCAATCAAGTTTATTGCAATTTTTTGTTTTCACTCATTTGAGTGCAACTTAAAATGTTGCACTAAATTAACAAACAAAAAACTTTTTTTTTCATGATTAAAGCCATGAGATATTTCGTTATTGACAAATTATTGACATGTTGTTTAATTTCTCTTCTTATGCATATAATAGCAAAATCAAAAATTATGGTCATACAAAATGACATTTTTAAAATTTTAGTGAGAGTCATATGCAGCTTTTTTGATTGAAAGTACAAATTTTGCACTATTTGAATTGAGTGCAGATTTTTGCATTCAATCTTCGTTTAGTGATAGTGAAGAAATTTCCAATATCGCAAGTTTTTTTTTAGTGGTAGTTAAAAAAAATAGTAATCATCACTAAAGGTGGAAAAAAAAGAGTGCAAACTAATTTTTTTGCAGTTTTATTTAGTGTTAGTGCACTGCTGATTTAAATCAAAATTAAGTTCACTACCCCCAACTATGATCTGTGTAAATTGGCGAATATATTCATTTGTTTTATAAATGTAATATTTATTTATAAAATCTTTTTCGTATCTGCAATAGTAAATTAATTCTTAGAAAAAATCTTTTATTTTAATTGGTACCAAGAGCAATACAATCATAACATTTATATAATGAAAACAAAAAATCTGAGTAAAAAAATTTAAAAAAAAAAAATGAAATCAATTTTAACTTCAAAACGTTTAACTATAAATTTTAAACCTATACGCTTTTAGCTTAAGTACACTCTTAATGTCTTTTTTCGAACTGTTTACAGACCACTGCACACGTTAATCTTGCAATCTTAAGCCATTTGTTGTATGGACACCAGACCAGAATAGTCCGCCATATTTACACCACCAACACCACACATCACCAACGAAAACAAAAAACATACACATGGTCCCAACCAGCCAGCCACTCTTATAGCATTCATCCATAGTTTGATGATTTTCCACTTCTTTTTTTATTTAAGCTTAACCAGTACCACCGCCACAAAACACCTACGCCTACGCATCTTCTATACTTTCTTAATGTAGAGACTTGTGTGACAATTTTAAAAAATATTCTTAAGCCTTGAAATATATAAATTTGTTTATATGTTTGTATGTATATTTAATTGTGAGATGAGTGTTGTGTTGTTAATAACACGTTTATAAACAAACAAAGAATTTCACACTAGATCTATAAAACTAATGGCATATAAATTCTCATTTAAAGTGTAGCATTCACAATAGGAATGTCAACATACTGCAAAACGTTCCTCCAACATAAAAAAAAGTCATCCAAATGCATACGAAATAATAAAAAAAACTTTGTTTAATAGCAGTGTAGAGGGAAACGGAAATGCGTTCATTTTTCAAAACTTTACAAGTCCAACAACAATACTCGACTAAGAACAGCTTAAAACTCCAAACTTAATAAAGCAATTTCTAAAGCCTAGCCCAAATATACTACGAGTATACAACATACATACATACATATCTAGCCACAAATGGTGTGCTTTTAAAAAACGGCTTAACGATATTTTTTCTCTTTTATTATTTTAATTTTACTTTTTTGTACATCGCTTATAGACATATGTACATATATGCACAATGGGTTCGAAGTGTTTAAAACTTTCTAGCGAGTATTTTGCGAACGTTTTTTGAAAATTTGTTTCATGGTACAAGTACACAAGGTAGACTCGTTGGCCCAGATGTTTGTCATCTGTTTACCCCAGTTAAAACCCAAATGTCAAAAAAATTTTATTTTTGTTTACATACATATATTCGCCTTGGTTTACATACAAAAAATTTTTCTATTAAAAAACAGTTTTTTAATATAAAAATTTTGTGAATAAAAATAAATTACAAAAATGAAATGAAAGAATCATTGGCATAGGCCAGAAAAACGATATCTTGTGAATATGATTCAGTGAATCACACGTTTTTTGTTGAAAGCCATGAAGTCCGACGATGATGATGAAGACAAAGAGGTTGTTAAAGAGTGTTAGCCATTTTGAGTACAAGTCAAGTTTTTTTATTCAGAATTAGGAGGATGTCAAATATGTGTTAAATGTAAAATGTGGAGGTATGACCTCAAATTTAGCTTTGTTCGAAGTTAAGCATGGTCTATACACAAAGGTGGAATGCTTTGGCCCCTTCTCCATAATCGGACAACATTTTACAGAAGAGTTGGTAAAATTTTTTTGTAAAGAATTGCAAAGAAAATATAAATTGCATCCACATGAAAGTCATGGTTCATTAGCCAAGATCCGTTCTGCTGCTGCTAACTGTTTACATTCGCCTTCCAATCAACCGTTAATAGATTCCCTAACGGATGGTGTAGATTTTAATAATCAAATGAGCCAAGCACGTTTTGAAAGTCTTACAAAGCCGGTTAATAATTCATTTATGAATATTTTAAATGAATATGCGGAAAATGCGTTAAAAGATCACCCGGAAATTAAAAAATTGGATATGGTGTTATTGGGCGCCAACGCACAAATACCCGAATTGCAAGCAGGCTAATTAGATTGCTTCAATTATATTTTTTAACCTTTTCAACCACACTGAAGCAGTTGCGTTCATTAAGTGGGCATAACGTTTGAAGACCTCCTAGACATCACGAGCTTGGGCCCCAATAGGTGATCATGAGCTTGCGAGGACTCAATTGACCACTTTGTATTGTATCCGAAATAACCATCACATAATATTAATTTTCTATTTTGTTACGGCAAATAAAAAAATGTAACTTATTGCAAGAAAACTTTTAAAAAAACTTTTATTTTCCTTCACGTCTAGTTTTGTTTTTTTTTAATTTGTATTTTTATTTTGTGTTTCTGAAGGCACAGTGTTGCTCTTTTTTTGAAGTCTCGGTAGAAAATACAAAAACAAATTGCCTGTTGTTTTTGTCTTGTTGTACTTGTTGTAGCAACGAGTTTACCTTGTGTAGTTGTACCAATTTAATTTTTAAGGATTTTTGGGAAATTCCCTTTCAATGGAGATTTTTTTATTATTTTATTAGATTCTCCAGCACTAGTGGTGAACTGCCTAACTGCCTGTTTTTTTAATTAAAATAAAAATTTTCGTTTTTATATTGATGTTGAAAGCCGAGGACTGCAAATAACCATGGCCCAATTAGTAGGTCTGTTTGAAACGCCTGCTGATTTTTTGTAGAGTTATGTTTTTATCGTGCAATTGTTTGTGTAGCAATTGTTTTTTGACATATTTTCCATTTTCTACACAAACAAATACATGGGGTTTTGACATCTTTAACATAATTTACACAATCAAAATGCGTATTGTTTTTTCTATTCTTGCATTGTTTTAGTTTTCGGCAGACCTACTAATTGGGCCATGCAAATAATGATTATTTTTCAAATTTAAACTAAAAAATATCAAACATATGCGACAGTTTTGTACATTAACAAACCCATTCAGAAGGACTATAATGTGCGCTATAAAAATCACAATTTCGTCAATAAGTTGCGCGAATGTATAAGTGATTTTCAAAGTAAATTTGGATAATTTGGAAGCGATATCCAACCGTTAATCTATTCATGATGATTTGCCAGCAGATTATACAGATCATAAATGTCGTAAGTTCTATGGGGCTTAAAAACACCCATATCGAAAACATTTCGAAATCTTGATAATACGTCATTTGGAGACAATTCTTCTAAAATTATTGCGTTTGTTTTATATTTTGTTAAAAAAGGAATTACTTTTCAAAAACCTGCTTTATTACAGATTTTTTTTGAAAATTTCGATTTTTTGTTACAATTCTTAAAAAATTTTCTTTTTATCTGACAGTTAGACAAAATTTTCAAAATGGAAAATACTAAATTTTTAGAAAACTCTGTTTCTAAAGTAAGTTTTTTTTAAAAATTTTACAAAAATTTACTTTCTTAAGAAAAGTTTTTGAAAATTAATTTATTTAAGGGAATATTTTGATATTTTACTTTTTTTAATTTTTTTCAAAAATTTCCAATTTAAGAAAATTTTAAACAATTCACTTTTCATGACGGAATTTTAAATTCACTTTTTAAAGGAAATATTACATAAATAGATTTCCTTAAATTTTCTTTTTTATTATCTTTTTTAAAAGGCATTTTTCAAAAACATTTTTTAAAAAAAATTAATTTTTTATGTTAATTTTACAAAAATTTACTTTCTTAAGAAAAGTTTTCGAAAATTCATTTATTTAAGGAAATATTTTGAAATTTTACTTTTGATGGGGTTTTTTTTCGAAAATTCCCTTTTAAAGTTTAGGAAAAAACAATTTTTAATAGAGTTTTTCAAAAGTCTACTTTCACACGTTTCAACTTTTAATGCTCAACTCTTGTGTTTTTAAAAGAGAGAAGAAAGGGGGTTGGTACGGAGATGCCTGTGCGCGGTCAGCACGCTTTGTGTTTTCATTCGTAGGTATATGCACAACGATGGCTGCATGTAAATTTAAAATTGTTGTTGTTTTGAAGCCAAAAAAGTTGTAACCGATTGCTGCGCGCAAGCATTTGAAAAGAAGTTGAGCATCAAAAGATGAAATCTTTTTTTAAAGGAATTTTTCAAAGAATAACTTTTCTTGAACGGAAATAATCGCAAATTCACTTTTTTTTTAAATCACTTTTTATACAACATTTTTTTTTTTAATTTAACTTTTAATAGAATTTTTAAAAATTAACTTTATTTATTATTGAAAATTTTTTTAAATTTACTTTTAACAACTTTTTAAAATATTATATTGAAAAAAAACCATTTTAAAGAAAATTATCCGAAAAAATACTTTTAAAAGGAATTTTTTGAAAAAAAGGAAATATTTAATATTATTTTTGTTTTTGGCCAATGAAATTGTTTATTAAATTAGATTTTATTTCAGCTAATACGCTGAAATTTCCCGCTGGGAAAATATGGATTAAATGCATTTTTATTATATATAGAACTTAAGGCCGTATTAGCTGAAATAAAATCTAATTTAAGAAAGAATTAATATTTTTTTTTAGCATATTTAAAAAAATATATATAATTTTTTTAAGAAAATTTTTACAAAGTTTTACTACTTTCAAAGCACCTTTTTTAGAAGTTCACTTTTCGAAACAGATTTTACAAAAAATTAAATTTTTAGGGAATCTTTTGGAAATTCACTTTTCAAAGAAAATGTTTTTATAATTCAGTTTTCAAAGGACATTTTGCAAAGATTAATCTATTGTAAGGAAATTTCACGATTGTTAATTTGTTAAAGGGACAATTTAGAAAATTTACTTTTGATAGGAAATTATTTTCAAATTTACTTTCAAAGGAAAATTTAGAAAAGGTCACCTTAACAATATTTTTTTTTTTTTTTTTTGAAAATTTACTTTTTAGGGAACTTTTGCATAAGTTTACTCTCTCAAGGATTTTTTTTTTGGAAAATTCACTTCCTAAAGGATATTTTACAGAGACTTAATTTTTTTACATATTTCTCAAAAATAAAATTTTTCGAGGGAATTTTTTTTAAATTTTTTCGAAGGAATTTTTTTAAAAATTAACATCTATTATTACACTCAAAATGTTATGTAGCTAAATTCCACAGAAAATTCATTTTAAACAACTAAAAATATATTTAAAAAAGGTTTATTTACATTTCATTTAAAATAAATTAATTTCAATAAATTTTTTTTTTTTATTTTAACAGTTAATGCTTTAAAAAAATATAATTTAACCGACAAAAAATCAAACTAAATAACAATATAAGTAAGGAAAAACATTATTTTTTGCTAGTTTATTTTTTGAATAACAAACGTAAATGTTAAAAAATAAAGTTTTTCTTAAAATAACTATATATTTTTATTCAATTTTAACCGTACGGAAAACGCATTTAATAACCCACAATCAGTTACTGTAACAATTTTATGAGTGTATATATATTTTTAGAAAACGAACTATTTTTTAATGGAACTTTTTCGAAAACTAACTTTATTAAAGAATTTTGTTGGATCAAAAATTTTACAAAATTGACCCCAATCTAATGTTCTCAACCCATAGTGCTGGGTATAAAATCCGGCAACCACCATATTTTCGCTTATTTTTTTCATCTCTTAAGCAACAGCAATAAGAATCATTGTCGTCATCATCATCAACTGCTGCAGCAGCAGCAGTTTAGGTTCTTACTACCAATAAGAAAAAGCACCTCTTACGTACAAACTTACATATGTGAATACAAACATGGGTTTTTGGATCTTGTTTTTAGTAAGCTGTCGTTGAAAAGTGTCAAAAGTGATATCGATACAATATATTGTTTCCTTATTGCCTGATGCATTACTAGGAAGTGTGGTGTGCATATGCATAGAGTTTAATATTTATGAGTTGGCATCTTAAGAAGACATTTCTGAAAAGCAACTCACATACACACACACTCACACTTATTCAAAAACAGATTTAAATGAATTTCCACAGCCCAGATACACAAAAAAACATACATTCATACATACATTTATGCGAGTTTAAACACGTATAAACTCCTTGAGGATTTTTACAACTTTCCATAGTTTTGCACACAACTTTTTTTTTGCTATAGTATTGTGACTCGTACGGTTTGTAATGAGTTTTTAATTTAGTAAATTCTTTCGAGAATAAAGAGCTTAACATCTGTAATACAATTTGTTAAACAAATTATTGAAATCACTGCCATAATTTTTGTTTTTCTGTTATGCCATTTTATAACTCTTTTCCATTTGTGTATTTTACTTTATTTACAGATTTAATGGCGTAATCTTGTAAAGCAACTTTAAAAAATGTCCCATCAAACAGCTAGACGCGCTACAGCGCCTACAAGTTTAGAATGTCCATTGGCGTCGTTGGGACGTACTAGCAATGCGGTAATGGACTCTTTAAATGGCCTTCATCAGCCCACCTTTCATCATCCGTTAAGTTCAAGTCCATTAGATCCCCAAGTTTATCAAATGTCTCGTAAGTCTCCCGACCTTAGTATAGATACTGATACGGATATAATATACCATACTACCTCGGTATCGCAACAGGGAGATACAGTCGATGGCCTGAGAGGGGACTTGGATGATACACAACAAAGTGCCAAAAATTCCACACAAGACAGACAGGTGGCAGCTCAGCTCTACGATCTGTCACGTTCATCGTCACAAAGTTCGTTAGATCAACCCCATCCTATACAACATAAAGCTGCCACTTTTGAGCTAAGGGGACGCCAGCACCCCCTAAATGGTTCGTCTGTATTGCCCACCTCAGCCTCGGTGGGCCGTACTGCGCAACAGCAACAGAGATCGAATTTATGTGTTGGTGTTAGTACCAATCAACAGCAGCGTAATTTCTTAGCCTTAGAGCATTTAATACAATATGGCAGGCATGAACGGGGCCCCAGTGCTTATGTGCTGCATAGCAATAGTGCCGATACCGAGGATTCAAGTGATGCTGCTCCCGGCACCACTACGAATCGTTTGACACGCCATCAAAATGGTCGCGGTACAGTGCCGGCGGCCAACTCAAATGGTAATGGTCGAAATGCTCAATATTATTTGGAAAAGAAAATGGATGCTTTATATTTGGGTAGTGCCATACGAGGTTTACCGTTGGGTTCAGAAGCTAGTAATTATCAAAGTGAACGTTATTATCTGGAGGATGGTCTGAGAAGTATGTGTGACTTTAGTGATGGCAATGAGAGATTACAAGGTGAGTGTAAGGATTAAATTAGTTGACAATAAAAAAAAACCATTGTAATCCAAACTAACAAAAGGCCTTCTTCAGATTTGTTAATGATAATTTCTTATATAATTTTCAGATCCCCATCATTTACACCATCGTGCTTCGAGCCCTAGTGAAACAAGTGGTTCCGATCGTTACCTCCTAAATCGAACGAATTCACCTGCCAATGCGTTTAGTTCTTCCAACCACATAGACAAATTTTCCAGTTCAAATAACAACACCTCCTCATCGTCGAATTTGGCCTTGGATCAACGTTACCATCACAGCAAAGTGAAAAGTTTATCCGATGGTTTGTGTAATTTAGGCAGATTTTCCCCTAGTCTAGATCAGGGCTATGCCACTTTAGTATCACCCTCGCCCACTGGCCATCATCCGAATACCATAACCACACATAGTATAGTTCATCATCCGCCACCGGCTGCCATGTCGGCTGCGGCGGCCATAGCCCGAAGACATGTAGAAACCGGGCCACCACCATGGTCGAAAAAAGGACCTTTTCGTTCGGGGCCATTTTTTGATCGCTTGCCAGATGAGGCCATTTTAAAAATATTTCAATGGTTCGATAGTTGTGAATTGTGTAGTTTAGCCCGGGTATGTCGAAGATTTGAACAATTGGCTTGGCGCCCGGTTTTGTGGAAAGTTATAGCATTAAAGGGTGAACATTTGAATGGTGATAAAGGTTTGAAAATGATTTTTCGCCAGTTATGTGGCCAAACACGTAATGGTTCATGTCCTGAGGTGGAAAGAGTTATGTTGGCCGATGGTTGTCGTATATCAGACAAGGGGTTACAGTTACTGACCCGTAGATGTCCGGAATTAACACATTTACAACTGCAAACATGTGTTAATGTCTCAAATCAAGCTCTGGTGGATGTTTTGACGAAATGTACTAATGTCCAGCATTTGGATGTAACGGGTATGTTGGGAAATTTCGTAAAAAAAAAATATTTAAAAGATATTTTTATATTATTTTTCTTATTTATTTTTTAAGGTTGTACACAAATAAATACTATAACACCGAATCCGAATTTGGAACCACCTAGAAGACTTTTATTACAATATTTAGACTTAACCGACTGTACAGCTTTAGATGATGTGGGTCTGAAAATTGTGGTAAAAAATTGTCCTCAATTGGTTTATCTGTATTTAAGACGCTGCATACAAATAACAGGTTAGTTCCTTTTTTCAAAGATATAAAAAAATATTTTTATTATATTCAGTTAAAGTTCAGTCTGGCAGTCGTGATCGAGAACATTTTCGACTCGAAAGCAATTTTATTTCTAATTTTTTCAGTGGATACTAAACGATACAAAATAATTTCGAATCGTACAGTATCAACTGAATAAAAAAAGAGTTGAAAAGTGTTCGATCAAGACTGCCAGAATTAGCCCCCAGAATTTATTAAAAATGTTTCCGAATTTTTCATTTGAAAATAAGAAACAGCTACACTATGCATATCCACACCACAATAGAAGCGAGGGTATTATGCGTTTGTGCTGATGTGTGTAACACCTAAAAAAAATTGGTTCTATATCCACCTTTTAGTATACCGATCGAATCAGAATCACTGGCAAAGTATGATAAACACAATGTTTATTGTTGGAATTTTGTTTAAGGTTTGATATCGTTGCGAGTAGGACTTTTTGAGTGGTTGTAATTTTTATTCCCTCTGTAGTCTTATTTGATGATATTTTTGGCTTTTCTAAAATTGTTTGGGGAAAGCGTTTGCTGAGGATCTGGCCTAAGCAACCAGTGAAATGCGCATAGAAACAGCTTTTCCTCCAACAATAAATTTTCAGTTGTTTTATCAATAATAAATATAGGGAATTTAGCACAACAAATAAAATCTTTTAATAAATATTTGTATTCCCAAAAACAACTTTGATAATAAATGATTTGATGAATTTTGGTACATGGGTTCTAATATATAGATTCTAACCAAGCCTATTAATAATGGAGCGAATAGATACATTATTTCAGATATCCCCATTCAAGCTTCTTTCTGGAATATAGACTTTGAGCATATAGATAATCTTATTATGTTGGTATTTAGATTAAATTTGGTCACAAATTATTAAATCGGTCCATATTTGACCAAAGCTCCCATACAAGTACCACTTTGAAAAAATTGCTTTTAGTTCCAGAACTTCTTTATTAATGTTGGTATTGATATAAAATTTGGATACGATAATTTCTATTAAAGCTACATGGCCAAATTTTGTACTGGTAGGTGCCATATAATCCCCTCTCCAAAATCGCTTTAAGGCGAACAAATCTCATAAGGTGGTTGATATATTAATAATATTCGGCACAAGGACCTCTTATATGAACTTTAACCGCATTACATAATTTTATTTTGCCGGGTCCGTGAATGGCCATGGGTTACAAATTAAAAACAATTTGGAAAATGTATAATTTATACTCTGGTGAAGGGTATCAAATGATCGGGCTTGACTGACTATACTTTTTTACTTTTTTTTATCTATACTAATATTATAAAGCTGAAAAGTTTGTATGTTTGTAAGAAGTAATCTCTGGAACTGCCGGTCCAATTTTAAAAATTTCCTCAACAAAATTAAGAATTAAACCCCCTAACGGACATAGGCCATATAAGTTCCACTAAAGTGCTTAGGATAGGGTCCAGGGGCGCTAAACTTCCTATTCGAATTTCAATAATATCTCCAAAACTAAAACAGACAGAAAAATGTGTAATACTTATCGTTGTTCTTTAAAAAAATAAGCGGACAGTTGTCTGGTACTTTTTTGAAATTCGGCCCTTTTGGGAAGTAAATGGGTAAAACCTGAACTTTGGTACTTTTTTGTCACCCCGTCTTTCTTTTAAGCCAATAAACTTAAAAGTAAACATTATCAGGCGTGTTCTATAAATCGAAATGAAGTGGATTTAAATTCGAACAAATTTTGAAAGCGAACCTGTGAAGAATGTTCATAAAAATATTCCTTTTTGTGTACTTCATACTTTTGAGTACTAATTATTTTTACAAGAACAACTCTTAGAAACAGGAAAAACTGCTTTCGTTTTGTAAATAATTGAGTTCAAAATTTAGCTCGGTTTAAAATAAACTTAATTTCATTTGTAGAACATGCCCGTATATCACGTTCGAAACTTATCTAAAAAATACAAATTTGTTTGAAATTCGTAACTATTATTGATACTTTTTTACAAAGTATTTTTCTCCATTCTTTGGCATAAACGTATTTAACGTAACACAATATTGAAATGTTTGATGCTTTAATGGGGAGAACAAAAGTACCAAAAAGGGGAAATATGGAAATTTAATTTTTTTCTTTAACTTTTTGGTTGTACAACTGGTACTTTTTTAATTACCGTTAATATTGGACCTAGAAACGTGAAATTCAAGATGCAATATACTGAGTGATAAGACTCTATGGGGGAACTTTTTGGTACTTTTTTGGTCTTTAACTGGTACTTATTTCCTATAGTATTGGACTTAAAACATAAAATTAAACATGCAAGGCCCTGAGTGTATGCGTATCATTAAAGGGATCTTTTGGGTATTTTTCGTACTTTTACTAGTAACTTTTTTATCATCGTTAATATTGGACCTATAAATATAAAATTAAACATGAAAGATCATTAGTGGATGAGAATCTGAAAGAGGGGCTTTTCGGTACTTTTTTGTTCTTTAACTGGTACTTTTGGAATTCCGTTGATATTGGATCTAAAAACATCAAATTAAACATACAAGGTCCTGAGTGAATGAGAATCTGTATGAGGGATTTTTTTTGTACTTTGTATTTCTCTATGTGGTACTAATTTAGGACAGGATTCAGGGCCGCTAAACTTCCTATAGTCAGAAAATATTAATTATCGCTTTATAAGAGATATATTAAAGCAAAAGTTGCCGTGATCAAAAGAAATCCATTTTAAAATGAGAACGCCGTTCACCCTCCCGTCCGACTCCAGTCTTTATCTCCGCTCGATTGCCCCTGACCAAACGAAAGCGGCCAAGAGGAGATTTAAGGAGAATTGCTGCTACTCCGAAAATATCTAACCAATTTTGATGAAATTTGAATGGATAGATCAGCGAAATTGAAACACACAGGGCGAATATGTTTTTCAAATTTAGGATTATGAAGGGACATATGGGCAATTTCGATTTTGGTGAAATTGAAAACTTATGTAGATCGATCTACACACAATAAAACACACAGGCTTTATATTTCTTTATAGTCCGCGGGAACTGCTAGTTATAAAGGGTGGTTAAATTAAGGACCGATGTTGATTTCGAATAAAACACAAATTATTTAGGAGATTATGGTCATTTCTTTTTATTATGATACTATCGATATTGTTCAATTATGTGTGGAACAAACTTAAGGCCAAATTCCATCCGCGACCTCTGCGGCACACCTCCATCCGATGGTCCAAATTTTCGATGACACTGAGCCATAATTGAGGTTCCATGACGTTAATATGCCGAATTATCTCATCCTTTAGCTCTTGAATTGTTGCTGGCTTATCGACGTACACCTTTTTTTTCAAATAACCCCAAAAAAGAAGTCCAACGGTTTCAAATCACATGATCTTGGCGGCCAATTGACATCGCCACCACTTGAGATAACAAGCCCATTAAATTTGTCGCGCAAAGGAGCCATTGTTTCGTTAGCTGTGTGACAAGTGGCATCGTCCTGTTGAAACCACATATCGTCCACATCCATATCTTCCAATTCGGGCCATAAAAAGTTCTGCTTATTGACGAAGCCTCTGAGGTGAAAATGTGCCTCATCACTGAAGATGATTTTCACGATGTGCATTTTGATTTGAACGCCCATTTTCAAAATAAGCCAGAATAACTTTAACGCGTTGCTCGATTGTGTATCTTTCCATGGTTCAAATTGAGTTAGTCTGAAATTGAGAAATGGCAAATGAAATGCAGAAAAAAACTTGACGTTTAGGTGGGGTTCACATTCAACATCGGCCCTTAAAATTTAACCATCCGTTATATGGGTTCCTTTGGCTCCTTGAAGGAGCATAGGGCCTCAACAATTTCGTTCCAATTATTCTTGTTCGATGCTAGGTTTTTTACTTCACTCCAGCTTTTGCCTAATTTGTTTACTTCCAAAGCAAGTTGTCTACGCCAAGCGTGGGCAGGATGTCCCCTACTTCTGCTTCCTTGGGGTTCCAGTCTATGGAATTGCGGGTGTTATCAGTGGGTGGACTACGTAGTACATGTACAATCCAATCCCATTTACGCATGCATATTTCAGCCCGTGTTGGTATCCGATTAGTTCGGTCCCAGAGTTGAACATTCGATATGATGTTGGGCCAAAAAAGTCACAATATCCTTCTTAGGCACTTGTTCACAAAGATTTGTAGGGTGTTAAGATCTGCTGCGGACGTATGCCAAGCACTGTTGCCAATTTAGCATTTTAATGCTAGATTAGCATTTTTTAAACTCATTTAGCATGAAAAAAACGCTTCTAGCATATAGCACTTTTTTCAGCATTTTTCCAAAATTGCTTAGCACTTATTTTTTGGCATTTTTTTAGTTTAAGGGTTAAATTTTTATATTTTCCATTGATTTGTAGCTTTTTACTAGATATGCAAACATGTACATAAATAATAATACTGTTTTTCAGATATAAAATGATAATATTCAACCATGTCACAGAGTACAATTCCGTTCGGAAACGGAATTCATTCCGTATTTTGGTGCTTTAGAAAATTACGAAAAAACTTAGCGGAATGAAACCATTTTTGTTTTCATCGCCGGAATGGGAGTTTTCTGTATCTTAAAGGCCAAAAAACTATCAAAATATAATATGTATCAATAATAAAATATGTTTTCTTCGGTTCCGAACGGAATTGTACTCTGTGACATGGCTGAGTATTTTAAATATTTAAAAACACAATTGTAAACGTAATGGAATTTAATTGTTTTAACCATGTTAACTTTTAAATGTGATTCAATACAAATTTTTTGAAGCTGCGTTATGTTGATTTAACTAAATATCAATTTTTGCATCTATTTTGTTTTATTTTTAATGTTAAAAAATTATGTGATTTTTATACCCTATACCACTAGTGGTGAATGAGGGTATACTTAGTTTATCATTCCGTGTAAAACTTTTTTAATATTAATCTAAGACCCTTGATCATTGTGTAATTCTAGTCGATGCAGTCATATCCGCCTGTCTGTCCGTCTGTTGGAGACAGGCTTACTTTCGAAAAACTCAACAGAAGAGAACAGTATTGTTAATAAACTCTTTCTTTTTCCCCAAAGCAGATTGTGACTGAAATATACCTGAAATCGGATTATTATAATAAGAGTTATAAACCCAAATGTGGAACAACTTCCCTAAAAAATTTTAAAGTGGTGACAGAATGTACCGATTTTCATTAAATTTTGGACAAAATCGTTTTATATGACTAGAAATCGCACTAAAATTTTATGAAGATGGGTCCATAAATTACCATAGGCCCTATGTAAAGCGTCCTTCGTAAAATCATTTAAAAAAGCATTAAATTCTAATAAAATTGTATTGAGATTCGTTTTAATTTAAGTTGTTTTTTTTATTATCTTTGATAAACTAAAATCTGCTCCTGAAAACACTTAATAATAATATTTCTGAAATAAATCAGAACATTTTATTAAACTTAGGCAACGAATTATACTACTGTGAGGTCAGGTTTTATGAAGATTGGCTTATAATTTATAGATCCTATATAAAGCGCACTCCTGAATTATTTGAACTCAGGGTTAAGGGCATTAAAGATACGGCATAGCCAAATATAGCAATCTTACTTCTTTTATATTTTATTTCCCAATTTAATTGTAAAAGACTATAAAGTACTAACGGCCAATTTCACCAAGTTCAGTTATAATTAACAATCAGTTATAACTGTCGAAAAATCAGTTAAAAATGTCGAAAACACGGTAACATTGGCAGTAATTCATTTAATTGTATACCATGCTATTTATTTTAAAATTAATATCAGATTAAATCGCTTTTCTTTTTATTTTTATATAATGTTTTTTTTGCACGTTTTTAAGCATTTTTTCACAAAATTCTAGCATTTTTCCTTCATTAAGTTTTGGCAACACTGATGTCAAGTTTCACAGCCGTACAGTAGCACAGATTTGACACACGCATTAAAACTTCTAAGTTTTGTGCGTATGGAGAGGGATGGAGACTTCCATATTGTGTTGCGTTCGCCAAATGATTGCCCAGCTTTCATGGTACGATTAGATACATCATCTGAAGATCCGCCCGTTGATGAAAGGATACTTCATAGGTAGCAGTATTGGTTTATATCTTGAAGTTTTATATTTTGTATACAGAGAGGTCTGTTGTGTGTAGAGTTGGTTCTCATTGCCTTCGTCATGGGTATATTTATTTTAAGGCCTACCTTTGCTGCTTCCGTTTCGACTATTTTCAAGCTATCTACCATACTAGAGTAATTATGCGTAAGAAGGCATAATCTTCTGCTTAATTTAGATCAGAAAAATTGCCGCATAAGCCCCAGGTAATGCCTCTGCCGTTTCGCGTTGCGTAAGGGCAACAGGACGCATCCCTGTCTTACGCCCGCATTAATATTTAGTTTATCACTATCTAAGTTTCCAGGAAGTAGTCGGCAGTTTGCGTTTCTATAGAGTTCTTGTATTATCTCGACTATCTTTCTGGGGACTCCTTTGCAAGCCAAGGCGTTCCAAATAACAGAATGAGAAAGTGAGTGGAATGCTTTTTCAAAGTATATAAAGACCAGAAATTTCTTGATTATAATTCCAAGGCTATTGATATGACGGATGCATGATTTATGTGCTCTAAATCATACCTGTTCACATCGAAGTGTCCCATTGAAGAAGTCAGCAAGTCTTTTATGGACGATCCTAGCCATGGCTTTGTTGGTCATGCTTAAACGTGTTATGCCCCTCCAGTTTTTACATTCTGAGAGGTTACCGTTTTTTAAATCATCACGAAGTACATTAAAATCCCATAGGTTTTGCATAATTTTACTAATCAATAGGGCGCTTGTATGTGGGTCAGCTTTCAAAAGTTCTGGGTTGATATTCGGCCTTGTTACGGTTGTCGTTGTCGTCAAAGAATGTGTCGTTTTTTAGTAGTAGATTAAAGAGCACAGGTTGTGTGTCGTTGACGACAACGAGAACCGTAATAAGGCTGATTATCAATTCCTTGAGCCTTGTATTTCGTAAGGGGGTAAATTGCATTTAATTTTTCTAAAGTTGTGGGAGCTGTAGTCTGAATGTCACTTCGTTCGGAGTGGCTGCTACAGGAACACAAAGAAGCAGATGTGAGGTTAATTGGTGACAATATATCAGAGTAGTGTTGCAACCAGGCATCGAGCTGGGCAGACTTCGAAGTGATGAGGCTGCCGTAACTGTTCTGTAAAGGTATAGTAGATGAGGATTGTCTATATGAAAGTCGCCGGGTAATCTTGTATATGGCACGCCTTGTATTTTTTCGGCAGCTTTCTGTGTGTCTTCGGTAAGTCCTTCCATCCCTCTACGTTTATGTTTCCGACTTTTTCATTGAAAATTAGAAAATTCCAAATAAAATTAAGGAAATTCCAATTAAAATATAGAAACTATAATTTGAAAATGTGAAAATTCCAAATGAAATTTAGAAATTTCAATTTAAAATTGAGAAAACTCCAATTGAAATTGAGACATTTTAATTTGAAGTTGGGAAAATTCCAAATAAAATTTAGAAATTTCAATTTGAAATTGAGAAAATTCCAAATGAAATTAATATATTTTTATTTGAAATTGAGAAAATCCGAAATGAAATTGAGAAATTTTAATTTGAAATTGGGAAAATTCCAATTGAACTTTAGAAATTTTTATTTAAAATTGAGAAAATCCCCAATGAAATTTGTATAGAAATTTTAAATTAAAATTGAGAAAATTCCAAATGAAATTGAGAAATATTAATATGAAATTGGGAAAAGTCCAATTGAAATTTAGAAATTTTTATTTGAAATTGAGAAATTTCCAAATGAAATTTTGAAATTGTTATTTGAAATGAAGCAAATTCCAAATGAAGTTAAGAAATTTTAAGTTTAAGTTGCAAAAAAATTAAAGTTCATATTCATTTGGCCTTATTGTGTAAGGCGTTGTCGATAACGCCTGTGTCATTTTTTGTAATAGATTAAAGCTTCGTTCACAATAGGCAGCAACATTTTCATTTGTGTTCATAATAGAGCAACAATTTTTTTCGTAACCACACACATTGTTAGTTAAGAAACCGTTTGCAAATTTTTCCCAAAACAAAATTACGTATTTATTATTATTGTTTGAAACATTTTGTTAAAATTTTCATTCAAAACTAATGTGCTAATTTTTATAAACGTCATCAACAATTCCATACAAATTGTTGCTGAAGTAGAAGAAGACTCAACTTTTTTAAAAAAAAACTTTAGTTACATTTTTGTTCGAAAAATGAAAGGAAAATATATGAAATACTTTGGCAAGAAATAAGATAGAGAAAAAAAACGAAATTGTTGCTAGCATTATGTACGAGGCTTAAAGTAACACAATGAATGTATGACTTAGCTAAGCACTTATAGCTACGAAGTATTTTTGATATCTCTTTAGCTTCACTTCTACGATTCAACTAAAAAAAAACTAATCCATTGCTCAAATATTTTCCTTACAGCCTCGCCATATGCTTGCTAACGTGTTTTCGAAATTTGTGATACATTTTTCAAATATACAAAAGAAAACTAAAAATTTTAAAAAAATTTCCCAAAAAAAAACATATATGTTAATATCCCCAATAATAACCCCAAATAAAAATTTTTAGTATTTCAACAATTAAGAAACATAAATCTGGCAGCCCTTACTGATAAATACATTTAATAATAATTGTCCTTCTCTCTCTCACACACTCTCCTTACAGATGCAGGCCTCAAATTTGTGCCAAGTTTTTGTATAGCCCTCAAAGAACTCAGTGTTTCCGATTGCCTTAATATCACCGATTTTGGTCTCTATGAATTGGCAAAACTCGGTGCCGCTTTGCGCTATCTCTCAGTTGCCAAATGTGATCGTGTTTCGGATGCAGGTCTAAAAGTTATAGCACGACGTTGCTATAAATTACGTTACCTAAATGCCCGAGGTTGTGAGGCTGTCAGTGATGATTCCATAACAGTGTTGGCACGTTCCTGTCCTCGTTTGAGAGCTTTGGATATTGGCAAATGTGATGTCAGTGATGCTGGGCTCAGAGCTTTGGCCGAAAGTTGTCCGAATTTAAAGAAATTAAGCTTACGAAATTGTGATATGATTACTGATCGTGGTGTACAATGTATTGCCTACTATTGTCGCGGCTTGCAGCAATTGAATATACAAGATTGTCAAATATCCATTGAAGGCTACAGAGCGGTTAAAAAATATTGTAAAAGATGTATTATAGAACATACAAATCCGGGATTTTGTTAAACAAATTACACTCCTTCTTTCATCCTAACCTAAACATCCGTTTTCTAAACTTAATGACAACTACGTAATAAAAAACCCAACTGAAAATTTTTTTATATGAAAATTGTTGTTAAAAATATGTTAACGGAGGTCAATCTCTAATTGTACATATGTACTTATTTTAAATTTTAAATAAATAATTAAACAATTATATATATTATTTACTAATTTAAGAAAATTTATACAAAATTTTTAAAATTCTTTATTAGTTTGTAAAGTATAAAATGCTTTAGAAATTCTAATTTTTAGGTAAAATTTTTTGTAAACTATTTAAAACACTTTAAAGAAAATTTTTAACAAATTTAAATCAATTGTAATTTAGAAAAAAAAATCGATTTATTAATTCTATTACTTTTATTTAAAAAAAAAACAAGTATTGCATATTTATTTTCTTAAAGAATTTTTTAATTTTAGTTTAATGTAATTAGTAATTTTGTATGTATTAGGCCTGGCATTTGTTTTGTTTTCTTTTTTAATAAATTATTATTTTTTTCAATAAAAATCATAATGCTTTTTTAAAGCATTTTTATTAATAAAATGTTTGGCTTGCATTAAATATTTCTATTATATTCTGAAATTTTACAAGAAAATTCAAACTGAAAAAGGAGTGTTGATCGACATTTTTCATGTTTTATATGTAGGCTTTTAAGGTTATTAATTTAATGTAAAGAAAATATTTTTTTTCCATTCTCAACATAATTTTTGCTGTCATTTTTACTAAATCAAAAGTTGTGCACCGATTGCAATGAAATAAATCTCATTTTATTTAAAATATGTTTAACTAAATGTTTTTAGACGAAAATTGTGATTTTTCTCGCCTTTTTTTTATGAATTTTTAAAGAACAAAAAATTTCTTCTTTTTAAAAAATTTTTTATTTATTTTCAATACTTCAACAATACTCTGAAACTACGGGGAAAATTTAAAAATAATGTAGGTAATAGTGTTGCCGAGTTTCGGATTTTTTTTTTAACTGAATATGGTGAAAGTGCTTTAATTTTAGACATAGCGGTATATCTCGAAAATTCGAGCTGATAGAGAAAAATGGAGATTAGATTTGAAATCAGCGACGTCAAATTAATACAAATTTGCAATAAAGGTCCAGGCCGCAAAATGACTGTTACCCAGTGCGATATTGATCTAAGACCCTATAAAGTAAATATATTTTGGATGCTTATGACAAGGGAAGTTCAAAACCGGTTGAAAGTCTGTCCGTCTGTCTGTCGATTGAAATTAGGGATGTAATCAATACAGATACCGATATATCGGCGATACTTCACATTTGCCGATATATCGGTATTGGCGAAATGTTACTTTCGATACGACGATACTTATTTTATATATTTTTTTAAACAAAAAATTTATTTTTTAATGCTTATTATTTGCATAACAACTAATAGCAAAAAATCAAACAGAATAATAAATTGTTTCTCTTAATTTTTAAGCTGGAGGTCGGTTTACACCACGCGTTTTTCCTTTTCTCTAGACCCATGCTAAAGTAGAAAGTTATCCTAATTCATGCTTTCGAAACGTATATGCATTTTACGCGTTTGCTGTGTAACTTGGCAATACAATTTTACACTACGACTTCTTGAAATGATGCATAAACGCATTGAACGCTTGGCGTGGACCTGAAGCATCAGCCGTTTTGCTTTGCACCATAATGGCAAAACGTTCTCCCATTGTACATAAGAATTTTTTTGTTCATTTTTAATGATTTTTGGGAAAATATAAATTTTTGGGGTTACTTCAAAGAGACCATTAGCATAGCCACTTCTAATTTTCTGGAGCTATTTCGATAGTTAACAGTCTTCGAACATTATAAGAAAAAACGATAAATGAATAATCTGAGATGAAGATTCCCAAAAATTGGCGATTTACGTACAATAAGCTCTAAATGAAAGATTTGAGTGTTTAGAGAATAATGAAATCTATTGTATATCTACAATTTAAAAGACAAAAAAAACGTGTTATTGAGCTACTTAGCTCTGCATTCCGAAAGTATAAATGACACGGACACCCCTTCTCCTAGTACAAGTTCTGATAAATCTACAAGAACTGACCTTTGGGGCGTTTGTGAAAATCTTAAAAGAAAATTTGGAGAAGAATGATCCTCTGTTCATCCCACGCTGTGGTCTTGATATACCTTGGATCTTCAAATTTTTCTAGAGATGCAAATCCTTTTGTTTACTGGCGCTATTAAATATTATACCAAAAATTTAAGACCATGGCGCAGAAATACTTAAGTTGTCAAAGAGTTCAGGCACATCTGAGAGACGATTTATAATACAGGTTTGCTTCAACCGGAGTTGCGAAATTATCTCCGCAAAATTTGAGAATACTTTGTTGTTTAAACCAAAATTCTATTAATATTAATTTAGAATATTAATAATCTCTTACACTGGTTTTGGTTTTAAAAGTAAATTCATTTTACCATTAGTGTAAATTTATGTCGCTGTTTTAAAAATCTTATTAAAATCAATTTTTAATATTAATAATCTCTAACATTGTAATTTTGTATAACAGAGAAATTTCTCTACTTAAGTTTTGTTAATTTTACCTTGAATTTTATTTTAATATTCGTATCAGAATCGGTATCGGCGATATTTCTTTTTGAGTATCGGTATCGTATCAAGAAAAAGGTGTATCGTTACCTCCCGAATGGTAATGCTTTTGAGAATTTTGCTTTTTAAAACCAGCCAAATCGGTTAATAAATGACTAATATATGACCACAAATGTAAAAACACAACTCGATAAAAAACATCAAAATTTTCTTCAAAACTGAATTTGTAAAAACCATCGTGACTCATGGGTACGATTTATATATCAAAAGATAGGAAACATATTTTGGGAAAAAGTCAGAAAAATCGGCTTAAATACAAAAAAATTATGACCAAAATATAATTTTTTTTTTAATACTAGCAATACCCCTTTTTGCCGATACGAATCCGATACTCAAGAAGAAATATCGCCGATACCGATATGATTATTAAATTTAATTCAAGGTTAAATTAACAAAACTCAAGTCGAGTAATTTCTTTAACTTGCACTTTTCCAACATTATCTACCGACAAGATTCGAACGATCATAAGCTTAATGAAGACAAACAATTTATATTAATTTGATACTATTGAGACTAAACAATTAATTGATTGTTTCAAAATTAACAAAAAAAAAAATATTTTCAAAATGAGATAACAATTTTCGCTTGGGAACTTAAAATTTGTTTTTGTTTCAATATAAATTTCTAAGCGAAAATTTTTATTTTAGTTTGAAAAACAAGCAGCTACTGCCTTAACAAATTTGTTCATCATAGAAAAATTAGGAAAATTATTTTGCCCATTATATAGGAGCCGTTACCAACAACTACGATACACAATTGCAGCTGCTAAAGGACACCTGGTTTATCCAATACTCTCGGGGCCAAGGACGCGTAAGCAGTTCTGGTTTTGAGCATGTGTTTATGGCAGAAATACGTGATCGCAATGTATTGGGTCTACACAATTAGGTGTATTTTAATGAACAGGAAAAATTGGGAAATTTAGATTACAAAGGCTATATAAATAAAGTGGACTTGGAAAAGGTCAGAAGAAAATTTGAAATATAAAGTCTATAAAATAATTACTAGTTTGTTTTTTTTTTTTTTTTTTTGCAGGACTCCCATTATCTTACAGCCATACGCTTTCAATTTCATCAGATCAATAAACCCTATAATACTTAATGTGTAGGCACCTCCCCGGAATTAAAACTTAGTTTGTATACCATGTGTTTTTGCTCAGTGTACGTAAGCCCTGTCCCGTACAATTGGGTCATGTTAAATTCACCATTATAACACATGCCTGGGAATGGCATGGTAAGAAAACTTTGGAAACTGCTTATCCCTCAATAGACGAGTAAAAATCCTGTATCTTAAGAACACTTTAGAGGCTTTTCTTTTAAGTTTTTTTTCTAACTTATTTTTAATAAATTAGATTTATTTCTGTATATAATTTATATAAATTAAACATAATTTATAACTCGATTACTTTAAATAATGTACAGATGTTGTTTTATCATATTTAAAATAAAAAAAAATAATATAATATAAAAATTAAAAAAAAAAACAAATAAAAATATAAGTACGTTCTTGAACCAATGCACTTCTTTTTTTACATTTACACTCCTTCGTTGTCCGGCGTAAGTCGCCTTATGGCCGTTTCAGCCGGTGATAAAGTTTTGTTGTTGGTCTTCATCGAAAATCTCTTGATCGTCGAATTCGGTGCAGGTATCGGAGCCAAAGGAACTCATTAAACTTGGACTACTTATGCTAAATTCCAAATCAAAAGGATCTATAAGATCACTGCTTAGATTTGTAGTCAGATCAAGTTCGGGATCACAATTACTTTTTGGTTGCTGACGTGGAAGACTGTTGTAGCAGATTGGATTTTGCTGAGGAGATTCCTCCAGTTGTACTTGATGACCCCACAGAGCCACTGCCCGATCTCGATTGAGTTAGGACTTCTGTGGTGCCATTTCTACCAGTGCTCGGGACGGTTGTTGCTGCTCTTAATGGGGATGGTGTGACTGCCGTTGTTGTTGTTGCGGTAGCAGTCGCTGTTGGTGTGTGTGCCGTTGGCTCAGAGGTTGTTGTAATATCGGCTTGCCGTCCTGCTGTTGTGTCGTATTGATATGCAGAGGCATCATTATCTGTGGCATTGTAGTCATAGATTGTAGTGTCATAGCCCTGTCCAGTGGCATCATATTGTGTGTTATCTCCAGCATATTGGGTTTGATCATAGGCGGAGGGATCATAGGCTGAGGTATCATACTGCTGTTGATCGTATCCCTCATTGACGATTTATTCCTTAAATTTTACGATTTCTTAATGACAAATCTTATTTATAAAAGTTTTTAGTATTTTTTGTCATTTTTGAATAACATCTTTGTTACTTTCGTTTATTTGGTTGACAGTAATTGTCCCATTTATATAAATCGTCGGTTGATTATTTAAATGTGGATTTTGTGCGGTTTTGAGTTAAGATCGATTCCTTAGGTTTTTCGACCTGATCTTTTATTTGGCGTAATCAGTTTTTCGATACCTCATACGGTTTTCGTGATATGGAGTGTTGAGTTTGTCGTTTTCAAATTAAATGTGTCCAAACTCAATTTACTCGAAACTATCGGAATACACATACGACAATTAAATTATAAGCCGACGAAATGTTTACGCTTGGGATTATGGTATTAGATTTATTTTCCAAACATTTTTTAAGCACTGAAACAGAATACTTGATGAGTAAAATCGGTGCTTGATATCTGCCAGTTCATGTCGCACCCAATTTTCGTACATTTCTATGAATGATTAAAGATGTTATTCGAGTCGCGTCTCTAATTCTAGATTCTTAGCATATTTTTATATATTTATGACATCCTGAATAATACAAGATAAGCAAAGTCATTTGTTGGCAAGCTTCGAGAATTAACTTATACATACCATGGTACAAGTACCCATAATCGGACAACATTTTACAGAAGAGTTGGTAAAATTTATTTGTAAAGAATTGCAAAGAAAATATAAATTGCATCCACATGAAAGTCATCGTTCATTAGCCAAGATCCGTTCTGCTGCTGCTAGCTGTAAACAATTACCTTCCAATCAACTAATTTTTTTTATTATTCTTACACTAAATCCCGCGAAGTTTTTTTTGCTTGTCTGCAGGAGACCAGAGTCTCTGGCGGTAATCGAACCCGCAACCCCGGTACTGATAGACTAACTCACTACCAGCTAGCCTACCGGGGCACCCCGGTACACCATCCCTAACGGATAGTGTAGATTTTAATAATCAAATGAGTCGAGCACGTTTTGAAAGTCTTACAAAGCCGGTTATTAATTCATTTATGAATATTTTAAATGAATGTGCGGAAAAGGCGTTAAAAGGTCATCCGGAAATTAAAAAATTGTATATGGTTTTTTTGGGCGCCAAGGCACAAATACCCAAATTGCAAGCAGGCTAATTAGATTGATTCAATTATATTTTTTAACCTTCTTGATCACACTGAGGCACCTCCCAGACATCACGAGCTTGGGCCCCAATAGGTGATCATGGGCTTGCGAGGCATATGTTATAGATTCTATGTTATAGATGCCGAAACACTCAATTGACCACTTTGTATTGTATCCATAATAACCATCACATAATATTAATTTTCTATTTTGTTACGGCAAATAAAAAAATGTAACATATTACAAGAAAACTTTTAAAAAAAAAGGCACAGTGTTGCTTTTTTTTGAAGTCTCGGTAGAAAATACAAAAACAAATTGCCTGTTGTTTTTGTCTTGTTGTACTTGTTGTAGCAACGAACTTACCTTGTGTAGTTGTACCATGATTAGAGTTTTTTTATTCCCGCACTTTTTGGATTCCCGGGAAAGCGGGAAATAAAAATAAAATTCCCGGGATCCCGGGATTCCCGCCCAAATTTTTTTATTAATTTCTTTACTTATTTCTCCAATGAAACTAATATTTCTTACTGACTATTACGCTTAAAATAATTAAGTCTAGTAGCTATTATATAACAAAAACGTAAAAAATGTAAGATTAAAATTATTTTAAGGTACTTAAAAGGTTATTTGTATGTCAATAGGATCATAGAAATCAATATACGTATATACATTGTCAAATTCAGAGCTCATTTGCATAATTAGAATGAAGTCTTACATCCAATTTCATCAAGTTCAGTTGAAACTTAACTGTTACTTCAACTGCCAGCTAGCAATATGTTTTCGACAGTTATAACTGGTAGTTAATTATAACTGAACTTGGTGAAATTGGCCGTTAGTGGAATAAAATTTCTGGAAGGGCGATTAGGAACTGAAAGCATAACATTACGAAGTAGGAATTCTGAAACAATTTTACCGTTCAACAAATTCAGCAGGAAGCAGAAATTTTATTTGCTACATACATATATTTAATAGCATATTTTTTTACAATTTTAGAACCCTTAATAAGCAGTGGTGTATGAAGGTATACTGAGTTTGCCATTCCATATGAATCTTTTTTAATATTCATCTAGGGTCCCATAAAGCATTTGTATTGTGAGTCCTTCGTTTATTCTAAGCTGATTTCGCCATATGGGTGTCAAATTGTTTCTAGATCTTCTAGGCTGTTTGTGGCTTAATTCCAGCAGAATGGCTTCAGTAGGAAAATAGTTATGCACCCAAATGTGGAACTACCTCCCTAAAAACTCAACAAAAACTAACATAAATTTGTGGCGAAATGCACCTATTGTCATTAAATTTTGACAAATTCGTTTTATAAGGCACCAAATTTCGTGAATATCGGTCCATAATTTACCTACGGCTCCATGTTAATCTCGTAAATCATGTAATTATGGCTAAAAGCGTAACCAATAATGCTTTTGTGGTGCAATTTAGCATAATCTAATTTCATACGACTCAAAATTACTTAAAATGCCGCATATAAAGAACAGTCTAAGAAAACACTTTACTACGCCCTAAGCCGCTAAACCTTATAATATTATTGTAAAATTTACACTTCAGTTTGCTAAGACAAGAAATAAAATTTTGGAAGATAGGTCTATAATTTATCATAGGCCCTATATAAGGCCCGTTCTCAAAAATTAGCTTAATAAGCCTTAAACTGTAGCAAATTTAAATATTGTGGTGATATTAAGTTGTTTTAAACTACTAAAGACACTCGTCCGACATAAATTTACTAAAGTTTGAAAAAAGATTTTCTTCAAAATTTCCCGGGAATCCCGCAATTAAGTCCCGGGAATTCCCGGGAACAAACCCTAACCATGATACATACTACCAAAATGTTTGTCAAATATTTTCCTATTTTGGATTTTTGAAAAATAGAGTTTTTCATATTAACGAACGATTGCCGCTTTTATTTAAGTTGGTCTGTAAAAGAAGTTAAACTGCGGTTTTATTTTTTGTAGATTTTTTGAGCACTTGATCATAAAGAGGGTATTTACTCAAAATTTTTCAGTAGAAGCTAAACAAATCTTATTTGATATTAAAGTTATATTGAAAATAATTTACCAAAAAGTAGACAAAATAGCACAATTTTTTTTACAGCGGATAGATATTATTATTAAGTGTTGATTTTTTGCAAAAAGTGAAATAATATAAATTTCTAGTTAATTCCCTCTTTACGATCAAGTGCGTGTATGTATGTATTATTAATTTTTTTTTTAACAAACGGAACATAACAAAAAAAAAAATTCAAAAACTAACAACAGTTGGGGTTATTATTACAACTTTCCGTTAGTTAAAGGTAGGACTTTGTCCGACGCGTAACATTGACACCAACAAGGATTTAAGAAGTATAAAAAAAAGAAGCATGTTCAGGATGAATTTCGCAAATGTGTTTTAATTATAGACCAACAAAAACAAGGATCAGGCAATACAAATTATGGGAATACAGCAAGAAGATTATTTTCTGATCCCAAAAAATCATTTGAAATTACAGGTGTTGATATAAGTCTTAGTTCAAGATTGAAAACAGTTATTGATGTACTTGCATGCAATGAACAAATTGATTATAGACAATTTAGTGATTGTGCCAACGAAACAGCATGAATATATACTGCCAAATACCAAATTCCATAGAAAAATATGTCTGCAACAGTTCACAAAATCCTTTATCATAGAGAGGATGCCATTAGGCATCATTTAGTAGCACTAGGAGATCTGTCAGAGGAAGCCCAGGAAAAAAGGAAAAGAGATAACAGATTTTATAGGGAGCACAATACCAGAAAAATGTCACGAGATTTTGCAAACGAAGATCTGTTTAATATATTGTTAGCAATATCAGATCCGCTCATCTCTAGCATTCGAAGTCAATGGAAAGTAGAACATCGGGATTTAGATGAAGAAGCAAAAGAGCTGCTACAGGACTAAGGTAGTACAGAACCAACTATGGAATATTTGAAGGCAATTTTCCAACCGAAAGAAAAGTAGATAAAATAAACTTTTATTGTTATTTAAGCAAAAAATATATTTTTTGTCCATATTTTTATTTAAATAAAAAGGAAAATAAACATTTAAAAATGTACACTTATTTATTTTTGAAATCTAAAAAGGGTTCTAGAGGAACTGGTTCTAGTTGAGCCTGTTGTAGAGTTGATAATGTAGAAACCTATTCACAAAATTATCCTAGGTATTATAACATACTTATGCATTTTTTTAAAGGTATAGTGTATAAGAGCCGAATTTATATGCATATAAAGGTAATACATATGAATACCTACTTGTTCTTTCGCTGATAAAAAAATATTTTCTTCACAAATATCAATGAGAATTCATTACAGGAGATCCTAAAAGCCCTGCTGATAACTTTTTTTCTTTAGCTTTATAATTGTTGGATGTCAAAATTTTGTTTATTCTCTTTGTTTTCGTGTTGATTTGTTTCGATTATTGACATTGTACAATGATTTTACAAAAACAAATTACTTGTGGTTTTTGTACGAGTTGTACTTGTTGTACTACCGAGATTACCTAAAAGGATTTCGCCTTGACATATATATAAAAATGTTTATATTTTTCGAAAGAAAACATTATGAGTATTGTTGTAGAATTTTTGGGCAATTTGACATTTTTTACTCCCACATGCCCTATCCCAAATAAAAATTTTAAAACCAAAAAAAAAATTTATTTAAGTAAAAAGTTCTAATAATTCAACACACCGATTTTTATACAATTAGAACCGTAATGTATTCTAATATGCCCATTACTTTCTAGAAAATTCTGATCAATATCGAGTGGTAAATAGTATTGCCCTTTTTGAAAAAAAATTAAAGCCGTTTTTCCGGGTTTAGGAGTTTCAGTCCACTGTTTTAAGAACTTTTTAATCTACATAACTGCCAAATTTCATTATGATATCTTTATTCATGTTAGATTTATAACCTGTCAAACATTAACCCCAATATTCATGAAAAATATTTCAGGCTTATAGCAGGCTTATGAAACGAATTTTCTATGAAAATTTGTTTAATAAGCCTTTTATTAACCAAAAATATTTTTTATGAATATGGAGCTAAAATTATTATTTATATAGTGTAAATGAATGAAAGGGCTTTCAATATGAGTATAAAAATTATAATTTTAAGGTTTGACTTTCTATAAATATGACATGAATAAAGATATCCTATTGAAATTGGGCTACATAACTGCCATAACTGCCAAGCAGTGGACTAAAAAAATCCCCCTTTTTGAAAAAAAAATACCATAATTCTCAATCATTAGAATTGTCTTACTAAATGCTAAAAAAAAACATCAAAAGTTCAACTTTGACCTTAAATTTCTAAACAACTACTAAACCGATTTTAACATAACCGTAAAAAAGTTAAAGAAGTCTTCTGTCCAGCAAAAATTGAAAAATTATCTCTATCGGTTCAAAAGTTACGGACTTTTGGCCGATGAAAAACGATTTTCAGCCACTGTGCGATGTATAACAATTTATTTATTATTTAAACTTAACTATAACCTACTCGGCAGGATGAACTTGCCTTTAACGTATTGCTCACTTTTGTGTAAATCAATATGTAATGTAATAGTGAAAAATTTTTATTCGTGGGACATCCTTCCTTTAACTATTGGCAAGTTGTAATGATGGCCCTAAGTGTTGTTTTATAAGTCAATCTGGCGATTTTGACAATTTTCTTTTTTACAAAATTTGCCGATTTTCGACACATCTTATCAGGCTATGGTTGTGTATGTGAAAATGACGAAAAGTGTTCGGCCCAGCGTTGCTTGAGCGAGGATTTTTATCATATTTTAAAGATTTTTGAACCAAAGAATGGTTTGATTATGTTTTTTTTTTTTTTTTAAGAAGATGATGTATTTTTATAAATTTTGTATGATTTTTTACTTTTTTTAAACTTTGAAAAATCTGTTAATTTGAATGGTGTTAAACATAATGATATTAATAATGAAGGCAAACCAAATAATTTGTGTTGTGAATATAAAAAAAATGCTTTTTAGTATTTATGGAAAAATTTTTATTCGATTATTTTCGAACCGAACAAAACCCCTTATTTTAATAAATTTCTTGTCTTTCTCTTATTATTATTTTTTTTTTTTTTTTGTTTTGTTTACACAAATGGAATTAAACAAATAATTTCAATTTTTTTTACAAATATCTTTATCACGTTGTTATAATTATTTTTATTTATATTATGGCAGAAATTTTTAAATCTTTTTTTTTTTTTTTTTTTTATTTTGTTGTATACCCAGTGGCAGAAAACCAAAAACTAATATGTATTCGGAAAAGTAAATATTTTTCAAAATTTTTTTTTTGTTGAAAGCAATTTAGAAATATGTATAAGAATTTTTCAGTATTTAGGGTCACTTATTTTGAAGTCTAAACTAGCTTTCATATAAATTTCTTATTTGGAAATTGTTTCCTCTTTTATTTTTCAGTATTAGAATCAGCGTTTATGAGATTCAGTAGACATGTATACGATTGAGAAACGAGCCAAAATTTTTAAGTTTTATTTTGCTAGTAGGTTAGGTAAAGTTCCATTGGCAGCCGTGATCAAGCACAGCTCACGTGGGTTCATTAATTAGCTCCCGTTGTGTTACCATGTTACACAGTCTCCCAATGGTCCTATGCTACTGTGTTAAGTCATTGTAAGGAAGCTCCAGCTTCTGGGCGTGCCTCCCAATGGGCCAGTGGCCAGTTATAACCGCAATTAGGTTTCTGATGTGATGTCTGGACAGATGTAATGCCCTCCGAGACCTTTTTTCATCCATGGTCGGCCAGATTTTCCTTGTTTTCCCACAGGTAGTTTCATCGTACCACCTATGACTTATTGTTATGGCACATGTTATCGTTATTGCCACCATTCTCATTATACGTTCAAATCTAGTTTGGTGACTCCTCGCCTTGAGCGCCGGCCATTAAACAGCCGCACAGTAGAATAGAATGGGTTTAATGACAAATTCGTATAGCCAGTATACATTCCTCGGGTTGATTGCCCAGTTCAGGCCAGTGGTCCTTTTACAGCAATATAATGCAGTTGCCGCCTTAGTAGTCCTGGAAATGGTGTTCATCTTCCAGCTCAGTCTACTATCCAATATTAGCTCAAGATATTTGGCATTATCGGACAGTGTCGGTGAGACCCCATTTATTTGCGGGGTATCAAATTTGGGAATCTTGTATTTCCTTGTGAAAAGTACCAGTTCCGTGTTGGCAGGATTAACATCCAGTCCAGATCCCCGGCACCACTTTGTTAGGACATCTAGTGCGGACTCCAGAAGTTCAGACAATAGTCCCGGAGCCTTACCCTTAGCCACAATTGCAACGTCATCAGTGACCCTGTGTAGGGTATTACTATTCAGATTCCAAAGTAATGGTGACAGTACACCTCCTAGTCGCAACCTTGGTAATATTTGGGGCGCCCAAATTGGATTCGATACGCCTGAAGTGCAAGAAACTGCTGACAAATTAAATGATCGCTGGATCAATCTCCAAAAGTCCCATATCGTTAATAACCGATTCGGGTTTAACATTGTTGAAAGCTGCCTCAATATCCAGGAAAGCAACTAAGGCAAATTCTTTGTAGTGCAGGGATTTATCTATGTCACCCACCAGTAAGTGGAGCGCAGTTTCAGTGGACCTTCCTTTCATATAGGCGTGTTGAGCGGCCGACACGGAATTGGATCCCAGCAATGATTTTATATAAATATCCAAAACCCTCTCCAGTGTTTTCTGTAGAAAGGAGGAAAGACTAATTGGTCTTAAGTCTTTAGCCTTAGCGTGAGATGTCTTCTCTCTCTTGGGGATAAAGACATTCTTTTATGTTGTCCAGATTGATGGGACATGTGAGAGACTCAGGCAGGCTCTGAATATCACCAAGAGCCATGGCATCAATATCCCCAGGTTCATTTGAAGATCCGCTGGGATAATGCCATCCGGGCCTGGAGATTTAAAGAGATGGAAGCTTTTGACCGCCCATTCCACACGATTGCTAGTTATCGGGATATATCTTATATATCCACTAAATGCTTCCTCCCCCGGCACATCATCAGTGCATCAGTGTGTATTCATCAGGACATCAAGGGTATCCCGACTGGTTGTGGTCTAGGATCCATCTATCTTCTGTACGTACAATGGAATTGCTGGCCTAGAGGATAAACTCTTACGTAGCCGACTTGTCTCCGAGGAGTCTTCCACATCACTGCAGAATTTCCTCCATGACTGTCTCTTGGCCTTTCTGATAAGATTCTTGATTCCGTTCACTGAGGGATTGTAATTGTTCCAAACACCATAACGTTTCGCCTCATTAAAGAGTTTCCTGCTTTTTTGCGTTTTTCAGCAATTTCTATATTCCACCAAATGGGCTTATCCTTGGCCTTCCTGTCTATTATTTCACAGGACTTGTTTGTTGCCTCAATTAAGACACTCGTCAGTGGCTTCACTGCGAAGTCAAGCGTAGACACACTGCCTATGAGAACCGGGCACACTGGCAATTTGTCCTCGAGTACACTAGCATAGAAAGACCAGTTGGTCCTTCTTCTATTCGTGTAGGGTTTCACTGACAGGGGGGGGGGGCGTGGGTAGTTCTTGGTTCGTACTCGGTTTAGACCCTTGTGGCATGGGAGGCCCTGCCGGTCTTGAATAACATCACTACCGCCAGCATGACTCTAAGCGTCCTTGTACTAAGGCCCTCGCATCACGACAAGATGACTACCCATTCGCGAAGTAAAAATTCCATAATTCAAGCCCAAAGAACATTTAATGCTAAAACAAAATCATTTGAAAATAAAATTGGGAGAATATCTCAAAAAATAAATTTACTAAAAACTCTAAAGCTGGATTTTTGAGATCTCAGTTAAAATAAGTTTAGTTAATTGGAAAACAGATTTGTGTCGCCATTACCAAGTTTGTACACAAAATTTTGACGGAACAGCTTAGTTTTGCTTACAATGTTGGTTGTTAATGAAAATAAAAGAAATCACATTTTTTCGGAAAAATCCGAATTTCAGAGTACGTTAAACTAAGCTTAAACTTTATCCACATCTCACAAGCCTTTAGGCCGGGCTATGTATGTATTTGGTTGGTTTCCTACCCTTGTGAATTGTTTTGTTTTTATTCGAATTAAAATTTGTTAACGGTTATTTTTTAAATGCTTAGCAGAAAATCGTGTTTTTTAAAATAGTAACTATTCGGAATATTCGAAAACCGATTTTTGAAAAAAGTCGAATAATCGATCCGTTTAGTTGTGATGAAGTTAAATAAAATAAATGGAAACATTTCATTATTAAATCGTAATAATAGGAGCTCAAGCTAAAGATAAATAAAAAGACCGAGGAATTAAATTTTTTTCTTTTTGAAAAAAAAAATATTGAAGAGGGCATTAACTCAGAATTTTTATCTCTTCACTTTTTGGAAAATGCTTAGCAGAAAACCGGGTTTCTTAAAATAGTAACTATTCGGAATATTCGAAAACCGATTTTTGAAAAAAGTCGAATAATCGATCCGTTTAGTTGTGATGAAGTAAAATAAAATAAATGGAAACATTTCACTATTAAATCGTAATAATAGGAGCTCAAGCTAAAGATAAATAAAAAGACCGAGGAATTAAATTTTTTTCTTTTTGAAAAATAAAATATTGAAGAGGGCATTAACTCAGAATTTTTATCTCTTCACTTTTTGGAAAATCCTTAGCAGAAAACCGGGTTTCTTAAAATAGTAACTATTCGGAATATTCGAAAACCGATTTTTGAAAAAAGTCGAATAATCGATCCGTTTAGTTGTGATGAAGTTAAATAAAATAAATGGAAACATTTCATTATTAAATCGTAATAATAGGAGCTCAAGCTAAAGATAAATAAAAAGACCGAGGAATTAAATTTTTTTCTTTTTGAAAAAAAAAATATTGAAGAGGGCATTAACTCAGAATTTTTATCTCTTCACTTTTTGGAAAATGCTTAGCAGAAAACCGGGTTTCTTAAAATAGTAACTATTCGGAATATTCGAAAACCGATTTTTGAAAAAAGTCGAATAATCGATCCGTAAGTAAAATAAAATAAATGTAAACATTTCATTATTAAATCGTAATAATACGAGCTCATGCTAAAGATAAATAAAAAAAAAAGGAATTAAATTCTTTTCTTTTTGAAAAATAAAATATTGAAGAGGGCGTTAACTCAGAATTTTTATCTCTTCACTTTTTGGAAAAAAATCGGCACGTAATATTTTTATCAACCCACTGTAAAAATATCGTGCTATATTGTCAACTTTTTGGTAAAAAAAAAACGGTTGGCTTAAAATCCTTTTCCATATGCCTTTAATAGGTACTAATTAAAAAATGTTTAAGATTTGAGTTAATACCCTCTTTATGTCCAAGTGCGATAAGTAAATTTACATTACACTAAGAACATGTAAAAGCATGGTGATTCTTGCATACTTTGCATCTGCGATAGCAGCGCTTTATATACACAAACATGTGGTATTTAGTTTGGGCAATGATTTAAGGCAGTTCTGAAGTCGTCGACACTTAAATTTTCTTCTTCGAAGGAAGTTAATTCGGTGCATGTTACCGGTTCGGCGGATAACAACAGAGATTTTGCTATGAAATTCTCAAATTAATTTTACAATTGGGCTTCTGATTGGTTTTTCAGCAATCAAGCAATGCAATTACCATGCATTGACATCTGTCCAAGCAGATAACCCAAAATGGCCACCACCAGTTCGTGCCTCTGATTCCAATCTGATAGTTAGCGACAGCATTATCATGCAAGTCAACTCCATATACTTATTGTTATTAGCAATCCGTTTTTTTTTTTTTTTTTTTTGTTATTTCAATTAAAAATTTTTATGATATTAATTAAATTTGCACTACACCATTTTTCATTGAAAATGTGCAAAATCCAGATGAAATTGAGAAAATTCCAAATCAAAATGAGAATTTCAATTTGAAATTGAGAAAATTCCAATTGAAATTGAGAATATCAAGTTGAAATTGAGAAAATTCCAATTGAAATTGAGAATATCAATTTGAAATGGAGAAAATTCCAAATGAAATTGAGAAATTTTAATTTATAAAATTGAATTACATAATTTTTTTAATATACGAACGTACATAACAAACATAATGATGGAAAAAATGAAAATAAATACAAATCGCAGTATTATTTACCAAGCTCCAGAGCAGATTGGTAAAAACCTTTGTAGTATGTTGTATGGCTCTACTGCAATATCCAGTAGTTATACATGTCTTAGAAGGCTTAATCACCTCTTCTAAAAAGTCAATTATCTGCTCTTATACTCAATTGGGGGAATAACGTTTGGTACATTCATCTTTGTTTTCACCATACTCTTCAGCTACACTCCTGCGATTGAGCCCCTATTCACCGATGCTTAACCCCATTGAAATTATTTGGTCAAAAATAAAAAGTATGGCGAAAACAAAGATGAATCTACCGAAAGTAATTCCCCACTAATGTAGGAGAGCAGAGGCTTGCCTTTTTATAAGAGGTGATTAAGGCTTCTAAGACATGCATAACTACTGGATATTGCAGTAGAGCCATACAACATACTACAACGTTTTATCAATCTGCTCTGGATCTGGAAGATATGTCTGTTGGTCAATAATACTGCGATTTGTATTTATTTTCTTTTCTTCATCCTTATGTTTCTTGTATGAAAATAATAAAAATCATATAATTCAATTTTATCAATTTAAAATTAAAATTTATTAATTTCATTTGGATTTTTCTTAATTTCATTTGGAATTTTCTCAATTTCAAATTGATATTCTCAATTTCAAATTGATATTCTCAATTTCAAATTGATATTCTCAATTTCAAATTGAAATTCACAATTTTATTTGGAATTTTCTCAATTTCAAATTGAAATTCTCAATTTCAATTGGAATTTTCTTAATTTCAAATTGAAATACGCATTTTCATTTGGAATTTTCTCAATTTCAATGAAAAATGGTGTAGTTAACCAAATAATAGTATCAATTAAATATTTTTGGATATTAACAACATTTTTTGCAGTAATGTTGTTGGTATGGGTAAACGGTAAATACAGTTGATTAAATTTTTAATTAAAACTGTTCTTGTTTTTGATTAAAGGTTTAATTGAAAAAAAAATTACCAAAATTTTTTCTGTGTTACATTACATATTTAATTGGATCCATTTCGTAGTTTGTTGTTCGTAGCCAAAGTGTCGTCCGAATCTTATGTTTTTTTTTTCTTTTACAAGGCAAAGCAAGTGGTATCCAGTGAAGAGGTTATCGAAATGTATGTTGTTTAGGATACTCACAAGCCGACACTACTCAAAACCACGTTTGCACTTAGGCAGTGATGTTATACGTAGTGAAAACCCATATTCGTACGGATTTTCTTCTAAAAAAAATGGGTGTAGGGAAAAGAAGGACAGATTTTTTTAAATCATTTAAATGTAGGGACTTATATATTTGGCAATCTTTTAAATTTCTTTGAGTGATCGCTTGCTGACACTTCAACTTTGATTATAAGGTAAATTTCTAAAACTCTCTTTAACAAGAATTTAATATTTCAGAGCAATAAATAGATAACTTGTTAAAGATGGGCATCAAAAATTTAAACAACTTTAGTCGAAAAAAGCCATCTTAGATTTATCATTGCCACATGGCAATACAGATGGAGAAAGGTTTTCTATGTGCACACCTATTCAATATATGACGTCCAACACGTTTTTATTAAAAAATTATTTAATTTGCAAAAGGTTAGGCTAGATCAAACATCATACAACAGTTTCTAAATAACAAATATATATAGTTTAGTAAATCAATCGAAATTTTTAAAAATAAAGCTAAAGTTTGATCATTTTACTGATAACTGATCCCGCTTTTTTTTAGTTTTTAGGTACAATATTTGTTAGGTCTAGACTGACCTTTATTCATAAAATTGTATCTTAAATTTTTGCTCCACTTCCAGTGCACCGAAAATCATTTTTAAAAAATTGTATCCTTGCACCTGTACGTTCGTAAGGAAATCACCAGTCAACACTAATTCAGACATCCAATTCATTTTTCTAGTTTGCAAAAATGCAAAATGGCGTAACACTTTTAATTTTTTTACAGGAGAAGTTAAAAACTTTTCAAAATTAATAACAACAAGTTGTACTTGGCGTTTGAATTTATTTAATAAAGTCGCTATTTTTGATCGCAGGGACCCGAAATGTAGTTTAATAAAACAAACAAAAATCAATCAAAAATTCTACTTCGAATTTTTGTTTTTTTTTTTTTTTTGTTACGCCATTTTGTATTTTAGGTGACGTTTTGTGCGTATTTTAGTATGTTTCGCTGGAATGTGGAAAGGGTATATAAAAGTCTGTATAAATTTATGAACGATCAGGCTTACTTTCAATAGCAGACAATTCCTGACTATATGTGACATAAATGTATAATCACCTGGTCCCCATCATACCTGGGGTCTTCATAAATCCCATTTCAACGGACACACGAACAGATGGACAGACGGGCATCGTAATTTGAACTTCCCTTCTCTGAGGGATCCAGAATGTCTATACTAAGGATCAATATTGTAGAAATAACAAAGTGATGAATAACAAAGTTGTATTATACTCTTTTGCCATCGGTGAATGGTATACAAAATTAACAAATAATTTAATGCGTAATTTATAAAAAAATAAGAAATGTTATTGTTTAAATAAGATATATTTTTTCTTTAAATTGCGCATATTTTAGAAATATCTTTTGGGTGTTATTGTTACCAAAAATGTCATTGTTTAAATAATATGTATATTTTTTTAAATATTTTTAACAACAAAATAAGACAAAAGAAATAAAGTAAATAAGAAAATAAGCCAATAATTTAAAAAATAAAAAAAAGCAAAAGTATTATTTTCAAATATATTCTTTCTTTAAGTTGCGTATTTTTTTAAAAATATGTCGTTGTATTTGTTTACGAACAAAAAACAGCTGTTTTGTTCTTTTTAAAAGTAACATCAACCGAGCATACGGAATGCGTTGATGCGTATTTTTCATCTATCAAATAAGAAGAATCAGTGTTATTGTATGTGACAAGCCTTCTAGAAGGCCTCTGCACCCCTTCTTTTGGATGTACAAGGCCTGATCGCTCCATTCCATACTCATATCTTTTTTACACACGTTGTCATTGCAGGAAAGGCCTTCCGCTTTCCTTTCTTTCGCCAGAGCTTTTGAAAGGCATTCAAATAAATGGCTCTTAGTAGACTTTCCAGAGAATGACTGTCACAAGGCCTTAGAATAAAGGTTATCTTGAAGGGGTTTTAAGAAAGGTATATTAAAAGGCCTTTTAATTAATGGCTCTTAAAAGGTACTTGATTAAAGGTCATATTGAACGGTTTTTTAAATGAATAAATTTCAAAAAAGTATAAAAGTTTAGTGTTTTATAAGTTTAGTTTAGTATACATATGTATATATTTATTAACAGAATTACACATACTATAATTATAAGTACTATATAAACAAAAAATATATAATTATATAAAAAATAATAAATATATACATAATTAATACATACTACATAACATTTTCATTATTTAGCACAAGTACATGTCTTCTTTAATGAACAAAAAAACTCAACTCAAATGATTTACATTATTTTTTTCATTTGGTATTTTAAAATGTTTTTATGTAACTTTGTTTTTATAACGGGATTTTATAACGCTTTTGCTTTGGCGAAAAAAACAAAACAAAAAATGTTACTTCTTCTCTACTCGCTTCTCATAGAAGCGAGTGTGGAAGGTGTGCATCTTATCTTATATACCAAAGATCCAAGGCCAAGGGTCTATGTGGCATTCTTTACCAGTTAGATAATAATAGGAATTGAATCAAAAAAAATTTTAAGGGATTTAAGCACAACAAACAAAATCTTTTAATAAATAATAGTATTCCCAAAAACAACTTTGATAATAAATTTTATAGAATTTTCATTCTTTTTCTCTAAAATAACACAAAACAATGGTCAATATTTTTGCACCATTTATTTTGACATTTTACAAATTTATTTAATGTACCTACACTTTCTTTAAATTTGTTTTTTTATTATTTACATAGAAGATGAAATACTGTCTCCTTAGTTCCAGGTTCTGTGCAGCTGCGGCAGCATTCATTTAAAGGGAGACCGAGTCTCACAGCGTGCTTAGCGATCGTCAAGTGACCAGTTAGTACATATACCAGTCTCGAAAAGTCCCCGCGACTGAAGTTGAGAATTCGCTCTGAGCGACTGGGCCACGTTACTTTGGTATCACTGAGCCATCCAATTTTCTCCATTTAGCATTAGCCATATCCAGATAGTGACTGAAGGTGTCGCTTCTGATAGTTCGACTTGCCCTAATTACACCTGCCATAAAAAATATGTCTTTACTACTTGCACTAATTTAACGTTGAATGCTTCATCGTTCACATTGCTTTAAAATAAAGACAATAATGACAATACAAACATAGAAAACCAATGCAACTGGTCGAGGTGCGATCGGCATATCCATGTCGGATTGCGCAAGTGTGACTGCTTCTACGAAATTCTTATGGTTCAGATTGATTCAACTATTTGCTTGAGTCGGTCGTGTCACTTTCTCTTGGCTAAACATGGTTATGACAAATAATAATTAGTACTCAAGACTTAGCAGATAAGTTTTTAAAATTTTCCATTTTAAAGTTCGTGAGAACAATGTTAACATTTATTTTTCGCTTTAGTGCTGATAAGTTAATTGTTGATTTGAATTTATCATTTGATACCAATTTGACATCAAATTGATAAAACATTTTATGTCAAATTGTTATTTCCAATCATTAACAAATTGAATTTAAATGTGAAAATCAAACAATTGACAAAATATGTTGATGACTTACACGCCTGTTCAGTTGATTAGACCCACATAGTTTTTTTTACTTAGCGCGCCATATCTTTTGATATTTTATGGGTAGAACAAACATTTTGCTGCTGTCGGGTAGAGTATTTAATCGAGCTCAAAAGCATATGCAAGTATTTTAAAGGTAAAGTGCGATGGTATTTTTAGGAAAATTTTTTCGAAAAATTAAGAAAATAAAGTGTTATTTTTTTGTTCTCTTGATTATACCCATTTGAATAATTTGACCTTAAATCTTATTTATTAATTGTTTTACAACAATATTTTTAATAATTGCATTTATTTATAATATTGTGAACATATTAGTAGTGGGTGTGTCCTCTACGATTTACAATAACTTCAAATAGCCGATCTTTTAGTAACTTTAAATAGTCTTATGAAATTTTTTAACAACATTCTTTAATGGCTTCAATAGGTGACTGCTTATCATTGAATTGCCTTCCTCCTTCATATACCTTTCGGGTAAGCCATCCCCAAACATTTTCAATTATATTTAAATCAGGTGAATAAAGCGGCCAAGAGAGAAGACGAAAGTTTTGGCCTAAAATAAATTCTTTTACAGCTCTGGCGTCATGTATAGTACCATTATCCTGCTGAAAAATCCAAGGACTCGGCCCAAAAATTCCATAGGTTTCCCCAGTGATTCTACCGCTTGGAAATTGTAATTCGATTGTTCCATAGCACGTAATAGCACCCCATACCATAACACTGCCCTCTCTGCTGTGGTGGCGGTTCAGAAACAACTCTTTATTTTTTTTTTCTTAAATCATGGAAATAGTAGTTATATCCATCTGGTCCATTGAGGTTGAACTTCTTTTCATCCGTAAAAACCAAAACTTTCCAATCATTAAGGTGACTACTTTCTTGTACAATCCACGTCATATGGTCCCTCGCAAAATGCTACCGATATTGTTTGCGTGCCTCATTAAACGGGGGCTTTTTCTCAAATTGTTTTAGCTGCAAGGGTTCATTGCCCATGATGGCTCTACGTACTGTTGAAAAACTTGCTTGTGAGCCAGCCTCCAACCTAATTTTTGATACCGAAAGGGATCGAGTTCGACGCAATTCTGCGAATTTTTCTAGTTTCTGCAGGAGTTATAGCTGTTTTAGCTCTTCATTGTAATTTTATCCATATATTTCTTTGTCCTTCGTGTATCTGAGCACGGTTTTGTGGCTTCGCCCGATTTCACGGCCGCTGGCACGGCAGGAATAGCTTAACGATAAATACTCATCGATTTTAGATCTTTCCGCTTCACTTAGAATTTTATTTTTACCCATCTTTACCAATTGTCAATTAAAAACTAATAAATTTCTTAAGCGTAAATTTTTTTTGTGGAAGTCATGGTCTATTATTTGCAAAAAGGCTTTAAAATTCAAAGTGGGAATTATCAAGTGAACGAAAAAATAACACTTTATTTTCTTAATTTTTCGAAAAAATTGTCCTAAAAATACCATCGCACTATACGTTTAAAATATTTTCATATCCTTTTGAGCTGAATTAAATACTCTACCCCCTAGTAGTAAAATTTTTGTTCTACCCATAAAATATCAGAAGATATGGCGCGCTAAGTAATAAAAATTATGTGGGTCTAATCAATTGAACAGGAGTGTATTTTTCATATTTGAAGAATCGGAAATAGAAAATGTTTTGAAAACTTTTAACTTATTTCACCCGGACATTAAATTTACTTTTGAGAAGGAGTGTAACTTAAAACTTCCATATTTAGATACTTTGTTGATAAGAAGAAAGGAAAAATTATTAATGGATTGGCACGAGAAACCTGCTATTTCTCCAAACATCCCAAGAGAGTTATAATCAGAGCTGCCGTTTTCGGTTATTTCTAACCAAAATTGGTAATTTTTTTCCTCAATGTGGAGATGTGAATAGTTTTTTCATTTTGGTTACTTTATTTTTTTAAAAAACAAAAAGTTTTTCTTGATACACTTGCAATTTACGGTTTTTAAAGTTTTTAAGGTTTTTATTTACATGGGGAGCTATCGCATATTTCGATTCGAAGGAAATTATTTACGACTTCGAATAATGTGCACTTTACACTACGATTTTCTCATTAACTATTTGTTTCAAATGAACTGAAGTTTTTTATACTTTATCGAAAACACAAAATCCCTTTTAAAACAACTACCAGATATTTTTTAGTATTTTTGGAAAAAAAAACTGTCATATGTGAAGTTTTAATCGATGTAGATTTTCAATTATTGTTTTTTTTAATGACCGTAGTTTTTCCTTGTTTTAATAGTAGTAAAGATAAGTGGTACTTAGAGTAGAAAGTGCATAATTTCACAATTCAGAACATGAATAAAAAAGTACACAAAAGTAGTTTTAGTGTTTTTAAAAACTTGAATATAAGTAAAATATTCTAAATTTACATTATTTCCAGTAGTATATATTAATATTTTGAAATAGAAATAGGAATTTTAATGACTTTTTAAAATTAAATTGATACATGATCTATAATTTTATGGAATTTAATGTAAGAAAATGGCGTGAATTTAAGAAATTTTAAATTTTACGTTTTATAACCTGTCGGTATGTCCATATATTTATTTAATGTTTTTTAGATTTGGAAATATTTATATTAATTAATTTATAAAAAAAGCTTTGACTGTCAGTCATATACATTTAAAACGGAATTTACAAACAAGAGAAACCAGATATCCCATTTTTTAAATATACATATGTAAATTAGAAAATATTCACATTTCGCATATCGCCAACAGTTTCCAATTTCGCCAAAACAATCGCAATATCGCCAATCGTAAATTTCCATCTCCAAGAGGATTAGAAAATTGCTACAACTGAAAGCCCTGCCACTGACAATTAAAAAGCGGAAAGCAATTAAATTTTTCCTTTTTTGTTATTTATTACTGTGAATACGAACGAAATTTGTACCGTTTATTCTTAAGGACATATTAAAAAAAAAAAAATAATTTATTAACTTTCAAGAAACCGAATTTTGTATGGAAATTTGACGGGTTTAACTCTTATATAATAAAAACATTTTTTATGAAAAAGGTCTCAAATAAATAAAAACTTTGAAATTTTTTTCATATGTAGAAGAATTACTTTTCTTGTTTTGTGTTCGTAATTTGTCATTAATATTTTCATATGAAGTGCAAATAACATTTGTCTTACAATAAACGTTAATATAAATTTTAATGCTTTTATCAATTAAAAAAAGGCATTTCTAATTTGGTTATATTTTTTCACATTTGGTTACTTTTTCAAAAATTTTGGTTGTAAAAATTTAATTAGTCGTGGCAGCACTGGTTATAATTATTACTTCTAAAAAATCTTATGGAAAGAATACTGGGAATTAGGAACTTAGAATTTCATAACAAAAATTTGAAGAAAATTAAAGATATTTTGAGAGAAACTGGCTTTCCAATAGAACTGATATTGGATTTAATAAGACAATACAATAACCATAACAAACTTATATTCCTAAAAGATCGGAACGTTTAGAAAAGTCGAAAATATTTGACACAAAGACATATAAAATAGCACATAAATCATATAATACGAGTACAATTGGTAAAGAATAAACTGAAAACTAGAGTTGCAGGTCAAAAATCAAATCAAAAATTTAAGGATATTTCGTGACAGAAAACAGCATTAACAACCCACTGTGCTAGTTTAAATCATTCTCCAGATTTTGAAAAAGTATCTATTTTAAACACAGAAAAAAAATTATAAGCGCCGTTGTATGCTCGAAATGTTTTAAATCATCAATAGGTACCAGACTTGTTAAGGATTAATTTTAAATCGGACACAGAAAATGTAGCACAAATTTACAGACATTTACAGCCGTATTCATAACAAAAAGTTAGCCACAGTTTGTACACTACGTACAACGAGCTGCCAACTAGAATGCCGATTAAGCTTAGCAGCTTGTTAGCATAGAGTTTATTAATAACAAATTTTATCCGTCTGCTAACTTTCAATAAATCAACTCTGAATATTAATGATGCCACATTATAATACTCAAAAATGCAACACGTTTTGCATTTATCATCGCTGGTTTTGTCATTTCATTTCATTTTTTTTTTTATTTTCCCTCTTCATATAAAAATTTGAAATGTATTTAAATTAAAATATATTTAAAAAAGGACTCTTAACTAAAAAAAAACGGTGTATTAAATAAAAACAAACAAAATTATTCAACAAAAAACGGCTGTTTATCACAAATTGGCAAACGTTTGGCAGCTTGGTAACAAGAGCTTAGCAAATCTTTAGCCAGAGTTTGGTAAGTGTATTATGAATAAACTTTGTGCTAACTTCATGCCAAATTTTCGTTATGAATACGGCTGCTAGAAAATATTTTTTTATACAAACAAAGAAGAATCTTAATTTTAAATAGGTCTTTGCTGTCAACAGCTTTTTGTTTCACGTTCCTTTTATATGGGCATTTCCATTGTGACGTGATATTTGTACGACAACATGTAAACAAATTAAATGAAGAAGTCAAATTTGTAAAAAGTTATTTTATATTAACAAAGTAATAAAGCAGCGCAATATTCAGAAAAAAATCTACAACAATCAACCCTAAGGATTTCAAGATATAAGCAAAAATATGAGCCGGCGTGACGTTACAAAAAACAGAAGTGGATTTTGACTTGCATTACAAAACTGCATAAGTCTGCCAATTGAGCAAGACTTTTTGTATAAAACCTTTTTTAATAAGCATTGGACTTATAGAGATTTATTTTCCAAGTAATCAAATTTAAAAATATTTGCTCGTTTTAGGTACAGCGAAAAGTCTACTTTTTGTAATGTAACGCCAGAAAGCAAATATGGTTGTATTTTAGGACCATGTTGTTCAATAGTTATCCCTTTTGTAACTTAATGTAGATCTAGTTGCGCTTTACAAAACATATAAAAAAGTAAATTATACTTATAAAATTTTTGATAAACGATTTAAATTACTTCTGGCGTTACGTTACAAAAAGGAAACTTTTCGCTGTAACTTCCCATATGTATGCGTGTGTTTAGTTATTTGTTTCTTCTCATATTTTCTCATATCAACAGAATTAACCGAAACAATTAAAAGAGTTGAAAATTAAAACAGGACTCTAATGACATAATGGAAGAAAGGGTCTGAAAAATTAGATATTCTGTATTATGGATAGCGTACGATTTCTCCAACATCAATGATAGTGGAATATTTTTTTCCAAGTCAATATTTATCAAAACTAAAGAAAAGAATCGCTTAAGTCCTAGACACTTTTCTTAAAGATTATTTTTAAGGTCTCCTTAAACTATTGAAATAACTAGTAAAATAATCATTAATCGAGCGATTAGCCTATTAAAGTAAAATCCTGATTAAATGAATACCCTAATACGTATACGCTTCCTTCTACTCTTGCATGCGTCGCATGCGTGCTAAAAAAAAGGCCAGTTGCTTTTTATACCCATATATATTTTATTTTTAATGTTATCGAAAATTAAAGCAAAATGCATGGTACTTCACAAAACTGGTACATTTTGTTTTAAAAGTTGGTAAAATTGGAAGGGCCAAGTTTAATTCCAGGAAAACAATCCTATTTTTTTAATATTAAATCTATAAGACAAAAAGAGAGGGAATATTTGATATTTAAAAATACAATGGTACACTAATGACTTGATAAGTACAATCGGGACCAAAAACAATTATCTATCAGGGACGTGAATCATATTTAATATTCAACCTACTTCTTAATATGTTGATAAATTTGTAAAAGGCATTATTGTAGTGCAGCAAGTTCATAAGCAGAGCTTTTAGATCTATATCCTTAGACCTAATAAATATAGCTTAAACAAGTTTATATATTTCAGCAAAGAAAAATAGTTAATATTAAGCTACAAATGCTACAAATATTCAAAAACAATGTATAGAAATGTGTTTTAGAACAATTACACTAAAACATTTGTTGCCCTCCCTTTTAGAATACTGCACGCAGAGAAAAAACATTTTTCAACCTCTTTTAACAAAGATTTGTAAACATATTGTGGTTTATTTAACTAAATTATTGTCACATACACCCATATTATGGTCAAACGGTTCCTCCATCAAGAAGCCACAACCATATTATGGTTTCTCTAGACATGCTATGGTTACACATTATATAAGGGCAATTCCATGTCAAATCGACCAATAGTGTGACCCGACCCCTTACGATTTAAATGAAATTTGGTGAGAAGGTTCCTTCCATTCTATAAGGAACATACATATGTATATCAACGAAAAAAAAATTTTTTTCTTCAAAAGTTAAGTCATATTCACAATCTCAAAATTTCGCCGAATTAGCCGAATGTGTTGAGTTTATTTTTTCAGTATCTCAAAAACAACTGCACATGCGAAGATGATATGTATGTTATTTTAGAGAGAACACTTCGGGCCACAAACAGTATATTAAAAAAAATGCCTACGTACTACCCACGAGAGTAAAAACTGCACCAAATTCGGTCCACAAATGGCTGAGATATGAGCAAAAAACCACAAAAAAGTTAAAGGCAGTAACTTTTTTCATAAAATCCCATATTGTTGTTGTTTTTTATACCCCCCACCAAAAATAACAAGGTATAACCTTTTACAAGGTTTTTTTTTGATAATTTTTTTACGTTTTTTACACATAACCAATACGTACATGTACAGTATACTTGATTTAACGATAACATTTTCCAAATAAGGTACAACATCTGACAAAATGTGGGAGGGAGTGGAGAATAAAAAAAAAATTGTAATACAACGACGAGGGATCTGTAAGTAAAATTAGAGGCAGTCATGGTTTTTTCTCATATCTCAACCATTTATGATCCGATTAGGCATACTTTCAATAGCAGACAATTCCTGACTATATGTGACATAAATGTATAAGCACCTGGTCCCCATCATACCTGGGGTCTTCATAAATCCCATTTCAACGGACACACGAACAGATGGATAGACGGGCATCGTTATTTGAACTTTCCTTCTCTGAGGGATCCAGAATATCTATACTAAGGATCAATATTGTAGAAATAACAAAGTGATGAATAACAAAGTTGTATTATACTCTTTTGCCATCGGTGAATGGTATACAAAATTAACAAATAATTTAATGCGTAATTTATAAAAAAAAAAAAAAATGTTATTGTTTAAATAAGATATTTTTTCTTTAAATTGCGCATATTGTAGAAATATCTTTTGGGTGTTATTGTTACCAAAAAAGTCATTGTTTAAATAATATATTTTTTTAAATATTTTTAACAACAAAATAAGACAAAAGAAATAAAGTAAATAAGAAAATAAACCAATAATTTAAAAAATAAAAAAAAACCAAAAGTATTATTTTCAAATATATTTTTTCTTTAAATTGCGTATTTTTTTAAAAATATGTCATTGTATTTGTTAACAAAAAAAAACAGCTGTTTTGTTCTTTTTAAAAGTATGTAACATCAACAGAGCATACGGAATGCGTTGATGCGTATTTTTCATCTATCAAAAAAGAAGAATCAGTGTTATTGTATGTGACAAGCCTCTGCACCCCTTCTTTTGGATGTACAAGGCCTGCTCGCTCCATTCCATACTCATATCTTTTTTACAAACACGTTGTCATTGCAGGAAAGGCCTTCCGCTTTCCTTTCTTTCGCCAGAGCTTTTGAAAGGCATTCAAATAAATGGCTCTTAGAAGACTTTCCAGAGAATGACTGTCACAAGGCCTTAGAATAAAGGTTATCTTGAATTGGTTTTAAGAAAGGTATGTTAAAAGGCCTTTCAATTAATGGCTCTTAAAATGTACTTGATTAAAGGTCATATTGAAGGGTTTTTAATAAATATAAAATATAATAAATGAATAAATTTCAAAAAAGTATAAAAGTTTAGTGTTTTATAAGTTTAGTTTAGTATACATATGTATATATTTATTAACAGAATTACACATACTATAATTATAAGTACTATATAAACAAAAAATATATAATTATATAAAAAATAATAAATATATACATAATTAATACATACTACATAACATTTTCATTATTTAGCACAAGTACATGTCTTCTTTAATGAACAAAAAAACTCAACTCAAATGATTTACATTATTTTTTTCATTTGGTATTTTAAAATGTATTTATGTAACTTTGTTTTTATAACGGGATCTGAATTCTTTCGCTTTTGCTTTGGCGAAAAAAACAAAACAAAAAATGTTACTTCTTCTCTTCTCGCTTCTCATAGAAGCGAGTGTGGAAGGTGTGCATCTTATCTTTTATACCAATGATCCAAAGCCTTCTATGTGGCATTCTTTACCAGTTAGATAATAATAGGAATTGAATCAAAAAAAATTTTAAGGGATTTAAGCACAACAAACAAAATCTTTTAATAAATAATAGTATTCCCAAAAACAACTTTGATAATAAATTTTATAGAATTTTCATTCTTTTTCTCTAAAATAACACAAAACAATGGTCAATATTTTTGCACCATTTTCAAACAATATTAAAATGTTTTTAGCATTGATATTTAATTTTGTGACATTTTACAAATTTATTTAATGTACCTAGACTTTCTTTAAACTTGTTTTTTTATTGAGTAGATACTGAATAACAAATAATTCGATAGGCATATGTTAAACAACCGACACAACTGATGCAACATTATTTTACAAATGGCGATAACAAAATATTATTAGAGTAAGGATATTTTGTTTGCAACTTAAACATATTATGAGTACACTTATAGAAAGTTATCATGTTATGGCTATTAAATACATATCATTAAATGGTTGTGGGGAATATAATATGTTTTCAAAGTTATCATTATTTAGTTGTTATATAAATATTTATTTTTCAGTAAGCCATAGTTAAATTATAATTGCGATAAACATTAACATGTTTGCGGTAAATATAATATTGTTGATATTAAATAAAAATAACAATATTTTGTGTACGACAACAATGTATTGTTACAATAAACCATGCCCAACCATATTTTTTCTCTGCGTGTAGTAATGCATATAATCATGCATAACCACTATCAAATTAAAACTTAGAAAAAAAATGCGAGAAAATCTCAAATAATAAATTTATTACATTTATATAATTTCTTAAACATTCTAAGGCACAACTACTTATGTATTTTTTCATTATCCTTGTGAACTATTTTATTTTTATCCAAATTAATGGGTTATTTCCAAAACTAACTTAATTTTTTGTGTTTTGATTTATTCGTATAAAACCGGTTAACCGGTTATTTTTGAAATGCTAAACCGAAAACCGGGGCTTTTTAAATGACAACTGTTCGGAATATTTGAAAACCAGTTATTGAAAAAAATCGAATAATCGATCTCCCTGATGTTCACAAAATAGCAAAGATTTAAGTACAAATTTTTATGCACAACAAAATTTCAGAGTTTCTACTTGTTACTCGACTGTGTTTTCTGCTTTCAAATTTGTCTTTCTATTTGGGGGTTTCCAGCGTTGGCAGCAGTGGTTACAGACCTATAATTTTTATTATTAAATGAAACTTCATAATTTTTTTTTTAATTTTCGTTTTATTTTTCTTAAGAGAACAATTAAAATTTTTTTTTATTAGTTGGAAGCTTAATACTAAAAGCTCATTCCCCAATGGTCTCATATTTAAATCTCGCCCATTCCAATGGCATTTTTCCCGGCGTTGGGCTACCGGTGGGGTAATAGTAAGTAGCAGGTGGTTCCAAAGCCACAGCTAGAAAAATCCCAAAAGTCAAAATGTTTAAAATATTCATTTTTATTTTCTTTTTGTTTTATTTTTTTTATTCAGTCTCCAGTCGGCTCCAAAATGTTATTTAATGAACTATTGAATTGAACTAAAATTATTTTCTAATGGGTTTTAGTATTTATAGAAAAATTTTGTTATGATTATTCGAGAACTGATCAAAACCAGCAGTTAAAAGTTTTCTTTAATAACATTTTTGTTTTTCTACTTTTTGTTTACATAAATGGAGTTGAATAAATATTTGTTATTTTATTCATTTATTTTTTTCTTAAAAATTTGTCAGGAAAAATAAATAAAAAAAGAAACAAAGACCAGATTTTCGAACTTTTCAAAACAGCTTTTTATTTTTTTTTATTTTAAAATAAAAAATATTCATATTTAAATATATTTATTTATAAAGAAAAATACATATTTTAACATATTTTTTTTTTTGTTTGTTTAAGCAACCCTCTCAAGATCACATACATAGAAGTGAAATTATTAGGCCTTGTTAATTACCATAACGCCAATTACGGCATAGACCTGTAAAGCTGGATCCACAAGCTATCGAGCTATATTTACCTTCGAATTGGATTTAGATACAAGAAGAGATATTGCTGGTACTTCACCAGTACAAATCTACAAGTTGGCTTCAATCGATTATATATGTATGGTTAACGTGTTACCTCTAAAACACTTTAAAGATGAACAGTTATGAAACACTTAACCACTAACCAATGCGAAAGAGACGCAAAACGCGCGAAGTTATACAAATAAGGACGGACCCTTGACCGATAATTTCAATATTTGAAAAATTCGAATTAAGGGCAAATATGCTTATTTTCTTTATAAAATATTTTTTTCTCATTAGATATTTATCTTTTCGGACATCCATTTTTATAAAGTCCGATAAGCGAAAAATCCAACAAATTTTTGGCGCTTAATAGTTTTTCAAACATTTTTGAAAAAAGTTTCGATAAATCTTCAGAAAAACCATTATTATAATTTTATAATTTTTGTCTAGTGGAATTGTGATCGAACGTTTACCTCAGTTTGTAAAAAAATGTTTGTAGATGCCATAATTATTTCGAAATTAAACAGCTTACACACTGATGCAACGCAACTCACACGGTTGACTCAAGCATTTAGTTGCATGAGATGGATGTTTTCACATTGTTATTTCTTGGTATTTTCGTAAAACAAAGAAAAGACGTTTCTAGGTGCACCCGTATTTTGTAGAAAATTTTTATCAAAGAAAATTTTGTAGCTGTAAGGGAACTCCATGACACTGTGAAATTTAAATCTTTTTGTAGGAGTAGTCCAGCAACCAGCCGTCTTAGAACTACTTGACCTGGCTTGTTGGTTGGTTAACGTGTAGCACGCTCAAAATTAGGCGTGCTGCAAGTAGAGTCGACAGTGACTCAGTTTTGACACCACACAACTCGTGAATAGTAGGAACACCGAATCAAGCGTGATCCAGGGCAATACTGAGGTGGCTAGAACCTGCCCGTTGCGTGGATTTATTTCGCCAATTTGCCGAGTTATCTCAGAGAGTTCTTGTTGAAGGTAATTCCAAAATAATCCATGTCGTGATGACTTAAACGCTGGGCAATCACATAGAAGATGAAATACTGTCTGCCTTAGTTCCAGTTTCTGTGCAGCTGCGGCAGCATTCCTTTAAAGGGAGACCGAGTCTCACAGCGTGCTTAGCGATCGTCCAGTAACCAGTTAGTACGTATACCAGTCTCGAAAAGTCCCCGCGACAGAAGTTGAGAAGTCGCTCAGAGCGACCTATGTTGTATGTGGGGCACGGTACTTTGGTATCACTGAGCCATCCAATTTTCTCCATTTAGCATTAGCCGTATCCAGATAGTGACTGAAGGTGTCGCTTCTGATAGTTCGACTTGCCCTAATTACACCTGCCATAAAAAATATGTCTTTACTACTTGCACTAATTTAACGTTGAATGCTTCATCGTTCACATTGCTTTAAAATAAAGACAATAATGACAATACAAACATAGAAAACCAATTCAACTGGTCGAGGTGCGATCGTCATATCCATGTCGGATTGCGCAAGTGTGACTGCTTCTACGAAATCCTTATGGGTCAGATAGATTCAACTAGTTGCTTGAGTCGGTCTTGTCACTTTCTCTTGGCTAAACATGGTTATGACAAATAATAATTAGTACTCAAGACTTAGCAGATAAGTTTTTATAATTTTCCATTTTAAAGTTCGTGAGAACAATGTTAACATTTATTTTTCGCTTTAGTGCTGATAAGTTAATTGTTGATTTGAATTTATCATATGATACCAATTTGACATCAAATTGATAAAACATTTTATGTCAAATTGTTATTTCCAATCATTAACAAATTGAATTTAAATGTGAAAATCAAACAATTGACAAAATATGTTGATGACTTACACGCCTGTTCAGTTGATTAGACCCACATAGTTTTTTTTACTTAGCGCGCCATATCTTTTGATATTTTATGGGTAGAACAAACATTTTGCTGCTGTCGGGTAGAGTATTTAATCGAGCTCAAAAGCATATGCAAGTATTTTAAAGGTAAAGTGCGATGGTATTTTTAGGAAAATTTTTTCGAAAAATTAAGAAAATAAAGTGTTATTTTTTTGTTCTCTTGATTATACCCATTTGAATAATTTGACCTTAAATCTTATTTATTAATTGTTTTACAACAATATTTTTAATAATTGCATTTATTTATAATATTGTGAACATATTAGTAGTGGGTGTGTCCTCTACGATTTACAATAACTTCAAATAGCCGATCTTTTAGTAACTTTAAATAGTCTTATGAAATTTTTTAACAACATTCCTTAATGGCTTCAATAGGTGACTGCTTATCATTGAATTGCCTTCCTCCTTCATATACCTTTCGGGTAAGCCATCCCCAAACATTTTCAATTATATTTAAATCAGGTGAATAAAGCGGCCAAGAGAGAAGACGAAAGTTTTGGCCTAAAATAAATTCTTTTACAGCTCTGGCGTCATGTATAGGACCATTATCCTGCTGAAAAATCCAAGGACTCGGCCCAAAAATTCCATAGGTTTCCCCAGTCATTCTACCGCTTGGAAATTGTAATTCGATTGTTCCATAGCACGTAATAGCACCCCATACCATAACACTGCCCTCTCTGCTGTGGTGGCGGTTCAGAAACAACTCTTTTTTTTTTTTTTCTTAAATCATGGAAATAGTAGTTATATCCATCTGGTCCATTGAGGTTGAACTTCTTTTCATCCGTAAAAACCAAAACTTTCCAATCATTAAGGTGACTACTTTCTTGTACAATCCACGTCATATGGTCCCTCGCAAAATGCTACCGATATTGTTTGCGTGCCTCATTAAACGGGGGCTTTTTCTCAAATTGTTTTAGCTGCAAGGGTTCATTGCCCATGATGGCTCTACGTACTGTTGAAAAACTTGCTTGTGAGCCAGCCTCCAACCTAATTTTTGATACCGAAAGGGATCGAGTTCGACGCAATTCTGCGAATTTTTCTAGTTTCTGCAGGAGTTATAGCTGTTTTAGCTCTTCATTGTAATTTTATCCATATATTTCTTTGTCCTTCGTGTATCTGAGCACGGTTTTGTGGCTTCGCCCGATTTCACGGCCGCTGGCACGGCAGGAATAGCTTAACGATAAATACTCATCGATTTTAGATCTTTCCGCTTCACTTAGAATTTTATTTTTACCCATCTTTACCAATTGTCAATTAAAAACTAATAAATTTCTTAAGCGTAAATTTTTTTTGTGGAAGTCATGGTCTATTATTTGCAAAAAGGCTTTAAAATTCAAAGTGGGAATTATCAAGTGAACGAAAAAATAACACTTTATTTTCTTAATTTTTCGAAAAAATTGTCCTAAAAATACCATCGCACTATACGTTTAAAATATTTTCATATGCTTTTGAGCTGAATTAAATACTCTACCCCCTAGTAGTAAAATTTTTGTTCTACCCATAAAATATCAAAAGATATGGCGCGCTAAGTAATAAAAATTATGTGGGTCTAATCAATTGAACAGGAGTGTATTTTTCATATTTGAAGAATCGGAAATAGAAAATGTTTTGAAAACTTTTAACTTATTTCACCCGGACATTAAATTTACTTTTGAGAAGGAGTGTAACTTAAAACTTCCATATTTAGATACTTTGTTGATAAGAAGAAAGGAGAAATTATTAATGGGTTGGCACCAGAAACCTGCTATTTCTCCAAACATCCCAAGAGAGTTATAATCAGAGCTGCCGTTTTCGGTTATTTCTAACCAAAATTGGTAATTTTTTTCCTCAATGTGGAGATGTTAATAGTTTTTTCAATTTGGTTACTTTATTTTTAAAAAAAAAAAAGTTTTTCTTGATAAACTTGCTATCGCATATTTCGATTCGAAGGAAATTATTTACGACTTCGAATAATGTGCACTTTGCACTACGATTTTCTCATTAACTATTTATTTCAAATGAACTGAAGTTTTTTATACTTTATCGAAAACACAAAATCCCTTTTAAAACAACTACCAGATATTTTTTAGTATTTTTGGAAAAAAAACTGTCATATGTGAAGTTTTAATCGATGTAGATTTTCAATTATTGTTTTTTTTAATGACCGTAGTTTTTCCTTGTTTTAATAGTAGTAAAGATAAGTGGTACTTAGAGTAGAAAGTGCATAATTTCACAATTCATAACATGAATGAAAAAGTACACAAAGGTAGTTTGAGTGTTTTTAAAAACTTGAATATAAGTAAAATATTCTAAATTTACATTATTTCCAGTAGTATATATTAATATTTTGAAATAGAAATAGGAATTTTAATGACTTTTTAAAATTAAATTGATACATGATCTATAATTTTATGGAATTTAATGTAAGAAAATGGCGTGAATTTAAGAAATTTTAAATTTTACGTTTTATAACCTGTCGGTATGTCCATATATTTATTTAATGTTTTTTAGATTTGGAAATATTTATATTAATTAATTTATAAAAAAAGCTTTGACTGTCAGTCATATACATTTAAAACGGAATTTACAAACAAGAGAAACCAGATATCCCATTTTTTAAATATACATATGTAAATTAGAAAATATTCACATTTCGCATATCGCCAACAGTTTCCAATTTCGCCAAAACAATCGCCATATCGCCAATCGTAAATTTCCATCTCCAAGAGGATTAGAAAATTGCTACAACTGAAAGCCCAGCTACTGACAATTAAAAAGCGGAAAGCAATCGAATTTTTCCTTTTTTGTTATTTATTACTGTGAAGTACAAATTTCGTTTATTGTAAAGGACATATTAAATAAAAAAAATTATTTTATTAACTTTCAAGAAACCGAATTTTGTATGGAAATTTGACGGGTTTAACACTTATATAATAAAAACATTTTTTATGAAAAAGGTCTCAAATAAATAAAAACTTTGAAATTTTTTTCATATGTAGAAGAATTACTTTTCTTGTTTTGTGTTCGTAATTTGTCATTAATATTTTCATATGAAGTGCAAATAATATTTGTCTTACAATAAACCTTAAAATAAATTTTAATGCTTTTATCAATTAACAAAAGGCATTTCTAATTTGGTTATATTTTTTCACATTTGGTTACATTTTCAAAAATTTTGGTTGTAAAAATTTAATTAGTCGTGGCAGCACTGGTTATAATTATTACTTCTAAAAAATCTTATGGAAAGAATACTGGGAATTAGGAACTTAGAATTTCATAACAAAAATTTGAAGAAAATTAAAGATATTTTGAGAGAAACTGGCTTTCCAATAGAACTGATATTGGATTTAATAAGACAATACAATAACCATAACAAACTTATATTCCTAAAATATCGGAACGTTTAGAAAAGTCGAAAATATTTGACACAAAGCCATATAAAATAGCACATAAATCGTATAATACGAGTACAATTGGTAAAGAATAAACTGAAAACTAGAGTTGCAGGTCAAAAATCAAATCAAAAATTTAAGGATATTTCGTGACAGAAAACAGCATTAACAACCCACTGTGCTAGTTTAAATCATTCTCCAGATTTTGAAAAAGTATCTATTTTAAACACAGAAAAAAAATTATAAGCGCCGTTGTATGCTCGAAATGTTTTAAATCATCAATAGGTACCAGACTTGTTAAGGATTAATTTTAAATCGGACACAGAAAATGTAGCACAAATTTACAGACATTTACAGCCGTATTCATAACAAAAAGTTAGCCACAGTTTGTACACTACGTACAACGAGCTGCCAACTAGAATGCCGATTAAGCTTAGCAGCTTGTTAGCATAGAGTTTATTAATAACAAATTTTATCCGTCTGCTAACTTTCAATAAATCAACTCTGAATATTAATGATGCCACATTATAATACTCAAAAATGCAACACGTTTTACATTTATCATCGCTGGTTTTGTCATTTCATTTCATTTTTTTTTTATTTTCCCTCTTCATATAAAAATTTGAAATGTATTTAAATTAAAATATATTTAAAAAAGGACTCTTAACTAAAAAAAAAACGGTGTATTAAATAAAAACAAACAAAATTATTCAACAAAAAACGGCTGTTTATCACAAATTGGCAAACGTTTGGCAGCTTGGTAACAAGAGCTTAGCAAATCTTTAGCCAGAGTTTGGTAAGTGTATTATGAATAAACTTTGTGCTAACTTCATGCCAAATTTTCGTTATGAATACGGCTGCTAGAAAATATTTTTTTATACAAACAAAGAAGAATCTTAATTTTAAATAGGTCTTTGCTGTCAACAGCTTTTTGTTTCACGTTCCTTTTATATGGGCATTTCCATTGTGACGTGATATTTGTACGACAAAATGTAAACAAATTAAATGAAGAAGTCAAATTTGTAAAAAGTTATTTTATATTAACAAAGTAATAAAGCAGCGCAATATTCAGAAAAAAATCTACAACAATCAACCCTAAGGATTTCAAGATATAAGCAAAAATATGAGCCGGCGTGACGTTACAAAAAACAGAAGTGGATTTTGACTTGCATTACAAAACTGCATAAGTCTGCCAATTGAGCAAGACTTTTTGTATAAAACCTTTTTTAATAAGCATTGGACTTATAGAGATTTATTTTCCAAGTAATCAAATTTAAAAATATTTGCTCGTTTTAGGTACAGCGAAAAGTCTACTTTTTGTAATGTAACGCCAGAAAGCAAATATGGTTGTATTTTAGGACCATGTTGTTCAATAGTTATCCCTTTTGTAACTTAATGTAGATCTAGTTGCGCTTTACAAAACATATAAAAAAGTAAATTATACTTATAAAATTTTTGATAAACGATTTAAATTACTTCTGGCGTTACGTTACAAAAAGGAAACTTTTCGCTGTAACTTCCCATATGTATGCGTGTGTTTAGTTATTTGTTTCTTCTCATATTTTCTCATATCAACAGAATTAACCGAAACAATTAAAAGAGTTGAAAATTAAAACAGGACTCTAATGACATAATGGAAGAAAGGGTCTGAAAAATTAGATATTCTGTATTATGGATAGCGTACGATTTCTCCAACATCAATGATAGTGGAATATTTTTTTCCAAGTCAATATTTATCAAAACTAAAGAAAAGAATCGCTTAAGTCCTAGACACTTTTCTTAAAGATTATTTTTAAGGTCTCCTTAAACTATTGAAATAACTAGTAAAATTATCATTAATCGAGCGATTAGCCTATTAAAGTAAAATCCTGATTAAATGAATACCCTAATACGTATACGCTTCCTTCTACTCTTGTATGCGTCGCATGCGTGCTAAAAAAAAAGGCCAGTTGCTTTTCATACCCATATATATTTTATTTTTAATGTTATCGAAAATTAAAGCAAAATGCATGATACTTCACAAAACTGGTACATTTTGTTTTAAAAGTTGGTAAAATTGGAAGGGCCAAGTTTAATTCCAGGAAAACAATCCAATTTTTTTAATATTAAATCTATAAGACAAAAAGAGAGGGAATATTTGATATTTAAAAATACAATGGTACACTAATGACTTGATAAGTACAATCGGGACTAAAAACAATTATCTATCAGGGACGTGAATCATATTTAATATTCAACCTACTTCTTAATATGTTGATAAATTTGTAAAAGGCATTAGTTAGTTAGTTAGTTAGTTAAATGTTCTTTATTTAATTCATTTCTTTGTGATAACAATTTTTTAAATAATAAATAAAATAATAATAAAATAAAAAAAAAATAAGAACGAACGACTATGACTTAATGTCGTCAGTCGGAAAGAGATAAATATGATAATGTTTTTGTGTATTATATAATAAGGTTAATAGTTAAACTCATTTAAGAGCTCCTTCCTGTAACCTATCGCATGTATAATGAATCCATATATTTCTTTAAAATTTTCTGTAGGGTTGTTTACAATAGTTATTAACTCATTTTCAGTCAAGGTAAACTTTTTAAAATGTTTATATCTGATATGACGCAAAATAGGACATATGGCTATGAAATGTAAGATATTTTCAATCTGATTAAGATTGCATAACGAGCAATTACGGGATCTTTGCTGCTGAAACCTTGTTCCATTTAATTCAAGCAGGTCACTTCTAACTTTGAATATGTAGCTAATAGCTGTCGTGTTATTTGAACTTTCAAAATATGATTGAGGCCTCGTGTAATTGAGTTTAGAGTAAAACCGGCTTATAGTAGCTGCTTTTTCTAAATGATTTTGTAGTTCTTTAAGTTTCAATCCTGATAAAATATCAAATCTTAATTGTTCCCAGCTTTCTTTTGTAGAGCATTCGGAAACTCTGGAGGTATTTACTTCATTAGCTAGTGCATCTATTTGCTCATACCAATACACTTTTTTTTGCATAATAATTCTTGTAAGCTGGTTTGGTAAACAGTCGTTGTTGTATTCATGTAATGTTCTAATAATATATCTTAGATGTAAATCCAATGTAAATATAAAATTGTTCTCAACACCAGTTTCCAGCATCAATATATATGTGGGTGTAAAAGGTGGCAGTTTTAAAATTTTTTTTAAAAAGAAACGTAGAAGTTTATCTACTTCTTCAAAAGAAGAAAATCCCCATATTTGGGCGGCATAAGACTGAATTCCACGGCATACAGATTTAAACAAATTCCATTTTGCTTTTAAGCATATCTCTTTTTTCGCCAAAAAATCATTCCATGTTGCATTAATGCTGTTTTTTGCAGATAAATTTCTTTTTTCAACGTGTTTTTTAAAAGACATTTTAGGTGATAAAGTAACTCCCAAATACGTATATTCATTTGTGATTCTTACAGGCTCACCATTAAAATACCATCTTTCCCGTCTTGCGATTCTTCCTCCTTTTCTGAATATCATAATTTCTGATTTGCTCAAATTGACCTGCAGGTTCCACATCTCACAATATCTTTCAAGTTGATTTATCATTTGTTGCATTGTTACGATATCATCAGCTAAAATTACGATGTCGTCAGCATACATAAGTAATCTTACGTGTGTAGAACCTATATTTATTCCTCCTCCTATATATTCGTGCAAATCGTTTAGATATATTGAAAAAAGTGTTGGTGAAAGTAAACAGCCTTGTTTAACTCCAGAACCAGTTTCAAACTCATCTGAGACCTCCTCTCCATCCCATACCTTAAATTTAGTGTTACTATATATGGTTTCGATCATTTGGACCATTTTAGTTGATACGCCAATATTATTAAGTTTATAAACCAGAGATTTCCTTGAGATTTTATCAAACGCTGCACTGAAATCCACGAAAAAAGCGTACAATTTTTTGTTTTCTTTGAACTTAAGGTGAGCTATTGCGGATAAACTATATAAATTATCAACCGTTGAGTATCCTTCTCTAAATCCAGCTTGGTATTCGGAGAGTTTATTGTATTTAGTTAGCCACGAATTAAGACGATTATTTAGAATACCCATAAAAATTTTTTCAATTGTATTTATAAAAGATATACCACGATAATTACTCACAGTATTCCTTTCTCCCTTCTTATAAATTGGAAAAAGTATACTTGTCGTAAATTTTTCATCTAAATTTGCTGTTTCATATATGATGTTGTATGTGTTTGCCAGCTCTTCCACAAAAATCTCCGTTGAGTTCTTAAAGAATTCATAGCTGACGCGGTCCTCTCCAGGGGCTTTGTTTTTCTTGGCTTTGGCTAGTACGTGTTTTATTTCAAAAGTAGAAATAGGTTGATCTAGCTCTTCATCCGTATATTTCATTGCTGCATACATTATATTATGTGAAATATCAGGCGTATTCAAAAGAGTAGAAAAATATTGTTTGAACACATTTGCCGGTATATCAGGCTTCGACTGCATTTTTTTGTTTTTTATTTCTTTAATAAGATTCCACCAATCTTTACCAGTTTTTACTAAATTGATCTGATTTTCTATCTTTCTGTAATATTCGTATTTACTTCTTTCAGAAATTTCTTTATATTTTTTATTTTCGATAACATATTTTTCTCTGTTGCTTATTGTTGGGTTTAGACGAAATGTGGTAAGAGCTCTAAAAGACTTTTCCCTCATGTTATAGCACTTGAAATTAAACCATTTGTTTTCTGTTGTAATATGTACTTCCTTTTTGTGTTTATAAGGGTTTGATATGTTGATAACGTTTATGAAATCTTGCAAATTTAACACATCCTTTTGTTGTTTATAAATATTTAACTGTTGATTAAGTTTTTCTTTATAAATCTCTATTTTGCTTCCATCCCACTTTAGCTTTGGTAGTAACTTCATTGGCTCTTCTAAATTTCTTCCTTTAATATTTATAATTAAAACAATTGGCATATGGTCAGACCATCCCCTCCTTTCTACCGAAAAACTTTCAATACACTCTAAATTTTCATGTGCTGAGGCGCATATATCGTTGACTGATTGCCCTACTCCGCTTATATAAGTTAGATTGCCATTTTCATCGCCTTTTGTACACCCATTTAATACATGTAACTCAAAGTCTTCGCATAACTCAATGAAAGATTTTCCCTTTTTATTTTCGGTTACGTCTATAGATTTCCTTGTGTCCAGACCGGCTTTAAATGTCGATTTAAAAAAATCATCTAATGGTTGCTGTATATTTCCTATTCTGATGTTTAGGTCGCCAATCAAAATCGGATTTTCTGCGTTTTCGTTTAGTAAAAAATGTTTTACTTTTTCAAAATCTGCCATCCAGTTAGCTTCTCTTAGATAAAGAGGAACTATATTTAAAGTTTTGTTGTTGTTTTTTATTATAATCGATAAAAGGCATTATTGTAGTGCAGCAAGTTCATAAGCAGAGCTTTTAGATCTATATCCTTAGACCTAATAAATATAGCTTAAACAAGTTTATATATTTCAGCAAAGAAAAATAGTTAATATTAAGCTACAAATGCTACAAATATTCAAAAACAATGTATAGAAATGTGTTTTAGAACAATTACACTAAAACATTTGTTGCCCTCCCTTTTAGAATACTGCACGCAGAGAAAAAACATTTTTCAACCTCTTTTAACAAAGATTTGTAAGCATATTGTGGTTTATTTAACTAAATTATTGTCACATACACCCATATTATGGTCAAACGGTTCCTCCATCAAGAAGCCACAACCATATTATGGTTTCTCTAGACATGCTATGGTTACACATTATATAAGGGCAATTCCATGTCAAATCGACCAATAGTGTGACCCGACCCCTTACGATTTAAATGAAATTTGGTGAGAAGGTTCCTTCCATTCTATAAGGAACATACATATGTATATCAACGAAAAAAAAAATTTTTTCTTCAAAAGTTAAGTCATATTCACAATCTCAAAATTTCGCCGAATTAGCCGAATGTGTTGAGTTTATTTTTTCAGTATCTCAAAAACAACGGCACATACGAAGATGATATGTATGTTATTTTAGAGAGAACACTTCGGGCCACAAACAGTATATTACAAAAATGCCTACGTACTACCCACGAGAGTAAAAACTGCACCAAATTCGGTCCACAAATGGCTGAGATATGAGCAAAAAACCACAAAAAAGTTAAAGGCAGTAACTTTTTTCATAAAATCCCATATTGTTGTTGTTTTTTATACCCCCACCAAAAATAACAAGGTATAACCTTGTACAAGGTTTTTTTTTTGATAATTTTTTTACGTTTTTTACACATAACCAATACGTACATGTACAGTATACTTGATTTAACGATAAAAGTTTCCAAATAAGGTACAACATCTGACAAAATGTGGGAGGGAGTGGAGAATAAAAAAAAAATTGTAATACAACGACGAGGGATCTGTAAGTAAAATTAGAGGCAGTCATGGTTTTTTCTCATATCTCAACCATTTATGATCCGATCAGGCTTACTTTCAATAGCAGACAATTCCTGACTATATGTGACATAAATGTATAAGCACCTGGTCCCCACCATACCTGGGGTCTTCATAAATCACATTTCAACGGACACACGAACAGCTGGATAGACGGGCATCGTTATTTGAACTTTCCTTCTCTGAGGGATCCAGAATATCTATACTAAGGATCAATATTGTAGAAATAACAAAGTGATGAATAACAAAGTTGTATTATACTCTTTTGCCATCGGTGAATGGTATACAAAATTAACAAAAAATTTAATGCGTAATTTATAAAAAACAAAGAAATGTTATTGTTTAAATAAGATATTTTTTCTTTAAATTGCGCATATTTTAGAAATATCTTTTGGGTGTTATTGTTACCAAAAATGTCATTGTTTAAATAATATATTTTTTTAAAATATTTTTAACAACAAAATAAGACAAAAGAAATAAAGTAAATAAGAAAATAAACCAATAATTTAAAAAATAAAAAAAACCAAAAGTATTATTTTCAAATATATTTTTTCTTTAAATTGCGTATTTTTTTAAAAATATGTCGTTGTATTTGTTAACAAAAAAAAAACAGCTGTTTTGTTCTTTTTAAAAGTATGTAACATCAACAGAGCATACGGAATGCGTTGATACGTATTTTTCATCTATCAAATAAGAAGAAACAGTGTTATTGTATGTGACAAGCCTCTGCACCCCTTCTTTTGGATGTACAAGGCCTGCTCGCTCCATTCCATACTCATATCTTTTTTACACACGTTGTCATTGCAGGAAAGGCCTTCCGCTTTCCTTTCTTTCGCCAGAGCTTTTGAAAGGCATTCAAATAAATGGCTCTTAGTAGACTTTCCAGAGAATGACTGTCACAAGGCCTTAGAATAAAGGTTATCTTGAATTGGTTTTAAGAAAGGTATGTTTAAAGGCCTTTCAATTAATGGCTCTTAAAATGTACTTGATTAAAGGTCATATTGAAGGGTTTTTAATAAATATAAAATATAATAAATGAATAAATTTCAAAAAAGTATAAAAGTTTAGTGTTTTATAAGTTTAGTTTAGTATACATATGTATATATTTATTAACAGAATTACACATACTATAATTATAAGTACTATATAAACAAAAAATATATAATTATATAAAAAATAATAAATATATACATAATTAATACATACTACATAACATTTTCATTATTTAGCACAAGTACATGTCTTCTTTAATGAACAAAAAAACTCAACTCAAATGATTTACATTATTTTTTTCATTTGGTATTTTAAAATGTATTTATGTAACTTTGTTTTTATAACGGGATCTGAATTCTTTCGCTTTTGCTTTGGCGAAAAAAACAAAACAAAAAATGTTACTTCTTCTCTTCTCGCTTCTCATAGAAGCGAGTGTGGAAGGTGTGCATCTTATCTTTTATACCAATGATCCAAAGCCTTCTATGTGGCATTCTTTACCAGTTAGATAATAATAGGAATTGAATCAAAAAAAATTTTAAGGGATTTAAGCACAACAAACAAAATCTTTTAATAAATAATAGTATTCCCAAAAACAACTTTGGTAATAAATTTTATAGAATTTTCATTCTTTTTCTCTAAAATAACACAAAACGATGGTCAATATTTTTGCACCATTTTCAAACAATATTAAAATGTTTTTAGCATTGATATTTAATTTTGTGACATTTTACAAATTTATTTAATGTACCTAGACTTTCTTTAAACTTGTTTTTTTATTGGGTAGATACTGAATAACAAATAATTCGATAGGCATATGTTAAACAACCGACACAACTGATGCAACATTATTTTACAAATGGCGATAACAAAATATTATTAGAGTAAGGATATTTTGTTTGCAACTTAAACATATTATGAGTACACTTATAGAAAGTTATCATGTTATGGCTATTAAATACATATCATTAAATGGTTGTGGGGAATATAATATGTTTTCAAAGTTATCATTATTTAGTTGTTATATAAATAATTATTTTTCAGTAAACCATAGTTAAATTATAATTGCGATAAACATTAACATGTTTACGGTAAATATAATATTGTTGATATTAAATAAAAATAACAATATTTTGTGTACGACAACAATGTATTGTTACAATAAACCATGCCCAACCATATTTTTTCTCTGCGTGTAGTAATGCATATAATCATGCATAACCACTATCAAATTAAAACTTAGAAAAAAAATGCGAGAAAATCTCAAATAATAAATTTATTACATTTATATAATTTCTTAAACATTCTAAGGCACAACTACTTATGTATTTTTTCATTATCCTTGTGAACTATTTTATTTTTATCCAAATTAATGGGTTATTTCCAAAACTAACTTAATTTTTTGTGTTTTGATTTATTCGTATTAAACCGGTTAACCGGTTATTTTTGAAATGCTAAACCGAAAACCGGGGCTTTTTAAATGACAACTGTTCGGAATATTTGAAAACCAGTTATTGAAAAAAATCGAATAATCGATCTCCCTGATGTTCACAAAATAGCAAAGATTTAAGTACAAATTTTTATGCACAACAAAATTTCAGAGTTTCTACTTGTTACTCGACTGTGTTTTCTGATTTCAAATTTGTCTTTCTATTTGGGGGTTTCCAGCGTTGGCAGCAGTGGTTACAGACCTATAATTTTTATTATTAAATGAAACTTCATAATTTTTTTTTTAATTTTCGTTTTATTTTTCTTAAGAGAACAATTCAAATTTTTTTTTATTAGTTGGAAGCTTAATACTAAAAGCTCATTCCCCAATGGTCTCATATTTAAATCTCGCCCATTCCAATGGCATTTTTCCCGGCGTTGGGCTACCGGTGGGGTAATAGTAAGTAGCAGGTGGTTCCAAAGCCACAGCTAGAAAAATCCCAAAAGTCAAAATGTTTAAAATATTCATTTTTATTTTCTTTTTGTTTTATTTTTTTTATTCAGTCTCCAGTCGGCTCCAAAATGTTATTTAATGAACTATTGAATTGAACTAAAATTATTTTCTAATGGGTTTTAGTATTTATAGAAAAATTTTGTTATGATTATTCGAGAACTGATCAAAACCAGCAGTTAAAAGTTTTCTTTAATAACATTTTTGTTTTTCTACTTTTTGTTTACATAAATGGAGTTAAATAAATATTTGTTATATTTGTTATTTTATTCATTTATTTTTTTCTTAAAAATTTGTCAGGAAAAATAAAAAAATAAATAAAAAAAGAAACAAAGACCAGATTTTCGAACTTTTCAAAACAGCTTTTTATTTTTTTTATTTTAAAATAAAAAATATTCATATTTAAATATATTTATTTATAAAGAAAAATACATATTTTAACATATTTTTTTTTTTTTTGTTTGTTTAAGCAACCCTCTCAAGATCACATACATAGAAGTGAAATTATTAGGCCTTGTTAATTACCATAACGCCAATTACGGCATAGACCTGTAAAGCTGGATCCACAAGCTATCGAGCTATATTTACCTTCGAATTGGATTTAGATACAAGAAGAGATATTGCTGGTACTTCACCAGTACAAATCTACAAGTTGGCTTCAATCGATTATATATGTATGGTTAACGTGTTACCTCTAAAACACTTTAAAGATGAACAGTTATGCCACACTCAACCACTAACCAATGCGAAAGAGACGCAAAACGCGCGAAGTTATACAAATAAGGACGGACCCTTGACCGATAATTTCAATATTTGAAAAATTCGAATTAAGGGCAAATATCCTTATTTTCTTTATAAAATATTTTTTTCTCATTAGATATTTATCTTTTCGGACATCCATTTTTATAAAGTCCGATAAGCGAAAAATCCAACAAATTTTTGGCGCTTAATAGTTTTTCAAACATTTTTGAAAAAAGTTTCGATAAATCTTCAGAAAAACCATTATTAGCCTTATGTAGTACAATATCTGGATAACAATTTCTAAAAAGTAGATTATTTGCATACATCCACAAAATTTACTCATCCTCCAGAACAATATGAACATTTTGTGCGTAAATTTAATTTTTATTTTATTTATTTCTTCTAAAAATCAGATTCAGGATAATTTTTGTCTAGTGGAATTGTGATCGAACGTTTACCCCACTTTGTAAAAAAATGTATGTAGATGCCATGGTTATTTCGAAATTAAACAGCTTACACACTGATGCAACGCAACTCACACGATCGACTCAAGCATTTAGTTGCATGAGATGGATGTTTTCACATTGTTATTTCTTGGTATTTTCGTAAAACAAAGAAAAGACGTTTCTAGGTGCACCCGTATTTTGTAGAAAATTTTTATCAAAGAAAATTTTGTAGCTGTAAGGGAACTCCATGACACTGTGAAATTTAAATCTTTTTGTAGGAGTAGTCCAGCAACCAGCCGTCTTAGAACTACTTGACCTGGCTTGTTGGTTGGTTAACGTGTAGCACGCTCAAAATTAGGCGTGCTGCAAGTAGAGTCGACAGTGACTCAGTTTTGACACCACACAACTCGTGAATAGTAGGAACACCGAATCAAGCGTGATCCAGGGCAATACTGAGGTGGCTAGAACCTGCCCGTTGCGTGGATTTATTTCGCCAATTTGCCGAGTTATCTCAGAGAGTTCTTGTTGAAGGTAATTCCAAAATAATCCATGTCGTGATGACTTAAACGCTGGGCAATCACATAGAAGATGAAATATTGTCTGCCTTAGTTCCAGTTTCTGTGCAGCTGCGGCAGCATTCCTTTAAAGGGAGACCGAGTCTCACAGCGTGCTTAGCGATCGTCCAGTAACCAGTTAGTACGCATACCAGTCTCGAAAAGTCCCCGCGACAGAAGTTGAGAAGTCGCTCAGAGCGACCTATGTTGTATGTGGGGCACGGTACTTTGGTATCACTGAGCCATCCAATTTTCTCCATTTAGCATTAGCCGTATCCAGATAGTGACTGAAGGTGTCGCTTCTGATAGTTCGACTTGCCCTAATTACACCTGCCATAAAAAATATGTCTTTACTACGTGCACTAATTTAACGTTGAATGCTTCATCGTTCACATTGCTTTAAAATAAAGACAATAATGACAATACAAACATAGAAAACCAATGCAACTGGTCGAGGTGCGATCGGCATATCCATGTCGGATTGCGCAAGTGTGACTGCTTCTACGAAATCCTTATGGGTCAGATTGATTCAACTAGTTGCTTGAGTCGGTCTTGTCACTTTCTCTTGGCTAAACATGGTTATGACAAATAATAATTAGTACTCAAGACTTAGCAGATAAGTTTTTAAAATTTTCCATTTTAAAGTTCGTGAGAACAATGTTAACATTTATTTTTCGCTTTAGTGCTGATAAGTTAATTGTTGATTTGAATTTATCATTTGATACCAATTTGACATCAAATTGATAAAACATTTTATGTCAAATTGTTATTTCCAATCATTAACAAATTGAATTTAAATGTGAAAATCAAACAATTGACAAAATATGTGGATGACTTACACGCCTGTTCAGTTGATTAGACCCACATAGTTTTTTTTACTTAGCGCGCCATATCTTTTGATATTTTATGGGTAGAACAAACATTTTGCTGCTGTCGGGTAGAGTATTTAATCGAGCTCAAAAGCATATGCAAGTTTAGGAAAATTTTTTCGAAAAATTAAGAAAATAAAGTGTTATTTTTTTGTTCTCTTGATTATACCCATTTGAATAATTTGACCTTAAATCTTATTTATTAATTGTTTTACAACAATATTTTTAATAATTGCATTTATTTATAATATTGTGAACATATTAGTAGTGGGTGTGTCCTCTACGATTTACAATAACTTCAAATAGCCGATCTTTTAGTAACTTTAAATAGTCTTATGAAATTTTTTAACAACATTCTTTAATGGCTTCAATAGGTGACTGCTTATTATTGAATTGCCTTCCTCCTTCATATACCTTTCGGGTAAGCCATCCCCAAACATTTTCAATTATATTTAAATCAGGTGAATAAAGCGGCCAAGAGAGAAGACGAAAGTTTTGGCCTAAAATAAATTCTTTTACAGCTCTGGCGTCATGTATAGGACCATTATCCTGCTGAAAAATCCAAGGACTCGGCCCAAAAATTCCATAGGTTTCCCCAGTCATTCTACCGCTTGGAAATTGTAATTCGATTGTTCCATAGCACGTAATAGCACCCCATACCATAACACTGCCCTCTCTGCTGTGGTGGCGGTTCAGAAACAACTCTTTTTTTTTTTTTTTCTTAAATCATGGAAATAGTAGTTATATCCATCTGGTCCATTGAGGTTGAACTTCTTTTCATCCGTAAAAACCAAAACTTTCCAATCATTAAGGTGACTACTTTCTTGTACAATCCACGTCACATGGTCCCTCGCAAAATGCTACCGATATTGTTTGCGTGCCTCATTAAACGGGGGCTTTTTCTCAAATTGTTTTAGCTGCAAGGGTTCATTGCCCATGATGGCTCTACGTACTGTTGAAAAACTTGCTTGTGAGCCAGCCTCCAACCTAATTTTTGATACCGAAAGGGATCGAGTTCGACGCAATTCTGCGAATTTTTCTAGTTTCTGCAGGAGTTATAGCTGTTTTAGCTCTTCATTGTAATTTTATCCATATATTTCTTTGTCCTTCGTGTATCTGAGCACGGTTTTGTGGCTTCGCCCGATTTCACGGCCGCTGGCACGGCAGGAATAGCTTAACGATAAATACTCATCGATTTTAGATCTTTCCGCTTCACTTAGAATTTTATTTTTACCCATCTTTACCAATTGTCAATTAAAAACTAATAAATTTCTTAAGCGTAAATTTTTTTTGTGGAAGTCATGGTCTATTATTTGCAAAAAGGCTTTAAAATTCAAAGTGGGAATTATCAAGTGAACGAAAAAATAACACTTTATTTTCTTAATTTTTCGAAAAAATTGTCCTAAAAATACCATCGCACTATACGTTTAAAATATTTTCATATGCTTTTGAGCTGAATTAAATACTCTACCCCCTAGTAGTAAAATTTTTGTTCTACCCATAAAATATCAAAAGATATGGCGCGCTAAGTAATAAAAATTATGTGGGTCTAATCAATTGAACAGGAGTGTATTTTTCATATTTGAAGAATCGGAAATAGAAAATGTTTTGAAAACTTTTAACTTATTTCACCCGGACATTAAATTTACTTTTGAGAAGGAGTGTAACTTAAAACTTCCATATTTAGATACTTTGTTGATAAGAAGAAAGGAAAAATTATTAATGGGTTGGCACCAGAAACCTGCTATTTCTCCAAACATCCCAAGAGAGTTATAATCAGAGCTGCCGTTTTCGGTTATTCTAACCAATATTGGTAATTTTTTTCCTCAATGTGGAGATGTTAATAGTTTTTTCAATTTGGTTACTTTATTTTTAAAAAAAAAAAGTTTTTCTTGATAAACTTGCTATCGCATATTTCGATTCGAAGGAAATTATTTACGACTTCGAATAATGTGCACTTTGCACTACGATTTTCTCATTAACTATTTATTTCAAATGAACTGAAGTTTTTTATACTTTATCGAAAACACAAAATCCCTTTTAAAACAACTACCAGATATTTTTTAGTATTTTTGGAAAAAAAACTGTCATATGTGAAGTTTTAATCGATGTAGATTTTCAATTATTGTTTTTTTTAATGACCGTAGTTTTCCTTGTTTTAATAGTAGTAAAGATAAGTGGTACTTAGAGTAGAAAGTGCATAATTTCACAATTCATAACATGAATGAAAAAGTACACAAAAGTAGTTTGAGTGTTTTTAAAAACTTGAATATAAGTAAAATATTCTAAATTTACATTATTTCCAGTAGTATATATTAATATTTTGAAATAGAAATAGGAATTTTAATGACTTTTTAAAATTAAATTGATACATGATCTATAATTTTATGGAATTTAATGTAAGAAAATGGCGTGAATTTAAGAAATTTTAAATTTTACGTTTTATAACCTGTCGGTATGTCCATATATTTATTTAATGTTTTTTAGATTTGGAAATATTTATATTAATTAATTTATAAAAAAAGCTTTGACTGTCAGTCATATACTTTTTGCCCATTGAACGTACGTTCTGAAATACACAAAATATTTGAAATAAAACAATTTTGAAACAGTAATAATAGCAATTATAAATTTAAAACGGAAACCAGACAAGAGAAACCAGATATCCCATTTTTTAAATATACATATGTAAATTAGAAAATATTCACATTTCGCATATCGCCAACAGTTTCCAATTTCGCCAAAACAATCGCCATATCGCCAATCGTAAATTTCCATCTCCAAGAGGATTAGAAAATTGCTACAACTGAAAGCCCTGCTACTGACAATTAAAAAGCGGAAAGCAATCGAATTTTTCCTTTTTTGTTATTTATTACTGTGAAGTACAAATTTCGTTTATTGTAAAGGACATATTAAATAAAAAAAATTATTTTATTAACTTTCAAGAAACCGAATTTTGTATGGAAATTTGACGGGTTTAACACTTATATAATAAAAACATTTTTTATGAAAAAGGTCTCAAATAAATAAAAACTTTGAAATTTTTTTCATATGTAGAAGAATTACTTTTCTTGTTTTGTGTTCGTAATTTGTCATTAATATTTTCATATGAACTGCAAATAACATTTGTCTTACAATAAACCTTAAAATAAATTTTAATGCTTTTATCAATTAACAAAAGGCATTTCTAATTTGGTTATATTTTTTCACATTTGGTTACATTTTCAAAAATTTTGGTTGTAAAAATTTAATTAGTCGTGGCAGCACTGGTTATAATTATTACTTCTAAAAAATCTTATGGAAAGAATACTGGGAATTAGGAACTTAGAATTTCATAACAAAAATTTGAAGAAAATTAAAGATATTTTGAGAGAAACTGGCTTTCCAATAGAACTGATATTGGATTTAATAAGACAATACAATAACCATAACAAACTTATATTCCTAAAATATCGGAACGTTTAGAAAAGTCGAAAATATTTGACACAAAGCCATATAAAATAGCACATAAATCGTATAATACGAGTACAATTGGTAAAGAATAAACTGAAAACTAGAGTTGCAGGTCAAAAATCAAATCAAAAATTTAAGGATATTTCGTGACAGAAAACAGCATTAACAACCCACTGTGCTAGTTTAAATCATTCTCCAGATTTTGAAAAAGTATCTATTTTAAACACAGAAAAAAAATTATAAGCGCCGTTGTATGCTCGAAATGTTTTAAATCATCAATAGGTACCAGACTTGTTAAGAATTAATTTTAAATCGGACACAGAAAATGTAGCACAAATTTACAGACATTTACAGCCGTATTCATAACAAAAAGTTAGCCACAGTTTGTACACTACGTACAACGAGCTGCCAACTAGAATGCCGATTAAGCTTAGCAGCTTGTTAGCATAGAGTTTATTAATAACAAATTTTATCCGTCTGCTAACTTTCAATAAATCAACTCTGAATATTAATGATGCCACATTATAATACTCAAAAATGCAACACGTTTTACATTTATCATCGCTGGTTTTGTCATTTCATTTCATTTTTTTTTTTATTTTCCCTCTTCATATAAAAATTTGAAATGTATTTAAATTAAAATATATTTAAAAAAGGACTCTTAACTAAAAAAAACGGTGTATTAAATAAAACCAAACAAAATTATTCAACAAAAAACGGCTGTTTATCACAAATTGGCAAACGTTTGGCAGCTTGGTAACAAGAGCTTAGCAAATCTTTAGCCAGAGTTTGGTAAGTGTATTATGAATAAACTTTGTGCTAACTTCATGCCAAATTTTCGTTATGAATACGGCTGCTAGAAAATATTTTTTTATACAAACAAAGAAGAATCTTAATTTTAAATAGGTCTTTGCTGTCAACAGCTTTTTGTTTCACGTTCCTTTTATATGGGCATTTCCATTGTGACGTGATATTTGTACGACAAAATGTAAACAAATTAAATGAAGAAGTCAAATTTGTAAAAAGTTATTTTATATTAACAAAGTAATAAAGCAGCGCAATATTCAGAAAAAAATCTACAACAATCAACCCTAAGGATTTCAAGATATAAGCAAAAATATGAGCCGGCGTGACGTTACAAAAAACAGAAGTGGATTTTGACTTGCATTACAAAACTGCATAAGTCTGCCAATTGAGCAAGACTTTTTGTATAAAACCTTTTTTAATAAGCATTGGACTTATAGAGATTTATTTTCCAAGTAATCAAATTTAAAAATATTTGCTCGTTTTAGGTACAGCGAAAAGTCTACTTTTTGTAATGTAACGCCAGAAAGCAAATATGGTTGTATTTTAGGACCATGTTGTTCAATAGTTATCCCTTTTGTAACTTAATGTAGATCTAGTTGCGCTTTACAAAACATATAAAAAAGTAAATTATACTTATAAAATTTTTGATAAACGATTTAAATTACTTCTGGCGTTACGTTACAAAAAGGAAACTTTTCGCTGTAACTTCCCATATGTATGCGTGTGTTTAGTTATTTGTTTCTTCTCATATTTTCTCATATCAATCTTTCAACAGAATTTACCGAAACAATTAGAAGAGTTGAAAATTAAAACAGGACTCTAATGACATAATGGAAGAAAGGGTCTGAAAAATTAGATATTCTGTATTATGGATAGCGTACGATTTCTCCAACATCAATGATAGTGGAATATTTTTTTCCAAGTCAATATTTATCAAAACTAAAGAAAAGAATCGCTTAAGTCCTAGACACTTTTCTTAAAGATTATTTTTAAGGTCTCCTTAAACTATTGAAATAACTAGTAAAATTATCATTAATCGAGCGATTAGCCTATTAAAGTAAAATCCTGATTAAATGAATACCCTAATACGTATACGCTTCCTTCTACTCTTGTATGCGTCGCATGCGTGCTAAAAAAAAAGGCCAGTTGCTTTTCATACCCATATATATTTTATTTTTAATGTTATCGAAAATTAAAGCAAAATGCATGATACTTCACAAAACTGGTACATTTTGTTTTAAAAGTTGGTAAAATTGGAAGGGCCAAGCTTAATTCCAGGAAAACAATCCTATTTTTTTAATATTAAATCTATAAGACAAAAAGAGAGGGAATATTTGATATTTAAAAATACAATGGTACACTAATGACTTGATAAGTACAATCGGGACTAAAAACAATTATCTATCAGGGACGTGAATCATATTTAATATTCAACCTACTTCTTAATATGTTGATAAATTTGTAAAAGGCATTAGTTAGTTAGTTAGTTAGTTAAATGTTCTTTATTTAATTCATTTCTTTGTGATAACAATTTTTTAAATAATAAATAAAATAATAATAAAATAAAAAAAAAATAAGAACGAACGACTATGACTTAATGTCGTCAGTCGGAAAGAGATAAATATGATAATGTTTTTGTGTATTATATAATAAGGTTAATAGTTAAACTCATTTAAGAGCTCCTTCCTGTAACCTATCGCATGTATAATGAATCCATATATTTCTTTAAAATTTTCTGTAGGGTTGTTTACAATAGTTATTAACTCATTTTCAGTCAAGGTAAACTTTTTAAAATGTTTATATCTGATATGACGCAAAATAGGACATATGGCTATGAAATGTAAGATATTTTCAATCTGATTAAGATTGCATAACGAGCAATTACGGGATCTTTGCTGCTGAAACCTTGTTCCATTTAATTCAAGCAGGTCACTTCTAACTTTGAATATGTAGCTAATAGCTGTCGTGTTATTTGAACTTTCAAAATATGATTGAGGCCTCGTGTAATTGAGTTTAGAGTAAAACCGGCTTGTAGTAGCTGCTTTTTCTAAATGATTTTGTAGTTCTTTAAGTTTCAATCCTGATAAAATATCAAATCTTAATTGTTCCCAGCTTTCTTTTGTAGAGCATTCGGAAACTCTGGAGGTATTTACTTCATTAGCTAGTGCATCTATTTGCTATGAGCAAATATACTTTTTTTTGCATAATAATTCTTGTAAGCTGGTTTGGTAAACAGTCGTTGTTGTATTCATGTAATGTTCTAATAATATATCTTAGATGTAAATCCAATGTAAATATAAAATTGTTCTCAACACCAGTTTCCAGCATCAATATATATGTGGGTGTAAAAGGTGGCAGTTTTAAAATTTTTTTTAAAAAGAAACGTAGAAGTTTATCTACTTCTTCAAAAGAAGAAAATCCCCATATTTGGGCGGCATAAGACTGAATTCCACGGCATACAGATTTAAACAAATTCCATTTTGCTTTTAAGCATATCTCTTTTTTCGCCAAAAAATCATTCCATGTTGCATTAATGCTGTTTTTTGCAGATAAATTTCTTTTTTCAACGTGTTTTTTAAAAGACATTTTAGGTGATAAAGTAACTCCCAAATACGTATATTCATTTGTGATTCTTACAGGCTCACCATTAAAAGACCATCTTTCCCGTCTTGCGATTCTTCCTCCTTTTCTGAATATCATAATTTCTGATTTGCTCAAATTGACCTGCAGGTTCCACATCTCACAATATCTTTCAAGTTGATTTATCATTTGTTGCATTGTTACGATATCATCAGCTAAAATTACGATGTCGTCAGCATACATAAGTAATCTTACGTGTGTAGAACCTATATTTATTCCTCCTCCTATATATTCGTGCAAATCGTTTAGATATATTGAAAAAAGTGTTGGTGAAAGTAAACAGCCTTGTTTAACTCCAGAACCAGTTTCAAACTCATCTGAGACCTCCTCTCCATCCCATACCTTAAATTTAGTGTTACTATATATGGTTTCGATCATTTGGACCATTTTAGTTGATACGCCAATATTATTAAGTTTATAAACCAGAGATTTCCTTGAGATTTTATCAAACGCTGCACTGAAATCCACGAAAAAAGCGTACAATTTTTTGTTTTCTTTGAACTTAAGGTGAGCTATTGCGGATAAACTATATAAATTATCAACCGTTGAGTATCCTTCCCTAAATCCAGCTTGGTATTCGGAGAGTTTATTGTATTTAGTTAGCCACGAATTAAGACGATTATTTAGAATACCCATAAAAATTTTTTCAATTGTATTTATAAAAGATATACCACGATAATTACTCACAGTATTCCTTTCTCCCTTCTTATAAATTGGAAAAAGTATACTTGTCGTAAATTTTTCATCTAAATTTGCTGTTTCATATATGATGTTGTATGTGTTTGCCAGCTCTTCCACAAAAATCTCCGTTGAGTTCTTAAAGAATTCATAGCTGACGCGGTCCTCTCCAGGGGCTTTGTTTTTCTTGGCTTTGGCTAGTACGTGTTTTATTTCAAAAGTAGAAATAGGTTGATCTAGCTCTTCATCCGTATATTTCATTGCTGCATACATTATATTATGTGAAGTATCAGGCGTATTCAAAAGAGTAGAAAAATATTGTTTGAACACATTTGCCGGTATATCAGGCTTCGACTGCATTTTTTTGTTTTTTATTTCTTTAATAAGATTCCACCAATCTTTACCAGTTTTTACTAAATTGATCTGATTCTCTATCTTTCTGTAATATTCGTATTTACTTCTTTCAGAAATTTCTTTATATTTTTTATTTTCGATAACATATTTTTCTCTGTTGCTTATTGTTGGGTTTAGACGAAATGTGGTAAGAGCTCTAAAAGACTTTTCCCTCATGTTATAGCACTTGAAATTAAACCATTTGTTTTCTGTTGTAATATGTACTTCCTTTTTGTGTTTATAAGGGTTTGATATGTTGATAACGTTTATGAAATCTTGCAAATTTAACACATCCTTTTGTTGTTTATAAATATTTAACTGTTGATTAAGTTTTTCTTTATAAATCTCTATTTTGCTTCCATCCCACTTTAGCTTTGGTAGTTACTTCATTGGCTCTTCTAAATTTCTTCCTTTAATATTTATAATTAAAACAATTGGCATATGGTCAGACCATCCCCTCCTTTCTACCGAAAAACTTTCAATACACTCTAAATTTTCATGTGCTGAGGCGCATATATCGTTGACTGATTGCCCTACTCCGCTTATATAAGTTAGATTGCCATTTTCATCGCCTTTTGTACACCCATTTAATACATGTAACCCAAAGTCTTCGCATAACTCAATGAAAGATTTTCCCTTTTTATTTTCGGTTACGTCTAAAGATTTCCTTGTGTCCAGACCGGCTTTAAATGTCGATTTAAAAAAATCATCTAATGGTTGCTGTATATTTCCTATTCTGATGTTTAGGTCGCCAATCAAAATCGGATTTTCTGCGTTTTCGTTTAGTAAAAAATGTTTTACTTTTTCAAAATCTGCCATCCAGTTAGCTTCTCTTAGATAAAGAGGAACTATATTTAAAGTTTTGTTGTTGTTTTTTATTATAATCGATAAAAGGCATTATTGTAGTGCAGCAAGTTCATAAGCAGAGCTTTTAGATCTATATCCTTAGACCTAATAAATATAGCTTAAACAAGTTTATATATTTCAGCAAAGAAAAATAGTTAATATTAAGCTACAAATGCTACAAATATTCAAAAACAATGTATAGAAATGTGTTTTAGAACAATTACACTAAAACATTTGTTGCCCTCCCTTTTAGAATACTGCACGCAGAGAAAAAACATTTTTCAACCTCTTTTAACAAAGATTTGTAAACATATTGTGGTTTATTTAACTAAATTATTGTCACATACACCCATATTATGGTCAAACGGTTCCTCCATCAAGAAGCCACAACCATATTATGGTTTCTCTAGACATGCTATGGTTACACATTATATAAGGGCAATTCCATGTCAAATCGACCAATAGTGTGACCCGACCCCTTACGATTTAAATGAAATTTGGTGAGAAGGTTCCTTCCATTCTATAAGGAACATACATATGTATATCAACGAAAAAAAAAATTTTTTCTTCAAAAGTTAAGTCATATTCACAATCTCAAAATTTCGCCGAATTAGCCGAATGTGTTGAGTTTATTTTTTCAGTATCTCAAAAACAACTGCACATACGAAAATGATATGTATGTTATTTTAGAGAGAACACTTCGGGCCACAAACAGTATATTAAAAAAATGCCTACGTACTACCCACGAGAGTAAAAACTGCACCAAATTCGGTCCACAAATGGCTGAGATATGAGCAAAAAACCACAAAAAAGTTAAAGGCAGTAACTTTTTTCATCCAATATTGTTGTTGTTTTTTATACCCCCCACCAAAAATAACAAGGTATAACCTTGTATAAGGTTTTTTTTTTGATAATTTTTTTACGTTTTTTACACATAACCTGTTCAAAGTAGAACATGATGGTATTAAGGTTTCCGGCTCTGAGTAAGCCTATTGTGAATTATTTCCTTTTTTTTTGTATATTCGCCGCGTTTGAGTAAGGTTTTTTTAATTTGGGTTTTTTGTATTCTAGTTCAGTTCCTATTGAGCTACCAACCCAAGCAGTCATCCTTCGGCTCCTCATCAACACCCTCAACATCCAACAAATTTTCCCCAGCTTTGTACAACAAATAAGTATAATAAAATACTATGTAAGTAAATTAAACTTAAGTTACTTGTTGTTGGTTTTTATTGAAAATCCCCCGAGCACAGGAACCCCCTCCTGTCACAAATCTCCAACTCAACCAGGAATCCCCTCCTGCCCATCTTCTCCAAAAGGTTTATTTTCTTTTCCCCACTTTTTTTCTCGTGTTCATTTCCCTAAATTAAATCAGAGCCATAACTTCTTTTTCTTGGTTTTAACTGTGTCTAAAATAAGCCACAATTAAACATGGTCCTTTCTTGCCATAAAAAATTAAAGAAAAATAAATAGTGGCCACCCTAAAAAAAATATACAGTCCAAGCTCTCTCAATAAAAGCTCAAAAAAGCTTTTTACAAACAAACCACCAAAGTTAGCGCACAAGAATTTTTGGCAGTTTTTGTGCGTTGATAGATAGAAGTAGTGATTTACGGGAAAAACATAAATAAACAATTTTAAAGTAAAGCTAATTGAAAAGATTCCTAAAGTTTAATAAATACCCTCAAAATTCTAAATTTACCTACTTAAAATTAAAGGAAAGTGACTATTTTATTAAAACACCTAATGTGAAAATTTGCCTAAAAAGTAAAGCTAATTGAAAAGATTCCTAAAGTTTAATAAATACCCTCAAAATTCTAAATTTACCTACATACCTACTTAGAACTAATGAAAAGTGGAAAAAAATAGATAGAACTGTAATTGGTTAAATACCTAAACTAAAATTTGATTAAACCTACAACTTATGGAAAAAATCTAATTAAATTTACCTACTTAAAATTAAAGGAAAGTGACTATTTTATTAAAACACCTAATGTGAAAATTTGCCTAAAAATAAAGCTAATTGAAAAGGTTCCTAAAGTTTAATAAATACCCTAAAAATTCTAAATTTACCTACATACCTACTTAGAACTAGTGAAAAGTGGTTAAAGTTGTTAAAACTGTAATTGTTAAGATACCGAAACTAAAATTTGCCTAAACCGAAAACAAAGGAAAAGGTTTTTAAGTTTTTTATAAACAATCTTAAAACTCTTAGTAAATTAACCTACTAAAACCTAAGGAAAAGTGGCTAGTTTGATGAAATTACCTGATGTGAGTAATAAAATTGGCTAAAAGTATAGTTTGTTGGTATTACATACATAAATAAAAAAGGCGCTTAGATCTGAAAGGAATTGATTTACAAAATTGCTAAACGGGCTAAAATACCTACGTACATACTAGGTAAAACCACAAAGGGAAAACCGTGATTACATTTAATTTTTAAAAAAAAAAAAAAAAAAAAAAAAAAAAAAAAACTACATACATACCTACACATACCCATCCATCCATATATATAATACACACAACCCAGTGTCAAAAAATAAAGTTGCTTAAAAGCAGAAATTGTGGCAAAAACCTAGCAACAATATACAAGTAAAAAATTTACCGCAATCGTATTGCAATTTGTTGTTGCTGAAAGAAACCACCACTTTTAAGGTTGGTGGAAAGAGAAAAAACCGATCTCTTAATATAGTTTGGAAGCAGCGAAAGCTTTTTTCTTTGTTGGGAGAGAAGAGAATTGCATGTGGTACATATGTATGTAGGTCGAAAGTGTCTCTCTTCATTTGCAAAGATTAAACGAAAGCTTTTTTATGTGAGAAAATTATTTTAAGTAAATTTCGAGAGATCTCAGCGAGGTTTTAAATACACACTTACAAAAAACCAAAGGAAAATTTTTTTTTTTAAATCTGACTGCGAATCCCAGCGAACAAAAGATTTAAATAAACACTCACACAGCCCGTGAATAGTTTATTTAATATACTGATACAATTTTTGCTCTAATAAAATATTTTTAAATCTTATATCGCGAATCCGAAGGTTTAAATATATTATTAAAATCTCTGTTTTTTTCCTTTATTGGATGAAATTATTTTAACCAAATTTCGCGAATCCCAGCGAACACAAGGTTAAATATATTATTAAAATCTCGGCTTTTTCCCTTTATTTGAAAAACTATCTTAACCAAATTTTGGTTTTAGTGTATTATAATAGTTTACCTATCACTCGGGTCCCTTAAGCGATTTATTACTAAGACTCAAAATTGTGAAAACGAGATCTCAGAGAATTTCGAAGATGGCGGAGGAGTTTATTTTTGATTCGGATGATTTGGTCACCTTTTGCTCGGAGTTCGACGATATTCCATTGGAGGATATGACTGACTCATTTCTAGAGGTTAACCTCCAAGATCTTAACGATCGGTGGACCAACTTACAAAGATCGTATAGAGCGCTCTGTACGGATAAGGATGCAGAGGTAGCAAAAGATTTCTTCGAGTCCGTTCGGGCAAAACACTCCGCCTGTACACGAGCATTTCACAAGTGTAAAGCGAAGATTCTTGATATTCAGAAATCGTTTATGATAAACCTGCCCAATAGTAATTTTCGGCCCGGTGTAAACGAAGATAGCTTTGCCCACGTCAAAGTTCCTCCCTGTGACACGGACATCTTCTATGGAGGATATGAGGAGTGGCCGTCCTTCCGCGACATGTTCACTGCCGTGTATGTAGATAATCCCAAAATACCCCCCGTACAGAAATTGTACCACCTTAGATTGAAAGTTCAAGGGCAGGCAGGAAGTTTAATAAGGAAATATAAGTTGTGTGCGGAAAATTTCTCTCTTGCGTGGGAGACATTAAGAGATAGGTATGAGAATCAGAGAATTCTAGTAGAAAATCAGATTAAGATTCTCCTTAATCTGCCCTCTACAACTGTTGAAAGTAGTAAATCTCTGCAAACTCTTCAAATGACCATCAATGATTGTCTGTCCGCGATAAAGGCCCAGGACGTTGCGATTGAAGAATGGGACCCGTTTATAATCGTTTTATGCTCTAGCAAGCTTCCCGTGGAAACTCTTTCCTTATGGGAGCAATCGCTTGAGTCACATAGAAAGTTGGTCAAATGGGAAAAAATGGATAGGTTCCTGTCTCATAGATGTGAAGTTGTTGAACGGTTAGAGTCCCGTAAACAAGAGTCCCACGGTATTGCTCGAAAGAAGCAGACGGACAATTTACCAAACCCTACTAGGTCTGAGCCTTCCCAATTTCCATGCAAGGTGTGTGGGGCTGGTCATCCCCTGAAAAATTGCTCCCACTTCTTAAGTTTTGACCCCAAAGCCAGAAATCAGTTCGTTTCAAATAACAAGATATGCATCAACTGTTTAGCATACAGTCACCTGCGAAAAGACTGCCCGAGCAAATACTCATGCTCTCAGTGTCAAAAGAATCACCACTCTCTTTTACACTTTCCTAAGCCTCTGGTGACCAACCAAAACTCTATCCCCCTCGACACTAATCCGAGTACCTCAGCACAAGCCAGAGCGAACACTTCTCGATCGGCGGCTGCGCACGTCTTGCAGACCCGTGACATATCATGCGTGGAAAATGTCTTGCTTCCCACTGCAATGGTCCAAATAAGGCACCAGGGAGAAAACTTTAAAGCCCGTGCTTTTCTGGATCAAGGATCAGAGAGGACATTTATTTCGAAAAGGCTTCAACAGCAATTAATGCTGCCGACAGAGAGAAAATGCTTTCAAATACATGGGATAGGTGGTGAGGTGGTAGGAAGTTCGAGCTCGTTGTGCAAATTAACCCTATTTTCGGATAAACATACTCGTTTTGTTCCTATAGAGGCAATTGTTATTCCAAAGATAACGCGCATGTTGCCTAAATATTCGGTAGCTAGATCGGATATGGACTTGTCGGAGCTAGAGAATCTTGGTCTCGCTGACCCAGGGTTTTGTGTACCCAGTCACGTTGACTTGCTCATTGGAAGTAATTTTCTTCCGCGAATTCTTCTCGAAGGACTCAAAACTGTTGCCCAATCTCTAATGGCACAGGAGACAATCTTTGGTTGGATTGTTAGTGGTCCGGTTGGCATAGAGACATGCCGTTCGTTCTCAATTGAGGCAAATGAAGTTTCAAGAGATCCAATTAGTGAGCAACTTAGGAAATTTTGGGAGGAGGAAGAAGTCCCGTGTCAACGTCCTCTTTCAAAAGAAGAAGAATTTTGTGAGGCAGTGTATAAGCAAACCACGTTCCGTAATAGCGAGGGTCGGTATGTGGTAAAGCTGCCTTTTAAATCGGAGTTTTCCCAAGGTCTACGTCTAGGCTCTTCCCGACCTGCAGCAATGGCTCAATACCTCAATTTAGAGCGATCGCTGGGGAAAAAGGTTGAATTAGGAGACATTTATGCCAATGTGTTGAAAGAATATATGGCCCTGAATCATATGGAACCGACAGTCTCGTGCGAAAGTATATCTCTAGGCGGCTATAATTCCTTTTATTTGCCGCATCACGCAGTTCTTAAGCCCGAAAGCCGTAGCACTAAGGTCAGAGTGGTTTTCAATGCTTCCAAGAAAACTAGTTCGGGATTATCCCTCAATGATGTTCTGCATGTAGGTCCCACGTTACAAGCGGACTTAATGACCTTAGTCTTGAACTGGCGACTGTACAGATATGTTTTCAATGGTGATATAGAGAAAATGTATCGCCAAATTCTAGTGCATGAGGACGACATTCAGTTTCAGCGAATTCTCTTTCGCCCAGACTTTGACTCGCCCGTCCAAGATTTTGCTTTGAAAACCGTTACGTTTGGGGTGAACTGCGCTCCCTATTTGGCCATTAGAACATTGATACAATTGGCTCGGGACTCAGAAAATGTTTGCCCGAAAGCAAGTTATATTCTCAACCATGAAACTTATGTGGATGATATACTCTCAGGTGCACACAATGTGGAGTCAGCGGTTGACGCTTTAACTCAGGTCATTACGACTTTAAAATCTGCAGGGTTCGCGTTGAAAAAGATAACGTCTAATAGCCCAAAAGTTCTAGCATCAGTTCCCAACGATGACATTCTAGACTCAGAGTTTCTCAAGCTCAGAGAGACGAGCACAACAAAAACTCTTGGCATTCAATGGAATGCTTTATCTGATAAATTTTCGTACACTATTGAGCCCATTCATCCAAGTGACTCAATAACGAAAAGGCAGATCTTGTCTAACGTGGCTAAACTTTTCGACCCGGCTGGGTGGATATCGCCAATTGTCGTACAAGCAAAAATTCTTCTCCAACAGCTCTGGCTGGAGGGCAATGGTTGGGATGACAATGTTAAGCCTAGTACGTTAGAAAAGTGGAACAATTTCGTTCAAAATATTCCCTTAATCTCAAAAGTGAGCATTCCGCGTTGGATTGAGTTTTCCCCAACACTGCTAACACAAATTCACGGTTTTTGCGATGCGTCAGAGAAGGCTTACTGCGCAGTAGTGTACTTACGGATACAGGCTGCATCGGGTATAAAATCGCATCTGTTTGCCTCAAAAACAAAAGTAGCCCCCATTAGCCCGGTTAGTCTCCCACGACTTGAGCTTTGTGGAGCTCTTTTGTTGTCAAAGTTAATAAAAAACCTAGTGAACTCCCTGCCTCATAAGAATAATGAACTCTTTCTCTGGTCTGATTCCTCTATTGTTCTCAGTTGGTTAGGAAAACCTCCAAATACTTGGAGGACTTACGTTGCTAACCGCACCGCGCAAATTATACGGAATGTAGGAAACTCCTCTTGGAGGCATGTTCGGTCGGCAGATAATCCCGCCGATTTGGGCTCCCGCGGCTGCGACACTGAGCAGCTAATAAACAACCCCTTATGGTGGAGTGGGCCACCTTGGCTACAAAGATCCCCCGAAGAATGGCCAAAGTCCATAACAAAGAACGAAACTTCTCTTGAATTAAAGCAGAAGGTTGATGTTCTACATTTGTTCACTGACGATGAGGACATCCTTAACCGCTTCTCAGAGTGGGATAAGGCTGTAAGGGTAATGTCATATGCGCTTCGATTTATTCGTGCACTCAGAAAAGGGTTGCAGACCAATGAGAGGCCACAACAAAAACTCTTCTCCCAAACCCAAAAATCACCTTCTGCCGAAGCAGTAGCCTCCATGATTAAACACTGCTCATATATTACTCACGAGGAGTTTTTGAGAACAAAAACTCAGCTGATTCACGTTGCGCAAATTAGGCATTACCATAGAGAGTTTGGATCCTTAATTAAACAGCAGAGCGTTGGCGGCAAGAGTCCCCTCGGCCCGTTAAACCCTTTTTTGGATCGGGATAATCTCATCCGAGTAAATGGTCGAATTTCTAACTCGACTCTCCCCTATAATGAGAGACACCCCGTTATTCTCCCGGTCAACTCAGTCTTCTGTAGACTGTTTGTCGATTTTGTGCATAGGCTCCTTATGCATGCAGATACCAATTTGATGCTGAGAGCAGTGAGAGGAGAATATTTCGTCCCAAAGAGTAAAGTCTCAACTCATGGGTGCCCTCCCCCGGGAACGATGTTCATTTTCTTTGCCTTTCACTCATACAGGTTTGGATTTCGCCGGCCCTTTCTCGATAAAAACTTCAATGTTAAGAAACGCCCCTTACCGTAAGGGGTATGTTTGTGTCTTTGTGTGCTTTTGCACGCGGGCTGTCCACCTGGAGCTATGCTCAGATCTCTCCACTAACTCTTTTAGAGCCGCCTTCACTAGGTTCGTTAGCCGCCGGGGTTTACCCAGAAGAGTTATGTCTGACAATGGTACTAACTTTGTCGGGGCAGAACGAGCTCTTCGCCTAGAATATGAAGAATTCGTCAGCACAGCGTCGAAAGAACTCGTCGAGAAGTACTCGTCCCACGGGTTTCAGTGGCACTTTATCCCCCCGAATGCCCCTCACATGGGAGGGCTATGGGAAGCTGGGGTAAAGTCATTTAAGATGCACTTCAAGAAGGTCGCCCAAAGCAGTAAATACACCTTTGAGGAGTTCACCACCCTGCTAGCCCGTATAGAGTCGGTTCTCAACTCAAGGCCCTTATCTCCCATGTCAGACGACCCCAACGAGCTGCTAGCGCTCACTCCCGGTCATTTTCTCCGGGGGGCTCCCCTCGTGGCCTCGCCGGAAACCTTAACGGAAACGCTTACGTTGAGGGACCGTTGGGAAAGATTGAAAGTGTTGCACCACCAGTTCGCTCAGAGATGGAAAGATGAGTATCTAAAAGAGATACAACAACGATATAAATGGCAAAACTCCGAAGAGAACGTGACCGTAGGTCAACTTGCCGTCATAAAGGACGATCTGCTTCCTCCAAACGAGTGGCGGTTGGGTCGTATTACCCGGATATATGCGGGCAATGATGGTCATGTACGCGTTGCGGACTTGAAAACGCAAGGAGGGATAGTCACTCGGCCGATCGTCAAACTTTGTATTCTGCCGGTCCATACCTTGGATGATAAGTAAAAAGGGAAAAACCGGTTACCCAAACTCCTCTTTTCCCGATCCCCTTAATATGCGCTTCACCTGTCCTCACACCCTCTATTATCTTATCCCTCACACTAAAACTTCCAAGCAGGATTCCTTTTACAAGCTTCTTTTATTAACATTCTGTTTCTTCACAGGGCTCCAGGAAAGTCCGACATCCACCAGTGCCGTGTCTGCTCCCGATTCCACCCTCTACGGTTTTGCAAAAGATTTTTAAACATGAGCGGGCCGGACCGCAGGCACCAAGTCCGCATTCATGGCTATTGCAAGAACTGCCTGGCCAGGTCTCACGCCACCGACGACTGCACCTCTGCCGATGTGTGCCAAAAGTGCGGTTGGGCACATCACACGCTGCTTCATTTGTCTCCCGGGGCGCCAGTAATCAACCAGGATGGAGTAGGCCAAAATGTGCGTACACCAGCTGCCCAACCGGAGAGAGTCAGCCGTAGTAAGCGTACCGCATCGCGTCCACGAGCATCTGCACCAGCAGTGCGCCAGGAGAGCGCAAGCCGTAACGTGCGTACCTCATCGCGCCAACGTCAACCTCGAGTTCGGGATCGCCTCGGCCCTTACCGACGCCCACCACAACCAACCCGTAACCACAGCCAGTCTACTAATCGTTCATCGAGAAGACCAAAGGCCAACCCGAAGCGTATTTTACTGGGGGCAGTACGAGCCCTTGAACGTTTGGCAGCAAGCTTGTAGTTTTTAAAGATGTAATTATGTTGATCTTGTTGATCAAGGGGCCGCAGGATGTTCAAAGTAGAACATGATGGTATTAAGGTTTCCGGCTCTGAGTAAGCCTATTGTGAATTATTTCCTTTTTTTTTGTATATTCGCCGCGTTTGAGTAAGGTTTTTTTAATTTGGGTTTTTTGTATTCTAGTTCAGTTCCTATTGAGCTACCAACCCAAGCAGTCATCCTTCGGCTCCTCATCAACACCCTCAACATCCAACAAATTTTCCCCAGCTTTGTACAACAAATAAGTATAATAAAATACTATGTAAGTAAATTAAACTTAAGTTACTTGTTGTTGGTTTTTATTGAAAATCCCCCGAGCACAGGAACCCCCTCCTGTCACAAATCTCCAACTCAACCAGGAATCCCCTCCTGCCCATCTTCTCCAAAAGGTTTATTTTCTTTTCCCCACTTTTTTTCTCGTGTTCATTTCCCTAAATTAAATCAGAGCCATAACTTCTTTTTCTTGGTTTTAACTGTGTCTAAAATAAGCCACAATTAAACATGTACAGTATACTTGATTTAACGATAAAAGTTTCCAAATAAGGTACAACATCTGACAAAATGTGGGAGGGAGTGGAGAATAAAAAAAAAATTGTAATACAACAACGAGGGATCTGTAAGTAAAATTAGAGGCAGTCATGGTTTTTTCTCATATCTCAACCATTTATGATCCGATCAGGCTTACTTTCAATAGCAGACAATTCCTGACTATATGTGACACAAATGTATAAGCACCTGGTCCCCATCATACCTGGGGTCTTCATAAATCCCATTTCAACGGACACACGAACAGATGGATAGACAGGCATCGTTATTTGAACTTTCCTTCTCTGAGGGATCCAGAATATCTATACTAAGGATCAATATTGTAGAAATAACAAAGTGATGAATAACAAAGTTGTATTATACTCTTTTGCCATCGGTGAATGGTATACAAAATTAACAAATAATTTAATGCGTAATTTATAAAAAACAAAGAAATGTTATTGTTTAAATAAGATATTTTTTCTTTAAATTGCGCATATTGTAGAAATATCTTTTGGGTGTTATTGTTACCAAAAAAGTCATTGTTTAAATAATATATTTTTTAAAATATTTTTAACAACAAAATAAGACAAAAGAAATAAAGTAAATAAGAAAATAAACCAATAATTTAAAAAATAAAAAAAACCAAAAGTATTATTTTCAAATATATTTTTTCTTTAAATTGCGTATTTTTTTAAAAATATGTCATTGTATTTGTTAACAAAAAAAAAAACAGCTGTTTTGTTCTTTTTAAAAGTATGTAACATCAACAGAGCATACGGAATGCGTTGATGCGTATTTTTCATCTATCAAAAAAGAAGAATCAGTGTTATTGTATGTGACAAGCCTCTGCACCCCTTCTTTTGGATGTACAAGGCCTGCTCGCTCCATTCCATACTCATATCTTTTTTACACACGTTGTCATTGCAGGAAAGGCCTTCCGCTTTCCTTTCTTTCGCCAGAGCTTTTGAAAGGCATTCAAATAAATGGCTCTTAGAAGACTTTCCAGAGAATGACTGTCACAAGGCCTTAGAATAAAGGTTATCTTGAATTGGTTTTAAGAAAGGTATGTTAAAAGGCCTTTCAATTAATGGCTCTTAAAATGTACTTGATTAAAGGTCATATTGAAGGGTTTTTAATAAATATAAAATATAATAAATGAATAAATTTCAAAAAAGTATAAAAGTTTAGTGTTTTATAAGTTTAGTTTAGTATACATATGTATATATTTATTAACAGAATTACACATACTATAATTATAAGTACTATATAAACAAAAAATATATAATTATATAAAAAATAATAAATATATACATAATTAATACATACTACATAACATTTTCATTATTTAGCACAAGTACATGTCTTCTTTAATGAACAAAAAAACTCAACTCAAATGATTTACATTATTTTTTTCATTTGGTATTTTAAAATGTATTTATGTAACTTTGTTTTTATAACGGGATCTGAATTCTTTCGCTTTTGCTTTGGCGAAAAAAACAAAACAAAAAATGTTACTTCTTCTCTTCTCGCTTCTCATAGAAGCGAGTGTGGAAGGTGTGCATCTTATCTTTTATACCAATGATCCAAAGCCTTCTATGTGGCATTCTTTACCAGTTAGATAATAATAGGAATTGAATCAAAAAAAATTTTAAGGGATTTAAGCACAACAAACAAAATCTTTTAATAAATAATAGTATTCCCAAAAACAACTTTGATAATAAATTTTATAGAATTTTCATTCTTTTTCTCTAAAATAACACAAAACAATGGTCTATATTTTTGCACCATTTTCAAACAATATTAAAATGTTTTTAGCATTGATATTTAATTTTGTGACATTTTACAAATTTATTTAATGTACCTAGACTTTCTTTAAACTTGTTTTTTATTGGGTAGATACTGAATAACAAATAATTCGATAGGCATATGTTAAACAACCGACACAACTGATGCAACATTATTTTACAAATGGCGATAACAAAATATTATTAGAGTAAGGATGGAGCAACTTAAACATATTATGAGTGTACACGTATAGAAAGTTATCATGTTATGGCTATTAAATACATATCATTAAATGGTTGTGGGAAATATAATATGTTTTCAAAGTTATCATTATTTAGTTGTTATAAAAATAATTATTTTTCAGTAAGCCATAGTTAAATTATAATTGCGATAAACATTAACATGTTTACGGTAAATATAATATTGTTGATATTAAATAAAAATAACAATATTTTGTGTACGACAACAATGTATTGTTACAATAAACCATGCCCAACCATATTTTTTCTCTGCGTGTAGTAATGCATATAATCATGCATAACCACTATCAAATTAAAACTTAGAAAAAAAATGCGAGAAAATCTCAAATAATAAATTTATTACATTTATATAATTTCTTAAACATTCTAAGGCACAACTACTTATGTATTTTTTCATTATCCTTGTGAACTATTTTATTTTTATCCAAATTAATGGGTTATTTCCAAAACTAACTTAATTTTTTGTGTTTTGATTTATTCGTATAAAACCGGTTAACCGGTTATTTTTGAAATGCTAAACCGAAAACCGGGGCTTTTTAAATGACAACTGTTCGGAATATTTGAAAACCAGTTATTGAAAAAAATCGAATAATCGATCTCCCTGATGTTCACAAAATAGCAAAGATTTAAGTACAAATTTTTATGCACAACAAAATTTCAGAGTTTCTACTTGTTACTCGACTGTGTTTTCTGCTTTCAAATTTGTCTTTCTATTTGGGGGTTTCCAGCGTTGGCAGCAGTGGTTACAGACCTATAATTTTTATTATTAAATGAAACTTCATAATTTTTTTTTTAATTTTCATTTTATTTTTCTTAAGAGAACAATTAAAATTTTTTTTTTATCAGTTGGAAGCTTAATACTAAAAGCTCATTCCCCAATGGTCTCATATTTAAATCTCGCCCATTCCAATGGCATTTTTCCCGGCGTTGGGCTACCGGTGGGGTAATAGTAAGTAGCAGGTGGTTCCAAAGCCACAGCTAGAAAAATCCCAAAAGTCAAAATGTTTAAAATATTCATTTTTATTTTCTTTTTGTTTTATTTTTTTTATTCAGTCTCCAGTCGGCTCCAAAATGTTATTTAATGAACTATTGAATTGAACTAAAATTATTTTCTAATGGGTTTTAGTATTTATAGAAAAATTTTGTTATGATTATTCGAGAACTGATCAAAACCAGCAGTTAAAAGTTTTCTTTAATAACATTTTTGTTTTTCTACTTTTTGTTTACATAAATGGAGTTAAATAAATATTTGTTATATTTGTTATTTTATTCATTTATTTTTTTCTTAAAAATTTGTCAGGAAAAATAAAAAAATAAATAAAAAAAGAAACAAAGACCAGATTTTCGAACTTTTCAAAACAGCTTTTTATTTTTTTTATTTTAAAATAAAAAATATTCATATTTAAATATATTTATTTATAAAGAAAAATACATATTTTAACATATTTTTTTTTTTTTGTTTGTTTAAGCAACCCTCTCAAGATCACATACATAGAAGTGAAATTATTAGGCCTTGTTAATTACCATAACGCCAATTACGGCATAGACCTGTAAAGCTGGATCCACAAGCTATCGAGCTATATTTACCTTCGAATTGGATTTAGATACAAGAAGAGATATTGCTGGTACTTCACCAGTACAAATCTACAAGTTGGCTTCAATCGATTATATATGTATGGTTAACGTGTTACCTCTAAAACACTTTAAAGATGAACAGTTATGCCACACTCAACCACTAACCAATGCGAAAGAGACGCAAAACGCGCGAAGTTATACAAATAAGGACGGACCCTTGACCGATAATTTCAATATTTGAAAAATTCGAATTAAGGGCAAATATCCTTATTTTCTTTATAAAATATTTTTTTCTCATTAGATATTTATCTTTTCGGACATCCATTTTTATAAAGTCCGATAAGCGAAAAATCCAACAAATTTTTGGCGCTTAATAGTTTTTCAAACATTTTTGAAAAAAGTTTCGATAAATCTTCAGAAAAACCATTATTAGCCTTATGAAGTACAATATCTGGATAACAATTTCTAAAAAGTAGATTATTTGCATACATCCACAAAATTTACTCATCCTCCAGAACAATATGAACATTTTGTGCGTAAATTTTATTTTTGTGGAATTTCTTCTAAAAATCAGATTCAGGATAATTTTTGTTTAGTGGAATTGTGATCGAACGTTTACCCCACTTTGTAAAAAAATGTATGTAGATGCCATGGTTATTTCGAAATTAAACAGCTTACACACTGATGCAACGCAACTCACACGATCGACTCAAGCATTTAGTTGCATGAGATGGATGTTTTCACATTGTTATTTCTTGGTATTTTCGTAAAACAAAGAAAAGACGTTTCTAGGTGCACCCGTATTTTGTAGAAAATTTTTATCAAAGAAAATTTTGTAGCTGTAAGGGAACTCCATGACACTGTGAAATTTAAATCTTTTTGTAGGAGTAGTCCAGCAACCAGCCGTCTTAGAACTACTTGACCTGGCTTGTTGGTTGGTTAACGTGTAGCACGCTCAAAATTAGGCGTGCTGCAAGTAGAGTCGACAGTGACTCAGTTTTGACACCACACAACTCGTGAATAGTAGGAACACCGAATCAAGCGTGATCCAGGGCAATACTGAGGTGGCTAGAACCTGCCCGTTGCGTGGATTTATTTCGCCAATTTGCCGAGTTATCTCAGAGAGTTCTTGTTGAAGGTAATTCCAAAATAATCCATGTCGTGATGACTTAAACGCTGGGCAATCACATAGAAGATGAAATATTGTCTGCCTTAGTTCCAGTTTCTGTGCAGCTGCGGCAGCATTCCTTTAAAGGGAGACCGAGTCTCACAACGTGCTTAGCGATCGTCCAGTAACCAGTTAGTACGCATACCAGTCTCGAAAAGTCCCCGCGACAGAAGTTGAGAAGTCGCTCAGAGCGACCTATGTTGTATGTGGGGCACGGTACTTTGGTATCACTGAGCCATCCAATTTTCTCCATTTAGCATTAGCCGTATCCAGATAGTGACTGAAGGTGTCGCTTCTGATAGTTCGACTTGCCCTAATTACACCTGCCATAAAAAATATGTCTTTACTACTTGCACTAATTTAACGTTGAATGCTTCATCGTTCACATTGCTTTAAAATAAAGACAATAATGACAATACAAACAAAGAAAACCAATGCAACTGGTCGAGGTGCGATCGGCATATCCATGTCGGATTGCGCAAGTGTGACTGCTTCTACGAAATCCTTATGGGTCAGATTGATTCAACTAGTTGCTTGAGTCGGTCTTGTCACTTTCTCTTGGCTAAACATGGTTATGACAAATAATAATTAGTACTCAAGACTTAGCAGATAAGTTTTTAAAATTTTCCATTTTAAAGTTCGTGAGAACAATGTTAACATTTATTTTTCGCTTTAGTGCTGATAAGTTAATTGTTGATTTGAATTTATCATTTGATACCAATTTGACATCAAATTGATAAAACATTTTATGTCAAATTGTTATTTCCAATCATTAACAAATTGAATTTAAATGTGAAAATCAAACAATTGACAAAATATGTGGATGACTTACACGCCTGTTCAGTTGATTAGACCCACATAGTTTTTTTTACTTAGCGCGCCATATCTTTTGATATTTTATGGGTAGAACAAACATTTTGCTGCTGTCGGGTAGAGTATTTAATCGAGCTCAAAAGCATATGCAAGTTTAGGAAAATTTTTTCGAAAAATTAAGAAAATAAAGTGTTATTTTTTTGTTCTCTTGATTATACCCATTTGAATAATTTGACCTTAAATCTTATTTATTAATTGTTTTACAACAATATTTTTAATAATTGCATTTATTTATAATATTGTGAACATATTAGTAGTGGGTGTGTCCTCTACGATTTACAATAACTTCAAATAGCCGATCTTTTAGTAACTTTAAATAGTCTTATGAAATTTTTTAACAACATTCTTTAATGGCTTCAATAGGTGACTGCTTATCATTGAATTGCCTTCCTCCTTCATATACCTTTCGGGTAAGCCATCCCCAAACATTTTCAATTATATTTAAATCAGGTGAATAAAGCGGCCAAGAGAGAAGACGAAAGTTTTGGCCTAAAATAAATTCTTTTACAGCTCTGGCGTCATGTATAGGACCATTATCCTGCTGAAAAATCCAAGGACTCGGCCCAAAAATTCCATAGGTTTCCCCAGTGATTCTACCGCTTGGAAATTGTAATTCGATTGTTCCATAGCACGTAATAGCACCCCATACCATAACACTGCCCTCTCTGCTGTGGTGGCGGTTCAGAAACAACTCTTTATTTTTTTTTTCTTAAATCATGGAAATAGTAGTTATATCCATCTGGTCCATTGAGGTTGAACTTCTTTTCATCCGTAAAAACCAAAACTTTCCAATCATTAAGGTGACTACTTTCTTGTACAATCCACGTCATATGGTCCCTCGCAAAATGCTACCGATATTGTTTGCGTGCCTCATTAAACGGGGGCTTTTTCTCAAATTGTTTTAGCTGCAAGGGTTCATTGCCCATGATGGCTCTACGTACTGTTGAAAAACTTGCTTGTGAGCCAGCCTCCAACCTAATTTTTGATACCGAAAGGGATCGAGTTCGACGCAATTCTGCGAATTTTTCTAGTTTCTGCAGGAGTTATAGCTGTTTTAGCTCTTCATTGTAATTTTATCCATATATTTCTTTGTCCTTCGTGTATCTGAGCACGGTTTTGTGGCTTCGCCCGATTTCACGGCCGCTGGCACGGCAGGAATAGCTTAACGATAAATACTCATCGATTTTAGATCTTTCCGCTTCACTTAGAATTTTATTTTTACCCATCTTTACCAATTGTCAATTAAAAACTAATAAATTTCTTAAGCGTAAATTTTTTTTGTGGAAGTCATGGTCTATTATTTGCAAAAAGGCTTTAAAATTCAAAGTGGGAATTATCAAGTGAACGAAAAAATAACACTTTATTTTCTTAATTTTTCGAAAAAATTGTCCTAAAAATACCATCGCACTATACGTTTAAAATATTTTCATATGCTTTTGAGCTGAATTAAATACTCTACCCCCTAGTAGTAAAATTTTTGTTCTACCCATAAAATATCAAAAGATATGGCGCGCTAAGTAATAAAAATTATGTGGGTCTAATCAATTGAACAGGAGTGTATTTTTCATATTTGAAGAATCGGAAATAGAAAATGTTTTGAAAACTTTTAACTTATTTCACCCGGACATTAAATTTACTTTTGAGAAGGAGTGTAACTTAAAACTTCCATATTTAGATACTTTGTTGATAAGAAGAAAGGAAAAATTATTAATGGGTTGGCACCAGAAACCTGCTATTTCTCCAAACATCCCAAGAGAGTTATAATCAGAGCTGCCGTTTTCGGTTATTTCTAACCAAAATTGGTAATTTTTTTCCTCAATGTGGAGATGTTAATAGTTTTTTCAATTTGGTTACTTTATTTTTAAAAAAAAAAAGTTTTTCTTGATAAACTTGCTATCGCATATTTCGATTCGAAGGAAATTATTTACGACTTCCAATAATGTGCACTTTGCACTACGATTTTCTCATTAACTATTTATTTCAAATGAACTGAAGTTTTTTATACTTTATCGAAAACACAAAATCCCTTTTAAAACAACTACCAGATATTTTTTAGTATTTTTGGAAAAAAAACTGTCATATGTGAAGTTTTAATCGATGTAGATTTTCAATTATTGTTTTTTTTAATGACCGTAGTTTTTCCTTGTTTTAATAGTAGTAAAGATAAGTGGTACTTAGAGTAGAAAGTGCATAATTTCACAATTCATAACATGAATGAAAAAGTACACAAAAGTAGTTTGAGTGTTTTTAAAAACTTGAATATAAGTAAAATATTCTAAATTTACATTATTTCCAGTAGTATATATTAATATTTTGAAATAGAAATAGGAATTTTAATGACTTTTTAAAATTAAATTGATACATGATCTATAATTTTATGGAATTTAATGTAAGAAAATGGCGTGAATTTAAGAAATTTTAAATTTTACGTTTTATAACCTGTCGGTATGTCCATATATTTATTTAATGTTTTTTAGATTTGGAAATATTTATATTAATTAATTTATAAAAAAAGCTTTGACTGTCAGTCATATACTTTTTGCCCATTGAACGTACGTTCTGAAATACACAAAATATTTGAAATAAAACAATTTTGAAACAGTAATAATAGCAATTATAAATTTAAAACGGAAACCAGACAAGAGAAACCAGATATCCCATTTTTTAAATATACATATGTAAATTAGAAAATATTCACATTTCGCATATCGCCAACAGTTTCCAATTTCGCCAAAACAATCGCCATATCGCCAATCGTAAATTTCCATCTCCAAGAGGATTAGAAAATTGCTACAACTGAAAGCCCTGCTACTGACAATTAAAAAGCGGAAAGCAATCGAATTTTTCCTTTTTTGTTATTTATTACTGTGAAGTACAAATTTCGTTTATTGTAAAGGACATATTAAATAAAAAAAATTATTTTATTAACTTTCAAGAAACCGAATTTTGTATGGAAATTTGACGGGTTTAACACTTATATAATAAAAACATTTTTTATGAAAAAGGTCTCAAATAAATAAAAACTTTGAAATTTTTTTCATATGTAGAAGAATTACTTTTCTTGTTTTGTGTTCGTAATTTGTCATTAATATATTAAAATATATTTAAAAAAGGACTCTTTACTAAAAAAAAACGGTGTATTAAATAAAAACAAACAAAATTATTCAACAAAAAACGGCTGTTTATCACAAATTGGCAAACGTTTGGCAGCTTGGTAACAAGAGCTTAGCAAATCTTTAGCCAGAGTTTGGTAAGTGTATTATGAATAAACTTTGTGCTAACTTCATGCCAAATTTTCGTTATGAATACGGCTGCTAGAAAATATTTTTTTATACAAACAAAGAAGAATCTTAATTTTAAATAGGTCTTTGCTGTCAACAGCTTTTTGTTTCACGTTCCTTTTATATGGGCATTTCCATTGTGACGTGATATTTGTACGACAAAATGTAAACAAATTAAATGAAGAAGTCAAATTTGTAAAAAGTTATTTTATATTAACAAAGTAATAAAGCAGCGCAATATTCAGAAAAAAATCTACAACAATCAACCCTAAGGATTTCAAGATATAAGCAAAAATATGAGCCGGCGTGACGTTACAAAAAACAGAAGTGGATTTTGACTTGCATTACAAAACTGCATAAGTCTGCCAATTGAGCAAGACTTTTTGTATAAAACCTTTTTTAATAAGCATTGGACTTATAGAGATTTATTTTCCAAGTAATCAAATTTAAAAATATTTGCTCGTTTTAGGTACAGCGAAAAGTCTACTTTTTGTAATGTAACGCCAGAAAGCAAATATGGTTGTATTTTAGGACCATGTTGTTCAATAGTTATCCCTTTTGTAACTTAATGTAGATCTAGTTGCGCTTTACAAAACATATAAAAAAGTAAATTATACTTATAAAATTTTTGATAAACGATTTAAATTACTTCTGGCGTTACGTTACAAAAAGGAAACTTTTCGCTGTAACTTCCCATATGTATGCGTGTGTTTAGTTATTTGTTTCTTCTCATATTTTCTCATATCAACAGAATTAACCGAAACAATTAAAAGAGTTGAAAATTAAAACAGGACTCTAATGACATAATGGAAGAAAGGGTCTGAAAAATTAGATATTCTGTATTATGGATAGCGTACGATTTCTCCAACATCAATGATAGTGGAAGATTTTTTTCCAAGTCAATATTTATCAAAACTAAAGAAAAGAATCGCTTAAGTCCTAGACACTTTTCTTAAAGATTATTTTTAAGGTCTCCTTAAACTATTGAAATAACTAGTAAAATAATCATTAATCGAGCGATTAGCCTATTAAAGTAAAATCCCGATTAAATGAATACCCTAATACGTATACGCTTCCTTCTACTCTTGTATGCGTCGCATGCGTGCTAAAAAAAAAGGCCAGTTGCTTTTCATACCCATATATATTTTATTTTTAATGTTATCGAAAATTAAAGCAAAATGCATGGTACTTCACAAAACTGGTACATTTTGTTTTAAAAGTTGGTAAAATTGGAAGGGCCAAGTTTAATTCCAGGAAAACAATCCTATTTTTTTAAAATTAAATCTATAAGACAAAAAGAGAGGGAATATTTGATATTTAAAAATACAATGGTACACTAATGACTTGATAAGTACAATCGGGACTAAAAACAATTATCTATCAGGGACGTGAATCATATTTAATATTCAACCTACTTCTTAATATGTTGATAAATTTGTAAAAGGCATTAGTTAGTTAGTTAGTTAGTTAAATGTTCTTTATTTAATTAATTTCTTTGTGATAACAATTTTTTAAATAATAAATAAAATAATAATAAAATAAAAAAAAAAATAAGAACGTACGACTATGACTTAATGTCGTCAGTCGGAAAGAGATAAATATGATAATGTTTTTGTGTATTATATAATAAGGTTAATAGTTAAACTCATTTAAGAGCTCCTTCCTGTAACCTATCGCATGTATAATGAATCCATATATTTCTTTAAAATTTTCTGTAGGGTTGTTTACAATAGTTATTAACTCATTTTCAGTCAAGGTAAACTTTTTAAAATGTTTATATCTGATATGACGCAAAATAGGACATATGGCTATGAAATGTAAGATATTTTCAATCTGATTAAGATTGCATAACGAGCAATTACGGGATCTTTGCTGCTGAAACCTTGTTCCATTTAATTCAAGCAGGTCACTTCTAACTTTGAATATGTAGCTAATAGCTGTCGTGTTATTTGAACTTTCAAAATATGATTGAGGCCTCGTGTAATTGAGTTTAGAGTAAAACCGGCTTATAGTAGCTGCTTTTTCTAAATGATTTTGTAGTTCTTTAAGTTTCAATCCTGATAAAATATCAAATCTTAATTGTTCCCAGCTTTCTTTTGTAGAGCATTCGGAAACTCTGGAGGTATTTACTTCATTAGCTAGTGCATCTATTTGCTCATACCAATACACTTTTTTTTGCATAATAATTCTTGTAAGCTGGTTTGGTAAACAGTCGTTGTTGTATTCATGTAATGTTCTAATAATATATCTTAGATGTAAATCCAATGTAAATATAAAATTGTTCTCAACACCAGTTTCCAGCATCAATATATATGTGGGTGTAAAAGGTGGCAGTTTTAAAATTTTTTTTAAAAAGAAACGTAGAAGTTTATCTACTTCTTCAAAAGAAGAAAATCCCCATATTTGGGCGGCATAAGACTGAATTCCACGGCATACAGATTTAAACAAATTCCATTTTGCTTAGGTGATAAAGTAACTCCCAAATACGTATATTCATTTGTGATTCTTACAGGCTCACCATTAAAATACCATCTTTCCCGTCTTGCGATTCTTCCTCCTTTTCTGAATATCATAATTTCTGATTTGCTCAAATTGACCTGCAGGTTCCACATCTCACAATATCTTTCAAGTTGATTTATCATTTGTTGCATTGTTAAGATATCATCAGCTAAAATTACGATGTCGTCAGCATACATAAGTAATCTTACGTGTGTAGAACCTATATTTATTCCTCCTCCTATATATTCGTGCAAATCGTTTAGATATATTGAAAAAAGTGTTGGTGAAAGTAAACAGCCTTGTTTAACTCCAGAACCAGTTTCAAACTCATCTGAGACCTCCTCTCCATCCCATACCTTAAATTTAGTGTTACTATATATGGTTTCGATCATTTGGACCATTTTAGTTGATACGCCAATATTATTAAGTTTATAAACCAGAGATTTCCTTGAGATTTTATCAAACGCTGCACTGAAATCCACGAAAAAAGCGTACAATTTTTTGTTTTCTTTGAACTTAAGGTGAGCTATTGCGGATAAACTATATAAATTATCAACCGTTGAGTATCCTTCCCTAAATCCAGCTTGGTATTCGGAGAGTTTATTGTATTTAGTTAGCCACGAATTAAGACGATTATTTAGAATACCCATAAAAATTTTTTCAATTGTATTTATAAAAGATATACCACGATAATTACTCACAGTATTCCTTTCTCCCTTCTTATAAATTGGAAAAAGTATACTTGTCGTAAATTTTTCATCTAAATTTGCTGTTTCATATATGATGTTGTATGTGTTTGCCAGCTCTTCCACAAAAATCTCCGTTGAGTTCTTAAAGAATTCATAGCTGACGCGGTCCTCTCCAGGGGCTTTGTTTTTCTTGGCTTTGGCTAGTACGTGTTTTATTTCAAAAGTAGAAATAGGTTGATCTAGCTCTTCATCCGTATATTTCATTGCTGCATACATTATATTATGTGAAATATCAGGCGTATTCAAAAGAGTAGAAAAATATTGTTTGAACACATTTGCCGGTATATCAGGCTTCGACTGCATTTTTTTGTTTTTTATTTCTTTAATAAGATTCCACCAATCTTTACCAGTTTTTACTAAATTGATCTGATTTTCTATCTTTCTGTAATATTCGTATTTACTTCTTTCAGAAATTTCTTTATATTTTTTATTTTCGATAACATATTTTTCTCTGTTGCTTATTGTTGGGTTTAGACGAAATGTGGTAAGAGCTCTAAAAGACTTTTCCCTCATGTTATAGCACTTGAAATTAAACCATTTGTTTTCTGTTGTAATATGTACTTCCTTTTTGTGTTTATAAGGGTTTGATATGTTGATAACGTTTATGAAATCTTGCAAATTTAACACATCCTTTTGTTGTTTATAAATATTTAACTGTTGATTAAGTTTTTCTTTATAAATCTCTATTTTGCTTCCATCCCACTTTAGCTTTGGTAGTTACTTCATTGGCTCTTCTAAATTTCTTCCTTTAATATTTATAATTAAAACAATTGGCATATGGTCAGACCATCCCCTCCTTTCTACCGAAAAACTTTCAATACACTCTAAATTTTCATGTGCTGAGGCGCATATATCGTTGACTGATTGCCCTACTCCGCTTATATAAGTTAGATTGCCATTTTCATCGCCTTTTGTACACCCATTTAATACATGTAACCCAAAGTCTTCGCATAACTCAATGAAAGATTTTCCCTTTTTATTTTCGGTTACGTCTAAAGATTTCCTTGTGTCCAGACCGGCTTTAAATGTCGATTTAAAAAAATCATCTAATGGTTGCTGTATATTTCCTATTCTGATGTTTAGGTCGCCAATCAAAATCGGATTTTCTGCGTTTTCGTTTAGTAAAAAATGTTTTACTTTTTCAAAATCTGCCATCCAGTTAGCTTCTCTTAGATAAAGAGGAACTATATTTAAAGTTTTGTTGTTGTTTTTTATTATAATCGATAAAAGGCATTATTGTAGTGCAGCAAGTTCATAAGCAGAGCTTTTAGATCTATATCCTTAGACCTAATAAATATAGCTTAAACAAGTTTATATATTTCAGCAAAGAAAAATAGTTAATATTAAGCTACAAATGCTACAAATATTCAAAAACAATGTATAGAAATGTGTTTTAGAACAATTACACTAAAACATTTGTTGCCCTCCCTTTTAGAATACTGCACGCAGAGAAAAAACATTTTTCAACCTCTTTTAACAAAGATTTGTAAACATATTGTGGTTTATTTAACTAAATTATTGTCACATACACCCATATTATGGTCAAACGGTTCCTCCATCAAGAAGCCACAACCATATTATGGTTTCTCTAGACATGCTATGGTTACACATTATATAAGGGCAATTCCATGTCAAATCGACCAATAGTGTGACCCGACCCCTTACGATTTAAATGAAATTTGGTGAGAAGGTTCCTTCCATTCTATAAGGAACATACATATGTATATCAACGAAAAAAAAAATTTTTTCTTCAAAAGTTAAGTCATATTCACAATCTCAAAATTTCGCCGAATTAGCCGAATGTGTTGAGTTTATTTTTTCAGTATCTCAAAAACAACTGCACATGCGAAGATGATATGTATGTTATTTTAGAGAGAACACTTCGGGCCACAAACAGTATATTAAAAAAATGCCTACGTACTACCCACGAGAGTAAAAACTGCACCAAATTCGGTCCACAGATGGCTGAGATATGAGCAAAAAACCACAAAAAACTTAAAGGCAGTAACTTTTTTCATCCAATATTGTTGTTGTTTTTTATACCCCCCACCAAAAATAACAAGGTATAACCTTGTATAAGGTTTTTTTTTTGATAATTTTTTTACGTTTTTTACACATAACCAATACGTACATGTACAGTATACTTGATTTAACGATAAAAGTTTCCAAATAAGGTACAACATCTGACAAAATGTGGGAGGGAGTGGAGAATAAAAAAAAAATTGTAATACAACGACGAGGGATCTGTAAGTAAAATTAGAGGCAGTCATGGTTTTTTCTCATATCTCAACCATTTATGATCCGATCAGGCTTACTTTCAATAGCAGACAATTCCTGACTATATGTGACATAAATGTATAAGCACCTGGTCCCCACCATATCTGGGGTCTTCATAAATCCCATTTCAACGGACACACGAACAGATGGATAGACGGGCATCGTTATTTGAACTTTCCTTCTCTGAGGGATCCAGAATATCTATACTAAGGATCAATATTGTAGAAATAACAAAGTGATGAATAACAAAGTTGTATTATACTCTTTTGCCATCGGTGAATGGTATACAAAATTGACAAATAATTTACTGCGTAATTTATAAAAAACAAAGAAATGTTATTGTTTAAATAAGATATTTTTTCTTTAAATTGCGCATATTTTAGAAATATCTTTTGGGTGTTATTGTTACCAAAAAAGTCATTGTTTAAATAATATATTTTTTTAAATATTTTTAACAACAAAATAAGACAAAAGAAATAAAGTAAATAAGAAAATAAACCAATAATTTAAAAAATAAAAAAAAACCAAAAGTATTATTTTCAAATATATTTTTTCTTTAAATTGCGTATTTTTTTAAAAATATGTCGTTGTATTTGTTAACAAAAAAAAAAACAGCTGTTTTGTTCTTTTTAAAAGTATGTAACATCAACAGAGCATACGGAATGCGTTGATGCGTATTTTTCATCTATCAAAAAAGAAGAATCAGTGTTATTGTATGTGACAAGCCTCTGCACCCCTTCTTTTGGATGTACAAGGCCTGCTCGCTCCATTCCATACTCATATCTTTTTTACACACGTTGTCATTGCAGGAAAGGCCTTCCGCTTTCCTTTCTTTCGCCAGAGCTTTTGAAAGGCATTCAAATAAATGGCTCTTAGAAGACTTTCCAGAGAATGACTGTCACAAGGCCTTAGAATAAAGGTTATCTTGAATTGGTTTTAAGAAAGGTATGTTAAAAGGCCTTTCAATTAATGGCTCTTAAAATGTACTTGATTAAAGGTCATATTGAAGGGTTTTTAATAAATATAAAATATAATAAATGAATAAATTTCAAAAAAGTATACAAGTTTAGTGTTTTATAAGTTTAGTTTAGTATACATATGTATATATTTATTAACAGAATTACACATACTATAATTATAAGTACTATATAAACAAAAAATATATAATTATATAAAAAATAATAAATATATACATAATTAATACATACTACATAACATTTTCATTATTTAGCACAAGTACATGTCTTCTTTAATGAACAAAAAAACTCAACTCAAATGATTTACATTATTTTTTTCATTTGGTATTTTAAAATGTATTTATGTAACTTTGTTTTTATAACGGGATCTGAATTCTTTCGCTTTTGCTTTGGCGAAAAAAACAAAACAAAAAATGTTACTTCTTCTCTTCTCGCTTCTCATAGAAGCGAGTGTGGAAGGTGTGCATCTTATCTTTTATACCAATGATCCAAAGCCTTCTATGTGGCATTCTTTACCAGTTAGATAATAATAGGAATTGAATCAAAAAAAATTTTAAGGGATTTAAGCACAACAAACAAAATCTTTTAATAAATAATAGTATTCCCAAAAACAACTTTGATAATAAATTTTATAGAATTTTCATTCTTTTTCTCTAAAATAACACAAAACAATGGTCAATATTTTTGCACCATTTTCAAACAATATTAAAATGTTTTAAGCATTGATATTTAATTTTGTGACATTTTACAAATTTATTTAATGTACCTAGACTTTCTTTAAACTTGTTTTTTTATTGGGTAGATACTGAATAACAAATAATTCGATAGGCATATGTTAAACAACCGACACAACTGATGCAACATTATTTTACAAATGGCGATAACAAAATATTATTAGAGTAAGGATATTTTGTTTGCAACTTAAACATATTATGAGTACACTTATAGAAATTTATCATGTTATGGCTATTAAATACATATCATGAAATGGTTGTGGGGAATATAATATGTTTTCAAAGTTATCATTATTTAGTTGTTATATAAATAATTATTTTTCAGTAAACCATAGTTAAATTATAATTGCGATAAACATTAACATGTTTACGGTAAATATAATATTGTTGATATTAAATAAAAATAACAATATTTTGTGTACGACAACAATGTATTGTTACAATAAACCATGCCCAACCATATTTTTTCTCTGCGTGTAGTAATGCATATAATCATGCATAACCACTATCAAATTAAAACTTAGAAAAAAAATGCGAAAAAATCTCAAATAATAAATTTATTACATTTATATAATTTCTTAAACATTCTAAGGCACAACTACTTATGTATTTTTTCATTATCCTTGTGAACTATTTTATTTTTATCCAAATTAATGGGTTATTTCCAAAACTAACTTAATTTTTTGTGTTTTGATTTATTCGTATAAAACCGGTTAACCGGTTATTTTTCAAATGCTAAACCGAAAACCGGGGCTTTTTAAATGACAACTGTTCGGAATATTTGAAAACCAGTTATTGAAAAAAATCGAATAATCGATCTCCCTGATGTTCACAAAATAGCAAAGATTTAAGTACAAATTTTTATGCACAACAAAATTTCAGAGTTTCTACTTGTTACTCGACTGTGTTTTCTGCTTTCAAATTTGTCTTTCTATTTGGGGGTTTCCAGCGTTGGCAGCAGTGGTTACAGACCTATAATTTTTATTATTAAATGAAACTTCATAATTTTTTTTTTAATTTTCATTTTATTTTTCTTAAGAGAACAATTAAAATTTTTTTTTTATCAGTTGGAAGCTTAATACTAAAAGCTCATTCCCCAATGGTCTCATATTTAAATCTCGCCCATTCCAATGGCATTTTTCCCGGCGTTGGGCTACCGGTGGGGTAATAGTAAGTAGCAGGTGGTTCCAAAGCCACAGCTAGAAAAATCCCAAAAGTCAAAATGTTTAAAATATTCATTTTTATTTTCTTTTTGTTTTATTTTTTTTATTCAGTCTCCAGTCGGCTCCAAAATGTTATTTAATGAACTATTGAATTGAACTAAAATTATTTTCTAATGGGTTTTAGTATTTATAGAAAAATTTTGTTATGATTATTCGAGAACTGATCAAAACCAGCAGTTAAAAGTTTTCTTTAATAATATTTTTGTTTTTCTACTTTTTGTTTACATAAATGGAGTTAAATAAATATTTGTTATATTTGTTATTTTATTCATTTATTTTTTTCTTAAAAATTTGTCAGGAAAAATAAATAAAAAAAGAAACAAAGACCAGATTTTCGAACTTTTCAAAACAGCTTTTTATTTTAAAATAAGAAATATTCATATTTAAATATATTTATTTATAAAGAAAAATACATATTTTAACATATTTTTTTTTTTTTGTTTGTTTAAGCAACCCTCTCAGTATCACATATATAGAAGTGAAATTATTAGGCCTTGTTAATTACCATAACGCCATCATCAATTACGGCATAGACCTGTAAAGCTGGATCCACAAGCTATCGAGCTATATTTACCTTCGAATTGGATTCAGATACAAGAAGAGATATTGCTGGTACTTCACCAGTACAAATCTACAAGTTGGCTTCAATCGATTATATATGTATGGTTAACGTGTTACCTTTAAAACACTTTAAAGATGAACAGTTATGCCACACCCAACCACTAAAGGTGCCCGTAGACGACATGTTTTTTACATCTGACTTGTCAACTTTTCAAGTCATATGTAATTGTGAATGTCTGTCAAAATTGCTGTTTTACAGAAGGTTAATAAGATTTGGTCACAAACGTACATGTAATTTGCTTCTGACATTGTCTATGTCTTTTCTCTGTAGTTATGGAATAAACCAAAGTAGTTCTTGGTTTCAAAATAGCGTGTTGCCGCCATAAAAATTTTTATTTGCGCCGTAAAAAAGTTCAACCCTCTAAACATTTTTTTTCTTTAAATTCGAATATACCAATTTAGGATATTATAATGATGCGTTTTTATTTATATATGTACATAATTTCTATTCAAGGGTGAAATGATTATACATATATCGGTATTGTAAAATATTAATTTAAGCCGGCTAATGATTCCGTCAAAAATGCACCGCCGCTGCGGGTTTCTTCCTGGCATAGATTTCTGTCACAGCTGATGTCAGATGGCTTGTCAGAAGAAAATAGAGCACGCTCTAATTGAAATTTTGTCAGATGACTTTGCGTCTGACTTGTACATATGCAATGTTTTAAAGGTAACACACGACATGTATGTATTTTACAGTGGGAAATTTGACAAGTCAGATGTAAAAAACATGTCGTGTACATGCAACTTAACCAATGCGAAAGAGACGCAAAACGCGCGAAGTTATACAAATAAGGACGGACCCTTAACCGATAATTTCAATATTTGAAAAATTCGAATTAAGGGCAAATATCCTTATTTTCTTTATAAAATATTTTTTTCTCATTAGATATTTATCTTTTCGGACATCCATTTTTATAAAGTCCGATAAGCGAAAAATCCAACAAATTTTTGGCGCTTAATAGTTTTTCAAACATTTTTGAAAAAAGTTTCGATAAATCTTCAGAAAAACCATTATTAGCCTTATGTAGTACAATATCTGGATAACAATTTCTAAAAAGTAGATTATTTGCATACATCCACAAAATTTACTCATCCTCCAGAACAATATGAACATTTTGTGCGTAAATTTTATTTTTGTGGAATTTCTTCTAAAAATCAGATTCAGGATAATTTTTGTCTAGTGGAATTGTGATCGAACGTTTACCCCACTTTGTAAAAAAATGTATGTAGATGCCATGGTTATTTCGAAATTAAACAGCTTACACACTGATGCAACGCAACTCACACGATCGACTCAAGCATTTAGTTGCATGAGATGGATGTTTTCACATTGTTATTTCTCGGTATTTTCGTAAAACAAAGAAAACACGTTTCTAGGTGCACCCGTATTTTGTAGAAAATTTTTAGCAAAGAAAATTTTGTAGCTGTAAGGGAACAACTCCATGACACGGTGAAATTTAAATCTGTTTGTAGGAGTATTCCAGCAACCAGCCGTCTTAGAACTACTTGACCTGGTTTGTTGGTTGGTTAAAGTGTAGCACGCTCAAAATTAGGCGTGCTGCAATAGAGTCGACAGTGACTGAGTTTTAACACCACACAACTCGTGAAGAGTAGGAACACCGAATCAAGCGTGATCCAGGGCAATACTGTGGTGGCTAGAACTAGCCCGTTGCGTGGATTTATTTCGCAAATTTTCCAAGTTTCACCAGCGATATCTCAGAGAGTTCGTGTAGAAGGTAATTCCAAAATAATCCATGTCGTGATGACTTAAACGCTGGGCAATCACATAGAAGATGAAATACTGTCTGCCTTAGTTCCAGTTTCTGTGCAGCTGCGGCAGCATTCCTTTAAAGGGAGACCGAGTCTCACAGCGTGCTTAGCGATCGTCCAGTAACCAGTTAGTACGTATACCAGTCTCGAAAAGTCCCCGCGACAGAAGTTGAGAAGTCGCTCAGAGCGACCTATGTTGTATGTGGGGCACGGTACTTTGGTATCACTGAGCCATCCAATTTTCTCCATTTAGCATTAGCCGTATCCAGATAGTGACTGAAGGTGTCGCTTCTGATAGTTCGACTTGCCCTAATTACACCTGCCATAAAAAATATGTCTTTACTACTTGCACTAATTTAACGTTGAATGCTTCATCGTTCACATTGCTTTAAAATAAAGACAATAATGACAATACAAACATAGAAAACCAATGCAACTGGTCGAGGTGCGATCGGCATATCCATGTCGGATTGCGCAAGTGTGACTGCTTCTACGAAATCCTTATGGGTCAGATTGATTCAACTAGTTGCTTGAGTCGGTCTTGTCACTTTCTCTTGGCTAAACATGGTTATGACAAATAATAATTAGTACTCAAGACTTAGCAGATAAGTTTTTAAAATTTTCCATTTTAAAGTTCGTGAGAACAATGTTAACATTTATTTTTCGCTTTAGTGCTGATAAGTTAATTGTTGATTTGAATTTATCATTTGATACCAATTTGACATCAAATTGATAAAACATTTTATGTCAAATTGTTATTTCCAATCATTAACAAATTGAATTTAAATGTGAAAATCAAACAATTGACAAAATATGTGGATGACTTACACGCCTGTTCAGTTGATTAGACCCACATAGTTTTTTTTACTTAGCGCGCCATATCTTTTGATATTTTATGGGTAGAACAAACATTTTGCTGCTGTCGGGTAGAGTATTTAATCGAGCTCAAAAGCATATGCAAGTATTTTAAAGGTAAAGTGCGATGGTATTTTTAGGAAAATTTTTTCGAAAAATTAAGAAAATAAAGTGTTATTTTTTTGTTCTCTTGATTATACCCATTTGAATAATTTAACCTTAAATCTTATTTATTAATTGTTTTACAACAATATTTTTAATAATTGCATTTATTTATAATATTGTGAACATATTAGTAGTGGGTGTGTCCTCTACGATTTACAATAACTTCAAATAGCCGATCTTTTAGTAACTTTAAATAGTCTTATGAAATTTTTTAACAACATTCTTTAATGGCTTCAATAGGTGACTGCTTATCATTGAATTGCCTTCCTCCTTCATATACCTTTCGGGTAAGCCATCCCCAAACATTTTCAATTATATTTAAATCAGGTGAATAAAGCGGCCAAGAGAGAAGACGAAAGTTTTGGTCTAAAATAAATTCTTTTACAGCTCTGGCGTCATGTATAGGACCATTATCCTGCTGACAAATCCAAGGACTCGGCCCAAAAATTCCATAGGTTTCCCCAGTCATTCTACCGCTTGGAAATTGTAATTCGATTGTTCCATAGCACGTAATAGCACCCCATACCATAACACTGCCCTCTCTGCTGTGGTGGCGGTTCAGAAACAACTCTTTTTTTTTTTTTCTTAAATCATGGAAATAGTAGTTATATCCATCTGGTCCATTGAGGTTGAACTTCTTTTCATCCGTAAAAACCAAAACTTTCCAATCATTAAGGTGACTACTTTCTTGTACAATCCACGTCATATGGTCCCTCGCAAAATGCTACCGATATTGTTTGCGTGCCTCATTAAACGGGGGCTTTTTCTCAAATTGTTTTAGCTGCAAGGGTTCATTGCCCATGATGGCTCTACGTACTGTTGAAAAACTTGCTTGTGAGCCAGCCTCCAACCTAATTTTTGATACCGAAAGGGATCGAGTTCGACGCAATTCTGCGAATTTTTCTAGTTTCTGCAGGAGTTATAGCTGTTTTAGCTCTTCATTGTAATTTTATCCATATATTTCTTTGTCCTTCGTGTATCTGAGCACGGTTTTGTGGCTTCGCCCGATTTCACGGCCGCTGGCACGGCAGGAATAGCTTAACGATAAATACTCATCGATTTTAGATCTTTCCGCTTCACTTAGAATTTTATTTTTACCCATCTTTACCAATTGTCAATTAAAAACTAATAAATTTCTTAAGCGTAAATTTTTTTTGTGGAAGTCATGGTCTATTATTTGCAAAAAGGCTTTAAAATTCAAAGTGGGAATTATCAAGTGAACGAAAAAATAACACTTTATTTTCTTAATTTTTCGAAAAAATTGTCCTAAAAATACCATCGCACTATACGTTTAAAATATTTTCATATGCTTTTGAGCTGAATTAAATACTCTACCCCCTAGTAGTAAAATTTTTGTTCTACCCATAAAATATCAAAAGATATGGCGCGCTAAGTAATAAAAATTATGTGGGTCTAATCAATTGAACAGGAGTGTATTTTTCATATTTGAAGAATCGGAAATAGAAAATGTTTTGAAAACTTTTAACTTATTTCACCCGGACATTAAATTTACTTTTGAGAAGGAGTGTAACTTAAAACTTCCATATTTAGATACTTTGTTGATAAGAAGAAAGGAAAAATTATTAATGGGTTGGCACCAGAAACCTGCTATTTCTCCAAACATCCCAAGAGAGTTATAATCAGAGCTGCCGTTTTCGGTTATTTCTAACCAAAATTGGTAATTTTTTTCCTCAATGTGGAGATGTTAATAGTTTTTTCAATTTGGTTACTTTATTTTTAAAAAAAAAAAGTTTTTCTTGATAAACTTGCTATCGCATATTTCGATTCGAAGGAAATTATTTACGACTTCGAATAATGTGCACTTTGCACTACGATTTTCTCATTAACTATTTATTTCAAATGAACTGAAGTTTTTTATACTTTATCGAAAACACAAAATCCCTTTTAAAACAACTACCAGATATTTTTTAGTATTTTTGGAAAAAAAACTGTCATATGTGAAGTTTTAATCGATGTAGATTTTCAATTATTGTTTTTTTTAATGACCGTAGTTTTTCCTTGTTTTAATAGTAGTAAAGATAAGTGGTACTTAGAGTAGAAAGTGCATAATTTCACAATTCATAACATGAATGAAAAAGTACACAAAAGTAGTTTGAGTGTTTTTAAAAACTTGAATATAAGTAAAATATTCTAAATTTACATTATTTCCAGTAGTATATATTAATATTTTGAAATAGAAATAGGAATTTTAATGACTTTTTAAAATTAAATTGATACATGATCTATAATTTTATGGAATTTAATGTAAGAAAATGGCGTGAATTTAAGAAATTTTAAATTTTACGTTTTATAACCTGTCGGTATGTCCATATATTTATTTAATGTTTTTTAGATTTGGAAATATTTATATTAATTAATTTATAAAAAAAGCTTTGACTGTCAGTCATATACTTTTTGCCCATTGAACGTACGTTCTGAAATACACAAAATATTTGAAATAAAACAATTTTGAAACAGTAATAATAGCAATTATAAATTTAAAACGGAATTTACAAACAAGAGAAACCAGATATCCCATTTTTTAAATATACATATGTAAATTAGAAAATATTCACATTTCGCATATCGCCAACAGTTTCCAATTTCGCCAAAACAATCGCCATATCGCCAATCGTAAATTTCCATCTCCAAGAGGATTAGAAAATTGCTACAACTGAAAGCCCAGCTACTGACAATTAAAAAGCGGAAAGCAATCGAATTTTTCCTTTTTTGTTATTTATTACTGTTTCGTTTATTGTAAAGGACATATTAAATAAAAAAAATTATTTTATTAAATTTCAAGAAACCGAATTTTGTATGGAAATTTGACGGGTTTAACACTTATATAATAAAAACATTTTTTATGAAAAAGGTCTCAAATAAATAAAAACTTTGAAATTTTTTTCATATGTAGAAGAATTACTTTTCTTGTTTTGTGTTCGTAATTTGTCATTAATATTTTCATATGAAGTGCAAATAACATTTGTCTTACAATAAACCTTAAAATAAATTTTAATGCTTTTAACAATTAACAAAAGGCATTTCTAATTTGGTTATATTTTTTCACATTTGGTTACTTTTTCAAAAATTTTGGTTGTAAAAATTTAATTAGTCGTGGCAGCACTGGTTATAATTATTACTTCTAAAAAATCTTATGGAAAGAATACTGGGAATTAGGAACTTAGAATTTCATAACAAAAATTTGAAGAAAATTAAAGATATTTTGAGAGAAACTGGCTTTCCAATAGAACTGATATTGGATTTAATAAGACAATACAATAACCATAACAAACTTATATTCCTAAAATATCGGAACGTTTAGAAAAGTCGAAAATATTTGACACAAAGCCATATAAAATAGCACATAAATCGTATAATACGAGTACAATTGGTAAAGAATAAACTGAAAACTAGAGTTGCAGGTCAAAAATCAAATCAAAAATTTAAGGATATTTCGTGACAGAAAACAGCATTAACAACCCACTGTGCTAGTTTAAATCATTCTCCAGATTTTGAAAAAGTATCTATTTTAAACACAGAAAAAAAATTATAAGCGCCGTTGTATGCTCGAAATGTTTTAAATCATCAATAGGTACCAGACTTGTTAAGGATTAATTTTAAATCGGACACAGAAAATGTAGCACAAATTTACAGACATTTACAGCCGTATTCATAACAAAAAGTTAGCCACAGTTTGTACACTACGTACAACGAGCTGCCAACTAGAATGCCGATTAAGCTTAGCAGCTTGTTAGCATAGAGTTTATTCATAACAAATTTTATCCGTCTGCTAACTTTCAATAAATCAACTCTGAATATTAATGATGCCACATTATAATACTCAAAAATGCAACACGTTTTACATTTATCATCGCTGGTTTTGTCATTTCATTTCATTTTTTTTTTATTTTCCCTCTTCATATAAAAATTTGAAATGTATTTAAATTTTTTTTTTTTTTTTGAGAGAGAGCGGGGAGATTTCTCCCAACGGAGACGATACCGCGACCAACCAGGTCTATTGTACCCACCCCCCTTTAGTTGGCCAGAAGACCTTCTGCCTCCCAGAGAAACCCAAGAAGGTCTTTTGCCGGTATTGCACCGACTCGGGACGCGCCCATCGTACCGTGCCCCAAGTGTCTCCTTCTTGCCCACGCCAGCGCCGGGCAGTCACACAGTAGGTGCCTTGTAGTCTCGTTCTCCTCACGGCATAGTCTGCATTCCTGGTCCTCTGCCAGGCCCATCCGAAACAGGTGGCGCTTGACCGTATGGTGGCCCGTCAAATAAGCCACCAATAGCCGTAGCTCTCGTCTGTTGAGACCCCTTGTCTCCAATGTACTCCCGGGAAATACAAATTCCTTCGCCTGACGCATTCCCGGTAGCGATACCCAGTATTTCCTGTGCTCGCTGAGAGCCCATTCCCCCAATAGGGACTGGGTAGTGGCCCAGCTTAACCCACAAAAGGGCTCGGGGCCCACCATTTGGGCGTTTGCTCCAGCCCTAGCCAGTTCATCAGCCCCATCGTTACCCGGGACCCCTGAGTGTCCCGGCACCCAACAGAGTGTCACTCTGTTTCTTGAGCCCAGCTCCTGTAGCCTACCCCGGCATTCCGCCACCAACTTCGAGGACAATTTCCAGGAAGAGAGTGCCTTAATGTATTTAAATTAAAATATATTTAAAAAAGGACTCTTAACTAAAAAAAAAACGGTGTATTAAATAAAAACAAACAAAATTATTCAACAAAAAACGGCTGTTTATCACAAATTGGCAAACGTTTGGCAGCTTGGTAACAAGAGCTTAGCAAATCTTTAGCCAGAGTTTGGTAAGTGTATTATGAATAAACTTTGTGCTAACTTCATGCCAAATTTTCGTTATGAATACGGCTGCTAGAAAATATTTTTTTATACAAACAAAGAAGAATCTTAATTTTAAATAGGTCTTTGCTGTCAACAGCTTTTTGTTTCACGTTCCTTTTATATGGGCATTTCCATTGTGACGTGATATTTGTACGACAAAATGTAAACAAATTAAATGAAGAAGTCAAATTTGTAAAAAGTTATTTTATATTAACAAAGTAATAAAGCAGCGCAATATTCAGAAAAAAATCTACAACAATCAACCCTAAGGATTTCAAGATATAAGCAAAAATATGAGCCGGCGTGACGTTACAAAAAACAGAAGTGGATTTTGACTTGCATTACAAAACTGCATAAGTCTGCCAATTGAGCAAGACTTTTTGTATAAAACCTTTTTTAATAAGCATTGGACTTATAGAGATTTATTTTCCAAGTAATCAAATTTAAAAATATTTGCTCGTTTTAGGTACAGCGAAAAGTCTACTTTTTGTAATGTAACGCCAGAAAGCAAATATGGTTGTATTTTAGGACCATGTTGTTCAATAGTTATCCCTTTTGTAACTTAATGTAGATCTAGTTGCGCTTTACAAAACATATAAAAAAGTAAATTATACTTATAAAATTTTTGATAAACGATTTAAATTACTTCTGGCGTTACGTTACAAAAAGGAAACTTTTCGCTGTAACTTCCCATATGTATGCGTGTGTTTAGTTATTTGTTTCTTCTCATATTTTCTCATATCAATCTTTCAACAGAATTTACCGAAACAATTAGAAGAGTTGAAAATTAAAACAGGACTCTAATGACATAATGGAAGAAAGGGTCTGAAAAATTAGATATTCTGTATTATGGATAGCGTACGATTTCTCCAACATCAATGATAGTGGAATATTTTTTTCCAAGTCAATATTTATCAAAACTAAAGAAAAGAATCGCTTAAGTCCTAGACACTTTTCTTAAAGATTATTTTTAAGGTCTCCTTAAACTATTGAAATAACTAGTAAAATTATCATTAATCGAGCGATTAGCCTATTAAAGTAAAATCCTGATTAAATGAATACCCTAATACGTATACGCTTCCTTCTACTCTTGTATGCGTCGCATGCGTGCTAAAAAAAAGGCCAGTTGCTTTTTATACCCATATATATTTTATTTTTAATGTTATCGAAAATTAAAGCAAAATGCATGGTACTTCACAAAACTGGTACATTTTGTTTTAAAAGTTGGTAAAATTGGAAGGGCCAAGTTTAATTCCAGGAAAACAATCCTATTTTTTTAATATTAAATCTATAAGACAAAAAGAGAGGGAATATTTGATATTTAAAAATACAATGGTACACTAATGACTTGATAAGTACAATCGGGACCAAAAACAATTATCTATCAGGGACGTGAATTATATTTAATATTCAACCTACTTCTTAATATGTTGATAAATTTGAAAAAGGCATTATTGTAGTGCAGCAAGTTCATAAGCAGAGCTTTTGCATCTATATCCTTAGACCTAATAAATATAGCTTAAACAAGTTTATATATTTCATCAAAGAAAAATAGTAAATATTAAGCTACAAATATTCAAAAACAATATATAGAAATGTGTTTTAGAACAATTACACTAAAAAAATTTGTTGCCCTCCCTTTTAGAATACTGCACGCAGAGAAAAAACATTTTTCAACCTCCAACAAAACTAATATTTTTAACAAAGATTTGTAAACATATTGTGGTTAATTTAACTAAATTATTGTCACATACACCCATATTATGGTCAAACGGTTCCTCCATCAAGAAGCCACAACCATATTATGGTTTCTCTAGACATGCTATGGTTACACATTATATAAGGGCAATTCCATGTCAAATCGACCAATAGTGTGACCCGACCCCTTACGATTTAAATGAAATTTGGTGAGAAGGTTCCTTCCATTCTATAAGGAACATACATATGTATATCAACGAAAAAAAAAATTTTTTCTTCAAAAGTTAAGTCATATTCACAATCTCAAAATTTCGCCGAATTAGCCGAATGTGTTGAGTTTATTTTTTCAGTATCTCAAAAACAACTGCACATACGAAGATGATATGTATGTTATTTTAGAAAGAACACTTCGGGCCACAAACAGTATATTAAAAAAATGCCTACGTACTACCCACGAGAGTAAAAACTGCACCAAATTCGGTCCACAAATGGCTGAGATATGAGCAAAAAACCACAAAAAAGTTAAAGGCAGTAACTTTTTTCATAAAATCCAATATTGTTGTTGTTTTTTATACCCCCCACCAAAAATAACAAGGTATAACCTGGTATAAGGTTTTTTTTTTTGATAATTTTTTTACGTTTTTTACACATAACCAATACGTACATGTACAGTATACTTGATTTAACGATAAAAGTTTCCAAATAAGGTACAACATCTGACAAAATGTGGGAGGGAGTGGAGAATAAAAAAAAAATTGTAATACAACGACGAGGGATCTGTAAGTAAAATTAGAGGCAGTCATGGTTTTTTCTCATATCTCAACCATTTATGATCCGATCAGGCTTACTTTCAATAGCAGACAATTCCTGACTATATGTGACATAAATGTATAAGCACCTGGTCCCCACCATATCTGGGGTCTTCATAAATCCCATTTCAACGGACACACGAACAGATGGATAGACGGGCATCGTTATTTGAACTTTCCTTCTCTGAGGGATCCAGAATATCTATACTAAGGATCAATATTGTAGAAATAACAAAGTGATGAATAACAAAGTTGTATTATACTCTTTTGCCATCGGTGAATGGTATACAAAATTAACAAATAATTTAATGCGTAATTTATAAAACACAAAGAAATGTTATTGTTTAAATAAGATATTTTTTCTTTAAATTGCGCATATTGTAGAAATATCTTTTGGGTGTTATTGTTACCAAAAAAGTCATTGTTTAAATAATATATTTTTTTAAATATTTTTAACAACAAAATAAGACAAAAGAAATAAAGTAAATAAGAAAATAAACCAATAATTTAAAAAATAAAAAAAACCAAAAGTATTATTTTCAAATATATTTTTTCTTTAAATTGCGTATTTTTTTAAAAATATGTCGTTGTATTTGTTAACAAAAAAAACAGCTGTTTTGTTCTTTTTAAAAGTATGTAACATCAACAGAGCATACGGAATGCGTTGATGCGTATTTTTCATCTATCAAAAAAGAAGAATCAGTGTTATTGTATGTGACAAGCCTCTGCACCCCTTCTTTTGGATGTACAAGGCCTGCTCGCTCCATTCCATACTCATATCTTTTTTACACACGTTGTCATTGCAGGAAAGGCCTTCCGCTTTCCTTTCTTTCGCCAGAGCTTTTGAAAGGCATTCAAATAAATGGCTCTTAGAAGACTTTCCAGAGAATGACTGTCACAAGGCCTTAGAATAAAGGTTATCTTGAATTGGTTTTAAGAAAGGTATGTTAAAAGGCCTTTCAATTAATGGCTCTTAAAATGTACTTGATTAAAGGTCATATTGAAGGGTTTTTAATAAATATAAAATATAATAAATGAATAAATTTCAAAAAAGTATAAAAGTTTAGTGTTTTATAAGTTTAGTTTAGTATACATATGTATATATTTATTAACAGAATTACACATACTATAATTATAAGTACTATATAAACAAAAAATATATAATTATATAAAAAATAATAAATATATACATAATTAATACATACTACATAACATTTTCATTATTTAGCACAAGTACATGTCTTCTTTAATGAACAAAAAAACTCAACTCAAATGATTTACATTATTTTTTTCATTTGGTATTTTAAAATGTATTTATGTAACTTTGTTTTTATAACGGGATCTGAATTCTTTCGCTTTTGCTTTGGCGAAAAAAACAAAACAAAAAATGTTACTTCTTCTCTTCTCGCTTCTCATAGAAGCGAGTGTGGAAGGTGTGCATCTTATCTTTTATACCAATGATCCAAAGCCTTCTATGTGGCATTCTTTACCAGTTAGATAATAATAGGAATTGAATCAAAAAAAATTTTAAGGGATTTAAGCACAACAAACAAAATCTTTTAATAAATAATAGTATTCCCAAAAACAACTTTGATAATAAATTTTATAGAATTTTCATTCTTTTTCTCTAAAATAACACAAAACAATGGTCAATATTTTTGCACCATTTTCAAACAATATTAAAATGTTTTTAGCATTGATATTTAATTTTGTGACATTTTACAAATTTATTTAATGTACCTAGACTTTCTTTAAACTTGTTTTTTATTGGGTAGATACTGAATAACAAATAATTCGATAGGCATATGTTAAACAACCGACACAACTGATGCAACATTATTTTACAAATGGCGATAACAAAATATTATTAGAGTAAGGATATTTTGTTTGCAACTTAAACATATTATGAGTACACTTATAGAAAGTTATCATGTTATGGCTATTAAATACATATCATTAAATGGTTGTGGGGAATATAATATGTTTTCAAAGTTATCATTATTTAGTTGTTATATAAATAATTATTTTTCAGTAAACCATAGTTAAATTATAATTGCGATAAACATTAACATGTTTACGGTAAATATAATATTGTTGATATTAAATAAAAATAACAATATTTTGTGTACGACAACAATGTATTGTTACAATAAACCATGCCCAACCATATTTTTTCTCTGCGTGTAGTAATGCATATAATCATGCATAACCACTATCAAATTAAAACTTAGAAAAAAAATGCGAGAAAATCTCAAATAATAAATTTATTACATTTATATAATTTCTTAAACATTCTAAGGCACAACTACTTATGTATTTTTTCATTATCCTTGTGAACTATTTTATTTTTATCCAAATTAATGGGTTATTTCCAAAACTAACTTAATTTTTTGTGTTTTGATTTATTCGTATAAAACCGGTTAACCGGTTATTTTTGAAATGCTAAACCGAAAACCGGGGCTTTTTAAATGACAACTGTTCGGAATATTTGAAAACCAGTTATTGAAAAAAATCGAATAATCGATCTCCCTGATGTTCACAAAATAGCAAAGATTTAAGTACAAATTTTTATGCACAACAAAATTTCAGAGTTTCTACTTGTTACTCGACTGTGTTTTCTGCTTTCAAATTTGTCTTTCTATTTGGGGGTTTCCAGCGTTGGCAGCAGTGGTTACAGACCTATAATTTTTATTATTAAATGAAACTTCATAATTTTTTTTTTAATTTTCGTTTTATTTTTCTTAAGAGAACAATTCAAATTTTTTTTTATTAGTTGGAAGCTTAATACTAAAAGCTCATTCCCCAATGGTCTCATATTTAAATCTCGCCCATTCCAATGGCATTTTTCCCGGCGTTGGGCTACCGGTGGGGTAATAGTAAGTAGCAGGTGGTTCCAAAGCCACAGCTAGAAAAATCCCAAAAGTCAAAATGTTTAAAATATTCATTTTTATTTTCTTTTTGTTTTATTTTTTTTATTCAGTCTCCAGTCGGCTCCAAAATGTTATTTAATGAACTATTGAATTGAACTAAAATTATTTTCTAATGGGTTTTAGTATTTATAGAAAAATTTTGTTATGATTATTCGAGAACTGATCAAAACCAGCAGTTAAAAGTTTTCTTTAATAACATTTTTGTTTTTCTACTTTTTGTTTACATAAATGGAGTTAAATAAATATTTGTTATATTTGTTATTTTATTCATTTATTTTTTTCTTAAAAATTTGTCAGGAAAAATAAATAAAAAAAGAAACAAAGACCAGATTTTCGAACTTTTCAAAACAGCTTTTTATTTTTTTTATTTTAAAATAAAAAATATTCATATTTAAATATATTTATTTATAAAGAAAAATACATATTTTAACATATTTTTTTTTTTTTTTGTTTGTTTAAGCAACCCTCTCAAGATCACATACATAGAAGTGAAATTATTAGGCCTTGTTAATTACCATAACGCCAATTACGGCATAGACCTGTAAAGCTGGATCCACAAGCTATCGAGCTATATTTACCTTCGAATTGGATTTAGATACAAGAAGATATAGAAGAGATATATACAAATCTACAAGTTGGCTTCAATCGATTATATATGTATGGTTAACGTGTTACCTCTAAAACACTTTAAAGATGAACAGTTATGCCACACTCAACCACTAACCAATGCAAAAGAGACGCAAAACGCGCGAAGTTATACAAATAAGGACGGACCCTTGACCGATAATTTCAATATTTGAAAAATTCGAATTAAGGGCAAATATCCTTATTTTCTTTATAAAATATTTTTTCTCATTAGATATTTATCTTTTCGGACATCCATTTTTATAAAGTCCGATAAGCGAAAAATCCAACAAATTTTTGGCGCTTAATAGTTTTTCAAACATTTTTGAAAAAAGTTTCGATAAATCTTCAGAAAAACCATTATTAGCCTTATGTAGTACAATATCTGGATAACAATTTCTAAAAAGTAGATTATTTGCATACATCCACAAAATTTACTCATCCTCCAGAACAATATGAACATTTTGTGCGTAAATTTTATTTTTGTGGAATTTCTTCTAAAAATCAGTTTCAGGATAATTTTTGTCTAGTGGAATTGTGATCGAACGTTTACCCCACTTTGTAAAAAAATGTATGTAGATGCCATGGTTATTTCGAAATTAAACAGCTTACACACTGATGCAACGCAACTCACACGATCGACTCAAGCATTTAGTTGCATGAGATGGATGTTTTCACATTGTTATTTCTTGGTATTTTCGTAAAACAAAGAAAAGACGTTTCTAGGTGCACCCGTATTTTGTAGAAAATTTTTATCAAAGAAAATTTTGTAGCTGTAAGGGAACTCCATGACACTGTGAAATTTAAATCTTTTTGTAGGAGTAGTCCAGCAACCAGCCGTCTTAGAACTACTTGACCTGGCTTGTTGGCTGGTTAACGTGTAGCACGCTCAAAATTAGGCGTGCTGCAAGTAGAGTCGACAGTGACTCAGTTTTGACACCACACAACTCGTGAATAGTAGGAACACCGAATCAAGCGTGATCCAGGGCAATACTGAGGTGGCTAGAACCTGCCCGTTGCGTGGATTTATTTCGCCAATTTGCCGAGTTATCTCAGAGAGTTCTTGTTGAAGGTAATTCCAAAATAATCCATGTCGTGATGACTTAAACGCTGGGCAATCACATAGAAGATGAAATACTGTCTGCCTTAGTTCCAGTTTCTGTGCAGCTGCGGCAGCATTCCTTTAAAGGGAGACCGAGTCTCACAGCGTGCTTAGCGATCGTCCAGTAACCAGTTAGTACGTATACCAGTCTCAAAAGTCCCCGCGACAGAAGTTGAGAAGTCGCTCAGAGCGACCTATGTTGTATGTGGGGCACGGTACCTTGGTATCACTGAGACATCCAATTTTCTCCATTTAGCATTAGCCGTATCCAGATAGTGACTGAAGGTGTCGCTTCTGATAGTTCGACTTGCCCTAATTACACCTGCCATAAAAAATATGTCTTTACTACTTGCACTAATTTAACGTTGAATGCTTCATCGTTCACATTGCTTTAAAATAAAGACAATAATGACAATACAAACAAAGAAAACCAATGCAACTGGTCGAGGTGCGATCGGCATATCCATGTCGGATTGCGCAAGTGTGACTGCTTCTACGAAATCCTTATGGGTCAGATTGATTCAACTAGTTGCTTGAGTCGGTCTTGTCACTTTCTCTTGGCTAAACATGGTTATGACAAATAATAATTAGTACTCAAAGACTTAGCAGATAAGTTTTTAAAATTTTCCATTTTAAAGTTCGTGAGAACAATGTTAACATTTATTTTTCGCTTTAGTGCTGATAAGTTAATTGTTGATTTGAATTTATCATTTGATACCAATTTGACATCAAATTGATAAAACATTTTATGTCAAATTGTTATTTCCAATCATTAACAAATTGAATTTAAATGTGAAAATCAAACAATTGACAAAATATGTTGATGACTTACACGCCTGTTCAGTTGATTAGACCCACATAGTTTTTTTTACTTAGCGCGCCATATCTTTTGATATTTTATGGGTAGAACAAACATTTTGCTGCTGTCGGGTAGAGTATTTAATCGAGCTCAAAAGCATATGCAAGTATTTTAAAGGTAAAGTGCGATGGTATTTTTAGGAAAATTTTTTCGAAAAATTAAGAAAATAAAGTGTTATTTTTTTGTTCTCTTGATTATACCCATTTGAATAATTTGACCTTAAATCTTATTTATTAATTGTTTTACAACAATATTTTTAATAATTGCATTTATTTATAATATTGTGAACATATTAGTAGTGGGTGTGTCCTCTACGATTTACAATAACTTCAAATAGCCGATCTTTTAGTAACTTTAAATAGTCTTATGAAATTTTTTAACAACATTCTTTAATGGCTTCAATAGGTGACTGCTTATCATTGAATTGCCTTCCTCCTTCATATACCTTTCGGGTAAGCCATCCCCAAACATTTTCAATTATATTTAAATCAGGTGAATAAAGCGGCCAAGAGAGAAGACGAAAGTTTTGGCCTAAAATAAATTCTTTTACAGCTCTGGCGTCATGTATAGGACCATTATCCTGCTGAAAAATCCAAGGACTCGGCCCAAAAATTCCATAGGTTTCCCCAGTGATTCTACCGCTTGGAAATTGTAATTCGATTGTTCCATAGCACGTAATAGCACCCCATACCATAACACTGCCCTCTCTGCTGTGGTGGCGGTTCAGAAACAACTCTTTTTTTTTTTTTTTCTTAAATCATGGAAATAGTAGTTATATCCATCTGGTCCATTGAGGTTGAACTTCTTTTCATCCGTAAAAACCAAAACTTTCCAATCATTAAGGAGACTACTTTCTTGTACAATCCACGTCATATGGTCCCTCGCAAAATGCTACCGATATTGTTTGCGTGCCTCATTAAACGGGGGCTTTTTCTCAAATTGTTTTAGCTGCAAGGGTTCATTGCCCATGATGGCTCTACGTACTGTTGAAAAACTTGCTTGTGAGCCAGCCTCCAACCTAATTTTTGATACCGAAAGGGATCGAGTTCGACGCAATTCTGCGAATTTTTCTAGTTTCTGCAGGAGTTATAGCTGTTTTAGCTCTTCATTGTAATTTTATCCATATATTTCTTTGTCCTTCGTGTATCTGAGCACGGTTTTGTGGCTTCGCCCGATTTCACGGCCGCTGGCACGGCAGGAATAGCTTAACGATAAATACTCATCGATTTTAGATCTTTCCGCTTCACTTAGAATTTTATTTTTACCCATCTTTACCAATTGTCAATTAAAAACTAATAAATTTCTTAAGCGTAAATTTTTTTTGTGGAAGTCATGGTCTATTATTTGCAAAAAGGCTTTAAAATTCAAAGTGGGAATTATCAAGTGAACGAAAAAATAACACTTTATTTTCTTAATTTTTCGAAAAAATTGTCCTAAAAATACCATCGCACTATACGTTTAAAATATTTTCATATGCTTTTGAGCTGAATTAAATACTCTACCCCCTAGTAGTAAAATTTTTGTTCTACCCATAAAATATCAAAAGATATGGCGCGCTAAGTAATAAAAATTATGTGGGTCTAATCAATTGAACAGGAGTGTATTTTTCATATTTGAAGAATCGGAAATAGAAAATGTTTTGAAAACTTTTAACTTATTTCACCCGGACATTAAATTTACTTTTGAGAAGGAGTGTAACTTAAAACTTCCATATTTAGATACTTTGTTGATAAGAAGAAAGGAAAAATTATTAATGGGTTGGCACCAGAAACCTGCTATTTCTCCAAACATCCCAAGAGAGTTATAATCAGAGCTGCCGTTTTCGGTTATTTCTAACCAAAATTGGTAATTTTTTTCCTCAATGTGGAGATGTTAATAGTTTTTTCAATTTGGTTACTTTATTTTTAAAAAAAAAAAGTTTTTCTTGATAAACTTGCTATCGCATATTTCGATTCGAAGGAAATTATTTACGACTTCGAATAATGTGCACTTTGCACTACGATTTTCTCATTAACTATTTATTTCAAATGAACTGAAGTTTTTTATACTTTATCGAAAACACAAAATCCCTTTTAAAACAACTACCAGATATTTTTTAGTATTTTTGGAAAAAAAACTGTCATATGTGAAGTTTTATATTATAAATGACCATGTTCTGAAATGGAAATCAAATAAAGTTTTAATCGATATAGATTTTCAATTATTTTTTTTTTAATGAGCGTAGTTTTTCCTTGTTTTAATAGTAGTAAAGATAAGTGGTACTTAGAGTAGAAAGTGCATAATTTCACAATTCATAACATGAATGAAAAAGTACACAAAAGTAGTTTGAGTGTTTTTAAAAACTTGAATATAAGTAAAATATTCTAAATTTACATTATTTCCAGTAGTATATATTAATATTTTGAAATACACATAGGAATTTTAAAGACTTTTTAAAATTAATTTGATACATGATCTATAATTTTATGGAATTTAATGTAAGAAAATGGCGTGAATTTAAGATATTTTAAATTTTACGTTTTATAACCTGTCGGTATGTCCATATATTTATTTAATGTTTTTTAGATTTGGAAATATTTATATTAATTAATTTATAAAAAAAGCTTTGACTGTCAGTCATATACTTTTTGCCCATTGAACGTACGTTCTGAAATACACAAAATATTTGAAATAAAACAATTTTGAAACAGTAATAATAGCAATTATAAATTTAAAACGGAATTTACAAACAAGAGAAACCAGATATCCCATTTTTTAAATATACATATGTAAATTAGAAAATATTCACATTTCGCATATCGCCAACAGTTTCCAATTTCGCCAAAACAATCGCCATATCGCCAATCGTAAATTTCCATCTCCAAGAGGATTAGAAAATTGCTACAACTGAAAGCCCTGCTACTGACAATTAAAAAGCGGAAAGCAATCGAATTTTTCCTTTTTTGTTATTTATTACTGTGAAGTACAAATTTCGTTTATTGTAAAGGACATATTAAATAAAAAAAATTATTTTATTAACTTTCAAGAAACCGAATTTTGTATGGAAATTTGACGGGTTTAACACTTATATAATAAAAACATTTTTTATGAAAAAGGTCTCAAATAAATAAAAACTTTGAAATTTTTTTCATATGTAGAAGAATTACTTTTCTTGTTTTGTGTTCGTAATTTGTCATTAATATTTTCATATGAAGTGCAAATAACATTTGTCTTACAATAAATGTTAATATAAATTTTAATGCTTTTATCAATTAAAAAAAGGCATTTCTAATTTGGTTATATTTTTTCACATTTGGTTACTTTTTCAAAAATTTTGGTTGTAAAAATTTAATTAGTCGTGGCAGCACTGGTTATAATTATTACTTCTAAAAAATCTTATGGAAAGAATACTGGGAATTAGGAACTTAGAATTTCATAACAAAAATTTGAAGAAAATTAAAGATATTTTGAGAGAAACTGGCTTTCCAATAGAACTGATATTGGATTTAATAAGACAATACAATAACCATAACAAACTTATATTCCTAAAATATCGGAACGTTTAGAAAAGTCGAAAATATTTGACACAAAGCCATATAAAATAGCACATAAATCGTATAATACGAGTACAATTGGTAAAGAATAAACTGAAAACTAGAGTTGCAGGTCAAAAATCAAATCAAAAATTTAAGGATATTTCGTGACAGAAAACAGCATTAACAACCCACTGTGCTAGTTTAAATCATTCTCCAGATTTTGAAAAAGTATCTATTTTAAACACAGAAAAAAAATTATAAGCGCCGTTGTATGCTCGAAATGTTTTAAATCATCAATAGGTACCAGACTTGTTAAGGATTAATTTTAAATCGGACACAGAAAATGTAGCACAAATTTACAGACATTTACAGCCGTATTCATAACAAAAAGTTAGCCACAGTTTGTACACTACGTACAACGAGCTGCCAACTAGAATGCCGATTAAGCTTAGCAGCTTGTTAGCATAGAGTTTATTAATAACAAATTTTATCCGTCTGCTAACTTTCAATAAATCAACTCTGAATATTAATGATGCCACATTATAATACTCAAAAATGCAACACGTTTTGCATTTATCATCGCTGGTTTTGTCATTTCATTTCATTTTTTTTTTTTATTTTCCCTCTTCATATAAAAATTTGAAATGTATTTAAATTAAAATATATTTAAAAAAGGACTCTTAACTAAAAAAAAACGGTGTATTAAATAAAAACAAACAAAATTATTCAACAAAAAACGGCTGTTTATCACAAATTGGCAAACGTTTGGCAGCTTGGTAACAAGAGCTTAGCAAATCTTTAGCCAGAGTTTGGTAAGTGTATTATGAATAAACTTTGTGCTAACTTCATGCCAAATTTTCGTTATGAATACGGCTGCTAGAAAATATTTTTTTATACAAACAAAGAAGAATCTTAATTTTAAATAGGTCTTTGCTGTCAACAGCTTTTTGTTTCACGTTCCTTTTATATGGGCATTTCCATTGTGACGTGATATTTGTACGACAAAATGTAAACAAATTAAATGAAGAAGTCAAATTTGTAAAAAGTTATTTTAAGCTTAGTTTAGACGATATGTTGAATCAGCATATTAATGATGAAAAATGTGTTACAACTGCCGGCATATCGTGTAAACGCAAAAATTTTTCAACATATGTATGTTTAATAACATTTGCTAGCTCTTTGTTAACAATGCAAACAAACGTATGTTGGAAATTTAAGCATATCGTGTGAACAGCGTATTATTAGTGCTTGACAAATTTCCTGCGTATGATGGCAGATATGACAAATTTGTATGCATATGTACCGAACTTAACTTAAAAATTAATTGAATTGTTTTACTTTTATTTAATTAAAAATGTAAATATGGCATTTATACATATGCGGAAAATAAAATATATTGATATATTTAATAAATTTTTCAACATATGTATGTTTAATAACATTTGCTAGCTCTTTGTTAACAATGCAAACAAACGTATGTTGGAAATTTAAGCATATCGTGTGAACAGCGTATTATTAGTGCTTGACAAATTTCCTGCGTATGATGGCAGATATGACAAATTTGTATGCATATGTACCGAACTTAACTTAAAAATTAATTGAATTGTTTTACTTTTATTTAATTAAAAATGTAAATATGGCATTTATACATATGCGGAAAATAAAATATATTGATATATGTTTTTGTATAAATATTTCTTTTGTTTATTTATTTAGTTACAATCTTTGTGTAGAGTAATACAAAATTAGATAATATCTGAAAACGGTCAACTAGATTATTTCTAAAAAGAAGAAAATAAACTTTTACTATCAACTTAAAACGTCATTACACAATTTATATGATAAAAAAGCTTGTCGCGAGATTGACTTGTGTAGAGGAAATAAAAGAACTTGATGATATTGGTTTTAACTATTAAAATTTTCAAACTAAGTAAATACGAGCTCATAAATTTAGCGACAAGCTTCAACATCATATAAATTGTGTAATGACGTTATAAGTTGATAGTAAATGTTTATTTTTTTCTTTTTGGTGCATTCAAATTAAAGCTCGTTTTTAAAAAAGGTTTTTACTTTGTATTTATTTAGAATTATATTTGCTGATACTGCCAACCTAATTCACCTTCCTCTACAAAATACATTGTCAATTCTTTTTGTATTTCTTTAGCACCGGTGATTAATTGAACGTCAACGTTTGTTGGAGTTTCTAGCGGTAAAAATGTTGAAGTTGAACTGTAAAACCTCCATTTTGATCATATTGATCGATGAATCCAAATGGAGTGTACAATTTTTTATTTGTGTCGATCATATAATTGTGAAGTACACAGCTTGCTAGCTAGAACCACTTTTTTAGTTTTTTTCTGTGTTTAAATGGATAGGTGACTGCAAAACTCGAAAACGTGCTGACATTATACCAAACGCATTTTCAATAATGCGACGTGCACGACTCAATCAGTAATTATACACTCGTTGCACCATTGTTAAGCCACGTTGACCATACGGTTTCATTAGATTTGGTCGCATAGCAAAAGCATCATCTGCAACAAGTAAATACGGAACACGTAAGTCTCGTCCTGGCAATGCAGTTGGTTCTGGTAAATTTAATTTGTTGCTGTCCATCGCCTTTGCAAAGGTACAGCGATTGAAAACACCACCATCAGAAAAACGTCCGTTACGACCGACATCAATGTAAATGAGGCTGTGGGAAAAATCGCCCAAAGAAAAATGGCCCAAAAAAATTCCATGTAAAATTGGGCCTAAATTCATATGAAAAGTGACCTAAAATTTTTGGGCTATTTTTCGTTATTGTTGGGTGATTTTTCGTTTTTTAAATTAGGTGATTTATCATTATGAAAAATCACCCAAAAATGTTGTATGAAAAATGGCCCATTTTTTTGATTTTCTCCTCTATGGTATAACAAACACCGGCTTCGCTTACTAAAGCTTCTCTGCACAGCCGGCCTTCGGCCGGGCGCAAGGATTTTCTCCTCTATGGTATAACAAATACCGGCTTCGCTAACTAAAGCTTCTCTGCACAGCCGGCCTTTGGCCGGGCGCAAGGATTTTCTCCTCTATGGTATAACAAACACCGGCTTCGCTAAGTAAAGCTTCTAAAATCTGCCTTGTTTCCAAACGAAAGCCGACTATGCAGAGAAGCTTTAGTTAGCGAAGCCGGTGTTTGTTATACCACAGAGGAGAAAATCCTTGCGCCCGGCCGAAGGCCGGCTGTGCAGAGAAGCTTTAGTTAGCGTAGTGTCAATGGACACTATGACACTTTTTGGGGTGTCATAGCGTCCATGGACACTATGACACTGGACGTCATAACATGCCACCGAGAAAAAATTCGTTTTTGTTTTTTGGGTAATTTTTCATTTTTTTTTTGGGCCCTTTTTCGTTTCTTTTGGGCAAAATTTCATATATAACTTTTTGGGTCATTTTTCATGTTCTGTTGGGCGATTCTTCATTTGGGCGATTTTTCATTTCTTTTTTTGGGCCATTTTTCTTGGGGCGATTTTTCCCACAGCCGTAATAAATACTACCAGAATTCGGCGGCGAAATCATTAACACATGCTTGCCATCAATAGCGCCAATACAATTTGGAAATTGCCACCGTTCTTTAAATGCTTTCGCTATAGCTTTCCACTCTTCTGCAGTTGTTGGCATCTACATTATCGAGAAAAAGATGTAGCGTATAAACCGAAAATAATACTTGGGAGGTCTTACCTTCATACAAGCACTGTATAAATCGCATCCAACACATGTGGAATAATTGTACTAATAGTCGATTTTGCGATACGAAAAAGAAACTGCAATGAAGAAAATGAATCACCACTGCTTAGGAAACGTAGGGTCAAAATAAGTCGATCCTTTGCTGTAATGCTTTTGCGCATCACTGTGTCTTGTTAAGTTATTATTGGTGATACCAAAGAAAGCAAATGATTGAACTGATGGATATCCATACGTAGAAAATTTTTCTATAGAGATTCTTCTTCCTCTTCCAATGCACAAATAATAGCTAGTGATATTTCCTCTGATGACATAATTTTTTTCTTTTTATTGATTTAAATAAATTTTATTTCAAAAATGGTAGTTGCATTAAAAAATAGAACAAGAGCATTGTCAAATTTATTTGTTATTTTTAACCAAATGACTACAATACTCAACATACATATCAACATACAAAATTCAACATATCGTGTAGACACAAAAATTGTATGCTAACTTATATGTATTTTTAAGCATATGAGTGTAAGCATACATTTGCTGATTCAACATATCGTCTAGACTAAGCTTTATATTAACAAAGTAATAAAGCAGCGCAATATTCAGAAAAAAATCTACAACAATCAACCCTAAGGATTTCAAGATATAAGCAAAAATATGAGCCGGCGTGACGTTACAAAAAACAGAAGTGGATTTTGACTTGCATTACAAAACTGCATAAGTCTGCCAATTGAGCAAGACTTTTTGTATAAAACCTTTTTTAATAAGCATTGGACTTATAGAGATTTATTTTCCAAGTAATCAAATTTAAAAATATTTGCTCGTTTTAGGTACATATGGGAATTTCCAGCGAAAAGTCTACTTTTTGTAATGTAACGCCAGAAAGCAAATATGGTTGTATTTTAGGACCATGTTGTTCAATAGTTATCCCTTTTGTAACTTAATGTAGATCTAGTTGCGCTTTACAAAACATATAAAAAAGTAAATTATACTTATAAAATTTTTGATAAACGATTTAAATTACTTCTGGCGTTACGTTACAAAAAGGAAACTTTTCGCTGTAACTTCCCATATGTATGCGTGTGTTTAGTTATTTGTTTCTTCTCATATTTTCTCATATCAATCTTTCAACAGAATTAACCGAAACAATTAGAAGAGTTGAAAATTAAAACAGGACTCTAATGACATAATGGAAGAAAGGGTCTGAAAAATTAGATATTCTGTATTATGGATAGCGTACGATTTCTCCAACATCAATGATAGTGGAAGATTTTTTTCCAATATTTATCAAAACTAAAGAAAAGAATCGCTTAAGTCCTAGACACTTTTCTTAAAGATTATTTTTAAGGTCTCCTTAAACTATTGAAATAACTAGTAAAATAATCATTAATCGAGCGATTAGCCTATTAAAGTAAAATCCCGATTAAATGAATACCCTAATACGTATACGCTTCCTTCTACTCTTGTATGCGTCGCAAAAAAAAGGCCAGTTGCTTTTTATACCCATATATATTTTATTTTTAATGTTATCGAAAATTAAAGCAAAATGCATGGTACTTCACAAAACTGGTACATTTTGTTTTAAAAGTTGGTAAAATTGGAAGGGCCAAGTTTAATTCCAGGAAAACAATCCTATTTTTTTAATATTAAATCTATAAGACAAAAAGAGAGGGAATATTTGATATTTAAAAATACAATGGTACACTAATGACTTGATAAGTACAATCGGGACTAAAAACAATTATCTATCAGGGACGTGAATCATATTTAATATTCAACCTACTTCTTAATATGTTGATAAATTTGTAAAAGGCATTATTGTAGTGCAGCAAGTTCATAAGCAGAGCTTTTAGATCTATATCCTTAGACCTAATAAATATAGCTTAAACAAGTTTATATATTTCAGCAAAGAAAAATAGTTAATATTAAGCTACAAATGCTACAAATATTCAAAAACAATGTATAGAAATGTGTTTTAGAACAATTACACTAAAACATTTGTTGCCCTCCCTTTTAGAATACTGCACGCAGAGAAAAAACATTTTTCAACCTCCAACAAAACTAATATTTTTAACAAAGATTTGTAAACATATTGTGGTTAATTTAACTAAATTATTGTCACATACACCCATATTATGGTCAAACGGTTCCTCCATCAAGAAGCCACAACCATATTATGGTTTCTCTAGACATGCTATGGTTACACATTATATAAGGGCAATTCCATGTCAAATCGACCAATAGTGTGACCCGACCCCTTACGATTTAAATGAAATTTGGTGAGAAGGTTCCTTCCATTCTATAAGGAACATACATATGTATATCAACGAAAAAAAAAATTTTTTCTTCAAAAGTTAAGTCATATTCACAATCTCAAAATTTCGCCGAATTAGCCGAATGTGTTGAGTTTATTTTTTCAGTATCTCAAAAACAACGGCACATACGAAGATGATATGTATGTTATTTTAGAGAGAACACTTCGGGCCACAAACAGTATATTAAAAAAATGCCTACGTACTACCCACGAGAGTAAAAACTGCACCAAATTCGGTCCACAAATGGCTGAGATATGAGCAAAAAACCACAAAAAAGTTAAAGGCAGTAACTTTTTTCATAAAATCCAATATTGTTGTTGTTTTTTATACCCCCCACCAAAAATAACAAGGTATAACCTTGTATAAGGTTTTTTTTTTGATAATTTTTTTACGTTTTTTACACATAACCAATACGTACATGTACAGTATACTTGATTTAACGATAAAAGTTTCCAAATAAGGTACAACATCTGACATAATGTGGGAGGGAGTGGAGAATAAAAAAAAAATTGTAATACAACAACGAGGGATCTGTAAGTAAAATTAGAGGCAGTCATGGTTTTTTCTCATATCTCAACCATTTATGATCCGATCAGGCTTACTTTCAATAGCAGACAATTCCTGACTATATGTGACATAAATGTATAAGCACCTGGTCCCCACCATACCTGGGGTCTTCATAAATCCCATTTCAACGGACACACGAACAGATGGATAGACGGGCATCGTTATTTGAACTTTCCTTCTCTGAGGGATCCAGAATATCTATACTAAGGATCAATATTGTAGAAATAACAAAGTGATGAATAACAAAGTTGTATTATACTCTTTTGCCATCGGTGAATGGTATACAAAATTAACAAATAATTTAATGCGTAATTTATAAAAAACAAAGAAATGTTATTGTTTAAATAAGATATTTTTTCTTTAAATTGCGCATATTTTAGAAATATCTTTTGGGTGTTATTGTTACCAAAAATGTCATTGTTTAAATAATATATTTTTTTAAATATTTTTAACAACAAAATAAGACAAAAGAAATAAAGTAAATAAGAAAATAAACCTATAATTTAAAAAATAAAAAAAACCAAAAGTATTATTTTCAAATATATTTTTTCTTTAAATTGCGTATTTTTTTAAAAATATGTCGTTGTATTTGTTAACAAAAAAAAAACAGCTGTTTTGTTCTTTTTAAAAGTATGTAACATCAACAGAGCATACGGAATGCGTTGATGCGTATTTTTCATCTATCAAAAAAGAAGAATCAGTGTTATTGTATGTGACAAGCCTCTGCACCCCTTCTTTTGGATGTACAAGGCCTGCTCGCTCCATTCCATACTCATATCTTTTTTACACACGTTGTCATTGCAGGAAAGGCCTTCCGCTTTCCTTTCTTTCGCCAGAGCTTTTGAAAGGCATTCAAATAAATGGCTCTTAGAAGACTTTCCAGAGAATGACTGTCACAAGGCCTTAGAATAAAGGTTATCTTGAATTGGTTTTAAGAAAGGTATGTTAAAAGGCCTTTCAATTAATGGCTCTTAAAATGTACTTGATTAAAGGTCATATTGAAGGGTTTTTAATAAATATAAAATATAATAAATGAATAAATTTCAAAAAAGTATAAAAGTTTAGTGTTTTATAAGTTTAGTTTAGTATACATATGTATATATTTATTAACAGAATTACACATACTATAATTATAAGTACTATATAAACAAAAAATATATAATTATATAAAAAATAATAAATATATACATAATTAATACATACTACATAACATTTTCATTATTTAGCACAAGTACATGTCTTCTTTAATGAACAAAAAAACTCAACTCAAATGATTTACATTATTTTTTTCATTTGGTATTTTAAAATGTATTTATGTAACTTTGTTTTTATAACGGGATCTGAATTCTTTCGCTTTTGCTTTGGCGAAAAAAACAAAACAAAAAATGTTACTTCTTCTCTTCTCGCTTCTCATAGAAGCGAGTGTGGAAGGTGTGCATCTTATCTTTTATACCAATGATCCAAAGCCTTCTATGTGGCATTCTTTACCAGTTAGATAATAATAGGAATTGAATCAAAAAAAATTTTAAGGGATTTAAGCACAACAAACAAAATCTTTTAATAAATAATAGTATTCCCAAAAACAACTTTGATAATAAATTTTATAGAATTTTCATTCTTTTTCTCTAAAATAACACAAAACAATGGTCAATATTTTTGCACCATTTTCAAACAATATTAAAATGTTTTTAGCATTGATATTTAATTTTGTGACATTTTACAAATTTATTTAATGTACCTAGACTTTCTTTAAACTTGTTTTTTATTGGGTAGATACTGAATAACAAATAATTCGATAGGCATATGTTAAACAACCGACACAACTGATGCAACATTATTTTACAAATGGCGATAACAAAATATTATTAGAGTAAGGATATTTTGTTTGCAACTTAAACATATTATGAGTACACTTATAGAAAGTTATCATGTTATGGCTATTAAATACATATCATTAAATGGTTGTGGGGAATATAATATGTTTTCAAAGTTATCATTATTTAGTTGTTATATAAATAATTATTTTTCAGTAAACCATAGTTAAATTATAATTGCGATAAACATTAACATGTTTACGGTAAATATAATATTGTTGATATTAAATAAAAATAACAATATTTTGTGTACGACAACAATGTATTGTTACAATAAACCATGCCCAACCATATTTTTTCTCTGCGTGTAGTAATGCATATAATCATGCATAACCACTATCAAATTAAAACTTAGAAAAAAAATGCGAGAAAATCTCAAATAATAAATTTATTACATTTATATAATTTCTTAAACATTCTAAGGCACAACTACTTATGTATTTTTTCATTATCCTTGTGAACTATTTTATTTTTATCCAAATTAATGGGTTATTTCCAAAACTAACTTAATTTTTTGTGTTTTGATTTATTCGTATAAAACCGGTTAACCGGTTATTTTTGAAATGCTAAACCGAAAACCGGGGCTTTTTAAATGACAACTGTTCGGAATATTTGAAAACCAGTTATTGAAAAAAATCGAATAATCGATCTCCCTGATGTTCACAAAATAGCAAAGATTTAAGTACAAATTTTTATGCACAACAAAATTTCAGAGTTTCTACTTGTTACTCGACTGTGTTTTCTGCTTTCAAATTTGTCTTTCTATTTGGGGGTTTCCAGCGTTGGCAGCAGTGGTTACAGACCTATAATTTTTATTATTAAATGAAACTTCATAATTTTTTTTTTAATTTTCGTTTTATTTTTCTTAAGAGAACAATTAAAATTTTTTTTTATTAGTTGGAAGCTTAATACTAAAAGCTCATTCCCCAATGGTCTCATATTTAAATCTCGCCCATTCCAATGGCATTTTTCCCGGCGTTGGGCTACCGGTGGGGTAATAGTAAGTAGCAGGTGGTTCCAAAGCCACAGCTAGAAAAATCCCAAAAGTCAAAATGTTTAAAATATTCATTTTTATTTTCTTTTTGTTTTATTTTTTTTATTCAGTCTCCAGTCGGCTCCAAAATGTTATTTAATGAACTATTGAATTGAACTAAAATTATTTTCTAATGGGTTTTAGTATTTATAGAAAAATTTTGTTATGATTATTCGAGAACTGATCAAAACCAGCAGTTAAAAGTTTTCTTTAATAACATTTTTGTTTTTCTACTTTTTGTTTACATAAATGGAGTTAAATAAATATTTGTTATATTTGTTATTTTATTCATTTATTTTTTTCTTAAAAATTTGTCAGGAAAAATAAAAAAATAAATAAAAAAAGAAACAAAGACCAGATTTTCGAACTTTTCAAAACAGCTTTTTATTTTTTTTATTTTAAAATAAAAAATATTCATATTTAAATATATTAATTTATAAAGAAAAATACATATTTTAACATATTTTTTTTTTTTTTGTTTGTTTAAGCAACCCTCTCAAGATCACATACATAGAAGTGAAATTATTAGGCCTTGTTAATTACCATAACGCCAATTACGGCATAGACCTGTAAAGCTGGATCCACAAGCTATCGAGCTATATTTACCTTCGAATTGGATTTAGATACAAGAAGAGATATTGCTGGTACTTCACCAGTACAAATCTACAAGTTGGCTTCAATCGATTATATATGTATGGTTAACGTGTTACCTCTAAAACACTTTAAAGATGAACAGTTATGCCACACTCAACCACTAACCAATGCGAAAGAGACGCAAAACGCGCGAAGTTATACAAATAAGGACGGACCCTTGACCGATAATTTCAATATTTGAAAAATTCGAATTAAGGGCAAATATCCTTATTTTCTTTATAAAATATTTTTTTCTCATTAGATATTTATCTTTTCGGACATCCATTTTTATAAAGTCCGATAAGCGAAAAATCCAACAAATTTTTGGCGCTTAATAGTTTTTCAAACATTTTTGAAAAAAGTTTCGATAAATCTTCAGAAAAACCATTATTAGCCTTATGAAGTACAATATCTGGATAACAATTTCTAAAAAGTAGATTATTTGCATACATCCACAAAATTTACTCATCCTCCAGAACAATATGAACATTTTGTGCGTAAATTTTATTTTTGTGGAATTTCTTCTAAAAATCAGATTCAGGATAATTTTTGTTTAGTGGAATTGTGATCGAACGTTTACCCCACTTTGTAAAAAAATGTATGTAGATGCCATGGTTATTTCGAAATTAAACAGCTTACACACTGATGCAACGCAACTCACACGATCGACTCAAGCATTTAGTTGCATGAGATGGATGTTTTCACATTGTTATTTCTTGGTATTTTCGTAAAACAAAGAAAAGACGTTTCTAGGTGCACCCGTATTTTGTAGAAAATTTTTATCAAAGAAAATTTTGTAGCTGTAAGGGAACTCCATGACACTGTGAAATTTAAATCTTTTTGTAGGAGTAGTCCAGCAACCAGCCGTCTTAGAACTACTTGACCTGGCTTGTTGGTTGGTTAACGTGTAGCACGCTCAAAATTAGGCGTGCTGCAAGTAGAGTCGACAGTGACTCAGTTTTGACACCACACAACTCGTGAATAGTAGGAACACCGAATCAAGCGTGATCCAGGGCAATACTGAGGTGGCTAGAACCTGCCCGTTGCGTGGATTTATTTCGCCAATTTGCCGAGTTATCTCAGAGAGTTCTTGTTGAAGGTAATTCCAAAATAATCCATGTCGTGATGACTTAAACGCTGGGCAATCACATAGAAGATGAAATATTGTCTGCCTTAGTTCCAGTTTCTGTGCAGCTGCGGCAGCATTCCTTTAAAGGGAGACCGAGTCTCACAGCGTGCTTAGCGATCGTCCAGTAACCAGTTAGTACGTATACCAGTCTCGAAAAGTCCCCGCGACAGAAGTTGAGAAGTCGCTCAGAGCGACCTATGTTGTATGTGGGGCACGGTACTTTGGTATCACTGAGACATCCAATTTTCTCCATTTAGCATTAGCCGTATCCAGATAGTGACTGAAGGTGTCGCTTCTGATAGTTCGACTTGCCCTAATTACACCTGCCATAAAAAATATGTCTTTACTACTTGCACTAATTTAACGTTGAATGCTTCATCGTTCACATTGCTTTAAAATAAAGACAATAATGACAATACAAACATAGAAAACCAATTCAACTGGTCGAGGTGCGATCGTCATATCCATGTCGGATTGCGCAAGTGTGACTGCTTCTACGAAATCCTTATGGGTCAGATTGATTCAACTAGTTGCTTGAGTCGGTCTTGTCACTTTCTCTTGGCTAAACATGGTTATGACAAATAATAATTAGTACTCAAGACTTAGCAGATAAGTTTTTATAATTTTCCATTTTAAAGTTCGTGAGAACAATGTTAACATTTATTTTTCGCTTTAGTGCTGATAAGTTAATTGTTGATTTGAATTTATCATTTGATACCAATTTGACATCAAATTGATAAAACATTTTATGTCAAATTGTTATTTCCAATCATTAACAAATTGAATTTAAATGTGAAAATCAAACAATTGACAAAATATGTGGATGACTTACACGCCTGTTCAGTTGATTAGACCCACATAGTTTTTTTTACTTAGCGCGCCATATCTTTTGATATTTTATGGGTAGAACAAACATTTTGCTGCTGTCGGGTAGAGTATTTAATCGAGCTCAAAAGCATATGCAAGTTTAGGAAAATTTTTTCGAAAAATTAAGAAAATAAAGTGTTATTTTTTTGTTCTCTTGATTATACCCATTTGAATAATTTGACCTTAAATCTTATTTATTAATTGTTTTACAACAATATTTTTAATAATTGCATTTATTTATAATATTGTGAACATATTAGTAGTGGGTGTGTCCTCTACGATTTACAATAACTTCAAATAGCCGATCTTTTAGTAACTTTAAATAGTCTTATGAAATTTTTTAACAACATTCTTTAATGGCTTCAATAGGTGACTGCTTATCATTGAATTGCCTTCCTCCTTCATATACCTTTCGGGTAAGCCATCCCCAAACATTTTCAATTATATTTAAATCAGGTGAATAAAGCGGCCAAGAGAGAAGACGAAATTTTTGGCCTAAAATAAATTCTTTTACAGCTCTGGCGTCATGTATATCATCCTGCTGAAAAATCCAAGGACTCGGCCCAAAAATTCCATAGGTTTCCCCAGTGATTCTACCGCTTGGAAATTGTAATTCGATTGTTCCATAGCACGTAATAGCACCCCATACCATAACACTGCCCTCTCTGCTGTGGTGGCGGTTCAGAAACAACTCTTTTTTTTTTTTTTCTTAAATCATGGAAATAGTAGTTATATCCATCTGGTCCATTGAGGTTGAACTTCTTTTCATCCGTAAAAACCAAAACTTTCCAATCATTAAGGTGACTACTTTCTTGTACAATCCACGTCATATGGTCCCTCGCAAAATGCTACCGATATTGTTTGCGTGCCTCATTAAACGGGGGCTTTTTCTCAAATTGTTTTAGCTGCAAGGGTTCATTGCCCATGATGGCTCTACGTACTGTTGAAAAACTTGCTTGTGAGCCAGCCTCCAACCTAATTTTTGATACCGAAAGGGATCGAGTTCGACGCAATTCTGCGAATTTTTCTAGTTTCTGCAGGAGTTATAGCTGTTTTAGCTCTTCATTGTAATTTTATCCATATATTTCTTTGTCCTTCGTGTATCTGAGCACGGTTTTGTGGCTTCGCCCGATTTCACGGCCGCTGGCACGGCAGGAATAGCTTAACGATAAATACTCATCGATTTTAGATCTTTCCGCTTCACTTAGAATTTTATTTTTACCCATCTTTACCAATTGTCAATTAAAAACTAATAAATTTCTTAAGCGTAAATTTTTTTTGTGGAAGTCATGGTCTATTATTTGCAAAAAGGCTTTAAAATTCAAAGTGGGAATTATCAAGTGAACGAAAAAATAACACTTTATTTTCTTAATTTTTCGAAAAAATTGTCCTAAAAATACCATCGCACTATACGTTTAAAATATTTTCATATGCTTTTGAGCTGAATTAAATACTCTACCCCCTAGTAGTAAAATTTTTGTTCTACCCATAAAATATCAAAAGATATGGCGCGCTAAGTAATAAAAATTATGTGGGTCTAATCAATTGAACAGGAGTGTATTTTTCATATTTGAAGAATCGGAAATAGAAAATGTTTTGAAAACTTTTAACTTATTTCACCCGGACATTAAATTTACTTTTGAGAAGGAGTGTAACTTAAAACTTCCATATTTAGATACTTTGTTGATAAGAAGAAAGGAAAAATTATTAATGGGTTGGCACCAGAAACCTGCTATTTCTCCAAACATCCCAAGAGAGTTATAATCAGAGCTGCCGTTTTCGGTTATTTCTAACCAAAATTGGTAATTTTTTTCCTCAATGTGGAGATGTTAATAGTTTTTTCAATTTGGTTACTTTATTTTTAAAAAAAAAAAGTTTTTCTTGATAAACTTGCTATCGCATATTTCGATTCGAAGGAAATTATTTACGACTTCGAATAATGTGCACTTTGCACTACGATTTTCTCATTAACTATTTATTTCAAATGAACTGAAGTTTTTTATACTTTATCGAAAACACAAAATCCCTTTTAAAACAACTACCAGATATTTTTTAGTATTTTTGGAAAAAAAACTGTCATGTGTGAAGTTTTAATCGATGTAGATTTTCAATTATTTTTTTTTTTAATGACCGTAGTTTTTCCTTGTTTTAATAGTAGTAAAGATAAGTGGTACTTAGAGTAGAAAGTGCATAATTTCACAATTCATAACATGAATGAAAAAGTACACAAAAGTAGTTTGAGTGTTTTTAAAAACTTGAATATAAGTAAAATATTCTAAATTTACATTATTTCCAGTAGTATATATTAATATTTTGAAATAGAAATAGGAATTTTAATGACTTTTTAAAATTAAATTGATACATGATCTATAATTTTATGGAATTTAATGTAAGAAAATGGCGTGAATTTAAGAAATTTTAAATTTTACGTTTTATAACCTGTCGGTATGTCCATATATTTATTTAATGTTTTTTAGATTTGGAAATATTTATATTAATTAATTTATAAAAAAAGCTTTGACTGTCAGTCATATACTTTTTGCCCATTGAACGTACGTTCTGAAATACACAAAATATTTGAAATAAAACAATTTTGAAACAGTAATAATAGCAATTATAAATTTAAAACGGAAACCAGACAAGAGAAACCAGATATCCCATTTTTTAAATATACATATGTAAATTAGAAAATATTCACATTTCGCATATCGCCAACAGTTTCCAATTTCGCCAAAACAATCGCCATATCGCCAATCGTAAATTTCCATCTCCAAGAGGATTAGAAAATTGCTACAACTGAAAGCCCTGCTACTGACAATTAAAAAGCGGAAAGCAATCGAATTTTTCTTTTTTTGTTATTTATTACTGTGAAGTACAAATTTCGTTTATTGTAAAGGACATATTAAATAAAAAAAATTATTTTATTAACTTTCAAGAAACCGAATTTTGTATGGAAATTTGACGGGTTTAACACTTATATAATAAAAACATTTTTTATGAAAAAGGTCTCAAATAAATAAAAACTTTGAAATTTTTTTCATATGTAGAAGAATTACTTTTCTTGTTTTGTGTTCGTAATTTGTCATTAATATATTAAAATATATTTAAAAAAGGACTCTTTACTAAAAAAAAACGGTGTATTAAATAAAAACAAACAAAATTATTCAACAAAAAACGGCTGTTTATCACAAATTGGCAAACGTTTGGCAGCTTGGTAACAAGAGCTTAGCAAATCTTTAGCCAGAGTTTGGTAAGTGTATTATGAATAAACTTTGTGCTAACTTCATGCCAAATTTTCGTTATGAATACGGCTGCTAGAAAATATTTTTTTATACAAACAAAGAAGAATCTTAATTTTAAATAGGTCTTTGCTGTCAACAGCTTTTTGTTTCACGTTCCTTTTATATGGGCATTTCCATTGTGACGTGATATTTGTACGACAAAATGTAAACAAATTAAATGAAGAAGTCAAATTTGTAAAAAGTTATTTTATATTAACAAAGTAATAAAGCAGCGCAATATTCAGAAAAAAATCTACAACAATCAACCCTAAGGATTTCAAGATATAAGCAAAAATATGAGCCGGCGTGACGTTACAAAAAACAGAAGTGGATTTTGACTTGCATTACAAAACTGCATAAGTCTGCCAATTGAGCAAGACTTTTTGTATAAAACCTTTTTTAATAAGCATTGGACTTATAGAGATTTATTTTCCAAGTAATCAAATTTAAAAATATTTGCTCGTTTTAGGTACAGCGAAAAGTCTACTTTTTGTAATGTAACGCCAGAAAGCAAATATGGTTGTATTTTAGGACCATGTTGTTCAATAGTTATCCCTTTTGTAACTTAATGTAGATCTAGTTGCGCTTTACAAAACATATAAAAAAGTAAATTATACTTATAAAATTTTTGATAAACGATTTAAATTACTTCTGGCGTTACGTTACAAAAAGGAAACTTTTCGCTGTAACTTCCCATATGTATGCGTGTGTTTAGTTATTTGTTTCTTCTCATATTTTCTCATATCAATCTTTCAACAGAATTTACCGAAACAATTAGAAGAGTTGAAAATTAAAACAGGACTCTAATGACATAATGGAAGAAAGGGTCTGAAAAATTAGATATTCTGTATTATGGATAGCGTACGATTTCTCCAACATCAATGATAGTGGAATATTTTTTTCCAAGTCAATATTTATCAAAACTAAAGAAAAGAATCGCTTAAGTCCTAGACACTTTTCTTAAAGATTATTTTTAAGGTCTCCTTAAACTATTGAAATAACTAGTAAAATAATCATTAATCGAGCGATTAGCCTATTAAAGTAAAATCCCGATTAAATGAATACCCTAATACGTATACGCTTCCTTCTACTCTTGTATGCGTCGCATGCGTGCTAAAAAAAAAGGCCAGTTGCTTTTCATACCCATATATATTTTATTTTTAATGTTATCGAAAATTAAAGCAAAATGCATGGTACTTCACAAAACTGGTACATTTTGTTTTAAAAGTTGGTAAAATTGGAAGGGCCAAGTTTAATTCCAGGAAAACAATCCTATTTTTTTAATATTAAATCTATAAGACAAAAAGAGAGGGAATATTTGATATTTAAAAATACAATGGTACACTAATGACTTGATAAGTACAATCGGGACTAAAAACAATTATCTATCAGGGACGTGAATCAAATTTAATATTCAACCTACTTCTTAATATGTTGATAAATTTGTAAAAGGCATTAGTTAGTTAGTTAGTTAGTTAAATGTTCTTTATTTAATTCATTTCTTTGTGATAACAATTTTTTAAATAATAAATAAAATAATAATAAAATAAAAAAAAAATAAGAACGAACGACTATGACTTAATGTCGTCAGTCGGAAAGAGATAAATATGATAATGTTTTTGTGTATTATATAATAAGGTTAATAGTTAAACTCATTTAAGAGCTCCTTCCTGTAACCTATCGCATGTATAATGAATCCATATATTTCTTTAAAATTTTCTGTAGGGTTGTTTACAATAGTTATTAACTCATTTTCAGTCAAGGTAAACTTTTTAAAATGTTTATATCTGATATGACGCAAAATAGGACATATGGCTATGAAATGTAAGATATTTTCAATCTGATTAAGATTGCATAACGAGCAATTACGGGATCTTTGCTGCTGAAACCTTGTTCCATTTAATTCAAGCAGGTCACTTCTAACTTTGAATATGTAGCTAATAGCTGTCGTGTTATTTGAACTTTCAAAATATGATTGAGGCCTCGTGTAATTGAGTTTAGAGTAAAACCGGCTTGTAGTAGCTGCTTTTTCTAAATGATTTTGTAGTTCTTTAAGTTTCAATCCTGATAAAATATCAAATCTTAATTGTTCCCAGCTTTCTTTTGTAGAGCATTCGGAAACTCTGGAGGTATTTACTTCATTAGCTAGTGCATCTATTTGCTCATACCAATACACTTTTTTTTGCATAATAATTCTTGTAAGCTGGTTTGGTAAACAGTCGTTGTTGTATTCATGTAATGTTCTAATAATATATCTTAGATGTAAATCCAATGTAAATATAAAATTGTTCTCAACACCAGTTTCCAGCATCAATATATATGTGGGTGTAAAAGGTGGCAGTTTTAAAATTTTTTTTAAAAAGAAACGTAGAAGTTTATCTACTTCTTCAAAAGAAGAAAATCCCCATATTTGGGCGGCATAAGACTGAATTCCACGGCATACAGATTTAAACAAATTCCATTTTGCTTTTAAGCATATCTCTTTTTTCGCCAAAAAATCATTCCATGTTGCATTAATGCTGTTTTTTGCAGATAAATTTCTTTTTTCAACGTGTTTTTTAAAAGACATTTTAGGTGATAAAGTAACTCCCAAATACGTATATTCATTTGTGATTCTTACAGGCTCACCATTAAAATACCATCTTTCCCGTCTTGCGATTCTTCCTCCTTTTCTGAATATCATAATTTCTGATTTGCTCAAATTGACCTGCAGGTTCCACATCTCACAATATCTTTCAAGTTGATTTATCATTTGTTGCAGTGTTACGATATCATCAGCTAAAATTACGATGTCGTCAGCATACATAAGTAATCTTACGTGTGTAGAACCTATATTTATTCCTCCTCCTATATATTCGTGCAAATCGTTTAGATATATTGAAAAAAGTGTTGGTGAAAGTAAACAGCCTTGTTTAACTCCAGAACCAGTTTCAAACTCATCTGAGACCTCCTCTCCATCCCATACCTTAAATTTAGTGTTACTATATATGGTTTCGATCATTTGGACCATTTTAGTTGATACGCCAATATTATTAAGTTTATAAACCAGAGATTTCCTTGAGATTTTATCAAACGCTGCACTGAAATCCACGAAAAAAGCGTACAATTTTTTGTTTTCTTTGAACTTAAGGTGAGCTATTGCGGATAAACTATATAAATTATCAACCGTTGAGTATCCTTCCCTAAATCCAGCTTGGTATTCGGAGAGTTTATTGTATTTAGTTAGCCACGAATTAAGACGATTATTTAGAATACCCATAAAAATTTTTTCAATTGTATTTATAAAAGATATACCACGATAATTACTCACAGTATTCCTTTCTCCCTTCTTATAAATTGGAAAAAGTATACTTGTCGTAAATTTTTCATCTAAATTTGCTGTTTCATATATGATGTTGTATGTGTTTGCCAGCTCTTCCACAAAAATCTCCGTTGAGTTCTTAAAGAATTCATAGCTGACGCGGTCCTCTCCAGGGGCTTTGTTTTTCTTGGCTTTGGCTAGTACGTGTTTTATTTCAAAAGTAGAAATAGGTTGATCTAGCTCTTCATCCGTATATTTCATTGCTGCATACATTATATTATGTGAAGTATCAGGCGTATTCAAAAGAGTAGAAAAATATTGTTTGAACACATTTGCCGGTATATCAGGCTTCGACTGCATTTTTTTGTTTTTTATTTCTTTAATAAGATTCCACCAATCTTTACCAGTTTTTACTAAATTGATCTGATTCTCTATCTTTCTGTAATATTCGTATTTACTTCTTTCAGAAATTTCTTTATATTTTTTATTTTCGATAACATATTTTTCTCTGTTGCTTATTGTTGGGTTTAGACGAAATGTGGTAAGAGCTCTAAAAGACTTTTCCCTCATGTTATAGCACTTGAAATTAAACCATTTGTTTTCTGTTGTAATATGTACTTCCTTTTTGTGTTTATAAGGGTTTGATATGTTGATAACGTTTATGAAATCTTGCAAATTTAACACATCCTTTTGTTGTTTATAAATATTTAACTGTTGATTAAGTTTTTCTTTATAAATCTCTATTTTGCTTCCATCCCACTTTAGCTTTGGTAGTAACTTCATTGGCTCTTCTAAATTTCTTCCTTTAATATTTATAATTAAAACAATTGGCATATGGTCAAACCATCCCCTCCTTTCTACCGAAAAACTTTCAATACACTCTAAATTTTCATGTGCTGAGGCGCATATATCGTTGACTGATTGCCCTACTCCGCTTATATAAGTTAGATTGCCATTTTCATCGCCTTTTGTACACCCATTTAATACATGTAACCCAAAGTCTTCGCATAACTCAATGAAAGATTTTCCCTTTTTATTTTCGGTTACGTCTAAAGATTTCCTTGTGTCCAGACCGGCTTTAAATGTCGATTTAAAAAAATCATCTAATGGTTGCTGTATATTTCCTATTCTGATGTTTAGGTCGCCAATCAAAATCGGATTTTCTGCGTTTTCGTTTAGTAAAAAATGTTTTACTTTTTCAAAATCTGCCATCCAGTTAGCTTCTCTTAGATAAAGAGGAACTATATTTAAAGTTTTGTTGTTGTTTTTTATTATAATCGATAAAAGGCATTATTGTAGTGCAGCAAGTTCATAAGCAGAGCTTTCAGATCTATATCCTTAGACCTAATAAATATAGCTTAAACAAGTTTATATATTTCAGCAAAGAAAAATAGTTAATATTAAGCTACAAATGCTACAAATATTCAAAAACAATGTATAGAAATGTGTTTTAGAACAATTACACTAAAACATTTGGTGCCCTCCCTTTTAGAATACTGCACGCAGAGAAAAAACATTTTTCAACCTCCAACAAAACTAATATTTTTAACAAAGATTTGTAAACATATTGTGGTTAATTTAACTAAATTATTGTCACATACACCCATATTATGGTCAAACGGTTCCTCCATCAAGAAGCCACAACCATATTATGGTTTCTCTAGACATGCTATGGTTACACATTATATAAGGGCAATTCCATGTCAAATCGACCAATAGTGTGACCCGACCCCTTACGATTTAAATGAAATTTGGTGAGAAGGTTCCTTCCATTCTATAAGGAACATACATATGTATATCAACGAAAAAAAAAATTTTTTCTTCAAAAGTTAAGTCATATTCACAATCTCAAAATTTCGCCGAATTAGCCGAATGTGTTGAGTTTATTTTTTCAGTATCTCAAAAACAACTGCACATGCGAAGATGATATGTATGTTATTTTAGAGAGAACACTTCGGGCCACAAACAGTATATTAAAAAAATGCCTACGTACTACCCACGAGAGTAAAAACTGCACCAAATTCGGTCCACAGATGGCTGAGATATGAGCAAAAAACCACAAAAAACTTAAAGGCAGTAACTTTTTTCATAAAATCCCATATTGTTGTTGTTTTTTATACCCCCCACCAAAAATAACAAGGTATAACCTTGTATAAGGTTTTTTTTTTTGATAATTTTTTTACGTTTTTTACACATAACCAATACGTACATGTACAGTATACTTGATTTAACGATAAAAGTTTCCAAATAAGGTACAACATCTGACAAAATGTGGGAGGGAGTGGAGAATAAAAAAAAAATTGTAATACAACGACGAGGGATCTGTAAGTAAAATTAGAGGCAATCATGGTTTTTTCTCATATCTCAACCATTTATGATCCGATCAGGCTTACTTTCAATAGCAGACAATTCCTGACTATATGTGACATAAACGTATAAGCACCTGGTCCCCACCATATCTGGGGTCTTCATAAATCCCATTTCAACGGACACACGAACAGATGGATAGACGGGCATCGTTATTTGAACTTTCCTTCTCTGAGGGATCCAGAATATCTATACTAAGGATCAATATTGTAGAAATAACAAAGTGATGAATAACAAAGTTGTATTATACTCTTTTGCCATCGGTGAATGGTATACAAAATTGACAAATAATTTACTGCGTAATTTATAAAAAACAAAGAAATGTTATTGTTTAAATAAGATATTTTTTCTTTAAATTGCGCATATTTTAGAAATATCTTTTGGGTGTTATTGTTACCAAAAAAGTCATTGTTTAAATAATATATTTTTTTAAATATTTTTAACAACAAAATAAGACAAAAGAAATAAAGTAAATAAGAAAATAAACCAATAATTTAAAAAATAAAAAAAAACCAAAAGTATTATTTTCAAATATATTTTTTCTTTAAATTGCGTATTTTTTTAAAAATATGTCGTTGTATTTGTTAACAAAAAAAAAAACAGCTGTTTTGTTCTTTTTAAAAGTATGTAACATCAACAGAGCATACGGAATGCGTTGATGCGTATTTTTCATCTATCAAAAAAGAAGAATCAGTGTTATTGTATGTGACAAGCCTCTGCACCCCTTCTTTTGGATGTACAAGGCCTGCTCGCTCCATTCCATACTCATATCTTTTTTACACACGTTGTCATTGCAGGAAAGGCCTTCCGCTTTCCTTTCTTTCGCCAGAGCTTTTGAAAGGCATTCAAATAAATGGCTCTTAGAAGACTTTCCAGAGAATGACTGTCACAAGGCCTTAGAATAAAGGTTATCTTGAATTGGTTTTAAGAAAGGTATGTTAAAAGGCCTTTCAATTAATGGCTCTTAAAATGTACTTGATTAAAGGTCATATTAAAGGGTTTTTAATAAATATAAAATATAATAAATGAATAAATTTCAAAAAAGTATAAAAGTTTAGTGTTTTATAAGTTTAGTTTAGTATACATATGTATATATTTATTAACAGAATTACACATACTATAATTATAAGTACTATATAAACAAAAAATATATAATTATATAAAAAATAATAAATATATACATAATTAATACATACTACATAACATTTTCATTATTTAGCACAAGTACATGTCTTCTTTAATGAACAAAAAAACTCAACTCAAATGATTTACATTATTTTTTTCATTTGGTATTTTAAAATGTATTTATGTAACTTTGTTTTTATAACGGGATCTGAATTCTTTCGCTTTTGCTTTGGCGAAAAAAACAAAACAAAAAATGTTACTTCTTCTCTTCTCGCTTCTCATAGAAGCGAGTGTGGAAGGTGTGCATCTTATCTTTTATACCAATGATCCAAAGCCTTCTATGTGGCATTCTTTACCAGTTAGATAATAATAGGAATTGAATCAAAAAAAATTTTAAGGGATTTAAGCACAACAAACAAAATCTTTTAATAAATAATAGTATTCCCAAAAACAACTTTGATAATAAATTTTATAGAATTTTCATTCTTTTTCTCTAAAATAACACAAAACAATGGTCAATATTTTTGCACCATTTTCAAACAATATTAAAATGTTTTTAGCATTGATATTTAATTTTGTGACATTTTACAAATTTATTTAATGTACCTAGACTTTCTTTAAACTTGTTTTTTTATTGGGTAGATACTGAATAACAAATAATTCGATAGGCATATGTTAAACAACCGACACAACTGATGCAACATTATTTTACAAATGGCGATAACAAAATATTATTAGAGTAAGGATATTTTGTTTGCAACTTAAACATATTATGAGTACACTTATAGAAAGTTATCATGTTATGGCTATTAAATACATATCATTAAATGGTTGTGGGGAATATAATATGTTTTCAAAGTTATCATTATTTAGTTGTTATATAAATAATTATTTTTCAGTAAACCATAGTTAAATTATAATTGCGATAAACATTAACATGTTTACGGTAAATATAATATTGTTGATATTAAATAAAAATAACAATATTTTGTGTACGACAACAATGTATTGTTACAATAAACCATGCCCAACCATATTTTTTCTCTGCGTGTAGTAATGCATATAATCATGCATAACCACTATCAAATTAAAACTTGGAAAAAAAATGCGAAAAAATCTCAAATAATAAATTTATTGCATTTATATAATTTCTTAAACATTCTAAGGCACAACTACTTATGTATTTTTTCATTATCCTTGTGAACTATTTTATTTTTATCCAAATTAATGGGTTATTTCCAAAACTAACTTAATTTTTTGTGTTTTGATTTATTCGTATAAAACCGGTTAACGGGTTATTTTTCAAATGCTAAACCGAAAACCGGGGCTTTTTAAATGACAACTGTTCGGAATATTTGAAAACCAGTTATTGAAAAAAATCGAATAATCGATCTCCCTGATGTTCACAAAATAGCAAAGATTTAAGTACAAATTTTTATGCACAACAAAATTTCAGAGTTTCTACTTGTTACTCGACTGTGTTTTCTGCTTTCAAATTTGTCTTTCTATTTGGGGGTTTCCAGCGTTGGCAGCAGTGGTTACAGACCTATAATTTTTATTATTAAATGAAACTTCATAATTTTTTTTTTAATTTTCATTTTATTTTTCTTAAGAGAACAATTAAAATTTTTTTTTTATCAGTTGGAAGCTTAATACTAAAAGCTCATTCCCCAATGGTCTCATATTTAAATCTCGCCCATTCCAATGGCATTTTTCCCGGCGTTGGGCTACCGGTGGGGTAATAGTAAGTAGCAGGTGGTTCCAAAGCCACAGCTAGAAAAATCCCAAAAGTCAAAATGTTTAAAATATTCATTTTTATTTTCTTTTTGTTTTATTTTTTTTATTCAGTCTCCAGTCGGCTCCAAAATGTTATTTAATGAACTATTGAATTGAACTAAAATTATTTTCTAATGGGTTTTAGTATTTATAGAAAAATTTTGTTATGATTATTCGAGAACTGATCAAAACCAGCAGTTAAAAGTTTTCTTTAATAACATTTTTGTTTTTCTACTTTTTGTTTACATAAATGGAGTTAAATAAATATTTGTTATATTTGTTATTTTATTCATTTATTTTTTTCTTAAAAATTTGTCAGGAAAAATAAATAAAAAAAGAAACAAAGACCAGATTTTCGAACTTTTCAAAACAGCTTTTTATTTTAAAATAAGAAATATTCATATTTAAATATATTTATTTATAAAGAAAAATACATATTTTAACATATTTTTTTTTTTGTTTGTTTAAGCAACCCTCTCAGTATCACATATATAGAAGTGAAATTATTAGGCCTTGTTAATTACCATAACGCCATCATCAATTACGGCATAGACCTGTAAAGCTGGATCCACAAGCTATCGAGCTATATTTACCTTCGAATTGGACTCAGATACAAGAAGAGATATTGCTGGTACTTCACCAGTACAAATCTACAAGTTGGCTTCAATCGATTATATATGTATGGTTAACGTGTTACCTTTAAAACACTTTAAAGATGAACAGTTATGCCACACCCAACCACTAAAGGTGCCCGTAGACGACATGTTTTTTACATCTGACTTGTCAACTTTTCAAGTCATATGTAATTGTGAATGTCTGTCAAAATTGCTGTTTTACAGAAGGTTAATAAGATTTGGTCACAAACGTACATGTAATTTGCTTCTGACATTGTCTATGTCTTTTCTCTGTAGTTATGGAATAAACCAAAGTAGTTCTTGGTTTCAAAATAGCGTGTTGCCGCCATAAAAATTTTTATTTGCGCCGTAAAAAAGTTCAACCCTCTAAACATTTTTTTTCTTTAAATTCGAATATACCAATTTAGGATATTATAATGATGCGTTTTTATTTATATATGTACATAATTTCTATTCAAGGGTGAAATGATTATACATATATCGGTATTGTAAAATAATTATTTAAGCCGGCTAATGATTCCGTCAAAAATGCACCGCCGCTGCGGGTTTCTTCCTGGCATAGATTTCTGTCACAGCTGATGTCAGATGGCTTGTCAGAAGAAAATAGAGCACGCTCTAATTGAAATTTTGTCAGATGACTTTGCGTCTGACTTGTACATATGCAATGTTTTAAAGGTAACACACGACATGTATGTATTTTACAGTGGGAAATTTGACAAGTCAGATGTAAAAAACATGTCGTGTACATGCAACTTAACCAATGCGAAAGAGACGCAAAACGCGCGAAGTTATACAAATAAGGACGGACCCTTAACCGATAATTTCAATATTTGAAAAATTCGAATTAAGGGCAAATATCCTTATTTTCTTTATAAAATATTTTTTTCTCATTAGATATTTATCTTTTCGGACATCCATTTTTATAAAGTCCGATAAGCGAAAAATCCAACAAATTTTTGGCGCTTAATAGTTTTTCAAACATTTTTGAAAAAAGTTTCGATAAATCTTCAGAAAAACCATTATTAGCCTTATGTAGTACAATATCTGGATAACAATTTCTAAAAAGTAGATTATTTGCATACATCCACAAAATTTACTCATCCTCCAGAACAATATGAACATTTTGTGCGTAAATTTTATTTTTGTGGAATTTCTTCTAAAAATCAGATTCAGGATAATTTTTGTCTAGTGGAATTGTGATCGAACGTTTACCCCACTTTGTAAAAAAATGTATGTAGATGCCATGGTTATTTCGAAATTAAACAGCTTACACACTGATGCAACGCAACTCACACGATCGACTCAAGCATTTAGTTGCATGAGATGGATGTTTTCACATTGTTATTTCTTGGTATTTTCGTAAAACAAAGAAAACACGTTTCTAGGTGCACCCGTATTTTGTAGAAAATTTTTAGCAAAGAAAATTTTGTAGCTGTAAGGGAACAACTCCATGACACGGTGAAATTTAAATCTGTTTGTAGGAGTATTCCAGCAACCAGCCGTCTTAGAACTACTTGACCTGGTTTGTTGGTTGGTTAAAGTGTAGCACGCTCAAAATTAGGCGTGCTGCAATAGAGTCGACAGTGACTGAGTTTTAACACCACACAACTCGTGAAGAGTAGGAACACCGAATCAAGCGTGATCCAGGGCAATACTGTGGTGGCTAGAACTAGCCCGTTGCGTGGATTTATTTCGCAAATTTTCCAAGTTTCACCAGCGATATCTCAGAGAGTTCGTGTAGAAGGTAATTCCAAAATAATCCATGTCGTGATGACTTAAACGCTGGGCAATCACATAGAAGATGAAATACTGTCTGCCTTAGTTCCAGTTTCTGTGCAGCTGCGGCAGCATTCCTTTAAAGGGAGACCGAGTCTCACAGCGTGCTTAGCGATCGTCCAGTAACCAGTTAGTACGTATACCAGTCTCGAAAAGTCCCCGCGACAGAAGTTGAGAAGTCGCTCAGAGCGACCTATGTTGTATGTGGGGCACGGTACTTTGGTATCACTGAGCCATCCAATTTTCTCCATTTAGCATTAGCCGTATCCAGATAGTGACTGAAGGTGTCGCTTCTGATAGTTCGACTTGCCCTAATTACACCTGCCATAAAAAATATGTCTTTACTACTTGCACTAATTTAACGTTGAATGCTTCATCGTTCACATTGCTTTAAAATAAAGACAATAATGACAATACAAACATAGAAAACCAATGCAACTGGTCGAGGTGCGATCGGCATATCCATGTCGGATTGCGCAAGTGTGACTGCTTCTACGAAATCCTTATGGGTCAGATTGATTCAACTAGTTGCTTGAGTCGGTCTTGTCACTTTCTCTTGGCTAAACATGGTTATGACAAATAATAATTAGTACTCAAGACTTAGCAGATAAGTTTTTAAAATTTTCCATTTTAAAGTTCGTGAGAACAATGTTAACATTTATTTTTCGCTTTAGTGCTGATAAGTTAATTGTTGATTTGAATTTATCATTTGATACCAATTTGACATCAAATTGATAAAACATTTTATGTCAAATTGTTATTTCCAATCATTAACAAATTGAATTTAAATGTGAAAATCAAACAATTGACAAAATATGTTGATGACTTACACGCCTGTTCAGTTGATTAGACCCACATAGTTTTTTTTACTTAGCGCGCCATATCTTTTGATATTTTATGGGTAGAACAAACATTTTGCTGCTGTCGGGTAGAGTATTTAATCGAGCTCAAAAGCATATGCAAGTTTAGGAAAATTTTTTCGAAAAATTAAGAAAATAAAGTGTTATTTTTTTGTTCTCTTGATTATACCCATTTGAATAATTTGACCTTAAATCTTATTTATTAATTGTTTTACAACAATATTTTTAATAATTGCATTTATTTATAATATTGTGAACATATTAGTAGTGGGTGTGTCCTCTACGATTTACAATAACTTCAAATAGCCGATCTTTTAGTAACTTTAAATAGTCTTATGAAATTTTTTAACAACATTCTTTAATGGCTTCAATAGGTGACTGCTTATCATTGAATTGCCTTCCTCCTTCATATACCTTTCGGGTAAGCCATCCCCAAACATTTTCAATTATATTTAAATCAGGTGAATAAAGCGGCCAAGAGAGAAGACGAAAGTTTTGGCCTAAAATAAATTCTTTTACAGCTCTGGCGTCATGTATAGGACCATTATCCTGCTGAAAAATCCAAGGACTCGGCCCAAAAATTCCATAGGTTTCCCCAGTGATTCTACCGCTTGGAAATTGTAATTCGATTGTTCCATAGCACGTAATAGCACCCCATACCATAACACTGCCCTCTCTGCTGTGGTGGCGGTTCAGAAACAACTCTTTATTTTTTTTTTCTTAAATCATGGAAATAGTAGTTATATCCATCTGGTCCATTGAGGTTGAACTTCTTTTCATCCGTAAAAACCAAAACTTTCCAATCATTAAGGTGACTACTTTCTTGTACAATCCACGTCATATGGTCCCTCGCAAAATGCTACCGATATTGTTTGCGTGCCTCATTAAACGGGGGCTTTTTCTCAAATTGTTTTAGCTGCAAGGGTTCATTGCCCATGATGGCTCTACGTACTGTTGAAAAACTTGCTTGTGAGCCAGCCTCCAACCTAATTTTTGATACCGAAAGGGATCGAGTTCGACGCAATTCTGCGAATTTTTCTAGTTTCTGCAGGAGTTATAGCTGTTTTAGCTCTTCATTGTAATTTTATCCATATATTTCTTTGTCCTTCGTGTATCTGAGCACGGTTTTGTGGCTTCGCCCGATTTCACGGCCGCTGGCACGGCAGGAATAGCTTAACGATAAATACTCATCGATTTTAGATCTTTCCGCTTCACTTAGAATTTTATTTTTACCCATCTTTACCAATTGTCAATTAAAAACTAATAAATTTCTTAAGCGTAAATTTTTTTTGTGGAAGTCATGGTCTATTATTTGCAAAAAGGCTTTAAAATTCAAAGTGGGAATTATCAAGTGAACGAAAAAATAACACTTTATTTTCTTAATTTTTCGAAAAAATTGTCCTAAAAATACCATCGCACTATACGTTTAAAATATTTTCATATCCTTTTGAGCTGAATTAAATACTCTACCCCCTAGTAGTAAAATTTTTGTTCTACCCATAAAATATCAAAAGATATGGCGCGCTAAGTAATAAAAATTATGTGGGTCTAATCAATTGAACAGGAGTGTATTTTTCATATTTGAAGAATCGGAAATAGAAAATGTTTTGAAAACTTTTAACTTATTTCACCCGGACATTAAATTTACTTTTGAGAAGGAGTGTAACTTAAAACTTCCATATTTAGATACTTTGTTGATAAGAAGAAAGGAAAAATTATTAATGGGTTGGCACCAGAAACTTGCTATTTCTCCAAACATCCCAAGAGAGTTATAATCAGAGCTGCCGTTTTCGGTTATTTCTTACCAATATTGGTAATTTTTTTCCTCAATGTGGAGATGTTAATAGTTTTTTCAATTTGGTTACTTTATTTTTAAAAAAAAAAAGTTTTTCTTGATAAACTTGCTATCGCATATTTCGATTCGAAGGAAATTATTTACGACTTCGAATAATGTGCACTTTGCACTACGATTTTCTCATTAACTATTTATTTCAAATGAACTGAAGTTTTTTATACTTTATCGAAAACACAAAATCCCTTTTAAAACAACTACCAGATATTTTTTAGTATTTTTGGAAAAAAAACTGTCATATGTGAAGTTTTAATCGATGTAGATTTTCAATTATTGTTTTTTTTAATGACCGTAGTTTTTCCTTGTTTTAATAGTAGTAAAGATAAGTGGTACTTAGAGTAGAAAGTGCATAATTTCACAATTCATAACATGAATGAAAAAGTACACAAAAGTAGTTTGAGTGTTTTTAAAAACTTGAATATAAGTAAAATATTCTAAATTTACATTATTTCCAGTAGTATATATTAATATTTTGAAATAGAAATAGGAATTTTAATGACTTTTTAAAATTAAATTGATACATGATCTATAATTTTATGGAATTTAATGTAAGAAAATGGCGTGAATTTAAGAAATTTTAAATTTTACGTTTTATAACCTGTCGGTATGTCCATATATTTATTTAATGTTTTTTAGATTTGGAAATATTTATATTAATTAATTTATAAAAAAAGCTTTGACTGTCAGTCATATACTTTTTGCCCATTGAACGTACGTTCTGAAATACACAAAATATTTGAAATAAAACAATTTTGAAACAGTAATAATAGCAATTATAAATTTAAAACGGAAACCAGACAAGAGAAACCAGATATCCCATTTTTTAAATATACATATGTAAATTAGAAAATATTCACATTTCGCATATCGCCAACAGTTTCCAATTTCGCCAAAACAATCGCCATATCGCCAATCGTAAATTTCCATCTCCAAGAGGATTAGAAAATTGCTACAACTGAAAGCCCAGCTACTGACAATTAAAAAGCGGAAAGCAATCGAATTTTTCCTTTTTTGTTATTTATTACTGTTTCGTTTATTGTAAAGGACATATTAAATAAAAAAAATTATTTTATTAAATTTCAAGAAACCGAATTTTGTATGGAAATTTGACGGGTTTAACACTTATATAATAAAAACATTTTTTATGAAAAAGGTCTCAAATAAATAAAAACTTTGAAATTTTTTTCATATGTAGAAGAATTACTTTTCTTGTTTTGTGTTCGTAATTTGTCATTAATATTTTCATATGAACTGCAAATAACATTTGTCTTACAATAAACCTTAATATAAATTTTAATGCTTTTATCAATTAACAAAAGGCATTTCTAATTTGGTTATATTTTTTCACATTTGGTTACATTTTCAAAAATTTTGGTTGTAAAAATTTAATTAGTCGTGGCAGCACTGGTTATAATTATTACTTCTAAAAAATCTTATGGAAAGAATACTGGGAATTAGGAACTTAGAATTTCATAACAAAAATTTGAAGAAAATTAAAGATATTTTGAGAGAAACTGGCTTTCCAATAGAACTGATATTGGATTTAATAAGACAATACAATAACCATAACAAACTTATATTCCTAAAATATCGGAACGTTTAGAAAAGTCGAAAATATTTGACACAAAGCCATATAAAATAGCACATAAATCGTATAATACGAGTACAATTGGTAAAGAATAAACTGAAAACTAGAGTTGCAGGTCAAAAATCAAATCAAAAATTTAAGGATATTTCGTGACAGAAAACAGCATTAACAACCCACTGTGCTAGTTTAAATCATTCTCCAGATTTTGAAAAAGTATCTATTTTAAACACAGAAAAAAAATTATAAGCGCCGTTGTATGCTCGAAATGTTTTAAATCATCAATAGGTACCAGACTTGTTAAGAATTAATTTTAAATCGGACACAGAAAATGTAGCACAAATTTACAGACATTTACAGCCGTATTCATAACAAAAAGTTAGCCACAGTTTGTACACTACGTACAACGAGCTGCCAACTAGAATGCCGATTAAGCTTAGCAGCTTGTTAGCATAGAGTTTATTAATAACAAATTTTATCCGTCTGCTAACTTTCAATAAATCAACTCTGAATATTAATGATGCCACATTATAATACTCAAAAATGCAACACGTTTTACATTTATCATCGCTGGTTTTGTCATTTCATTTCATTTTTTTTTTTATTTTCCCTCTTCATATAAAAATTTGAAATGTATTTAAATTTTTTTTTTTTTTTTGAGAGAGAGCGGGGAGATTTCTCCCAACGGAGACGATACCGCGACCAACCAGGTCTATTGTACCCACCCCCCTTTAGTTGGCCAGAAGACCTTCTGCCTCCCAGAGAAACCCAAGAAGGTCTTTTGCCGGTATTGCACCGACTCGGGACGCGCCCATCGTACCGTGCCCCAAGTGTCTCCTTCTTGCCCACGCCAGCGCCGGGCAGTCACACAGTAGGTGCCTTGTAGTCTCGTTCTCCTCACGGCATAGTCTGCATTCCTGGTCCTCTGCCAGGCCCATCCGAAACAGGTGGCGCTTGACCGTATGGTGGCCCGTCAAATAAGCCACCAATAGCCGTAGCTCTCGTCTGTTGAGACCCCTTGTCTCCAATGTACTCCCGGGAAATACAAATTCCTTCGCCTGACGCATTCCCGGTAGCGATACCCAGTATTTCCTGTGCTCGCTGAGAGCCCATTCCCTCAATAGGGACTGGGTAGTGGCCCAGCTTAACCCACAAAAGGGCTCGGGGCCCACCATTTGGGCGTTTGCTCCAGCCCTAGCCAGTTCATCAGCCCCATCGTTACCCGGGACCCCTGAGTGTCCCGGCACCCAACAGAGTGTCACTCTGTTTCTTGAGCCCAGCTCCTGTAGCCTACCCCGGCATTCCGCCACCAACTTCGAGGACAATTTCCAGGAAGAGAGTGCCTTAATGTATTTAAATTAAAATATATTTAAAAAAGGACTCTTAACTAAAAAAAAACGGTGTATTAAATAAAAACAAACAAAATTATTCAACAAAAAACGGCTGTTTATCACAAATTGGCAAACGTTTGGCAGCTTGGTAACAAGAGCTTAGCAAATCTTTAGCCAGAGTTTGGTAAGTGTATTATGAATAAACTTTGTGCTAACTTCATGCCAAATTTTCGTTATGAATACGGCTGCTAGAAAATATTTTTTTATACAAACAAAGAAGAATCTTAATTTTAAATAGGTCTTTGCTGTCAACAGCTTTTTGTTTCACGTTCCTTTTATATGGGCATTTCCATTGTGACGTGATATTTGTACGACAAAATGTAAACAAATTAAATGAAGAAGTCAAATTTGTAAAAAGTTATTTTATATTAACAAAGTAATAAAGCAGCGCAATATTCAGAAAAAAATCTACAACAATCAACCCTAAGGATTTCAAGATATAAGCAAAAATATGAGCCGGCGTGACGTTACAAAAAACAGAAGTGGATTTTGACTTGCATTACAAAACTGCATAAGTCTGCCAATTGAGCAAGACTTTTTGTATAAAACCTTTTTTAATAAGCATTGGACTTATAGAGATTTATTTTCCAAGTAATCAAATTTAAAAATATTTGCTCGTTTTAGGTACAGCGAAAAGTCTACTTTTTGTAATGTAACGCCAGAAAGCAAATATGGTTGTATTTTAGGACCATGTTGTTCAATAGTTATCCCTTTTGTAACTTAATGTAGATCTAGTTGCGCTTTACAAAACATATAAAAAAGTAAATTATACTTATAAAATTTTTGATAAACGATTTAAATTACTTCTGGCGTTACGTTACAAAAAGGAAACTTTTCGCTGTAACTTCCCATATGTATGCGTGTGTTTAGTTATTTGTTTCTTCTCATATTTTCTCATATCAATCTTTCAACAGAATTTACCGAAACAATTAGAAGATTTTATAGAATTTTTATAGAATTTTCATTCTTTTTCTCTAAAATAACACAAAACAATGGTCAATATTTTTGCACCATTTTCAAACAATATTAAAATGTTTTTAGCATTGATATTTAATTTTGTGACATTTTACAAATTTATTTAATGTACCTAGACTTTCTTTAAACTTGTTTTTTTATTGGGTAGATACTGAATAACAAATAATTCGATAGGCATATGTTAAACAACCGACACAACTGATGCAACATTATTTTACAAATGGCGATAACAAAATATTATTAGAGTAAGGATATTTTGTTTGCAACTTAAACATATTATGAGTACACTTATAGAAAGTTATCATGTTATGGCTATTAAATACATATCATTAAATGGTTGTGGGGAATATAATATGTTTTCAAAGTTATCATTATTTAGTTGTTATATAAATAATTATTTTTCAGTAAACCATAGTTAAATTATAATTGCGATAAACATTAACATGTTTACGGTAAATATAATATTGTTGATATTAAATAAAAATAACAATATTTTGTGTACGACAACAATGTATTGTTACAATAAACCATGCCCAACCATATTTTTTCTCTGCGTGTAGTAATGCATATAATCATGCATAACCACTATCAAATTAAAACTTAGAAAAAAAATGCGAAAAAATCTCAAATAATAAATTTATTACATTTATATAATTTCTTAAACATTCTAAGGCACAACTACTTATGTATTTTTTCATTATCCTTGTGAACTATTTTATTTTTATCCAAATTAATGGGTTATTTCCAAAACTAACTTAATTTTTTGTGTTTTGATTTATTCGTATAAAACCGGTTAACCGGTTATTTTTCAAATGCTAAACCGAAAACCGGGGCTTTTTAAATGACAACTGTTCGGAATATTTGAAAACCAGTTATTGAAAAAAATCGAATAATCGATCTCCCTGATGTTCACAAAATAGCAAAGATTTAAGTACAAATTTTTATGCACAACAAAATTTCAGAGTTTCTACTTGTTACTCGACTGTGTTTTCTGCTTTCAAATTTGTCTTTCTATTTGGGGGTTTCCAGCGTTGGCAGCAGTGGTTACAGACCTATAATTTTTATTATTAAATGAAACTTCATAATTTTTTTTTTAATTTTCATTTTATTTTTCTTAAGAGAACAATTAAAATTTTTTTTTTATCAGTTGGAAGCTTAATACTAAAAGCTCATTCCCCAATGGTCTCATATTTAAATCTCGCCCATTCCAATGGCATTTTTCCCGGCGTTGGGCTACCGGTGGGGTAATAGTAAGTAGCAGGTGGTTCCAAAGCCACAGCTAGAAAAATCCCAAAAGTCAAAATGTTTAAAATATTCATTTTTATTTTCTTTTTGTTTTATTTTTTTTATTCAGTCTCCAGTCGGCTCCAAAATGTTATTTAATGAACTATTGAATTGAACTAAAATTATTTTCTAATGGGTTTTAGTATTTATAGAAAAATTTTGTTATGATTATTCGAGAACTGATCAAAACCAGCAGTTAAAAGTTTTCTTTAATAACATTTTTGTTTTTCTACTTTTTGTTTACATAAATGGAGTTAAATAAATATTTGTTATATTTGTTATTTTATTCATTTATTTTTTTCTTAAAAATTTGTCAGGAAAAATAAATAAAATAAGAAACAAAGACCAGATTTTCGAACTTTTCAAAACAGCTTTTTATTTTAAAATAAGAAATATTCATATTTAAATATATTTATTTATAAAGAAAAATACATATTTTAACATATTTTTTTTTTTGTTTGTTTAAGCAACCCTCTCAGTATCACATATATAGAAGTGAAATTATTAGGCCTTGTTAATTACCATAACGCCATCATCAATTACGGCATAGACCTGTAAAGCTGGATCCACAAGCTATCGAGCTATATTTACCTTCGAATTGGACTCAGATACAAGAAGAGATATTGCTGGTACTTCACCAGTACAAATCTACAAGTTGGCTTCAATCGATTATATATGTATGGTTAACGTGTTACCTTTAAAACACTTTAAAGATGAACAGTTATGCCACACCCAACCACTAAAGGTGCCCGTAGACGACATGTTTTTTACATCTGACTTGTCAACTTTTCAAGTCATATGTAATTGTGAATGTCTGTCAAAATTGCTGTTTTACAGAAGGTTAATAAGATTTGGTCACAAACGTACATGTAATTTGCTTCTGACATTGTCTATGTCTTTTCTCTGTAGTTATGGAATAAACCAAAGTAGTTCTTGGTTTCAAAATAGCGTGTTGCCGCCATAAAAATTTTTATTTGCGCCGTAAAAAAGTTCAACCCTCTAAACATTTTTTTTCTTTAAATTCGAATATACCAATTTAGGATATTATAATGATGCGTTTTTATTTATATATGTACATAATTTCTATTCAAGGGTGAAATGATTATACATATATCGGTATTGTAAAATATTAATTTAAGCCGGCTAATGATTCCGTCAAAAATGCACCGCCGCTGCGGGTGTCTTCCTGGCATAGATTTCTGTCACAGCTGATGTCAGATGGCTTGTCAGAAGAAAATAGAGCACGCTCTAATTGAAATTTTGTCAGATGACTTTGCGTCTGACTTGTACATATGCAATGTTTTAAAGGTAACACACGACATGTATGTATTTTACAGTGGGAAATTTGACAAGTCAGATGTAAAAAACATGTCGTGTACATGCAACTTAACCAATGCGAAAGAGACGCAAAACGCGCGAAGTTATACAAATAAGGACGGACCCTTAACCGATAATTTCAATATTTGAAAAATTCGAATTAAGGGCAAATATCCTTATTTTCTTTATAAAATATTTTTTTCTCATTAGATATTTATCTTTTCGGACATCCATTTTTATAAAGTCCGATAAGCGAAAAATCCAACAAATTTTTGGCGCTTAATAGTTTTTCAAACATTTTTGAAAAAAGTTTCGATAAATCTTCAGAAAAACCATTATTAGCCTTATGTAGTACAATATCTGGATAACAATTTCTAAAAAGTAGATTATTTGCATACATCCACAAAATTTACTCATCCTCCAGAACAATATGAACATTTTGTGCGTAAATTTTATTTTTGTGGAATTTCTTCTAAAAATCAGATTCAGGATAATTTTTGTCTAGTGGAATTGTGATCGAACGTTTACCCCACTTTGTAAAAAAATGTATGTAGATGCCATGGTTATTTCGAAATTAAACAGCTTACACACTGATGCGATGCAACGCAACTCACACGATCGACTCAAGCATTTAGTTGCATGAGATGGATGTTTTCACATTGTTATTTCTTGGTATTTTCGTAAAACAAAGAAAACACGTTTCTAGGTGCACCCGTATTTTGTAGAAAATTTTTAGCAAAGAAAATTTTGTAGCTGTAAGGGAACAACTCCATGACACGGTGAAATTTAAATCTGTTTGTAGGAGTATTCCAGCAACCAGCCGTCTTAGAACTACTTGACCTGGTTTGTTGGTTGGTTAAAGTGTAGCACGCTCAAAATTCGGCGTGCTGCAATAGAGTCGACAGTGACTGAGTTTTAACACCACACAACTCGTGAAGAGTAGGAACACCGAATCAAGCGTGATCCAGGGCAATACTGTGGTGGCTAGAACTAGCCCGTTGCGTGGATTTATTTCGCAAATTTTCCAAGTTTCACCAGCGATATCTCAGAGAGTTCGTGTAGAAGGTAATTCCAAAATAATCCATGTCGTGATGACTTAAACGCTGGGCAATCACATAGAAGATGAAATACTGTCTGCCTTAGTTCCAGTTTCTGTGCAGCTGCGGCAGCATTCCTTTAAAGGGAGACCGAGTCTCACAGCGTGCTTAGCGATCGTCCAGTAACCAGTTAGTACGTATACCAGTCTCGAAAAGTCCCCGCGACAGAAGTTGAGAAGTCGCTCAGAGCGACCTATGTTGTATGTGGGGCACGGTACTTTGGTATCACTGAGCCATCCAATTTTCTCCATTTAGCATTAGCCGTATCCAGATAGTGACTGAAGGTGTCGCTTCTGATAGTTCGACTTGCCCTAATTACACCTGCCATAAAAAATATGTCTTTACTACTTGCACTAATTTAACGTTGAATGCTTCATCGTTCACATTGCTTTAAAATAAAGACAATAATGACAATACAAACATAGAAAACCAATGCAACTGGTCGAGGTGCGATCGGCATATCCATGTCGGATTGCGCAAGTGTGACTGCTTCTACGAAATCCTTATGGGTCAGATTGATTCAACTAGTTGCTTGAGTCGGTCTTGTCACTTTCTCTTGGCTAAACATGGTTATGACAAATAATAATTAGTACTCAAGACTTAGCAGATAAGTTTTTAAAATTTTCCATTTTAAAGTTCGTGAGAACAATGTTAACATTTATTTTTCGCTTTAGTGCTGATAAGTTAATTGTTGATTTGAATTTATCATTTGATACCAATTTGACATCAAATTGATAAAACATTTTATGTCAAATTGTTATTTCCAATCATTAACAAATTGAATTTAAATGTGAAAATCAAACAATTGACAAAATATGTTGATGACTTACACGCCTGTTCAGTTGATTAGACCCACATAGTTTTTTTTACTTAGCGCGCCATATCTTTTGATATTTTATGGGTAGAACAAACATTTTGCTGCTGTCGGGTAGAGTATTTAATCGAGCTCAAAAGCATATGCAAGTTTAGGAAAATTTTTTCGAAAAATTAAGAAAATAAAGTGTTATTTTTTTGTTCTCTTGATTATACCCATTTGAATAATTTGACCTTAAATCTTATTTATTAATTGTTTTACAACAATATTTTTAATAATTGCATTTATTTATAATATTGTGAACATATTAGTAGTGGGTGTGTCCTCTACGATTTACAATAACTTCAAATAGCCGATCTTTTAGTAACTTTAAATAGTCTTATGAAATTTTTTAACAACATTCTTTAATGGCTTCAATAGGTGACTGCTTATCATTGAATTGCCTTCCTCCTTCATATACCTTTCGGGTAAGCCATCCCCAAACATTTTCAATTATATTTAAATCAGGTGAATAAAGCGGCCAAGAGAGAAGACGAAAGTTTTGGCCTAAAATAAATTCTTTTACAGCTCTGGCGTCATGTATAGGACCATTATCCTGCTGAAAAATCCAAGGACTCGGCCCAAAAATTCCATAGGTTTCCCCAGTGATTCTACCGCTTGGAAATTGTAATTCGATTGTTCCATAGCACGTAATAGCACCCCATACCATAACACTGCCCTCTCTGCTGTGGTGGCGGTTCAGAAACAACTCTTTATTTTTTTTTTCTTAAATCATGGAAATAGTAGTTATATCCATCTGGTCCATTGAGGTTGAACTTCTTTTCATCCGTAAAAACCAAACCTTTCCAAACATTAAGGTGACTACTTTCTTGTACAATCCACGTCATATGGTCCCTCGCAAAATGCTACCGATATTGTTTGCGTGCCTCATTAAACGGGGGCTTTTTCTCAAATTGTTTTAGCTGCAAGGGTTCATTGCCCATGATGGCTCTACGTACTGTTGAAAAACTTGCTTGTGAGCCAGCCTCCAACCTAATTTTTGATACCGAAAGGGATCGAGTTCGACGCAATTCTGCGAATTTTTCTAGTTTCTGCAGGAGTTATAGCTGTTTTAGCTCTTCATTGTAATTTTATCCATATATTTCTTTGTCCTTCGTGTATCTGAGCACGGTTTTGTGGCTTCGCCCGATTTCACGGCCGCTGGCACGGCAGGAATAGCTTAACGATAAATACTCATCGATTTTAGATCTTTCCGCTTCACTTAGAATTTTATTTTTACCCATCTTTACCAATTGTCAATTAAAAACTAATAAATTTCTTAAGCGTAAATTTTTTTTGTGGAAGTCATGGTCTATTATTTGCAAAAAGGCTTTAAAATTCAAAGTGGGAATTATCAAGTGAACGAAAAAATAACACTTTATTTTCTTAATTTTTCGAAAAAATTGTCCTAAAAATACCATCGCACTATACGTTTAAAATATTTTCATATCCTTTTGAGCTGAATTAAATACTCTACCCCCTAGTAGTAAAATTTTTGTTCTACCCATAAAATATCAAAAGATATGGCGCGCTAAGTAATAAAAATTATGTGGGTCTAATCAATTGAACAGGAGTGTATTTTTCATATTTGAAGAATCGGAAATAGAAAATGTTTTGAAAACTTTTAACTTATTTCACCCGGACATTAAATTTACTTTTGAGAAGGAGTGTAACTTAAAACTTCCATATTTAGATACTTTGTTGATAAGAAGAAAGGAAAAATTATTAATGGGTTGGCACCAGAAACCTGCTATTTCTCCAAACATCCCAAGAGAGTTATAATCAGAGCTGCCGTTTTCGGTTATTTCTACCCAATATTGGTAATTTTTTTCCTCAATGTGGAGATGTTAATAGTTTTTTCAATTTGGTTACTTTATTTTTAAAAAAAAAAAGTTTTTCTTGATAAACTTGCTATCGCATATTTCGATTCGAAGGAAATTATTTACGACTTCGAATAATGTGCACTTTGCACTACGATTTTCTCATTAACTATTTATTTCAAATGAACTGAAGTTTTTTATACTTTATCGAAAACACAAAATCCCTTTTAAAACAACTACCAGATATTTTTTAGTATTTTTGGAAAAAAAACTGTCATATGTGAAGTTTTAATCGATGTAGATTTTCAATTATTGTTTTTTTTAATGACCGTAGTTTTTCCTTGTTTTAATAGTAGTAAAGATAAGTGGTACTTAGAGTAGAAAGTGCATAATTTCACAATTCATAACATGAATGAAAAAGTACACAAAAGTAGTTTGAGTGTTTTTAAAAACTTGAATATAAGTAAAATATTCTAAATTTACATTATTTCCAGTAGTATATATTAATATTTTGAAATAGAAATAGGAATTTTAATGACTTTTTAAAATTAAATTGATACATGATCTATAATTTTATGGAATTTAATGTAAGAAAATGGCGTGAATTTAAGAAATTTTAAATTTTACGTTTTATAACCTGTCGGTATGTCCATATATTTATTTAATGTTTTTTAGATTTGGAAATATTTATATTAATTAATTTATAAAAAAAGCTTTGACTGTCAGTCATATACTTTTTGCCCATTGAACGTACGTTCTGAAATACACAAAATATTTGAAATAAAACAATTTTGAAACAGTAATAATAGCAATTATAAATTTAAAACGGAAACCAGACAAGAGAAACCAGATATCCCATTTTTTAAATATACATATGTAAATTAGAAAATATTCACATTTCGCATATCGCCAACAGTTTCCAATTTCGCCAAAACAATCGCCATATCGCCAATCGTAAATTTCCATCTCCAAGAGGATTAGAAAATTGCTACAACTGAAAGCCCAGCTACTGACAATTAAAAAACGGAAAGCAATCGAATTTTTCCTTTTTTGTTATTTATTACTGTTTCGTTTATTGTAAAGGACATATTAAATAAAAAAAATTATTTTATTAAATTTCAAGAAACCGAATTTTGTATGGAAATTTGACGGGTTTAACACTTATATAATAAAAACATTTTTTATGAAAAAGGTCTCAAATAAATAAAAACTTTGAAATTTTTTTCATATGTAGAAGAATTACTTTTCTTGTTTTGTGTTCGTAATTTGTCATTAATATTTTCATATGAACTGCAAATAACATTTGTCTTACAATAAACCTTAATATAAATTTTAATGCTTTTATCAATTAACAAAAGGCATTTCTAATTTGGTTATATTTTTTCACATTTGGTTACATTTTCAAAAATTTTGGTTGTAAAAATTTAATTAGTCGTGGCAGCACTGGTTATAATTATTACTTCTAAAAAATCTTATGGAAAGAATACTGGGAATTAGGAACTTAGAATTTCATAACAAAAATTTGAAGAAAATTAAAGATATTTTGAGAGAAACTGGCTTTCCAATAGAACTGATATTGGATTTAATAAGACAATACAATAACCATAACAAACTTATATTCCTAAAATATCGGAACGTTTAGAAAAGTCGAAAATATTTGACACAAAGCCATATAAAATAGCACATAAATCGTATAATACGAGTACAATTGGTAAAGAATAAACTGAAAACTAGAGTTGCAGGTCAAAAATCAAATCAAAAATTTAAGGATATTTCGTGACAGAAAACAGCATTAACAACCCACTGTGCTAGTTTAAATCATTCTCCAGATTTTGAAAAAGTATCTATTTTAAACACAGAAAAAAAATTATAAGCGCCGTTGTATGCTCGAAATGTTTTAAATCATCAATAGGTACCAGACTTGTTAAGAATTAATTTTAAATCGGACACAGAAAATGTAGCACAAATTTACAGACATTTACAGCCGTATTCATAACAAAAAGTTAGCCACAGTTTGTACACTACGTACAACGAGCTGCCAACTAGAATGCCGATTAAGCTTAGCAGCTTGTTAGCATAGAGTTTATTAATAACAAATTTTATCCGTCTGCTAACTTTCAATAAATCAACTCTGAATATTAATGATGCCACATTATAATACTCAAAAATGCAACACGTTTTACATTTATCATCGCTGGTTTTGTCATTTCATTTCATTTTTTTTTTTATTTTCCCTCTTCATATAAAAATTTGAAATGTATTTAAATTTTTTTTTTTTTTTTGAGAGAGAGCGGGGAGATTTCTCCCAACGGAGACGATACCGCGACCAACCAGGTCTATTGTACCCACCCCCCTTTAGTTGGCCAGAAGACCTTCTGCCTCCCAGAGAAACCCAAGAAGGTCTTTTGCCGGTATTGCACCGACTCGGGACGCGCCCATCGTACCGTGCCCCAAGTGTCTCCTTCTTGCCCACGCCAGCGCCGGGCAGTCACACAGTAGGTGCCTTGTAGTCTCGTTCTCCTCACGGCATAGTCTGCATTCCTGGTCCTCTGCCAGGCCCATCCGAAACAGGTGGCGCTTGACCGTATGGTGGCCCGTCAAATAAGCCACCAATAGCCGTAGCTCTCGTCTGTTGAGACCCCTTGTCTCCAATGTACTCCCGGGAAATACAAATTCCTTCGCCTGACGCATTCCCGGTAGCGATACCCAGTATTTCCTGTGCTCGCTGAGAGCCCATTCCCTCAATAGGGACTGGGTAGTGGCCCAGCTTAACCCACAAAAGGGCTCGGGGCCCACCATTTGGGCGTTTGCTCCAGCCCTAGCCAGTTCATCAGCCCCATCGTTACCCGGGACCCCTGAGTGTCCCGGCACCCAACAGAGTGTCACTCTGTTTCTTGAGCCCAGCTCCTGTAGCCTACCCCGGCATTCCGCCACCAACTTCGAGGACAATTTCCAGGAAGAGAGTGCCTTAATGTATTTAAATTAAAATATATTTAAAAAAGGACTCTTAACTAAAAAAAACGGTGTATTAAATAAAAACAAACAAAATTATTCAACAAAAAACGGCTGTTTATCACAAATTGGCAAACGTTTGGCAGCTTGGTAACAAGAGCTTAGCAAATCTTTAGCCAGAGTTTGGTAAGTGTATTATGAATAAACTTTGTGCTAACTTCATGCCAAATTTTCGTTATGAATACGGCTGCTAGAAAATATTTTTTTATACAAACAAAGAAGAATCTTAATTTTAAATAGGTCTTTGCTGTCAACAGCTTTTTGTTTCACGTTCCTTTTATATGGGCATTTCCATTGTGACGTGATATTTGTACGACAAAATGTAAACAAATTAAATGAAGAAGTCAAATTTGTAAAAAGTTATTTTATATTAACAAAGTAATAAAGCAGCGCAATATTCAGAAAAAAATCTACAACAATCAACCCTAAGGATTTCAAGATATAAGCAAAAATATGAGCCGGCGTGACGTTACAAAAAACAGAAGTGGATTTTGACTTGCATTACAAAACTGCATAAGTCTGCCAATTGAGCAAGACTTTTTGTATAAAACCTTTTTTAATAAGCATTGGACTTATAGAGATTTATTTTCCAAGTAATCAAATTTAAAAATATTTGCTCGTTTTAGGTACAGCGAAAAGTCTACTTTTTGTAATGTAACGCCAGAAAGCAAATATGGTTGTATTTTAGGACCATGTTGTTCAATAGTTATCCCTTTTGTAACTTAATGTAGATCTAGTTGCGCTTTACAAAACATATAAAAAAGTAAATTATACTTATAAAATTTTTGATAAACGATTTAAATTACTTCTGGCGTTACGTTACAAAAAGGAAACTTTTCGCTGTAACTTCCCATATGTATGCGTGTGTTTAGTTATTTGTTTCTTCTCATATTTTCTCATATCAATCTTTCAACAGAATTTACCGAAACAATTAGAAGAGTTGAAAATTAAAACAGGACTCTAATGACATAATGGAAGAAAGGGTCTGAAAAATTAGATATTCTGTATTATGGATAGCGTACGATTTCTCCAACATCAATGATAGTGGAATATTTTTTTCCAAGTCAATATTTATCAAAACTAAAGAAAAGAATCGCTTAAGTCCTAGACACTTTTCTTAAAGATTATTTTTAAGGTCTCCTTAAACTATTGAAATAACTAGTAAAATTATCATTAATCGAGCGATTAGCCTATTAAAGTAAAATCCTGATTAAATGAATACCCTAATACGTATACGCTTCCTTCTACTCTTGTATGCGTCGCATGCGTGCTAAAAAAAAGGCCAGTTGCTTTTTATACCCATATATATTTTATTTTTAATGTTATCGAAAATTAAAGCAAAATGCATGGTACTTCACAAAACTGGTACATTTTGTTTTAAAAGTTGGTAAAATTGGAAGGGCCAAGTTTAATTCCAGGAAAACAATCCTATTTTTTTAATATTAAATCTATAAGACAAAAAGAGAGGGAATATTTGATATTTAAAAATACAATGGTACACTAATGACTTGATAAGTACAATCGGGACCAAAAACAATTATCTATCAGGGACGTGAATTATATTTAATATTCAACCTACTTCTTAATATGTTGATAAATTTGAAAAAGGCATTATTGTAGTGCAGCAAGTTCATAAGCAGAGCTTTTGCATCTATATCCTTAGACCTAATAAATATAGCTTAAACAAGTTTATATATTTCATCAAAGAAAAATAGTAAATATTAAGCTACAAATATTCAAAAACAATATATAGAAATGTGTTTTAGAACAATTACACTAAAAAAATTTGTTGCCCTCCCTTTTAGAATACTGCACGCAGAGAAAAAACATTTTTCAACCTCCAACAAAACTAATATTTTTAACAAAGATTTGTAAACATATTGTGGTTAATTTAACTAAATTATTGTCACATACACCCATATTATGGTCAAACGGTTCCTCCATCAAGAAGCCACAACCATATTATGGTTTCTCTAGACATGCTATGGTTACACATTATATAAGGGCAATTCCATGTCAAATCGACCAATAGTGTGACCCGACCCCTTACGATTTAAATGAAATTTGGTGAGAAGGTTCCTTCCATTCTATAAGGAACATACATATGTATATCAACGAAAAAAAAATTTTTTTCTTCAAAAGTTAAGTCATATTCACAATCTCAAAATTTCGCCGAATTAGCCGAATGTGTTGAGTTTATTTTTTCAGTATCTCAAAAACAACTGCACATACGAAGATGATATGTATGTTATTTTAGAGAGAACACTTCGGGCCACAAACAGTATATTAAAAAAATGCCTACGTACTACCCACGAGAGTAAAAACTGCACCAAATTCGGTCCACAAATGGCTGAGATATGAGCAAAAAACCACAAAAAAGTTAAAGGCAGTAACTTTTTTCATAAAATCCCATATTGTTGTTGTTTTTTATACCCTCACCAAAAATAACAAGGTATAATCTTGTATAAGGTTTTTTTTTTGATAATTTTTTTACGTTTTTTACACATAACCAATACGTACATGTACAGTATACTTGATTTAACGATAAAAGTTTCCAAATAAGGTACAACATCTGACAAAATGTGGGAGGGAGTGGAGAATAAAAAAAAAATTGTAATACAACGACGAGGGATCTGTAAGTAAAATTAGAGGCAGTCATGGTTTTTTCTCATAACTCAACCATTTATGATCCGATCAGGCTTACTTTCAATAGCAGACAATTCCTGACTATATGTGACATAAATGTATAAGCACCTGGTCCCCACCATATCTGGGGTCTTCATAAATCCCATTTCAACGGACACACGAACAGATGGATAGACGGGCATCGTTATTTGAACTTTCCTTCTCTGAGGGATCCAGAATATCTATACTAAGGATCAATATTGTAGAAATAACAAAGTGATGAATAACAAAGTTGTATTATACTCTTTTGCCATCGGTGAATGGTATACAAAATTAACAAATAATTTAATGCGTAATTTATAAAACACAAAGAAATGTTATTGTTTAAATAAGATATTTTTTCTTTAAATTGCGCATATTTTAGAAATATCTTTTGGGTGTTATTGTTACCAAAAATGTCATTGTTTAAATAATATATTTTTTAAAATATTTTTAACAACAAAATAAGACAAAAGAAATAAAGTAAATAAGAAAATAAACCAATAATTTAAAAAATAAAAAAAACCAAAAGTATTATTTTCAAATATATTTTTTCTTTAAATTGCGTATTTTTTTAAAAATATGTCGTTGTATTTGTTAACAAAAAAAAAACAGCTGTTTTGTTCTTTTTAAAAGTATGTAACATCAACAGAGCATACGGAATGCGTTGATGCGTATTTTTCATCTATCAAAAAAGAAGAATCAGTGTTATTGTATGTGACAAGCCTCTGCACCCCTTCTTTTGGATGTACAAGGCCTGCTCGCTCCATTCCATACTCATATCTTTTTTACACACGTTGTCATTGCAGGAAAGGCCTTCCGCTTTCCTTTCTTTCGCCAGAGCTTTTGAAAGGTATTCAAATAAATGGCTCTTAGAAGACTTTCCAGAGAATGACTGTCACAAGGCCTTAGAATAAAGGTTATCTTGAATTGGTTTTAAGAAAGGTATGTTAAAAGGCCTTTCAATTAATGGCTCTTAAAATGTACTTGATTAAAGGTCATATTGAAGGGTTTTTAATAAATATAAAATATAATAAATGAATAAATTTCAAAAAAGTATAAAAGTTTAGTGTTTTATAAGTTTAGTTTAGTATACATATGTATATATTTATTAACAGAATTACACATACTATAATTATAAGTACTATATAAACAAAAAATATATAATTATATAAAAAATAATAAATATATACATAATTAATACATACTACATAACATTTTCATTATTTAGCACAAGTACATGTCTTCTTTAATGAACAAAAAAACTCAACTCAAATGATTTACATTATATTTTTCATTTGGTATTTTAAAATGTATTTATGTAACTTTGTTTTTATAACGGGATCTGAATTCTTTCGCTTTTGCTTTGGCGAAAAAAACAAAACAAAAAATGTTACTTCTTCTCTTCTCGCTTCTCATAGAAGCGAGTGTGGAAGGTGTGCATCTTATCTTTTATACCAATGATCCAAAGCCTTCTATGTGGCATTCTTTACCAGTTAGATAATAATAGGAATTGAATCAAAAAAAATTTTAAGGGATTTAAGCACAACAAACAAAATCTTTTAATAAATAATAGTATTCCCAAAAACAACTTTGATAATAAATTTTATAGAATTTTCATTCTTTTTCTCTAAAATAACACAAAACAATGGTCAATATTTTTGCACCATTTTCAAACAATATTAAAATGTTTTTAGCATTGATATTTAATTTTGTGACATTTTACAAATTTATTTAATGTACCTAGACTTTCTTTAAACTTGTTTTTTTATTGGGTAGATACTGAATAACAAATAATTCGATAGGCATATGTTAAACAACCGACACAACTGATGCAACATTATTTTACAAATGGCGATAACAAAATATTATTAGAGTAAGGATATTTTGTTTGCAACTTAAACATATTATGAGTACACTTATAGAAAGTTATCATGTTATGGCTATTAAATACATATCATTAAATGGTTGTGGGGAATATAATATGTTTTCAAAGTTATCATTATTTAGTTGTTATATAAATAATTATTTTTCAGTAAACCATAGTTAAATTATAATTGCGATAAACATTAACATGTTTACGGTAAATATAATATTGTTGATATTAAATAAAAATAACAATATTTTGTGTACGACAACAATGTATTGTTACAATAAACCATGCCCAACCATATTTTTTCTCTGCGTGTAGTAATGCATATAATCATGCATAACCACTATCAAATTAAAACTTAGAAAAAAAATGCGAGAAAATCTCAAATAATAAATTTATTACATTTATATAATTTCTTAAACATTCTAAGGCACAACTGCTTATGTATTTTTTCATTATCCTTGTGAACTATTTTATTTTTATCCAAATTAATGGGTTATTTCCAAAACTAACTTAATTTTTTGTGTTTTGATTTATTCGTATAAAACCGGTTAACCGGTTATTTTTGAAATGCTAAACCGAAAACCGGGGCTTTTTAAATGACAACTGTTCGGAATATTTGAAAACCAGTTATTGAAAAAAATCGAATAATCGATCTCCCTGATGTTCACAAAATAGCAAAGATTTAAGTACAAATTTTTATGCACAACAAAATTTCAGAGTTTCTACTTGTTACTCGACTGTGTTTTCTGCTTTCAAATTTGTCTTTCTATTTGGGGGTTTCCAGCGTTGGCAGCAGTGGTTACAGACCTATAATTTTTATTATTAAATGAAACTTCATAATTTTTTTTTTAATTTTCGTTTTATTTTTCTTAAGAGAACAATTCAAAATTTTTTTTATTAGTTGGAAGCTTAATACTAAAAGCTCATTCCCCAATGGTCTCATATTTAAATCTCGCCCATTCCAATGGCATTTTTCCCGGCGTTGGGCTACCGGTGGGGTAATAGTAAGTAGCAGGTGGTTCCAAAGCCACAGCTAGAAAAATCCCAAAAGTCAAAATGTTTAAAATATTCATTTTTATTTTCTTTTTGTTTTATTTTTTTTATTCAGTCTCCAGTCGGCTCCAAAATGTTATTTAATGAACTATTGAATTGAACTAAAATTATTTTCTAATGGGTTTTAGTATTTATAGAAAAATTTTGTTATGATTATTCGAGAACTGATCAAAACCAGCAGTTAAAAGTTTTCTTTAATAACATTTTTGTTTTTCTACTTTTTGTTTACATAAATGGAGTTAAATAAATATTTGTTATATTTGTTATTTTATTCATTTATTTTTTTCTTAAAAATTTGTCAGGAAAAATAAATAAAAAAAGAAACAAAGACCAGATTTTCGAACTTTTCAAAACAGCTTTTTATTTTTTTTATTTTAAAATAAAAAATATTCATATTTAAATATATTTATTTATAAAGAAAAATACATATTTTAACATATTTTTTTTTTTTTTTGTTTGTTTAAGCAACCCTCTCAAGATCACATACATAGAAGTGAAATTATTAGGCCTTGTTAATTACCATAACGCCAATTACGGCATAGACCTGTAAAGCTGGATCCACAAGCTATCGAGCTATATTTACCTTCGAATTGGATTTAGATACAAGAAGAGATATTGCTGGTACTTCACCAGTACAAATCTACAAGTTGGCTTCAATCGATTATATATGTATGGTTAACGTGTTACCTCTAAAACACTTTAAAGATGAACAGTTATGCCACACTCAACCACTAACCAATGCGAAAGAGACGCAAAACGCGCGAAGTTATACAAATAAGGACGGACCCTTGACCGATAATTTCAATATTTGAAAAATTCGAATTAAGGGCAAATATCCTTATTTTCTTTATAAAATATTTTTTTCTCATTAGATATTTATCTTTTCGGACATCCATTTTTATAAAGTCCGATAAGCGAAAAATCCAACAAATTTTTGGCGCTTAATAGTTTTTCAAACATTTTTGAAAAAAGTTTCGATAAATCTTCAGAAAAACCATTATTAGCCTTATGTAGTACAATATCTGGATAACAATTTCTAAAAAGTAGATTATTTGCATACATCCACAAAATTTACTCATCCTCCAGAACAATATGAACATTTTGTGCGTAAATTTTATTTTTGTGGAATTTCTTCTAAAAATCAGATTCAGGATAATTTTTGTCTAGTGGAATTGTGATCGAACGTTTACCCCACTTTGTAAAAAAATGTATGTAGATGCCATGGTTATTTCGAAATTAAACAGCTTACACACTGATGCAACGCAACTCACACGGTTGACTCAAGCATTTAGTTGCATGAGATGGATGTTTTCACATTGTTATTTCTTGGTATTTTCGTAAAACAAAGAAAAGACATTTCTAGGTGCACCCGTATTTTGTAGAAAATTTTTATCAAAGAAAATTTTGTAGCTGTAAGGGAACTCCATGACACTGTGCACTGTGACACTGCAACCACCCGTCTTAGAACTACTTGACCTGGCTTGTTGGTTGGTTAACGTGTAGCACGCTCAAAATTAGGCGTGCTGCAAGTAGAGTCGACAGTGACTCAGTTTTGACACCACACAACTCGTGAATAGTAGGAACACCGAATCAAGCGTGATCCAGGGCAATACTGAGGTGGCTAGAACCTGCCCGTTGCGTGGATTTATTTCGCCAATTTGCCGAGTTATCTCAGAGAGTTCTTGTTGAAGGTAATTCCAAAATAATCCATGTCGTGATGACTTAAACGCTGGGCAATCACATAGAAGATGAAATACTGTCTGCCTTAGTTCCAGTTTCTGTGCAGCTGCGGCAGCATTCCTTTAAAGGGAGACCGAGTCTCACAGCGTGCTTAGCGATCGTCCAGTAACCAGTTAGTACGTATACCAGTCTCGAAAAGTCCCCGCGACAGAAGTTGAGAAGTCGCTCAGAGCGACCTATGTTGTATGTGGGGCACGGTACTTTGGTATCACTGAGCCATCCAATTTTCTCCATTTAGCATTAGCCGTATCCAGATAGTGACTGAAGGTGTCGCTTCTGATAGTTCGACTTGCCCTAATTACACCTGCCATAAAAAATATGTCTTTACTACTTGCACTAATTTAACGTTAAATGCTTCATCGTTCACATTGCTTTAAAATAAAGACAATAATGACAATACAAACATAGAAAACCAATGCAACTGGTCGAGGTGCGATCGGCATATCCATGTCGGATTGCGCAAGTGTGACTGCTTCTACGAAATCCTTATGGGTCAGATTGATTCAACTAGTTGCTTGAGTCGGTCTTGTCACTTTCTCTTGGCTAAACATGGTTATGACAAATAATAATTAGTACTCAAGACTTAGCAGATAAGTTTTTAAAATTTTCCATTTTAAAGTTCGTGAGAACAATGTTAACATTTATTTTTCGCTTTAGTGCTGATAAGTTAATTGTTGATTTGAATTTATCATTTGATACCAATTTGACATCAAATTGATAAAACATTTTATGTCAAATTGTTATTTCCAATCATTAACAAATTGAATTTAAATGTGAAAATCAAACAATTGACAAAATATGTTGATGACTTACACGCCTGTTCAGTTGATTAGACCCACATAGTTTTTTTTACTTAGCGCGCCATATCTTTTGATATTTTATGGGTAGAACAAACATTTTGCTGCTGTCGGGTAGAGTATTTAATCGAGCTCAAAAGCATATGCAAGTATTTTAAAGGTAAAGTGCGATGGTATTTTTAGGAAAATTTTTTCGAAAAATTAAGAAAATAAAGTGTTATTTTTTTGTTCTCTTGATTATACCCATTTGAATAATTTAACCTTAAATCTTATTTATTAATTGTTTTACAACAATATTTTTAATAATTGCATTTATTTATAATATTGTGAACATATTAGTAGTGGGTGTGTCCTCTACGATTTACAATAACTTCAAATAGCCGATCTTTTAGTAACTTTAAATAGTCTTATGAAATTTTTTAACAACATTCTTTAATGGCTTCAATAGGTGACTGCTTATCATTGAATTGCCTTCCTCCTTCATATACCTTTCGGGTAAGCCATCCCCAAACATTTTCAATTATATTTAAATCAGGTGAATAAAGCGGCCAAGAGAGAAGACGAAAGTTTTGGCCTAAAATAAATTCTTTTACAGCTCTGGCGTCATGTATAGGACCTGCTGACAAATCCAAGGACTCGGCCCAAAAATTCCATAGGTTTCCCCAGTCATTCTACCGCTTGGAAATTGTAATTCGATTGTTCCATAGCACGTAATAGCACCCTATACCATAACACTGCCCTCTCTGCTGTGGTGGCGGTTCAGAAACAACTCTTTTTTTTTTTTTTCTTAAATCATGGAAATAGTAGTTATATCCATCTGGTCCATTGAGGTTGAACTTCTTTTCATCCGTAAAAACCAAAACTTTCCAATCATTAAGGTGACTACTTTCTTGTACAATCCACGTCATATGGTCCCTCGCAAAATGCTACCGATATTGTTTGCGTGCCTCATTAAACGGGGGCTTTTTCTCAAATTGTTTTAGCTGCAAGGGTTCATTGCCCATGATGGCTCTACGTACTGTTGAAAAACTTGCTTGTGAGCCAGCCTCCAACCTAATTTTTGATACCGAAAGGGATCGAGTTCGACGCAATTCTGCGAATTTTTCTAGTTTCTGCAGGAGTTATAGCTGTTTTAGCTCTTCATTGTAATTTTATCCATATATTTCTTTGTCCTTCGTGTATCTGAGCACGGTTTTGTGGCTTCGCCCGATTTCACGGCCGCTGGCACGGCAGGAATAGCTTAACGATAAATACTCATCGATTTTAGATCTTTCCGCTTCACTTAGAATTTTATTTTTACCCATCTTTACCAATTGTCAATTAAAAACTAATAAATTTCTTAAGCGTAAATTTTTTTTGTGGAAGTCATGGTCTATTATTTGCAAAAAGGCTTTAAAATTCAAAGTGGGAATTATCAAGTGAACGAAAAAATAACACTTTATTTTCTTAATTTTTCGAAAAAATTGTCCTAAAAATACCATCGCACTATACGTTTAAAATATTTTCATATGCTTTTGAGCTGAATTAAATACTCTACCCCCTAGTAGTAAAATTTTTGTTCTACCCATAAAATATCAAAAGATATGGCGCGCTAAGTAATAAAAATTATGTGGGTCTAATCAATTGAACAGGAGTGTATTTTTCATATTTGAAGAATCGGAAATAGAAAATGTTTTGAAAACTTTTAACTTATTTCACCCGGACATTAAATTTACTTTTGAGAAGGAGTGTAACTTAAAACTTCCATATTTAGATACTTTGTTGATAAGAAGAAAGGAAAAATTATTAATGGGTTGGCACCAGAAACCTGCTATTTCTCCAAACATCCCAAGAGAGTTATAATCAGAGCTGCCGTTTTCGGTTATTTCTAACCAAAATTGGTAATTTTTTTCCTCAATGTGGAGATGTTAATAGTTTTTTCAATTTGGTTACTTTATTTTTAAAAAAAAAAAAGTTTTTCTTGATAAACTTGCTATCGCATATTTCGATTCGAAGGAAATTATTTACGACTTCGAATAATGTGCACTTTGCACTACGATTTTCTCATTAACTATTTATTTCAAATAAACTGAAGTTTTTTATACTTTATCGAAAACACAAAATCCCTTTTAAAACAACTACCAGATATTTTTTAGTATTTTTGGAAAAAAAACTGTCATATGTGAAGTTTTAATCGATGTAGATTTTCAATTATTGTTTTTTTTAATGACCGTAGTTTTTCCTTGTTTTAATAGTAGTAAAGATAAGTGGTACTTAGAGTAGAAAGTGCATAATTGCACAATTCATAACATGAATGAAAAAGTACACAAAAGTAGTTTGAGTGTTTTTAAAAACTTGAATATAAGTAAAATATTCTAAATTTACATTATTTCCAGTAGTATATATTAATATTTTGAAATACACATAGGAATTTTAATGACTTTTTAAAATTAATTTGATACATGATCTATAATTTTATGGAATTTAATGTAAGAAAATGGCGTGAATTTAAGAAATTTTACGTTTTATAACCTGTCGGTATGTCCATATATTTATTTAATGTTTTTTAGATTTGGAAATATTTATATTAATTAATTTATAAAAAAAGCTTTGACTGTCAGTCATATACTTTTTGCCCATTGAACGTTCGTTCTGAAATACACAAAATATTTGAAATAAAACAATTTTGAAACAGTAATAATAGCAATTATAAATTTAAAACGGAATTTACAAACAAGAGAAACCAGATATCCCATTTTTTAAATATACATATGTAAATTAGAAAATATTCACATTTCGCATATCGCCAACAGTTTCCAATTTCGCCAAAACAATCGCCATATCGCCAATCGTAAATTTCCATCTCCAAGAGGATTAGAAAATTGCTACAACTGAAAGCCCAGCTACTGACAATTAAAAAGCGGAAAGCAATCGAATTTTTCCTTTTTTGTTATTTATTACTGTTTCGTTTATTGTAAAGGACATATTAAATAAAAAAAATTATTTTATTAAATTTCAAGAAACCGAATTTTGTATGGAAATTTGACGGGTTTAACACTTATATAATAAAAACATTTTTTATGAAAAAGGTCTCAAATAAATAAAAACTTTGAAATTTTTTTCATATGTAGAAGAATTACTTTTCTTGTTTTGTGTTCGTAATTTGTCATTAATATTTTCATATGAAGTGCAAATAATATTTGTCTTACAATTTTTTTTTTTTTTTTTCATTATTTATTTATTGAATCTTCATATATTAAATATGAACTAACAATAATTAATCAAATCTTATCCTAATATTTGCTTTATGTCAAAATATCAAAAGATATGGCGCGCTAAGTAATAAAAATTATGTGGGTCTAATCAATTGAACAGGAGTGTATTTTCCATATTTGAAGAATCGGAAATAGAAAATGTTTTGAAAACTTTTAACTTATTTCACCCGGACATTAAATTTACTTTTGAGAAGGAGTGTAACTTAAAACTTCCATATTTAGATACTTTGTTGATAAGAAGAAAGGAAAAATTATTAATGGGTTGGCACCAGAAACCTGCTATTTCTCCAAACATCCCAAGAGAGTTATAATCAGAGCTGCCGTTTTCGGTTATTTCTAACCAAAATTGGTAATTTTTTTCCTCAATGTGGAGATGTTAATAGTTTTTTCAATTTGGTTACTTTATTTTTAAAAAAAAAAAAGTTTTTCTTGATAAACTTGCTATCGCATATTTCGATTCGAAGGAAATTATTTACGACTTCGAATAATGTGCACTTTGCACTACGATTTTCTCATTAACTATTTATTTCAAATGAACTGAAGTTTTTTATACTTTATCGAAAACACAAAATCCCTTTTAAAACAACTACCAGATATTTTTTAGTATTTTTGGAAAAAAAACTGTCATATGTGAAGTTTTAATCGATGTAGATTTTCAATTATTGTTTTTTTTAATGACCGTAGTTTTTCCTTGTTTTAATAGTAGTAAAGATAAGTGGTACTTAGAGTAGAAAGTGCATAATTGCACAATTCATAACATGAATGAAAAAGTACACAAAAGTAGTTTGAGTGTTTTTAAAAACTTGAATATAAGTAAAATATTCTAAATTTACATTATTTCCAGTAGTATATATTAATATTTTGAAATACACATAGGAATTTTAATGACTTTTTAAAATTAATTTGATACATGATCTATAATTTTATGGAATTTAATGTAAGAAAATGGCGTGAATTTAAGAAATTTTACGTTTTATAACCTGTCGGTATGTCCATATATTTATTTAATGTTTTTTAGATTTGGAAATATTTATATTAATTAATTTATAAAAAAAGCTTTGACTGTCAGTCATATACTTTTTGCCCATTGAACGTTCGTTCTGAAATACACAAAATATTTGAAATAAAACAATTTTGAAACAGTAATAATAGCAATTATAAATTTAAAACGGAATTTACAAACAAGAGAAACCAGATATCCCATTTTTTAAATATACATATGTAAATTAGAAAATATTCACATTTCGCATATCGCCAACAGTTTCCAATTTCGCCAAAACAATCGCCATATCGCCAATCGTAAATTTCCATCTCCAAGAGGATTAGAAAATTGCTACAACTGAAAGCCCAGCTACTGACAATTAAAAAGCGGAAAGCAATCGAATTTTTCCTTTTTTGTTATTTATTACTGTTTCGTTTATTGTAAAGGACATATTAAATAAAAAAAATTATTTTATTAAATTTCAAGAAACCGAATTTTGTATGGAAATTTGACGGGTTTAACACTTATATAATAAAAACATTTTTTATGAAAAAGGTCTCAAATAAATAAAAACTTTGAAATTTTTTTCATATGTAGAAGAATTACTTTTCTTGTTTTGTGTTCGTAATTTGTCATTAATATTTTCATATGAAGTGCAAATAATATTTGTCTTACAATTTTTTTTTTTTTTTTTTTTTTTTCATTATTTATTTATTGAATCTTCATATATTAAATATGAACTAACAATAATTAATCAAATCTTATCCTAATATTTGCTTTATGTCCTGATAGTGCCAAACACAAAAGATTTAGTCATCACGGTTTCTGTTTACATATATAGGTGTTTATCGCTCATCTGATTGGGTGAGTGCTGCAGTGTCTCTTCTTCTTAAGCGAGTGTGGCCGCCATAATTTAAAATATTTCTAGCTAATGGATTTGGGTGCAGTTCCAGCCTTTTTAAATATTTTACTGCATATTTCGTTATCATAGTTTTTACTAATGGCACATTGAGATCCTTGTGGATATTTGAGTTTTTGACGTACCAGGGGGCGGCTGTGATTATTCGAAGAAGTTTATTTTGGCGCCTTTGAATTTTTTCGATGTTAGAAGCCGAGGCAGTGCCCCATAACTGAATACCGTAGCACCAAATTGGCTTTAAGATAGAGTTGTAGAGTAGAAGTTTGCAATCGAGACTAAGAACAGAATTTCTTCCAATAAGCCAATTAATTTGGATTGCTTTTAGTTTCATTTGAGTTAATTTCGCTTCTATATGCCATTTCCACGTTAAACGCCGATCTAGATGTATACCGAGGTATTTTACATGCGAGTGTTGGGGTATTATTTGATTATTTATTTTAATAGGGGGGCATGTTTCCCGACGCAATGTGAATGTTATATGTGCGCATTTTTGCTCATTGATCTTTATCCTCCATTTTTTTAACCACCTTTCTAGTTCAAATATATGATCCTGTAGATAACGAGATGCTTCTTGACAGTTTGCGTGTACGCTTAGAAAAGCTGTGTCGTCCGCAAATGTCGAGGTATGGGTGTAGCAGTTTGTTGGCAAGTCCGTAGTATAAATTAAGTATAATAGAGGGCCCAGGATGCTGCCTTGTGGGACTCCAGCGCTAATTGGCTGTGGAGAACTTAAAAATTCGCCTTCTTTTATAATAAATTGACGACCGACTAAGTAGCTTTGTAACAGCTTGTGTATATTTGCTGGTAAGTTTTGCTGCAATTTCAGTAGTAAACCTTCATGCCAGACTTTATCAAAAGCTTGAGACACATCGATGAAGAGTGCTGAGCAATATTTTTTTTCTTCAAAGGCTTTTCTTATGACATTTACTATTCGATGAGTTTGTTCAATTGTGCTGTGTTTTCTTCTAAAACCGAATTGATGATTGGGAATACATCTGTTACCATTTAAAATCGGCGTTAATTTAGACACTAGAAGTTTCTCAAAAAGCTTTGATATATTAGACAATAAGCTTATAGGTCTATATGACTCAACTTTTGTGGGATTCTTTCCTGGTTTAGGTATCATGGTAACTAAGGATACTTTCCACTCTTGTGGGTAGTATTCAAGGCGTAAAATAGCATTAAAAATTAGTAGAATAATTTTCTTTGCTATGCTGGGTAGCTCCAAAAGCATTTTGTTACTGATCTTATCAAAACCAGGGGCTTTCTTGGGGTTTAAATCATGAATAGCCTTCTCGATTTCTCTTACTTCAAACCTTAGTGGAACAGCTGATCTAACAGCAACAGGTGGTAACTCGACCGCAGTATCGAAAGATGTATGAGGGGTAAATACGGTTTTCAAATGATTAACGAAAATATTTCCTTTTTCTATGTCATTTCGTGCCCAACGTCCATTTAAGTTTCTTAATGGTGGTTTAGTGATAACTGGTCTTTTAAGATTTCTAGCTGCACGCCATAATGAGTAATCAGATTGAGGAGTTGCATCAAGTTCCTTAAGATATTTTTCCAGAGAAGCCGTTTTTTGAGACTGCAGTAAGTTTCTTAGCCTTTTTGTGCACTCTTTTAGTAAGTTTTTAAGTTGAGGGGATCTGTGCAATTGCCACTCTCTTCGAACTCTCCTTTTTTCAGTCAAGAGACGCTCGACATCAGTAGAATATATTTTACTATTTTTGATATTTTTGCGGGCTATGCTAGAATGTTGAACAGCTAGTTTGAGATAATTGTCAAAATTTACAATAGAAAGATTCACATTCTCCGGTGTTCTAAGCGGAATATTTTCAGTGCAGTGGGTACTGAGATATTTTTTATATTTTAACCAATTTATTTGTGTGGCTGACGTCACTAAGTAACCAGACGGTGATACAATTCTATAAGGGTTTGATATGGTAAGAATTGTAGGTGTGTGATCAGAAGATAATTCTAAAGAAGCTTCAACGTGAATCGTTTCTGCGGGGATATTTTTAACCACGCCAAAATCGATGACATCTGGAATTTTTTGCTGATCAGTAGGCCAATAAGTTGGTTGTCCACTCGCGACCACATTTAAATTCATTTTAGACATTGTATTATACAAAACACGACCCTTTGGTGTAATGAGCCGTGAACCCCAGAAGGTATGTTTAGCGTTGTAATCGCCAGCGGCTAGGAAACAGGGTCCTAATGATTTAAAATATTTATAATATTGGCTTTCTGATATTGAAAATCTAGGTGGAGAGTATAAAGATGAAAGTACAAAGTTTCGATTTAGCTCTTCAACACAAATGTTCGTTGCTTGCAGATAATCTTCACGATGATCACACATTAAGTAGTGTTTGATTCGGGTTTTTATCAAAATAGCAGAACCTCCACAAGCTCTATCTCGAGGGTCCTTGGTATCATATAATATATAACCATTAATTTTAAACGTATTTCTTGAGGTCAAATGAGTTTCAGAAACCATCATTACATCAATTTGTTTACTTTTAAGAAAATATTCTAGTTCATTTTTATGTTGGCGAATGCCGTTTGCGTTCCAAAAACAAATTTTTAAACAATTCATGGCTTGTTAAGTACAGCTTGCAATAACATCGATTGCATTCTTAACATTTCCTGCATCATATTACCCATTGTATTCGTAAAGTTTGTTACTGTTTGTACTAGTGTTTCCATGGTTTTTTCTAGACGACTTAAATTAGAAACTGGGGTCTCATCATTATTTGGCAAATCACCTTGCATTGGCATATGGTTTGATTTTAGGACGTTAGCGTAGGATGTTCTGTTATTACTAGGCTGCGGTACCTGAATGTCATTAGTATTATTTTGATGTGTTTCCTGAATTTGAGGTGGATTAGGTTTCGGTCCAACCGAGCGCTTGACGATAGAGTATACAGGGCATCCTCTATAGTTGGCAGTGTGATTACCACCACAGTTGCTGCATTTTTTTACATTGGGGTCGTTTTTAGACTTATCGCAGAGAGCTGTACCATGCAATTCTCCACATACAACGCAAACAGGTGTTAAATGGCAGTATGCCTTAGTGTGACCAAATTCTTGGCAGTTTAAACATTGCACGGGACCGTTCCTTTTATGCGGCTCCTCTATCGTTATTTTCCTATACAGGATATATCTCAGACTGTAAATGGGATGAGTTTCGTTTTTTTTAAGCTTAACGTCGCCGGGTTCTAACTCCACTCGAAATAGTGGCTGGGGATTTTTTTCTCTATTTTTAATATTAACTACATTTTTAATTTTAAAGCCCTTCTCTTCTAGAAACGTTTTTATTTCACCTGGGTCTACGCATGAATCAATGCCCTTTATCACTACCTGAAGACCTTTACTGCTCTTCAGTTGGTATGTATAAAAGTTTTTTTTTAGTGCTTCTAATTTAGTTATTACTTTACGAAAATCATCTTCACGATTAACTTGTATTTTAGTTTCATTTATACTACCACGTTTTATTGCAGCTACATAAAAAGAATTTTCACCTATTACCGAGATCAAATTCTTTATTAAATCACTTGAGTTTTGCTCTCTAAGATATATCGGGGGTGGCTTAGAAGATTTTGTAACGTTTTGTGCTTCCGAGGATTCCTCTTCCAAAATTGCAAACCGATTTTGAGAACTTATTCTATCAGCTGTACCCTCTTTTAAAACTTTTGGGACAGAAGCAACTGCAGAAGAAGTTGGGCTGCGACCCCGTTTTAGCACTGTTATGTACCTATCCATTCCAACTTGTACTTGAGGCTTTTGACCGCTTTTCACCTGTGATACTGAGTTTTCCATCATGCCTGATTTGGGGGTAATCTTTTCATCACTTGTTAAAATCGTTTCTGCCACTGAGGCACCGCTTGCAGGTTTTATATATTTTATTGTATTCGAATCAACCGTATTATTAGACACCAAAGGTGATACAGAGTTTTCTATTGTGCCTGATTGAGGGTTAATATTTTTATCACTTATTAAAATTGTTTTTGCCGTTGAGGCAATGCTTGAAGGTTTTATATTTGTTAGTGTATCACCCGTATTATTAAAAACAGAAGGTGAGAGGGATCGCGTACGAGTAATAGGTTTAGCCGTTAGGTATTTGCTATCATCGACTCTTTTTTTTATTTCTGCATTTGTTTCGTTAACACTCACTGTGATATATGCATTTCTATCATTAAGCTTAATTGTTTTTGCACTGTTTGCACTCATAAGAGTTTTTTTTTTTACGTTTACAGTTGTGCTCTTCTTATTTGTTATTGTTTATCAACACCGAGAATAAAAAATGTGTATGTTTATGTATGTATGTACATACATGTATTTTTTTCTTTTCTTTTATTTACTTTTTTTTTTTATACTTTATTTGTTCACGTTTTTATATAAAAAAAATAAACCGTTTGCCGAGCTTAGAAAACACGTCTATCTTCAACGAGCGCGACAGACAGAACCTTAAAATAAATTTTAATGCTTTTATCAATTAACAAAAGGCATTTCTAATTTGGTTATATTTTTTCACATTTGGTTACTTTTTCAAAAATTTTGGTTGTAAAAATTTAATTAGTCGTGGCAGCACTGGTTATAATTATTACTTCTAAAAAATCTTATGGAAAGAATACTGGGAATTAGGAACTTAGAATTTCATAACAAAAATTTGAAGAAAATTAAAGATATTTTGAGAGAAACTGGCTTTCCAATAGAACTGATATTGGATTTAATAAGACAATACAATAACCATAACAAACTTATATTCCTAAAATATCGGAACGTTTAGAAAAGTCGAAAATATTTGACACAAAGCCATATAAAATAGCACATAAATCGTATAATACGAGTACAATTGGTAAAGAATAAACTGAAAACTAGAGTTGCAGGTCAAAAATCAAATCAAAAATTTAAGGATATTTCGTGACAGAAAACAGCATTAACAACCCACTGTGCTAGTTTAAATCATTCTCCAGATTTTGAAAAAGTATCTATTTTAAACACAGAAAAAAAATTATAAGCGCCGTTGTATGCTCGAAATGTTTTAAATCATCAATAGGTACCAGACTTGTTAAGGATTAATTTTAAATCGGACACAGAAAATGTAGCACAAATTTACAGACATTTACAGCCGTATTCATAACAAAAAGGTAGCCACAGTTTGTACACTACGTACAACGAGCTGCCAACTAGAATGCCGATTAAGCTTAGCAGCTTGTAAGCATAGAGTTTATTCATAACAAATTTTATCCGTCTGCTAACTTTCAATAAATCAACTCTGAATATTAATGATGCCACATTATAATACTCAAAAATGCAACACGTTTTGCATTTATCATCGCTGGTTTTGTCATTTCATTTCATTTTTTTTTTTTATTTTCCCTCTTCATATAAAAATTTGAAATGTATTTAAATTAAAATATATTTAAAAAAGGACTCTTAACTAAAAAAAATCGGTGTATTAAATAAAAACAAACAAAATTATTCAACAAAAAACGGCTGTTTATCACAAATTGGCAAACGTTTGGCAGCTTGGTAACAAGAGCTTAGCAAATCTTTAGCCAGAGTTTGGTAAGTGTATTATGAATAAACTTTGTGCTAACTTCATGCCAAATTTTCGTTATGAATACGGCTGCTAGAAAATATTTTTTTATACAAACAAAGAAGAATCTTAATTTTAAATAGGTCTTTGCTGTCAACAGCTTTTTGTTTCACGTTCCTTTTATATGGGCATTTCCATTGTGACGTGATATTTGTACGACAAAATGTAAACAAATTAAATGAAGAAGTCAAATTTGTAAAAAGTTATTTTATATTAACAAAGTAATAAAGCAGCGCAATATTCAGAAAAAAATCTACAACAATCAACCCTAAGGATTTCAAGATATAAGCAAAAATATGAGCCGGCGTGACGTTACAAAAAACAGAAGTGGATTTTGACTTGCATTACAAAACTGCATAAGTCTGCCAATTGAGCAAGACTTTTTGTATAAAACCTTTTTTAATAAGCATTGGACTTATAGAGATTTATTTTCCAAGTAATCAAATTTAAAAATATTTGCTCGTTTTAGGTACAGCGAAAAGTTTACTTTTTGTAATGTAACGCCAGAAAGCAAATATGGTTGTATTTTAGGACCATGTTGTTCAATAGTTATCCCTTTTGTAACTTAATGTAGATCTAGTTGCGCTTTACAAAACATATAAAAAAGTAAATTATACTTATAAAATTTTTGATAAACGATTTAAATTACTTCTGGCGTTACGTTACAAAAAGGAAACTTTTCGCTGTAACTTCCCATATGTATGCGTGTGTTTAGTTATTTGTTTCTTCTCATATTTTCTCATATCAATCTTTCAACAGAATTAACCGAAACAATTAAAAGAGTTGAAAATTAAAACAGGACTCTAATGATATAATGGAAGAAAGGGTCTGAAAAATTAGATATTCTGTATTATGGATAGCGTACGATTTCTCCAACATCAGTGATAGTGGAAGATTTTTTTCCAAGTCAATATTTATCAAAACTAAAGAAAAGAATCGCTTAAGTCCTAGACACTTTTCTTAAAGATTATTTTTAAGGTCTCCTTAAACTATTGAAATAACTAGTAAAATTATCATTAATCGAGCGATTAGCCTATTAAAGTAAAATCCCGATTAAATGAATACCCTAATACGTATACGCTTCCTTCTACTCTTGTATGCGTCGCAAGCGTGCTAAAAAAAAGGCCAGTTGCTTTTCATACCCATATATATTTTATTTTTAATGTTATCGAAAATTAAAGCAAAATGCATGATACTTCACAAAACTGGTACATTTTGTTTTAAAAGTTGGTAAAATTGGAAGGGCCAAGTTTAATTCCCGGAAAACAATCCTATTTTTTTAATATTAAATCTATAAGACAAAAAGAGAGGGAATATTTGATATTTAAAAATACAATGGTGCACTAATGACTTGATAAGTACAATCGGGACTAAAAACAATTATCTATCAGGGACGTGAATCATATTTAATGTTCAACCTACTTCTTAATATGTTGATAAATTTGTAAAAGGCATTATTGTAGTGCAGCAAGTTCATAAGCAGAGCTTTTGGATCTATATCCTTAGACCTAATAAATATAGCTTAAACAAGTTTATATATTTCAGCAAAGAAAAATAGTTAATATTAAGCTACAAATGCTACAAATATTCAAAAACAATGTATAGAAATGTGTTTTAGAACAATTACACTAAAACATTTGTTGCCCTCCCTTTTAGAATACTGCACGCAGAGAAAAAACATTTTTCAACCTCCAACAAAACTAATATTTTTAACAAAGATTTGTAAACATATTGTGGTTAATTTAACTAAATTATTGTCACATACACCCATATTATGGTCAAACGGTTCCTCCATCAAGAAGCCACAACCATATTATGGTTTCTCTAGACATGCTATGGTTACACATTATATAAGGGCAATTCCATGTCAAATCGACCAATAGTGTGACCCGACCCCTTACGATTTAAATGAAATTTGGTGAGAAGGTTCCTTCCATTCTATAAGGAACATACATATGTATATCAACGAAAAAAAAAATTTTTTCTTCAAAAGCTATGTCATATTCACAATCTCAAAATTTCGCCGAATTAGCCGAATGTGTTGAGTTTATTTTTTCAGTATCTCAAAAACAACTGCACATGCGAAGATGATATGTATGTTATTTTAGAGAGAACACTTCGGGCCACAAACAGTATATTAAAAAAATGCCTACGTACTACCCACGAGAGTAAAAACTGCACCAAATTCGGTCCACAAATGGCTGAGATATGAGCAAAAACCCACAAAAAAGTTAAAGGCAATAACTTTTTTCATAAAATCCCATATTGTTGTTGTTTTTTATACCCCCACCAAAAATAACAAGGTATAACCTGGTATAAGGTTTTTTTTTTGATAATTTTTTTACGTTTTTTACACATAACCAATACGTACATGTACAGTACACTTGATTTAACGATAAAAGTTTCCAATAAGGTACAACATCTGACAAAATGTGGGAGGGAGTGGAGAATAAAAAAAAATTGTAATACAACGATGAGGGATCTGTAAGTAAAATTAGAGGCAGTCATGGTTTTTTCTTACTTTCAATAGCAGAAAAGAAGAATCAGTGTTATTGTATGTGACAAGCCTTCTAGAAGGCCTCTGCACCCCTTCTTTTGGATGTACAAGGCCTGCTCGCTCCATTCCATACTCATATCTTTTTTACACACGTTGTCATTGCAGGAAAGGCCTTCCGCTTTCCTTTCTTTCGCCAGAGCTTTTGAAAGGCGTTCAAATAAATGGCTCTTAGAAGACTTTCCAGAGAATGACTGTCACAAGGCCTTAGAATAAAGGTTATCTTGAATTGGTTTTAAGAAAGGTATGTTAAAAGGCCTTTCAATTGATGGCTCTTAAAATGTACTTGATTAGTGGTCATATTGAAGGGTTTTTAATAAATATAAAATATAATAAATGAATAAATTTCAAAAAAGTATAAAAGTTTAGTGTTTTATAAGTTTAGTTTAGTATACATATCGCACTTAATCAACAAGAGGGTATTAACTCAAAATTTAAAAATTTTCAGTAGAAGCAAAACAATTTTTAATTTAACATTGAAGGCATATGGAAATTAATTTTAAAACCAACCGTTTCATTAGCAAAAAGTAGACAAAATAGCAAGATATTTTTACAGCGGGCAGATATGAATATAACGTGTAGATTTTTTCGAAAAAGTGGAAAAATAAAAATTTTGAGATAATACCCTCTTGTTGATTAAGTGCGATATGTATATATTTATTAACAGAACTACACATACTATAATTATAAGTACTATATAAACAAAAAATATATAATTATATAAAAAATAATAAATATATATGTACATAATTAATACATACTACATAACATTTTCATTATTTAGCACAAGTACATGTCTTCGTTAATGAACAAAAAAACAACTCAAATGATTTACATTATTTTTTTCATTTGGTATTTTAAAATGTATTTATGTAACTTTGTTTTTATAACGGGATCTGAATTCTTTCGCTTTTGCTTTGGCGAAAAAATCAAAACAAAAAATGTTACTTCTTCTCTTCTCATAGAAGCGAGTGTGGAAGGTATGCATCTTATCTTTTATACCAAAGATCCAAAGCCTTCTATGAGGCATTCTTTACCAGTTAGATAATAATAGGAATTGAATCAAAAAAAATTTTAAGGGAATTAAGCACAACAAACAAAATCTTTTAATAAATAATAGTATTCCCAAAAACAACTTTGATAATAAATTTTATAGAATTTTCATTCTTTTTCTCTAAAATAACACAAAACAATGGTCAATATTTTTGCACCATTTTCAAACAATTGGGGTATTCACAAGGTGTGCTATCATGGTTTATTGTCATAATGTTCTAACATTTTACAATGGTTTAAAAATATTGTTGTTGGTTTGTAAACAAAAAGTGTCTTAAATAAATAGAACGTTGCTTGCTATGTTTATTGTGCTGTCGTAATTAATCAGAAAAGTCCAGCGCTGAGTGGCTAAGCCGTGCCGCGTTATTTTTTGTAGCCGTTGCCGTTGAATTTTATCCGGGTAACATCTGTATTTAACCTGCGGCTAGCAATTTTTGCGACAAATTACTTGCGGCGTCAAATAAGATCGGCTTGGGACTCTGCTGTTTGGTAAACAAACAAAATAAAATTTATTTGTAATTTGCAACAAAACCGAGAAATGGAATATACTTGAGTTTGCCATCACAACATCTAAAATGTATTTTTCACACAAACTGGCTATTATTTAAGTTTTTTCACTTATTTTTGGCATTGTGGAAAATTTTTATATATTTTTTTAATCAGCTGATTTAAATTCAAAATAGCACATTCTCACAGTCGTATTTTTTCATGTTATTATTTTAAGACATATGACTTTATGACACCTTGTGAATCCCCCAAATATTAAAATGTTTTTAGCATTGATATTTAATTTTGTGACATTTTACAAATTTATTTATTTTACCTACACTTTCTTTAAACTTGTTTTTTTATTGGGTAGATACTGAATAACAAATAATTCGATAGGCATATGTAAAACAACCGACACAACTGATGCAACATTATTTTACAAATGGCGATAACAAAATATTATTAGAGTAAGGATATTTTGTTTGCAACTTAAACATATTATGAGTACACGTATAGAAAGTTATCATGTTATGGCTATTAAATACATATCATTAAATGGTTGTGGGGAATATAATATGTTTTCAAAGTTATCATTATTTAGTTGTTATAAAAATAAGTATTTTTCAGTAAACCATAGTTAAATTATAATTGCGATAAACATTAACATGTTTACGGTAAATATAATACAAATAATCAAAAGGGAAACATACTTTATGCTTGGCTATTAGATAATGAAATGCGTTTCAGATGTAAACTTTATGCTACATGTCGCCCTTCATACCCGCGATCCGGTTCATACTTAGATATTTGCCTGGCAGACTATAGACTTCATATTAGCACTGAAAATGACACAATCAACTCCCTTAAAACTTTAGATTACGACAGCGACCACGACGCAGTACAGATAATTGCCTATTTGAATAAGGATTGCGAAAATTTCACATTTTTTAAAGAAAACATAGAGCTTATTAACAACTATAAAGGTACCAATTGGAAAAAATTTCAAAAAAAAATTATCCAAAAACTCAATCAAGATATACAAATTCCTAATAACAGAAACCTCTTAAATGAAGAAATAGATCAGCACTTAGACAGACTAAACGATATTATAATTAAAACAATAGAAGAAACAGTGCCGAAATATAAAAGGGACAAAACTTTCTCGAAAATAAGCAATTCAACTATTAAAATGTTATATTCTGAGAAAAGTAAAATACTTACATTAGTCAAAAAACATAACAGATTAGAACGAATATTGCCAGAAGAGACACTGAAATTAGCAAAAGCAAAATTAAAACTAATTAGAAAACTTATCAAAGATAACTTCGCCATTAATATCAATAAAGTGGTAAGGGAAAAATTAACGAATATAGACCCCAAAGACTCAAGAAATATGTATAATCAAATTAAGAAAAACTTTAAAATATTTAAACCTTTAAATTTACAAGAAATTAAAATCCCAGCAAACGAGGAACTTATTCTAAATAACGCTGGAATAAATACTCAATGTTTAAAAAAAGATGATCAAACCAACTACATTGTCAATGAAGAAGTTAAAATGCTATAGGATCTTACTTCGAGTCAATACATGCAAGCAAGGAAACTATTCCCAACAATATTGTTCACCAACAAGTTCAGTTGACATTCAGCAGGTTTTTAGAATTAAAAGTGGAATATGAGAACAACAAACCCACACTTATAAATTTCAATGAAACAACACAATCAGATGATATTGAAGAAGATAGTTTTATCAACTTTTTCATAACAAGAAATAGTATTCTTTATATTTTTTCTAAATTAACAAATAAGTTATCTTCTGGAATTGATAATATACCGAATATAGTATTAAAAAATATTCCACAAAAAATGATATTCGAATTTTGCATTTTATTCAATAATATGTTAAATAATTCATATTTTCCTATCAAATGGAAAATAGCTAAAGTAGTTATCCTATCTAAAAAAGATAAAGAACCAAATAGTCCAAAAAATTTGCGACCCATAAGTTTACTTCCCAACATCAGTAAAATTTTTGAAATATGCATCAATAATGCCCTCTATAAATTTTGTGCTAATAATAAGATATATAGCGAGAAACAATTTGGGTTCAAATTCAAACACTCTATTATTAACGCAATACATAAAATAACCTCCGATATTAATTGGGATTGGCATAAAAAGTTGTGTACGGGAGCATGTTTGATAGACATGGAAAAAGCATTTGACAGTGTTTGGATCGATTCCCTAATACATAAATTATTTCAGTACAGATTTCCCTTAAACCAAATAATACTAATATATAATATGATCAGTAATAAGACCTTTAAAGTATCGTATCAGAATATTGAAACTGACAAATCATTCAGTATTACTAATGGTTTACAACAGGGAACAGTGAATTCTCCTATTCTTTTTAACTTATACATTTTAGACCTTCTTAACCAAGTAGATAACATCATTTCATTTGCAGATGATATTATTATTTACCACCATGACGATAAAATCGAAAAAATCAATACAAATTTACAAATCGCATACAATAAAGTCGAACAATATGCAATCGACTGGAATATGAAAATAAACGCGCAAAAATGTGAAATTATACTTTTTAGACCACCAGTAAACAAATGCAATTATGATATAAGAAAAAATTGGAAAGACTTTCAAATAAAGTCTAATTTACATAACTGTAATATACCTGTCAAGGAAGTAGTAAAATATTTGGGTGTTTACCTTGATAAATTTTTATGGCTGTGGGAAAAATCGCCCAAAGAAAAATGGCCCAAAAAAAGAAATGAAAAATCGCCCAAAAAAATTCCATGTAAAATTGGGCCTAAATTCATATGAAAAGTGACCTAAAATTTTTGGGCTATTTTTCGTTATTGTTGGGTGATTTTTCGTTTTTTAAATTTGGTGATTTTTCATTATGAAAAATCACCCAAAAATGTTGTATGAAAAATGGCCCATTTTTTTGATTTTCTCCTCTATGGTATAACAAACACCGGCTTCGCTTACTAAAGCTTCTCTGCACAGCCGGCCTTCGGCCGGGCGCAAGGATTTTCTCCTCTATGGTATAACAAATACCGGCTTTGCTAACTAAAGCTTCTCTGCATAGCCGGCCTTTGGCCGGGCGCAAGGATTTTCTCCTATATGGTATAACAAACAACCGGCTTCGCTAAGTAAAGCTTCTAAAATCTGCCTTGTTTCCAAACGAAAGCCGACTATGCAGAGAAGCTTTAGTTAGCGAAGCCGGTGTTTGTTATACCATAGAGGAGAAAATCCTTGCGACCGGCCGAAGGCCGGCTGTGCAGAGAAGCTTTAGTTAGCGCAGTGTCCATGGACACTATGACACTTTTTGGAGTGTCATAACGTCCATGGACACTATGACACTGGACGTTATAACATGCCACCGGGAAAAAATTCGTTTTTGCTTTTTGGGTCATTTTTCATTTTTTTTTTGGGCCCTTTTTCGTTTCTTTTGGGCAAAATTTCATATATAACTTTTTGGGTCATTTTTCATGTTCTGTTGGGCGATTCTTCATTTGGGCGATTTTTCATTTCTTTTTTTGGGCCATTTTTCTTTGGGCGATTTTTCCTACAGCCAATTTTTATACTTCAACTTTCATGTTAATGAAATCTTAGCCAAATCAAGAAAAGCGTATTTCTCGTATAGACCATTATTTCACTCCAAATATATTAATAACAAAGTTAAAATACTAGTATATCAAGCTCTAATTAGACCTATTCTTACATATGCATGTCCCATTTGGTTCAATATTGGGCCATCATATATGGAAAAAATTAGAATATTCGAGGGAAAGTGCATAAGAGCGTGCACTTCTCTTTATAGATCTGCAAAAAGTAATTACACTAAGTATGTTTCTAATAAAATTCTATACAATAACGCAAATATAATTCGTATAGATAATTTTATTATTAGCCTTGTAAGGAATCATATTTTACGGTGTTGTAGATGTACTGATAATAATTATATAATGGCACCATATTACACAAACTATGAATATATAACTAATTGTTTAGAGAATGGATTTGTTCCGCCAGAAGCTTTTGTATACCTAGATAGTAAAGGAGTTGTCCAAAATGATAATGGAACCCCCATATTATACCACAACTATCGACGGGCCAATATAAAAACAATTCAATGTAATTTAAATCAACTGGATATGAGATACAATACAAGCATTTCAGAAAAAGACCTAAAATTAGCACAAAAATCTAATTCCAAAAAATTTTGGTGGTTATCAAAATAAAGTTTTTCTATTTCTTATTTTACCCTTTTGACTATAACCTTTGAAAATCAATGATATGTAAATAATGTTTTTTTGTATTTTTTCATTATATTCTACACTAAAAATTATAATAAAATTCTTGTAAGTATGTATATTATTATTTTTGTAAAAAGCAAATTATTATCTTGTCATATCATAATACTAGAGAGCTCGTTCTAGAGACATTGTATAAATTAACTTGTTACTGTTAACTAGTGTTTATAATAGTTTAAATTTAATTTTTTGAATAAAGAAATAAACGATTAAAAAAAAATAAAGACAATAATGACAGTACAAACTGGTAGAGGTGCGATCGGCATATCCATGTCGGATTGCGCAAGTGTGACTGATTCTACGAAATCCTTATGGTTCAGATTGATTCAACTATTTGCTTGAGTCGTGTCACTTTCTCTTGGCTAAACATGGTTATGACAAATTATAATTAGTACTCAGAGACTTAGCAGATAAGTTTTTAAAATTTTCCATTCTAAAGTTCGTGAGAACAATGTTAACATTTATTTTTCGCTTTAGTGTTGATAAGTTAATTTTTGATTTGAATTTCACATTTGATACCAATTTGACATCAAATTGATAAAACATTTTATGTCAAATTGTTATTTCCAATCATTAACAAATTGAATTTAAATGTTAAAATCAAACAATTGACAAAATATGTTTATGACTTATTTTTCATTATTGAAGAATCGGAAATTGAAAATGTTTTGAAAACTTTTAACTTATTTCACCCGGACATTAAATTTACTTTTGAGAAGGAGTGTAACTTTAAACTTCCAAATTTAGATACTTTGTTGATAAGAAGAAAGGAAAAATATTAATGGATTGGCACCAGAAACCTGCTACTTCTGGTAGAATTATTAATAATTTCTCCAAACATCCCAAGAGAGTTTTAATCAGAGCTGCCGTTTTCGGTTATTTCTAACCAAAATTGGTAATTTTTTTCCTCAATGTGGAGATGTGAATAGTTTTTTCATTTTGGTTACTATTTTTTTAAAAAAAAAAGTTTTTCTTGATACACTTGCAATTTACGGTTTTTAAATTTTTTAAGGTTTTTATTTACATGGGGAGCTATCGCGTATTTCGATTCGAAGGAAATTATTTACGACTTCGAATAATGTGCACTTTGCACAACGATTTTCTCATTGACTATTTGTTTCAAATGACCGGAAGTTTTTTATACTTTATCGAAAACACAAAATCCCTTTTAAAACAGCTACCAGATATTTTTTTAGTATTTTTGTAAAAAAAAAACTGTCATATGTGATTTTTATATTATAAATGGCCATGTTCTGAAATGGAAACCAAATGAAGTTTTAATCGATATAGATTTTCAATTATTTTTTTTTTTTTAAACATTATTTCCAGTAGTATATATTAATATTTTGAACTACACATAGGAATTTTAAAGACTTTTTAAAATTAATTTGATACATGATCTATAATTTTATGGAATTTAATGTATGTTAATGTTTTTTAGATTTGGAAATATTTATATTAATTAATTTATAAAAAAAGCTTTGACTGTCAGTCATATACTTTTTGCCCATTGAACGTACGTTCTGAAATACACAAAATATTTGAAATAAAACAATTTTGAAACAGTAATAATAGCAATTATAAATTTAAAACGGAATTTACAAACAAGAGAAACCAGATATCCCATTTTTTAAATATACATATGTAAATTAGAAAATATTCACATTTCGCATATCGCCAACAGTTTCCAATTTCGCCAAAACAATCGCCATATCGCCAATCGTAAATTTCCATCTCCAAGAGGATTAGAAAATTGCTACAACTGAAAGCCCTGCTACTGACAATTAAAAAGCGGAAAGCAATCGAATTTTTCTTTTTTTGTTATTTATTACTGTGAAGTACAAATTTCGTTTATTGTAAAGGACATATTAAATAAAAAAAATTAATTTATTAACTTTCAAGAAACCGAATTTTGTATGGAAATTTGACAGGTTTAACTCTTATATAATAAAAACATTTTTTATGAAAAAGGTCTCAAATAAATAAAAACTTTGAAATTTTTTTCATATGTAGAAGAATTACTTTTCTTGTTTTGTGTTCGTAATTTGTCATTAATATTTTCATATGAAGTGCAAATAACATTTGGGTTACAATAAACCTTAAAATAAATTTTAATGCTTTTATCAATTAACAAAAGGCATTTCTAATTTGGTTATATTTTTTCACATTTGGTTACTTTTTCAAAAATTTTGGTTGTAAAAATTTAATTAGTCGTGGCAGCACTGGTTATAATTATTACTTCTAAAAAATCTTATGGAAAGAATACTGGGAATTAGGAACTTAGAATTTCATAACAAAAATTTGAAGAAAATTAAAGATATTTTGAGAGAAATTGGCTTTCCAATAGAACTGATATTAAATTTAATAAGACAATACAATAACCATAAGTAAAACAAGTCGGGTATAATTAAAGAACCGAAAATTTACAAATCACTAACTTATATTCCTAAAATATCGGAACGTTCAGAAAAGTCGAAAATATTTGACACAAAGACATATAAAATAGCACATAAATCGTATAATACGAGTACAATTGGTAATGAATAAACTGAAAACTAGAGTTGCAGGTCAAAAATCAAATAAAAAATTTAAGGATATTTCGTGACAGAAAACAGCATTAACAACCCACTGTGCTAGTTTAAATCATTCTCCAGATTTTGAGAAAATGACTATTTTAAACACAGAAAAAAATTATAAGCGCCGTTGTATGCTAGAAATGTTTTAAATCATCAATAGGTACCAGACTTGTTAAGGATTAATTTTAAATCGGACACGGAAAATGTAGCACAAATTTACAGACATTAACTGCCTGGCCCACAATGTCGACAAGAACATTTCTTTCTTATATTTATATTGAAAACAAAAGCAAATTTAAATTTTTTATTATTGTTTTCAATATAAAAATGCGAAAGAAATGTCAATTTGTTGAAATATGTTTTCCGAAGACCCCAGATATTATAGGGACTATGTTGCTTTATATTTATGCCAGATATGCTGCGTTAAAGTTTGATATTGAAATAAATCCCGATTGGTTCACAAATGGCTGACATATAAGAAAAAAAACCACGACCGCCTTAAATTTTTTTTTTTCAAAAAATCCCAATTTTTTGTTGTTTTTTACAGCCATCACCGAAATAACAAGGTGTAACCTTGTATAAGTTTTTTTTAATTTGTTGTATAATTTTTTGAGCTTAAGGTTTTTCTTTTTTATATAAAAAATCTTTAACATTTATTTTATAGCTGCAATATTTCAATTAGAGTTTGCGAAAAAGCGTAAAAATGTGAAAACCCGGTTTCGGTTTTAAAATGATTAAAACCGGTCGGTTTCGGTTCTGGTTCGGTTTTCGGGGTTTCTTACAAATCTTGCATATTTCCGTGTTTGAATGGTGCTATTATAATTTGAAATGTTATCCAACTCCAGATTTTAGTTCAGACATTTCTGAAATAAAATTAGTAAAATAAAACAAGTAAAAAAAGGTTAAATATGCTGCCAAATTGTATTGGTAATTAATATGGCTGTGATTTCCATGCAAATGAATATTTTTTGTCGAATCATGAAATTTGCGTTAAAATGGCATCGATTTGTTTTTACATATTTTGGATTTAAATCCATATTTTTTTTGTTGTTGCATATTTTGAAATTTTTGAGTGATTTTCTTCATTTCCATACTATAAAAAAAGTTCTTCAAGAAATTTATAGTAAACAAAAAAAAAAAAAACTTTTAAAAAAAATGTTAAATCTATAAATAAATTCTTTTGGAGCTCTGCTTAAAATACATGAATTTTCAAGATTTTAACAAAAGATCCTTCTATTTTTAACCGATGCAGCACTATTTTTAATTTTAAGAATTTTTTAAACCATTTCCATTGTCTTATATATAATTTGCAATTTCTTTAAGCATAAATATATTTTTAAAGTAAATGCTTAAAATCGAGGTTTTTTTTGTCGGTTTCGGTTTTTAAGGCATTAAAAATCGCGGTTTCGTTTTCGATTAAAACCGAACAGCAAGCAATCCCTTATTCCGATACAGCAGTGTGTATCATCATCAGGAAAAATCAAACATTTAACCTAACGTTTTTTTTTTTTTCAAAATAATGAAAAAACAAGAGTGCTATATTCGGCTGTGCCGAATCTTTGATACCCTCCACCGACAGGAGTGGTCTCTAAATGATATCTTCATATATATTATTAACTAATCTTCACAAAAACGAACGTCAGCATTAAAATTGTTTGCGGTTTAAAGCTATATTAAATTATTGACCGACAAACAGAAAGTATTATGCGTTTCTTTTAGAACTTTGAACTGGCTTGAGTAAAATATCGTGACTCGTAACAGTTTTAGCCGAACTAAAATGATTTTGAGGAGGGTAGTTTGTATTGGATCTATGGTAAATTATGGACCAATCACCTCAGAATTCTGAAGACTGATTTCTGATATTAAAAAACCTAAATTAGAATAAATTTCAATACAGCAGTGAAATAAGTTTTAGCGTTTACAGTGAATTTCAGAAGGTTTCATAATATGGGATCTAAGACAAATTATGGACCGTACATTATAAAATTGCAGGCCATTTTTTATGGCCATATGAAGCTTAGTTGGACCAATTTTACAGCAATATCTATATCTGCTACGGTTTTAGGCGAATTTAATTATTTTCCCAAAGTGGGCTTCGTATGGGACCTGTGGTAAATTATGGACCGATCTTTCCCAAATTCAACACTGCGATTTCTAGTCTTATAAAACTGTGATATACCAAATTTTATTGTGATAGCAATATTAATTGCGGTAGTACGCCTAACTAAACTATTTTCGGGGAGTAGGGTTTATATGGGGCCTAGAGTTAATTATGGACCGATCTTCACGACATTTTGCAGTGTTATTTCTAGTCATATAAAACTGTGACGTGCCGAATTTAATTACGGTTTTAGACGTACTAAACTGTTTTCGGTGAGTAGGGTTTATATGGGGCCTAGGGTAAGCTATGGACCGATCGTTACGAAATTTCACAGTATGGTTTGCAGTCATATATAGCGAATTTGTGCGAAATTTAATATCATTCCGTGCATTATTCCACCATTTATGTTTGTTTTGGTAGCAAAATAATCAATTTTTTAAGGTGGTGGTTCCACATTTTGATTCATAGTTCTGTTCCTACTGAACCGATGTTGCTGGATTTCAATCCCAAACTGCTTAGGGTAACTACAAGCAATTAAAGACTAAGTTTTTTCTTTTCTTTTGCGCTTTTCAAAAGGGAGCGTGTTTTTACAGACGGACAGACAGACATGGCTAAATCGATTTACGAGTAACTCAAGAACCCAGAATATATATACTTTATGGGGTCTTAGATGCATAATAAATGAATTTCACACGGAATGACAAACTTAGTATATCCTCATTCACCATTAGTGGTGGTGGGGGGTATTACAATAAACAATTATCACATAGAAAAAATTATTTACAATTAAAAAATTTTTTTTACAAATAATCTATTACGTTCTAAGAAATTTTTAATTTCCTGTTTTATTATTTTTGATTAATAAAAGGTTTATTAAACAAATTTTCATAGAAAATTCGTTTCGTAAGCCTGCTATAAGCATAAGGGGTTAATTTTGTAAATCCCTTCACCTTGCGTTGAAAATTTTTTCATATAAAATTTTTTTAATTTTCAAAAATTTGTATGAAAATATTTTTCAAGTGAGGTGAAGTGTTTTACAACATAACCCCCAAAATATTTTTTATGAATATGGGGCTAATGTCTAATTTTGTGCTACATTTTCCGTGTCCGATTTAAAATTAATCCTTAACAATTCTGGTTCGGTAATGCTTTGCAACATTTCTAGCATAAAACGGCGCTTATAATTTTTTTCTGTGTTCAAAACTGATACATTCTCAAAGACCGGAGAGTAATTTAAACTAGCACAGTGGGTTGTAATGCTTTTTTTGATTTTACTTGTGACCTGCAATTCTACTTTCAATTTATTCTTTGTCGTACCTACATAAAAATTATTATACGTTATTGCATTATCCATCGTTACATCCCTTACAAGGTATTTTATAAACTACATTCGACATTTCCAACTTGTATACTTTACCTTTTGTTTTAGTGAATAATTTTTCAAATATTTTCGATTTTTCTAAACGTTCCAATATTTTAGGACTATAAGTTAGTGATTTGTAATTATATCTGACTTGTTTGCTCTATGGTTATTGTATAGTCTTATTAAATTTGATATTAATTCAATTGGAAAACAGTTATCCCTCAAAATATCCTTAATTGTTTTGAAACTCTTGTTCTTATCGTGCTTCAGATATACATAAAAAAAATTATTAAAAAACAACAACGAGGCATTTATGGGTAAAATTAGAGGCAGTCGTGGGTTTTTCTAATATCTCAGCCATTTATGGGCCGATCCAGCTTAATTTCAATAGCAAACCATTCCTGACTATATGTGATTTGAACTTCTCTTCTCAGAAGGATCCAGAATATATATACTTAGGATCAATATTGTAGAAATAACAAACGGCATTACAAAGTTGTATTTTACCCTTTTGCCATCGGTCAATGGAATACAGGACTAGCAAATAATTTATTGTTCAAATATTATTGTTTAAATAAGATATTTTTTTCTTTAAATTGCGCATCTTTTAGAAATATCTTTTGGGTGTTACTGTTACCAGAAATGTTATTGTTTAAATAATATATTTTTTTTAAATATTTTAAACAACAAAATGAGAGAAAAGAAACAAAGTAAATAAAAAAAAATAGCAAATAATTTAATGCGCAGTTAATAATAAAAACTCAAAAATAATATTGTTCAAATAATACATTTTTTCTTTAAATTGCGTATTATATTAAAAATATCTTTTGGCTGTTATTGTTACCAAAAATTTTATTGTTTGAATAACATATACATTAGAGCGACTCAAAAAAAAAGTTATTTTGTTACCCCTCTGAAAATAAAGGTTGATATGTTTTATGATGATTCCCAAAATATTTTGATTCTAGCGTTGACCATCCGTGAGCTGTCCGTTAACAAATTTTATTTATGTCGTCTTGGAGCAAAGTACAAAAAAATTCGAAAAACTGAAAAAGACCTTTTTTAAAAATGGTCCAGCTCACGGATGGTCAACGCTAGTACCAACATATTTTGGGAATCATCATAAAACATATCAACCTTTATTTTCAGAGGGGTAACTAAAACACTTTTTTTGGCTCCATATAACTTGAGTCGGTCTAATATACATATTTTATTTTTTTAAATATTTTTAGCACCAAACTTGACAAAAAAAAAAACAAATATGTATGTAATTTAATGCGCAAGTTAAAAAAAAACCCAAAGGTATTATTGTTCAAATATATTTTTTCTTGAAAATGCGTATTTTTTTAAAAAATATGGTAGATGTTATTGTTTACAAACAAAACAGCTGTTTTGTTCTTTTTAAAAGCAACATCAACAGAGCATACGGAATGCGTTGATGCGGATTTTTCATCTATCAAAAAAGAAGAATCAGTGTAATTGTATCTGACAAGTATCGCAGCAAAAAGCGTAGAATACATATACCCTGTCGGAAAATGAGTTAGCTTAAAGTTAACTCATGGTTAATCAGAAGTTAGTCAGAGGTGACTCACAAGCTAACTGATTTACATGGTTAAAGCTATTCAGTTTTTACACGCAATGTCCGCAGTACGAGTCAGTACTCACTCACACTACGTAACTTTAAGATAACCATAAGTTAGCTCATTATGTGTTAGCTTGTGGTGCATACAATATTGTATACGTATACAATGTATACGTATATGTATTCTACGCTATACACTATACATATGTATATACAATATATTCATTCGGTTAACCGATAAATTACTACCCGATTAACTGATCGGTTAATTTAAGATTGGCTATTTTCGATTAACGATTAAACCGGCTAATTTCAGTCGATTGACCGACGTAACAAAATTTTTAATTTTTTGTAGTATTATAACATATTTTTTTGTGTTTTTTAAGTATTTGTTTCGTCTCATATACAAAAGGCGTGCGTTTAGAAAATAATTTTTTATACAAACAGAGAAGGGATCTTCATTTTAAATAGGTCTTTGCTGTCAACAGCTCTTTTGTTTCACGTACTTTATATATGGGCATTTCCATTGTGCCGTGACGTGAGATTTGTACGACAAAATGTAAAAAAATTAAACGAAGATGTCAAATTTGTAAAAGTTGTTTTAATATTACAAAGTAATAAAGCAGCACTATATTCAGAAAAAAATTTACAACAATCAACCCTAAGAATTTGAAGATATGTATAAGCAAAAATAAGCGCCGGCGTGACGTTACGAAAAAGTGGATTTTGACTAGCAATACAAAACTGTATAAGTCTGCGAATTGAGCAACACTTTTTGTATAAAACCTTTTTTTATTAGCTTTGGACTTATAGAGATTTATTTTCCAAGTAATCAAATTTAAAAATCTTTGCTCGTTTTAGGTACATATGGGAATTTCCAGCGAAAAGTCTACCTTTTGTAATGTAACGCCAGAAAGCAAATATGGTTGTATTTTAGGACCATGTTGTTCAATACTTATCTCTTTTGTAACTTAATGTAGATCTAGTTGCGCTTTACAAAACATATAAAAAAGTAAATTATACATATAAAATTTTTAATAAACGATTTAAATTACTTCTGGTGTTACGTTACAAAAAGAAGACTTTTCGCTGGAACTTCCCATATGTATGTGTGTGTGTTTAGTTATTTGTTTCTTCTCATATTTTCTCATATCAATCGTTTAACAGAATTAACCGAAACAATTCGAAGAGTTGAAAATTAAAAAAAATTAAAACAGGACTCTAATGACATAATGGAAGGTTTTATATGTTTAGAGAAATCCAGGAAAAGGACTGAGAAATTAGATTTTGTGTATTATGGATTGCATGCGATTTCTCCAACATCAATGATAAGTGAAAAAATGTTTTCCAAGTCAATATTTATCAAAACTAAAGAAAAGAATCGCATAAATCCTAGACACTTTTCTTAAAGATTATTTTTAAGGTCTCCTTAAACTATTGAAATAACTAGTAAAATTATCAAACAGTTTATTTTTAATTAATACATAAATATTATGTAGTAATTAAAAAATATGTATTACATATTTATGAATTATTTTTTGTTTGCTCGTGTTAGTTCAAGAATTGTTATGTTTGTTATGTTATTGAAAATAAACTCCAAATAATAAATAATTTTTGCATTTTTATGTATTGAAATTATTTAATTTAAAAAAAAAAAACTTTATTAATCGATTAACCGATCAATTACAAAATTAACCGATTATAAACCGATTAAACCAAAAGCCCGATTAAATAAATACCCTAATACGTATACGCTTGCTTCTAAAAGGGTAGTTATTTTTCATACCCAAGGATGACATATTATATATTATTTTTAATGTTATCGGAAATTAAAGCATATAAAAACGAATTTTTGCATTTTATTTCCATTTAACGATTTTTAACAAGTTTCCGCGAATGTAGCAATATTTACCGAGTTTTTGTTTTTTCTTATAGTTTGTATCCATTTTATCTCTTGTTTAATATATTAAAATTTTTCGCGAATTTTCGCTATTTTAGAAAACTTTTCGAATTTTGGCAATTTTCGCGTAGTTTTGTTGCTCTTTGAAGCAAGCTTCGAGAATTAACTTATACATACCATGGTACAAGTACCCATAATCGGACAACATTTTACAGAAGAGTTGGTAAAATTTATTTGTAAAGAATTGCAAAGAAAATATAAATTACATCCACATGAAAGTCATCGTTCATTAGCCAAGATCCGTTCTGCTGCTGCTAACTGTTTACATTCACCTTCCAATCAACCGTTAATAGATTCCCTAACGGATGGTGTAGATTTTAATAATCAAATGAGTCGATCACGTTTTGAAAGTCTTACAAAGCCGCTTATTAATTGATTTATGAATATTTTAAATGAATGTGCGGAAAAGGCGTTAAAAGGTCATCCGGAAATTAAAAAATTGGATATGGTTTTATTGGACGCCAAGGCACAAATACCCGAATTGCAAGCAGGCTAATTAGATTGCTTCAATTATATTTTTTAACCTTTTCGACCACACTGAAGCAGTTGCGTTCATTAAGTGGGCATAACGTTTGAAGACCTCCTAGACATCACGAGCTTGGGCCCCAATAGGTGATCATAGGCTTGCGAGGCATATGTATAAGATTTATATGTTATATGTTATAGATGCCGAAAACTCAATTGACCACTTTGTATTGTATCCATAATAACCATCACATAATATTAATTTTCTATTTTGTTACGGCAAATAAAAAAATGTAACATATTACAAGAAAACTTTTAAAAAAACTTTTATTTTCCTTCACGTATAGTTTTGTTTTTTTTTTTTTAATTTGTATTTTTATTTTGTGTTTCTGAATGCACAGTGTTGCTCTTTTTTTGAAGTCTCGGTAGAAAATACAAAAACAAATTGCCTGTTGTTTTTGTCTTGTTGTACTTGTTGTAGCAACGAGTTTACCTTGTGTAGTTGTACCATGATACATACTACCAAAATGTTTTCAAATATTTTCCTATATTGAATTTTTGTAAAATAGAGTTTTTCATATTTACGAACGATTACCGCTTTTATTTAAGTTGGTCTGTAAAAGAAGTTAAACAGCGGTTGTGGGCTAGACTTTCTTCCTAGCCGCTGAGTAGTGTTAAAAAATAAAAACACGGTTGGTCTTTATTTTAAAATTCAAAAATGGGTTTTATTGAGCTTCTTGCTCCTTCTGTTGTGAGATTAATACTAATACAAAAAAACTTTAACAATTGTAGGTTCGTAGTAACCAAATAAGACTCAAATAAAAAACAATCTCAAGAGACAATTATAGCAAAAAAAAAACAAAGTAAAAGAACCCTTGAGAATTACTCTACACTTAGAGAAAAGAAAATACAAATTCAAACAACAAAATTCAAAATTAAAGAAAATTACAAAATTAAAGATTTAAGAAATAAAATAAGAAGAAAAAAAAATAAATAAATTAAGATTAAAGCAGAATAAAGAAAATTAGAAAAAAAAAATAAAATAAAGTCTGAAGTCGCTTCAACATGCTCCCCCCGACGCATGGCAAGAGCACCCCCTCAAAACTCCAGATATGATCCAGCCAAAGGTGGACTCTTGGGCTATTGGTAAGTTAAGGTCGGGCTGGTCAACGTGACAATATTCTTTGGGCCACATCTCTGCCCAGGATCCTGTCGATCTCACGCCAAGTGGCAAAAAATGGATGAGCCAAGGGGTCGTACTGCCGAATCTAGTACAACCTTTTTTAGGGTCACTTGCAGTCTGTTGGCCACGGCTGCCAACTGGATGTCCTCTAGTGGAGGGATCGCGGCTTGCAGGGTTGCCACTGGTTTTGTGGGTGATACGGTTGATGGATCTCTAGCTGCCGAGGGGTCCTCGCGTTGAGGTTCAGCGAGAACGTTCTTTCCCACTTCTGGGTGCAATAGAGTATGGTGAAGGGCGTTGCAGGGCTGCACGTTGACCGTCACTGAACATCGATTGGCCGAGGTACACTCGTCTCGGGCATGGTCATAGGCGCTGCAATCTAGGCAGAAGCCTTTTCCGCTGGCCAGCCCTTTACAGTACCGTAGAGGGTGGTTGAGGTAGCAAATGTGGCAGCGTGGTCGCTTCTTCATCTATATTAGTAGTAAAAGAAAAGAAAGAAGTATATATATCAGCAGTTGTTCTCCCGTGACAACTACGGCAAATTTGTGAAGCGGCGTCAAGAGTTGTTCCACCGCAACAACAAAGACATCAACCACAGTCAAGAGGGCTGCGTGCAGAAAAATCTTTGGTCTATCCCGTTCCAACGAAGAAGAAAAATCCCAATCCTAATAAGCAATTCCAAGAGGGAAGAGAAGTCTACCAGAAGATTGATTTTCAAGAGGGAAAAATCAGCAAGGTAATCATTAATTATCATCAAAAGGAATAGATTGGGTAAGTGCAGTGTTTTAATTATATTTAGTGCGATTGTGTTTTATTAAATTAAAGTGCTTAAAAAATTGATTAAAATTACTGCATAATCATATTCAGACAAGGTATCGAACATAACCTTAAAATTTAATAAAATTCCATCACTGATAGAAAAAAATCCCTACCGTGCCAACACTGATAAAAAGTAGCAACACTGGTAAATAAGAAAAAACAACGGAGTTTTTTTTTATTTAAGTCATGCGCACTGCCGTTAAATATAATTGCCATACTCGTCACACTCATTAGACCCCTTTCAGACAGGCAAAGTTTACTTTGACAAAGTCTGTTGAATTCTCTTTTAAACTTTGTTTGGTGCTCAGACACACAAAGTTTAATTTGACAAATTTTTGTTTTCTCTTGTTTGAATATAATATATAAACAGCGTTGCCAGAATGATGATTTTATCATATTTTTTTTTAATTTTTTCAAACAAAAATATGATTAAAGATTTTTTTCTCAAATGATGATTTTTTATTTTTAGAAATTATGATTTTTACTTTAATTTTGCTTATAGAAAATACACGATTACTTAAACAGTCAATTTTTAAAACAATGAAGTTTTGCATCAGCTTGATGTGTGTTGGTGCTGCACACTTTTGTACCCAGTATCTAGAATACACAAAATTGCATCATTATTTCTGGACATAAAAATATTAAAAAAGGCATATTATAACCTATTTCCAATGTGCGAAAGAATTCCTTCTTTCGAACAACTACATTTAAAACAAAAACAAATTCTAAAAACTTTGTTTTTGTTTTAAATGTATTTGTAAAGGTACGTTCAGACTGAACGTAGTCTGAACACAAAATATTTTTGAGTATCAAATAAAATAACAGCTGATTTTGAGGAAATAAAAGTATTTGCCGGCAAACAAATATTTGTCCAATGTGAACATAATGTGAACACAAAAAATCAAATATTTTAGTAATTTTTGAGCAAACATTTATTTGATATTACAAAAAAATTGAAAGAGCAAACAACGACAAATAATTTTAGCCATGTTCCGGATAGAAGCAATTTTTCCTGTAAGTTTTCGGATTCTTTACAATTTTAAAGATTTTTTATAATTATTAGACTTTGCTATCGTGCCGCTATTAGCAAATTTTTTCAAATTACCGCTAATTTAGAAATTTTTTATAGAATTTTTGCCATTCCTTAAAGTTTAAGGCACTTTTACTAAATTTTATGGCTTGTTTGAAATATTAAAATGGTTCGAGAATTTTCGCAATTTTTGCAACATTTTTTTTTTTTTGTTTTTTAACCGATTTAGCAATTTCAAATATATTTTAGGGTTTGCTTCCAAGTTTGCATTTTTTCGCGAATTTTAGCCATGTTCGCAAAAGAAGCGATTTCTTTCTGTGATTCTTTGCAGCTTTAACTATTTTTAATAATTATGAGTACTAAACTTTGGTATCATGCCGCTATTAACAAATTTTTGGGAATTTCCGCTTATTTAGCAATTTTTACCGAATTTTTGCTATTCCTTATAGTTTTAGGCACCTTTAATAAATTTTATGGCTTGTTTAAAATATCTAAATTTTTCGCGAATTTTCGCTATTTTTGCAACATTTTTTTTTTGTTTTTTTCTTGACATTTTGTTTTTTAACCGATTTAACGACTTCAAATATATTTTAGCGTTTGTTTCCAAGTTTGCAATTTTTCGCAAATTTTAGCCATGTTCCCGTTACCCAGTGGCTTCCATTTTTTTCTTCTTCTACATTCTCCTGTTCTAACACTAAAAAAGATGCTGATCCACAGAATAAAATAAAAAAATTAGCTTTTGCGCTCATTTTTACCATTTGAGAAATATATTTTTATTTTTTGAACACTTTCATTAAATAATTATTTGATGCAAATATTTCTTTTAGTCTGAACGCATGGCAAACATGAATTAATTTATTTTATTAACACTGTTTGCCAACTGTTTCATCAAACAAAAATTATCAAATATTTGAGCTTAGTTTGAACATTAACAAAATATTTTTTTGTTTCACACAGTTTGAAGCAAATATCAGAACAAATATTTTCGTTAAATATTTCATTAGTCTGAACGTACCTTAGGAAGTAAATAATTCTTTCGTACGTCGGAAATAGGCAGTTAGAATATTGATAAAAAAATATTTGTGAAAAGAAAAAATGTATTTTTATAAAGTTTCATATACTGACGAATTATGTTTTTATGTATTTCAATTTAAATAATAAGAAGTATGGTTTTATAAAAAATTAATAATTCTTACTATTTTGCCCTTGTTTTAAAAAATTTAAATTAAGAAAAAAAAATTTAAGATTTTCCTCTTCAAAATATGATTTCTTTCGCCATATGACAATTTTTATTCCAAAGATTCTGGTAACGCTGTATATAAATATAAAGTTGCAGCCAACTTCAGGTATAATCTACGAACGAAAAACAAAACGACTTTGCGAGTACAGCAAAGTATGTACTCCCCCGCTATACTCTTTTCCCTTCTCTTCTATAAACTGAAGACTTTGCAAAGTAAACTTTGCTTGTCTGAAAGGGGTCTTAGCAAGTGTTTCAATTCCACCAGTTCCCCTAACTTTGTTATGTACAATTGATTTTTTGCCAACAACTACATACATTAGAAAAGGTCATAAGATAAACGTGCGCTGGATAAATTAAACCAAAAAAAAATATTGTGAAAATATATAAAAATTAAATAATTAAAATAAAACAATAAAAAAATAAGACAGTGACTTAAAAAAAAAACAGGAAAGCCACAGGAAAATAATAAATAAAGTGCAAGTAGAAAAAAGGAGATTTTTTGAGCACTTGATCATAAAGAGGGTATTAACTCAAAATTTTTCAGTAGAAGCTAAACAAATCTTATTTGATATTAAAGTTATATTGAAAATAATTTACCAAAAAGTAGACAAAATAGCACGATGTTTTTACAGCGGATAGATATTATTATTAAGTGTCGATTTTTTGCAAAAAGTGAAATAATATAAATTTCTAGTTAATTCCCTCTTTACGATCAAGTGCGTGTATGTATGTATTATTAATTTTTTTTAACAAACGGAAAATAGCAAAAAAAAAAAATTCAAAAACTAACAACAGTTGGGGTTATTATTACAACTTTCCGTTAGTTAAAGGTAGGACAATGACACCAACAAGGATTTAATAAGTATAAAAAAAGAAGCATGTTCAGGATAAATTACGCAAAAACAAGGATCAGGCAATACAAATTATTTGAATACAGCAAGAAGATTATTTTCTGATCCCAAAAAATCATTTGAAATTACAGGTGTTGATATAAGTCTTAGTTCAAGATTGAAAACAGTTATTGATGTACTTGCATGCAATGAACAAATTGATTATAGACAATTTAGTGATTGTGCCAACGAAACAGCATGAATATATACTGCCAAATACCAAATGCCATAGAAAAATATGTCTGCAATAGTTCACAAAATCATTTATCATAGAGAGGATGCCATTAGGCATCATTTAATACCACTAGGAGATCTGTCAGAGGAGGCCCAGGAAAAAAGGAAAAGAGATAACAGATTTTATAGGGAGCACAATACCAGAAAAATGTCACAAGATTTTACAAACGAAGATCTGTTTAATATATTTTTTGCAAAATCAGATCCGCTCATCTCTAGCATTCGAAGTCAATGGAAAGTAGAACATCGGGATTTAGATGAAGAAGCAAAAGAGCTGCTACAGGACTGAGGTAGTACAGAACCAACTATGAAATATTTGAAGGCAATTTTCCATCCTAGTGAATAGTAATAATTAACTTTAATTGTTATTTAAGCATCAAATATATTTTTTGTCCATATTGTTATTTAAATTAAAAGGAAGTAAAAATTAAAAAATGTACACTTATTTATTTTTGTAATCTAAAAATGATTCTAGTGGAACTGGTTCTAGTTGAGCCTGTTGTAGAGTTGATAATGTAGAAACCTATTCACAAAATTATCCTAGGTATTATAACATGCTTATGCATTTTTTTAAAGGTATAGTGTTTTAGAGCCGTAAGTAAGTAAGTATTATATGAATACTTACTTGTTCTTTCGCTGATAAAAAATATTTTCTCCACAAATATCAAGGCGAATTCATTACAGGTGATCCTAAAAGCCCTGCTGATAACTTTTTTTCTTAAGCTTTATAATTGTTGGATGTCAAAATTTTGTTTATTCTCTTTGTTTTCGTTTTGATTTGTTTCGATTTTTTACATTGTACAATGATTTTACAAAAACAAATTAATTGTGGTTTTTGTACGAGTTGTACTTGTTGTACTACCGAGATTACCTGAAAGGAATTCGCCTTGATAAATATATAAAAATGTTTATATTTTTTGAAAGAAAACATTATGAGTATTGTTGTAGAATTTTTAGCCAATTTGACATTTTTTACTCCCACATGCCCTATCCCAAATAAAAATTTTCAAACAAAAAAAAATTAATTTTAGTAAAAAGTTCTTCTAATTCAACACACCGATTTTTATACAATTAGAACCGTAATGTATTCTAATATGCCCATTACTTTCTAGAAAATTCTGATCAATATCGAGTGGTAAATAGTATTGCCCTTTTTGAAAAAAAATTAAAGCCGTTTTTCCGGATTTGGGAGTTTCAGTCCACTGTTTTAAGAACTTTTTAATCTACATAACTGCCAAATTTCATTATGATACCTTTATTCATGTTAGATTTATAGAATACCAAACATTAACCCCAATATTCATGAAAAATATTTCAGGCTTATAGCAGGCTTATGAAACGAATTTTCTATGAAAATTCGTTCTAAATGCTAAAAAAAAAACATCAAAAGTTCAACTTTGACCTTAAATTGCTAAACAACTACTAAACCGATTTTAACAAAACCGTAAAAAAGTTAAAGAAGTCTTCTCTCCAGCAAAAATTAAAAAACTATCTCTATCGGTTCAAAAGTTACGGACTTTTGGCCGATGAAAAACGATTTTCAGCCACTGTGCGAAGATTATTTAAACTTAACTATAACCTACTCGGTAGGATGAACTTGCCTTTACCGTATTGCTTACTGGTGCCGTGTTATAAAGCCATAGGCAATAAAGCCATATGGCCTTATTTCTCAATGGAATGAGAAATAAAATCATATGGCTTTATTGCCAACACCCAAGTGCAATATCACCACAATAGTTTAGTAACCAAAGTGGAAATAACGCCATAAAAGTGTAATTGTTATGGTTACAAATTGCCAAAAGAACGAGTTGCCATTGTTAAGTGTTAAAAAAATTTAGTACAGGAGGTGGAAGGGGGAGGGGGCGATCGCGGCGCGCACGGCGGGCCCCCGACATACGCGGCAGGTGCGCTCCATATTGCATTTTAACCGTTGTCGCACAGTTCTCTAAAATTAACAACTGTATGATTGAGGAAAGTTTCGTTATCTCCACCTGAGATAATATCTGATATAATATCTGAGAGAACTTCGACAGAATGAGAGAATACATTTCTTCGTGTTAATCTTAATAGTAAACAAGGGGAACATGTATCTTATAAGATTTCATAATCTACTGATTATCGTACAGTAAACTTGTATCGTTTTTATTCTTTTTCCAGTTTTTTGATTTTTTTGTTTAAAGTATTGTTTTTTTAAACACTTTTCACAAGATTGGCACTATTTGCATTAATAAATTACACATTTTAATAATGGTGGCTTATTATTGTTTTATATGTGTGTATGCATGTGTATTTTTGACCGCTCATCTTATAAGATAGTTGTTATAAGATTTCTTATAACAACTGTCTCATAACATTTATTATAATATTAATACTAACACTATTTGAAAGTCCACACGTAAGATAATACTCTCTGCGATTGAATTTGACGTTTGCTGATATAAAAATCTTATATATTATCTCAGGCGGAGACCCTGTCTTAATACAATTGACAGCAATGACGACGAATCAGATGCAAATAGCAGGGGAGAAGACAGCACTGACACAAAAGTAGAAGAACAACAATACCTTTCGTTATTGAAGGGACATGCAAATACTGTTTGATCCATGCAAACATTTCAAACTTTGTCAACCATGCTACCAACAACTAAAATAAAGTGCGGAGAAAAAAGGAACACAAACATTGTGCCCAATTTGTCGTGCCATTATCAAGAATGGCACATTTGTATATTACTATTAATTAAAAATTTATAAACATTCCATTTGTGAACTAAACTTAATTTTTTTTTTTTAATATATATGTAAATAAAAGGAATCAAATAAACTAGAATTATATTAAAAATTCATGAGCAATAACACCATAATGGCTTTATTTCATTCCTTACATGGAAATAAGGCCATATGGCTTTATTGCCTATGGCTTTATAACACGGCACCTTGCTCACTTTTGCTTAAATCAAAGTTGTAATAGTGAAAAATTTTTAGTCGTGGGACATCCTTCCTTTAACTATTGGCAAGTTGTAATAATGGCCCTATTTGTTATTTTAAAAAGTTAATCTGACGATGTTGACGATTTTATTTTTTACAAAATTTGCCGATTTTCGACACAATTTATCTGGCAGCAGTGGTTGTGTATGTGAAAATGAAAAATGTTCGGCCCAGCGTTGCTGGAGCGAGGATTTTTTATCATATTTTAAAGATTTTTGAACCAAAGAATGATTTGATTATTTTTTTTTTTTTTAAGAAGATGATGTATTTTTATAAATTTTGTATGATTTTTTACTTTTTTTAAACTTTGAAAAATCTGTCAATTTGAATGGTGTTAAACATAATGATATTAATAATGAAGGCAAACCAAATAATTTGTGTTGTGAATATAAAAAAAATTTCCAAAGCTGAAAAAAGTGCATTTAAGGGTTAATATAAATGTTTGCCCTCTTTTGTCTTCGTTTGACTTTAGGGTATATTTTTCTCCAAAACTGCATATGTATGAACATTTTAAAATATTTTTGTTTATATCTAAATATACGATTAATTTATGTACAAACGTTAAATATTTTAGATTATGAAACTTACCCCCATATTCATAAAAAATATTTCTGATTAATAAAAGACTTATTAAACAAATTGTTGTTAACTGCACTATATTATCGAATGTGTTCTGTCTAGTACTTACATACATAATTTCTTAAGGATTGCCCTCGTGAAGGATACTATTTTCCATATTTATTTATTGGCTCATATAAACAACGTGTTTTGTTTTGGTTCAGATTTAATTTATGTATATCACTTTTAAATTAAAATTTTTCTGGAGGTTCATGAACAGTATGCTTATTACATTTTTTATATAAGTAATTTTATTAATTTTTTTGAAATATTCGTTACTAAAAAAAGACAATAATTACGATTGAGGAAAATTATATTGAATTTTTTTATATATTTTTCTGGAATGCAGTTTTCTCACACCTAATTATATCCTACTGAGTGCCTAAATTTCATCCCTTCTCCTATCGGTACTGGGCCTCGTCCTCTTGGAATTGGATCTTTGTGCCACCAACAACCAAAGCGACAACCATTGGTAGCTGATGGGGTTAACGCCACAGCTAAAATTAGCCCAAACGTAAAAATTGTTAAAATATTCATTTATTTGTTAATTATTTTTCAGTCGGTTTCGAACTGTTATTTATGGACACTTGAATTGTACTGAAAACCTTTAATAATGCTTTTTAGTATTTATAGAAAAATTTTTATTCGATTTTTTTCGAACCGAACAAAAACCCTTATTTTAATAAATTGCTTGTCTTTCTATTATGATTATTTTTTTTTTTTGTTTACACAAATGGAATTAAACAAATAATTTCCATTTTTTTTTACAAATATCTTTATTACGTTGTTAATATCTTTTTTTTTTTTGTTTTTTTTGTTGTATACCCAGTGGCAGAAAACCAAAAACTAATATGTATTCGGAAAAGTAAATATTTTTCAAAATTTTTTTTGTTGAAAGCAATTTAGAAATATGTATAAGAATTTTTCAGTATTTAGGGTCACTTATTTTGAAGTCTAAACAAGCTTTCATATAATTTTCTTATTTGGAATTTGTTTCCTCTTTTATTTTTCAGTATTAGAATCAGCGTTTAGGAGATTCAGTAGACATGTATACGATTGAGAAACGAGCCAAAATTTTTAAGTTTTATTTTGCTAGTAGGTTAGGTAAAGTTCCATTGGCAGCCGTGATCAAGCACAGCTCACGTGGGTTCATTAATTAGCTCCCGTTGTGTTACCATCCCAGTAAAAAAAATTTGTGATTTTTGAAGCACTTAAGAGAAAAAGCGCATAATCGAGCGCTTCGATAATAGGGCTCTTATAAAGCAGTAAACGATAACGAATAAAATATACAAAAAAGCTGCTATTTTAGTGCTGACAACGAAGAAGGTTTCAAAGCGATAACAAAATAAAATTATATTATGGTTTACGAAAATGCTTGATAAAAGGCATTTAAACCAGTAAAAGAAAAACATGAATGAATATGTTAATTTAGTTAGCCTTTAAAAAAGCACTTTAGGAGTGCTTTATATGCGTGTTTTATTATGTTAAAAGAAGCGCTTATTGTCAGCAGAAATTAGTGCTCCAAACCGGGAACACCCCATACAAAAATCAGGCATCCCATCAGCAGCTTTGAAGCGATTTGAGGTATGAATTCATACATAAAACCAGCTCCTTTTGGAGCACGTTTTTTACTGGGATGTTACACAGTCTCCCAATGGTCCTATGCTACTGTGTTAAGTCATTGTAAGGAAGCTCCAGCTTCTGGGCGTGCCTCCCAATGGGCCAGTGGCCAGTTATAACCGCAATTAGGTTTCTGATGTGATGTCTGGACAGATGTAATGCCCTCCGAGACCTTTTTTCATCCATGGTCGGCCAGATTTTCCTTGTTTTCCCACTGGTAGTTTCATCGTACCACCTATGACTTATTGTTATGGCACATGTTATCGTTATTGCCACCATTCTAATTATACGTTCAAACCTAGTTTGGTGACTCCTCGCCTTGAGCGCCGGCCATTAAACAGCCGCACAGTAGAATATAATGGGTTTAATGACAAATTCGTATAGCCAGTATACATTCCTCGGGCTGATTCCCCAGTTCAGGCCAGTGGTCCTTTTACAGCAATATAATGCAGTTGCCGCCTTAGTAGTCCTGGAAATGGTGTTCATCTTCCAGCTCAGTCTACTATCCAATATTAGCCCAAGATATCTGGCATTATCGGACAGTGTCGGTGAGACCGCATTTATTTTCGGGGTATCAAATTTGGGAATCTTGTATTTCCTAGTAAAAAGTACCAGTTCCGTTTTGGCAGGATTAACATCCAGTCCAGATCCCCGGCACCACTTTGTTAGGACATCTAGTGCGGACTCTAGAAGTTCAGACAATAGTCCCGGAACCTTACCCTTAGCCACAATTGCAACGTCATCCGTGACCCTGTGTAGGGTATTAATATTCAGATTCCAAAGTAATGGTGACAGTACACCTCCTAGTCGCAACCTTGGTAATATTTGGGGCGCCCAAATTGGTTTCGATACGCCTGAAGTGCAAGATACTGCTGACAAATTAAATGATCGCTGGATCAATCTCCAAAACTCCCATATCGTTAATAACCGATTCAGGTTTAACGTTGTTGAAAGCTCCCTCAATATCCAGGAAAGCAACTAAGGCAAATTCTTTGTAGTGCAGGGATTTCTCTATGTCGCCCACCACTAAGTGGAGCGCAGTTTCAGTGGACCTTCCTTTCATATAGGCGTGTTGAGCGGCCGACACGGAATTGGATCCCAGCAATGATTTTATATAAATATCCAAAATCCTCTCCAGTGTTTTCTGTAGAAAGGAGGAAAGACTAATTGGTCTTAAGTCTTTAGCCTTAGCGTGAGATACATATCTTCCCTCTCTTGGGGATAAAGACATTCTTTTACCAAAAATTATTTTCGGGAATGAAATATTTATTAATTAATTCATTTATTAATGATGTGCTAATAATCCCAATTTATGATAAAAAAAAACACTGAAATTTATTGTTGTGGGAAAGCTAGTTTCTATGCGCATTTCGCTGGTTGCTTAGGCCAGCTCGTCAGGAAACTTTTTCCAAATACTTTAGAAAAGCTAAAAATATTATACAAGTAAGACCATAAAGTGAATAAGAATTTTAAACACTCAGCTCTTACTTGTAACAATATCAAAGCTTCAACAAAGACACAACAATAAATAGTGAATTTTTTCTTTCTTACATTCCCCTACAATTGGCTGGGGTTTTTTCCAACACGAATTGTAGTTGTAAGAGGATAGAAAAAAACAAAATTAAAAAAACAAGTTGCTAAATAAAGCAGCTTGCCACTTCAGTTTTTTATTTGCCGGGCACATGCAAATTTATTATCAAAAATTATTTTCGGGAATGAAATATTTATTAATTAATTCATTTATTAATGATGTGCTAATAATCCCAATTTATGATAAAAAAAAAAAAAACACTGAAATTTATTGTCGTGGGAAAGCTAGTTTCTATGCGCATTTCGCTGGTTGCTTAGGCCAGCTCGTCAGGAAACTTTTTCCAAATACTTTAGAAAAGCTAAAAATATTATACAAGTAAGACCATAAAGTGAATAAGAATTTTAAACACTCAGCTCTTACTTGTAACAATATCAAAGCTTCAACAAAGACACAACAATAAATAGTGAATTTTTTCTTTCTTTCATTCCCCTACAATTGGCTGGGGTTTTTTCCAACACGAATTGTAGTTGTAAGAGGATAGAAAAAACAAAATTAAAAAAACAAGTTGCTAAATAAAGCAGCTTGCCATTTCAGTTTTTTATTTGCCGAGCACATTCAAATTTATTATCAAAAATTATTTTCGGGAATTAAATATTTTATTAATTAATTCATTTATTAATGATGTGCTAATAATCCCAATTTTTGAATGAAAACACTGAAATTTATTGTCGTGGGAAAGCTAGTTTCTATGCGCATTTCGCTGGTTGCTTAGGCCAGCTCGTCAGGAAACTTTTTCCAAATACTTTAGAAAAGCTAAAAATATTATACAAGTAAGACCATAAAGTGAATAAGAATTTTAAACACTCAGCTCTTACTTGTAACAATATCAAAGCTTCAACAAAGACACAACAATAAATAGTGAATTTTTTCTTTCTTTCATTCCCCTACAATTGGCTGGGGTTTTTTCCAACACGAATTGTAGTTGTAAGAGGATAGAAAAAACAAAATTAAAAAAACAAGTTGCTAAATAAAGCAGCTTGCCATTTCAGTTTTTTATTTGCCGAGCACATTCAAATTTATTATCAAAAATTATTTTCGGGAATTAAATATTTTATTAATTAATTCATTTATTAATGATGTGCTAATAATCCCAATTTTTGAATGAAAACACTGAAATTTATTGTCGTGGGAAAGCTAGTTTCTATGCGCATTTCGCTGGTTGCTTAGGCCAGCTCGTCAGGAAACTTTTCCAAATACTTTAGAAAAGCTAAAAATATTATACAAGTAAGACCATAAAGTGAATAAGAATTTTAAACACTCAGCTCTTACTTGTAACAATATCAAAGCTTCAACAAAGACACAACAATAAATAGTGAATTTTTTCTTTCTTACATTCCCCTACAATTGGCTGGGGTTTTTTCCAACACGAATTGTAGTTGTAAGAGGATAGAAAAAACAAAATTAAAAAAACAAGTTGCTAAATAAAGCAGCTTGCCATTTCAGTTTTTTATTTGCCGAGCACATGCAAATTTATTATCAAAAATTATTTTCGGGAATTAAATATTTTATTAATTAATTCATTTATTAATGATGTGCTAATTAATAATCCCAATTTTTGAATGAAAACACTGAAATTTATTGTCGTGGGAAAGCTAGTTTCTATGCGCATTTCGCTGGTTGCTTATGAAAAAACAGAAAAAACTGAAGTTAGGAAGAACATGTAAATCAATTAAAAAATATAATCATTCATTCAAAAAGCAAATTTCGATCTACCAAGGTGAAATACCATTTGGTTTAAGGATTGATGTTTGACTATTGACGTCGCCCGGCCTCAATAGCCGAGTGAGTAAAACGGCAAACCCCACCGACGAGATTGTGTGGTTACAATCGAAACTAGTCTGGGCAACCTGTCCGTGAACGCCTGGGTTCAAATCTCAGCGCAGTCAAGAATGAAAAATTATCAATAAAAAAATTTTAATTAATTTCATGTTGTAAAATTCCTGTCTTCATAAAAATAATTTAATGAAAATTAAATTCAATGAACTTAAGCCTAATTAAAAATATCTAAATTTGGATTAAAAACCATTAACAGTTCAATAAAATAATCACAATACTAATTATTGTTAACAGCTAAGGCACGAGCTATGTTTACATTTGTCCTTCAAGTTGTGCTGAAAAAGGTCAACAAGAAAAAAGAAAGACAAAAACATTAAAAATAAAAAATGTACTTTGGACTTCAAGAAGAATTCTTGACAAAAAGTACGAAAAAACAGAAGTTAGGAAGAACATGTTAATCAATTAAAATAGATAATCATTCATTCAAAAAGCAAATTTCGATCTACCAAAGTGAAATACCATTTGGTTTAAGGATTGATGTTTGACTATTGACGTCGCCCGGCCTCAATAGCCGAGTGAGTAAAACGGCAAACCCCACCGACGAGATTGTGTGGTTACAATCGAAACTAGTCTGGGCAACCTGTCCGTGAACGCCTGGGTTCAAATCTCAGCGCAGTCAAGAATGAAAAATTATCAATAAAAAAATTTTAATTAATTTCATGTTGTAAAATTCCTGTCTTCATAAAAATAATTTAATGAAAATTAAATTCAATGAACTTAAGCCTAATTAAAAATATCTAAATTTGGATTAAAAACCATTAACAGTTCAATAAAATAATCACAATACTAATTATTGTTAACAGCTAAGGCACGAGCTATGTTTACATTTGTCCTTCAAGTTGTGCTGAAAAAGGTCAACAAGAAAAAAGAAAGACAAAAACATTAAAAATAAAAAATGTACTTTGAACTTCAAGAAGAATTCTTGACAAAAAGTACGAAAAAACAGAAGTTAGGAAGAACATGTTAATCAATTAAAAAAGATAATCATTCATTCAAAAAGCAAATTTCGATCTACCAAAGTGAAATACCATTTGGTTTAAGGATTGATGTTTGACTATTGACGTCGCCCGGCCTCAATAGCCGAGTGAGTAAAACGGCAAACCCCACCGACGAGATTGTGTGGTTACAATCGAAACTAGTCTGGGCAACCTGTCCGTGAACGCCTGGGTTCAAATCTCAGCGCAGTCAAGAATGAAAAATTATCAATAAAAAAATTTTAATTAATTTCATGTTGTAAAATTCCTGTCTTCATAAAAATAATTTAATGAAAATTAAATTCAATGAACTTTAGCCTAATTAAAAATATCTAAATTTGGATTAAAAACCATTAACAGTTCAATAAAATAATCACAATACTAATTATTGTTAACAGCTAAGGCACGAGCTATGTTTACATTTGTCCTTCAAGTTGTGCTGAAAAAGGTCAACAAGAAAAAAGAAAGACAAAAACATTAAAAATAAAAAATGTACTTTGGACTTCAAGAAGAATTCTTGACAAAAAGTACGAAAAAACAGAAGTTAGGAAGAACATGTAAATCAATTAAAATAGATAATCATTCATTCAAAAAGCAAATTTCGATCTACCAAAGTGAAATACCATTTGGTTTAAGGATTGATGTTTGACTATTGACGTCGCCCGGCCTTAATAGCCGAGTGAGTAAAACGGCAAACCCCACCGACGAGATTGTGTGGTTACAATCGAAACTAGTCTGGGCAACCTGTCCGTGAACGCCTGGGTTCAAATCTCAGCGCAGTCAAGAATGAAAAATTATCAATAAAAAAATTTTAATTAATTTCATGTTGTAAAATTCCTGTCTTCATAAAAATAATTTAATGAAAATTAAATTCAATGAACTTAAGCCTAATTAAAAATATCTAAATTTGGATTAAAAACCATTAACAGTTCAATAAAATAATCACAATACTAATTATTAAATCTATAAGACATAAAGAGAGGGAATATTTGATATTTAAAAATACAATGGTACACTAATGACTTGATTAGTACAATCGGGACCAAAAACAATTATCTATCAGGGACGTGAGTCATATTTAATATTCAACCTACTTCTTAAGTATGTTGATAAATTTGAAAAAGGCATTATTGTAGTGCAGCAAGTTCATGAGCAGAGCTTTTGTCTCTATATCCTTAGAAGTGATAAATATAGCTTAAACAAGTTTATATATTTCAGCAAAGAAAAATAGTTAATATTAAGCTACAAATGCTACAAATATTCAAAAACAATGTATAGAAATGTGTTTTAGGACAATTACACAAAAAAAATTTGTTGCACTCCCTTTTAGAATACTGCACGCAGAGAAAAAACATTTTTCAACCTCCAACAAAACTAATATTTTTAACAAAGATTTGTAAACATATTATGGTCAAACGGTTCCTCCATCAAGAAGCCACAACCATATTATGGTTTCTCTAGACATGCTATGGTTACACATTATATAAGGGCAATTCCATGTCAAATCGACCAATAGTGTGACCCGACCCCTTACGATTTAAATGAAATTTGGTGAGAAGGTTCCTTCCATTCTATAAGGAACATACATATGTATATCAACGAAAAAAAAAATTTTTTCTTCAAAAGTTAAGTCATATTCACAATCTCAAAATTTCGCCGAATTAGCCGAATGTGTTGAGTTTATTTTTTCAGTATCTCAAAAACAACTGCACATACGAAGATGATATGTATGTTATTTTAGAAAGAACACTTCGGGCCACAAACAGTATATTAAAAAAATGCCTACGTACTACCCACGAGAGTAAAAACTGCACCAAATTCGGTCCACAAATGGCTGAGATATGAGCAAAAAACCACAAAAAAGTTAAAGGCAGTAACTTTTTTCATAAAATCCCATATTGTTGTTGTTTTTTATACCCCCCACCAAAAATAACAAGGTATAACCTTGTATAAGGTTTTTTTTTTGATAATTTTTTTACGTTTTTTACACATAACCAATACGTACATGTACAGTACACTTGATTTAACGATAAAAGTTTCCAATAAGGTACAACATCTGACAAAATGTGGGAGGGAGTGGAGAATAAAAAAAAATTGTAATACAACGATGAGGGATCTGTAAGTAAAATTAGAGGCAGTCATGGTTTTTTCTTACTTTCAATAGCAGACAATTCCTGACTATATGTGACATAAATGTATAAGCAACTGGTCCCCATCATACCTGGGGTCTTCATAAATCCCATTTCAACGGACACACGAACAGATGGATATACGGGCATCGTTATTTGAACTTTCCTTCTCTGAGGGATCCAGAATATCTATACTAAGGATCAATATTGTAGAAATAACAAAGTGATGAATAACAAAGTTGTATTATACTCTTTTGCCATCGGTGAATGGTATACAAAATTAACAAATAATTTAATGCGTAATTTATAAAAAAATAAGAAATGTTATTGTTTAAATAAGATATTTTTTCTTTAAATTGCGCATATTGTAGAAATATCTTTTGGGTGTTATTGTTACCAAAAAAGTCATTGTTTAAATAATATATTTTTTTAAATATTTTTAACAACAAAATAAGACAAAAGAAATAAAGTAAATAAGAAAATAAACCAATAATTTAAAAAATAAAAAAAAGCAAAAGTATTATTTTCAAATATATTCTTTCTTTAAATTGCGTATTTTTTTAAAAATATGTCGTTGTATTTGTTAACAAAAAAAAAACAGCTGTTTTGTTCTTTTTAAAAGTATGTAACATCAACAGAGCATACGGAATGCGTTGATGCGTATTTTTCATCTATCAAAAAAGAAGAATCAGTGTTATTGTATGTGACAAGCCTCTGCACCCCTTCTTTTGGATGTACAAGGCCTGCTCGCTCCATTCCATACTCATATCTTTTTTACACACGTTGTCATTGCAGGAAAGGCCTTCCGCTTTCCTTTCTTTCGCCAGAGCTTTTGAAAGGCATTCAAATAAATGGCTCTAAGAAGACTTTCCAGAGAATGACTGTCACAAGGCCTTAGAATAAAGGTTATCTTGAATTGGTTTTAAGAAAGGTATGTTAAAAGGCCTCTCAATTGATGGCTCTTAAAATGTACTTGATTAATGGTCATATTGAAGGGTTTTTAATAAATATAAAATATAATAAATGAATAAATTTCAAAAAAGTATAAAAGTTTAGTGTTTTATAAGTTTAGTTTAGTATACATATGTATATATTTATTAACAGAATTACACATACTATAATTATAAGTACTATATAAACAAAAAATATATAATTATATAAAAAATAATAAATATATATGTACATAATTAATACATACTACATAACATTTTCATTATTTAGCACAAGTACCTATCTTCTTTAATGAACAAAAAAACTCAACTCAAATGATTTACATTATTTTTTTCATTTGGTATTTTAAAATGTATTTATGTAACTTTGTTTTTATAACGGGATCTGAATTCTTTCGCTTTTGCTTTGGCGAAAAAATCAAAACAAAAAATGTTACTTCTTCTCTTCTCGCTTCTCATAGAAGCGAGTGTGGAAGGTATGCATCTTATCTTTTATACCAAAGATCCAAAGCCTTCTATGAGGCATTCTTTACCAGTTAGATAATAATAGTAATTGATTCAAAAAAATTTTTAAGTGAATTAAGCACAACAAACAAAATCTTTTAATAAATAATAGTATTCCCAAAAACAACTTTGATAATAAGTTTGATAGAATTTTCATTCTTTTTCTCTAAAATAACACAAAACAATGGTCAATATTTTTGCACCATTTTCAAACAATTGGGGTATTCACAAGGTGTGCTATCATGGTTTATTGTCATAATGTTCTAACATTTTACAATGGTTTAAAAATATTGTTGTTGGTTTGTAAACAAAAAGTGTCTTAAATAAATAGAACGTTGCTTGCTATGTTTATTGTGCTGTCGTAATTAATCAGAAAAGTCCAGCGCTGAGTGGCTGAGCCGTGCCGCGTTATTTTTTGTAGCCGTTGCCGTTGAATTTTATCCGGGTAACATCTGTATTTAACCTGCGGCTAGCAATTTTTGCGACAAATTACGTGCGGCGTCAAATAAGATCGGCTTGGGACTCTGCTGTTTGGTAAACAAACAAAATAAAATTTATTTGTAATTTGCAACAAAACCGAGAAATGGAATATACTTGAGTTTGCCATCACAACATCTAAAATGTATTTTTCACACAAACTGGCTATTATTTAAGTTTTTTCACTTATTTTTGGCATTGTGGAAAATTTTTATATATTTTTTAATCAGCTGATTTAAATTCAAAATAGCACATTAAATTATGAGGGGTTGCTCACAGTCGTATTTTTTCATGTTATTATTTTAAGACATATGACTTTATGACACCTTGTGAATCCCCCAAATATTAAAATGTTTTTAGCATTGATATTTAATTTTGTGACATTTTACAAATTTATTTATTGTACCTACACTTTCTTTAAACTTGTTTTTTTATTGGGTAGATACTGAATAACAAATAATTCGATAGGCATATGTAAAACAACCGACACAACTGATGCAACATTATTTTACAAATGGCGATAACAAAATATTATTAGAGTAAGGATATTTTGTTTGCAACTTAAACATATTATGAGTACACGTATAGAAAGTTATCATGTTATGGCTATTAAATACATATCATTAAATGGTTGTGGGGAATATAATATGTTTTCAAAGTTATCATTATTTAGTTGTTATAAAAATAAGTATTTTTCAGTAAACCATAGTTAAATTATAATTGCGATAAACATTAACATGTTTACGGTAAATATAATACAAATAATCAAAAGGGAAACATACTTTATGCTTGGCTATTAGATAATGAAATGCGTTTCAGATGTAAACTTTATGCTACATGTCGCCCTTCATACCCGCGATCCGGTTCATACTTAGATATTTGCCTGGCAGACTATAGACTTCATATTAGCACTGAAAATGACACAATCAACTCCCTGAATACTTTAGATTACGACAGCGACCACGACGCAGTACAGATAATTGCCTATTTGAATAAGGATTGCGAAAATTTCAAATTTTTTAAAGAAAACATAGAGCTTATTAACAACTATAAAGGTACCAATTGGAAAAAATTTCAAAAAAAATTATCCAAAAACTCAATCAAGATATACAAATTCCTAATAACAGAAACCTCTTAAATGAAGAAATAGATCAGCACTTAGACAGACTAAACGATATTATAATTAAAACAATAGAAGAAACAGTGCCGAAATATAAAAGGGACAAAACTTTCTCGAAAATAAGCAATTCAACTATTAAAATGTTATATTCTGAGAAAAGTAAAATACTTACATTAGTCAAAAAACATAACAGATTAGAACGAATATTGCCAGAAGAGACACTGAAATTAGCAAAAGCAAAATTAAAACTAATTAGAAAACTTATCAAAGATAACTTCGCCATTAATATCAATAAAGTGGTAAGGGAAAAATTAACGAATATAGACCCCAAAGACTCAAGAAATATGTATAATCAAATTAAGAAAAACTTTAAAATATTTAAACCTTTAAATTTACAAGAAATTAAAATCCCAGCAAACGAGGAACTTATTCTAAATAACGCTGGAATAAATCCTCAATGTTTAAAAAAAGATGATCAAAACAACTACATTGTCAATGAAGAAGTTCAAATGCTAAATACTATAGGATCTTACTTCGAGTCAATACATGCAAGCAAGGAAACTATTCCCAACAATATTGTTCACCAACAAGTTCAGTTGACATTCAGCAGGTTTTTAGAATTAAAAGTGGAATATGAGAACAACAAAACCACACTTATAAATTTCAATGAAACAACACAATCAGATGATATTGAAGAAGATAGTTCTATCAACTTTTTCATAACAAGAAATAGTATTCTTTATATTTTTTCTAAATTAACAAATAAGTTATCTTCTGGAATTGATAATATACCGAATATAGTATTAAAAAATATTCCACAAAAAATGATATTCGAATTTTGCATTTTATTCAATAATATGTTAAATAATTCATATTTTCCTATCAAATGGAAAATAGCTAAAGTAGTTATCCTATCTAAAAAAAACCAAATAGTCCAAAAAATTTGCGACCCATAAGTTTACTTCCCAACATCAGTAAAATTTTTGAAATATGCATCAATAATGCCCTCTATAAATTTTGTGCTAATAATAAGATATATAGCGAGAAACAATTTGGGTTCAAATTCAAACACTCTACCATTAACGCAATACATAAAATAACCTCCGATATTAATTGGGATTGGCATAAAAAGTTGTGTACGGGAGCATGTTTGATAGACATGGAAAAAGCATTTGACAGTGTTTGGATCGATTCCCTAATACATAAATTATTTCAGTACAGATTTCCCTTAAACCAAATAATACTAATATATAATATGATCAGTAATAAGACCTTTAAAGTATCGTATCAGAATATTGAAACTGACAAATCATTCAGTATTACTAATGGTTTACAACAGGGAACAGTGAATTCTCCTATTCTTTTTAACTTATACATTTTAGACCTTCTTAACCAAGTAGATAACATCATTTCATTTGCAGATGATATTATTATTTACCACCATGACGATAAAATCGAAAAAATCAATACAAATTTACAAATCGCATACAATAAAGTCGAACAATATGCAATCGACTGGAATATGAAAATAAACGCGCAAAAATGTGAAATTATACTTTTTAGACCACCAGTAAACAAATGCAATTATGATATAAGAAAAAATTGGAAAGACTTTCAAATAAAGTCTAATTTACATAACTGTAATATACCTGTCAAGGAAGTAGTAAAATATTTGGGTGTTTACCTTGATAAATTTTTATGGCTGTGGGAAAAATCGCCCAAAGAAAAATGGCCCAAAAAAAGAAATGAAAAATCGCCCAAAAAAATTCCATGTAAAATTGGGCCTAAATTCATATGAAAAGTGACCTAAAATTTTTGGGCTATTTTTCGTTATTGTTGGGTGATTTTTCGTTTTTTAAATTTGGTGATTTTTCATTATGAAAAATCACCCAAAAATGTTGTATGAAAAATGGCCCATTTTTTTGATTTTCTCCTCTATGGTATAACAAACACCGGCTTCGCTTACTAAAGCTTCTCTGCACAGCCGGCCTTCGGCCGGGCGCAAGGATTTTCTCCTCTATGGTATAACAAATACCGGCTTTGCTAACTAAAGCTTCTCTGCATAGCCGGCCTTTGGCCGGGCGCAAGGATTTTCTCCTATATGGTATAACAAACAACCGGCTTCGCTAAGTAAAGCTTCTAAAATCTGCCTTGTTTCCAAACGAAAGCCGACTATGCAGAGAAGCTTTAGTTAGCGAAGCCGGTGTTTGTTATACCATAGAGGAGAAAATCCTTGCGACCGGCCGAAGGCCGGCTGTGCAGAGAAGCTTTAGTTAGCGCAGTGTCCATGGACACTATGACACTTTTTGGAGTGTCATAACGTCCATGGACACTATGACACTGGACGTTATAACATGCCACCGGGAAAAAATTCGTTTTTGCTTTTTGGGTCATTTTTCATTTTTTTTTTGGGCCCTTTTTCGTTTCTTTTGGGCAAAATTTCATATATAACTTTTTGGGTCATTTTTCATGTTCTGTTGGGCGATTCTTCATTTGGGCGATTTTTCATTTCTTTTTTTGGGCCATTTTTCTTTGGGCGATTTTTCCTACAGCCAATTTTTATACTTCAACTTTCATGTTAATGAAATCTTAGCCAAATCAAGAAAAGCGTATTTCTCGTATAGACCATTATTTCACTCCAAATATATTAATAACAAAGTTAAAATACTAGTATATCAAGCTCTAATTAGACCTATTCTTACATATGCATGTCCCATTTGGTTCAATATTGGGCCATCATATATGGAAAAAATTAGAATATTCGAGAGAAAGTGCATAAGAGCGTGCACTTCTCTTTATAGATCTGCAAAAAGTAATTACACTAAGTATGTTTCTAATAAAATTCTATACAATAACGCAAATATAATTCGTATAGATAATTTTATTATTAGCCTTGTAAGGAATCATATTTTACGGTGTTGTAGATGTACTGATAATAATTATATAATGGCACCATATTACACAAACTATGAATATATAACTAATTGTTTAGAGAATGGATTTGTTCCGCCAGAAGCTTTTGTATACCTAGATAGTAAAGGAGTTGTCCAAAATGATAATGGAACCCCCATATTATACCACAACTATCGACGGGCCAATATAAAAACAATTCAATGTAATTTAAATCAACTGGATATGAGATACAATACAAGCATTTCAGAAAAAGACCTAAAATTAGCACAAAAATCTAATTCCAAAAAATTTTGGTGGTTATCAAAATAAAGTTTTTCTATTTCTTATTTTACCCTTTTGACTATAACCTTTGAAAATCAATGATATGTAAATAATGTTTTTTTGTATTTTTTCATTATATTCTACACTAAAAATTATAATAAAATTCTTGTAAGTATGTATATTATTATTTTTGTAAAAAGCAAATTATTATCTTGTCATATCATAATACTAGAGAGCTCGTTCTAGAGACATTGTATAAATTAACTTGTTACTGTTAACTAGTGTTTATAATAGTTTAAATTTAATTTTTTGAATAAAGAAATAAACGATTAAAAAAAAATAAAGACAATAATGACAATACAAACTGGTCGAGGTGCGATCGGCATATCCATGTCGGATTGCGCAAGTGTGACTGATTCTACGAAATCCTTATGGTTCAGATTGATTCAACTATTTGCTTGAGTCGGTCGTGTCACTTTCTCTTGGCTAAACATGGTTATGACAAATTATAATTAGTACTCAGAGACTTAGCAGATAAGTTTTTAAAATTTTCCATTCTAAAGTTCGTGAGAACAATGTTAACATTTATTTTTCGCTTTAGTGTTGATAAGTTAATTTTTGATTTGAATTTCACATTTGATACCAATTTGACATCAAATTGATAAAACATTTTATGTCAAATTGTTATTTCCAATCATTAACAAATTGAATTTAAATGTTAAAATCAAACAATTGACAAAATATGTTTATGACTTATTTTTCATTATTGAAGAATCGGAAATTGAAAATGTTTTGAAAACTTTTAACTTATTTCACCCGGACATTAAATTTACTTTTGAGAAGGAGTGTAACTTTAAACATCCAAATTTAGATACTTTGTTGATAAGAAGAAAGGAAAAATATTAATGGATTGGCACCAGAAACCTGCTACTTCTGGTAGAATTATTAATAATTTCTCCAAACATCCCAAGAGAGTTATAATCAGAGCTGCCGTTTTCGGTTATTTCTAACCAAAATTGGTAATTTTTTTCCTCAATGTGGAGATGTGAATAGTTTTTTCATTTTGGTTACTATTTTTTTAAAAAAAAAAGTTTTTCTTGATACACTTGCAATTTACGGTTTTTAAATTTTTTAAGGTTTTTATTTACATGGGGAGCTATCGCGTATTTCGATTCGAAGGAAATTATTTACGACTTCGAATAATGTGCACTTTGCACAACGATTTTCTCATTGACTATTAGTTTCAAATGACCGGAAGTTTTTTATACTTTATCGAAAACACAAAATCCCTTTTAAAACAGCTACCAGATATTTTTTTAGTATTTTTGTAAAAAAAAAACTGTCATATGTGATTTTTATATTATAAATGGCCATGTTCTGAAATGGAAATCAAATGAAGTTTTAATCGATATAGATTTTCAATTATTTTTTTTTTTTTTTAAACATTATTTCCAGTAGTATATATTAATATTTTGAACTACACATAGGAATTTTAATGACTTTTTTAAATTAAATTGATAAATGATCTATAATTTTATGGAATTTAATGTAAGAAAATGGCGTGAATTTAAGAAATTTGAAATTTTACTTTTTATAACCTGTCGGTATGTACATATATTTATTTAATGTTTTTTAGATTTGGAAATATTTATATTAATTAATTTATAAAAAAAGCTTTGACTGTCAGTCATATACTTTTTGCCCATTGAACGTACGTTCTGAAATACACAAAATATTTGAAATAAAACAATTTTGAAACAGTAATAATAGCAATTATAAATTTAAAACGGAATTTACAAACAAGAGAAACCAGATATCCCATTTTTTAAATATACATATGTAAATTAGAAAATATTCACATTTCGCATATCGCCAACAGTTTCCAATTTCGCCAAAACAATCGCCATATCGCCAATCGTAAATTTCCATCTCCAAGAGGATTAGAAAATTGCTACAACTGAAAGCCCTGCTACTGACAATTAAAAAGCGGAAAGCAATCGAATTTTTCTTTTTTTGTTATTTATTACTGTGAAGTACAAATTTCGTTTATTGTAAAGGACATATTAAATAAAAAAAATTAATTTATTAACTTTCAAGAAACCGAATTTTGTATGGAAATTTGACAGGTTTAACTCTTATATAATAAAAACATTTTTTATGAAAAAGGTCTCAAATAAATAAAAACTTTGAAATTTTTTTCATATGTAGAAGAATTACTTTTCTTGTTTTGTGTTCGTAATTTGTCATTAATATTTTCATATTAAGTGCAAATAACATTTGTCTTACAATAAACCTTAAAATAAATTTTAATGCTTTTATCAATTAACAAAAGGCATTTCTAATTTTGTTATATTTTTTCACATTTGGTTACTTTTTCAAAAATTTTGGTTGTAAAAATTTAATTAGTCGTGGCAGCACTGGTTATAATTATTACTTCTAAAAAATCTTATGGAAAGAATACTGGGAATTAGAAACTTAGAATTTCATAACAAAAATTTGAAGAAAATTAAAGATATTTTGAGGGAAATTAGCTTTCCAAAAGAACTGATATTGAATTTAATAAGACAATACAATAACCATAAGTAAAACAAGTCGGGTATAATTAAAGAACCGAAAATTTACAAATCACTAACTTATATTCCTAAAATATCGGAACGTTCAGAAAAGTCGAAAATATTTGACACAAAGACATATAAAATAGCACATAAATCGTATAATACGAGTACAATTGGTAATGAATAAACTGAAAACTAGAGTTGCAGGTCAAAAATCAAATAAAAAATTTAAGGATATTTCGTGACAGAAAACAGCATTAACAACCCACTGTGCTAGTTTAAATCATTCTCCAGATTTTGAGAAAATGTCTATTTTAAACACAGAAAAAAATTATAAGCGCCGTTGTATGCTAGAAATGTTTTAAATCATCAATAGGTACCAGACTTGTTAAGGATTAATTTTAAATCGGACACGGAAAATGTAGCACAAATTTACAGACATTAACTGCCTGGCCCACAATGTCGACAAGAACATTTCTTTCTTATATTTATATTGAAAACAAAAGCAAATTTAAATTTTTTATTATTGTTTTCAATATAAAAATGCGAAAGAAATGTCAATTTGTTGAAATATGTTTTCCGAAGACCCCAGATATTATAGGGACTATGTTGCTTTATATTTATGCCAGATATGCTGCGTTAAAGTTTGATATTGAAATAAATCCCGATTGGTTCACAAATGGCTGACATATAAGAAAAAAACCACGACCGCCTTAAATTTTTTTTTTTCAAAAAATCCCAATTTTTTGTTGTTTTTTACAGCCATCACCGAAATAACAAGGTGTAACCTTGTATAAGTTTTTTTTAATTTGTTGTATAATTTATTGAGCTTAAGGTTTTTCTTTTTTATATAAAAAATCTTCAACATTTATTTTATAGCTGCAATATTTCAATTAGAGTTTGCGAAAAAGCGTAAAAATGTGAAAACCCGGTTTCGGTTTTAAAATGATTAAAACCGGTCGGTTTCGGTTCTGGTTCGGTTTTCGGGGTTTCTTACAAATCTTGCATATTTCCGTGTTTGAATAGTGCTATTATAATTTGAAATGTTATCCAACTCCAGATTTTAGTTCAGACATTTCTGAAATAAAATTAGTAAAATAAAACAAGTAAAAAAAGGTTAAATATGCTGCCAAATTGTATTGGTAATTAATATGGCTGTGATTTCCATGCAAATGAATATTTTTTGTCGATGGTCTAAAAACGATATCGACCAATTATCTTTCCGAATCATGAAATTTGCGTTAAAATGGCATCGATTTGTTTTTACATATTTTGGATTTAAATCCATATTTTTTTTTTGTTGCATATTTTGAAATTTTTGAGTGATTTTCTTCATTTCCATACTATAAAAAAAGTTCTTCAAGAAATTTATAGTAAACAAAAAAAAAAAAAACTTTTAAAAAAAATGTTAAATCTATAAATAAATTCTTTTGGAGCTCTGCTTAAAATCATACATGGACATACTGCATTACTTTTTTACTGCAGCAAGCGTTTCAGTAATCAGTAAATGCTTACTGGTAATGAAATATAATTTTCATTACCAGTAAATTTTTACTGATTACTGAAAAAAAAATCAGTATTCAGTAAAGTTTACTGATTACTGGAAGAAAAAATCAGTATGCAGTAAATTTTACTGATTACTGGAAAAAAATTTCAGTATTCAGTATATTTTACTGATTACTGAAAAAAAAATTCAGTAAAGTTTACTGAATACAGAAAAAATTACAGTAATCAGTAAATTTTACTGAATACTGAAAAAATTTCAGTAATCATTGAGTCACGATTACGTATTTTTTTTTTTTTTTTTTTTTTTTTGTCAAGCTCAAAGCTTTGCGGGTTTAGCACAAGAAATATTTGTAAATTGGAAAATTTGTTGAATAAAGATAAAAGATTTTATATATTATTGGCTTTTCTTAATACAAGCATTTCAAAATTTGTATCACTGAGTTTTTGTCTTCTGGAACGATTCACAATCCCAGCGAAAGAAAACCATCTTTCTACAGGAGCAGACGAAGGCAAAGGAGTATTGTATTTCAAAAACACGTTTTTAATAGCACTGTGATTATGCAGACAATTTATGCTAGTGTCTTGTTCGGCCAGGTACAAAATTGTTTCCTGGAGATAGTTTGCCAAGTCACCTGAATTAATCGTTATGTCCGCATCTGTTTAAGAATATAAGATAAGCATGTGAATAATAAATACAAAAATTTAATGGAAAATAAGATGCAAAACGTTACCATTACTTTCCTCTCCAAAATCTAAAAATGATTTTTGCGGTCTTTGAGGCAAAGCACGGCTTTCAAGTGTGGGTATTTTTCCATATTTTACAATATATGTATTAAACATTTCCTTAACCTCTTCTTCTGTTTTCCCCGTTGCCGTTTCTAAAAGTGGTTTTAGAAACCTTAGCTTTATTTCCGGTATTGTTATTGCGGCAATAATGGCATCCCAAGTGTCAGGCTGGATCAGAAAATATTTTTCGAATCTCTTAACTAATGCCTCTTGCAGTTTTTTACTTAATTCGACTAAGTATTTAAATTCGGCTTTATGTAAACGGCCAAATTTTATTTTTAAAGAGACAATAGTTGGGACAAAGTGACCGAAAAATATAGCTTTTTCCCCCTGAAGATAATCAATTGCCATGCAAAATATTTACATGGTTAAGTTAAGTTATATGTATGTTATTTACCTTCTCAACAACTTTAAAAAATTCCTCGCTAAAAAGAATTTTATTGACTCTCTTTAGTTCTTCGTCTTTTAATAAATCATGGGTGTCAGTTTAAGTTTCACTTAAAAAATTTGAAGAACTAGGTGTATTTTCTTCGCACACATAATCCGGATCATTTACCGAATCATCACTATTAAAATCAGAAATATCACTCATTTTTTTCAATATTTAATAAATTTAAATACAAAATTTTAGCAACAACTTTTACAATTAATCATGTAATTAACACTGTTAATTTAACAGCACAGGTTGATTCACATATTTAATTTAACTGATAAATATTGTATAGTCCATAATTTTTTTAATTACAAAGGAATGTACATTAGGTCCGTTCATCTGTTCTTTTGTTTTATATGCATATTTGAATTTCGTTTTAATGACGTTTATTGAGTACGAAAATTCTTACAGTTTTATAATTCTTGTTTTTTTTTGTTTGTATTGAGTACTGATTTTTTTTTTCAGTAATCAGTAAAAATATACTGGTAATGAAAATTCAAGTGCAGTACCAGTAAAAAAAAAATACTGAAGAAGTACTGGTACTGCAAAGTGCCCATCTATGCTTAAAATACATGAATTTTCAAGACTTTAACAAAAGATCCTTCTATTTTTAACCGATGCAGCACTATTTTTAATTTTAAGAATTTTTTAAACCATTTCCATTGTCTTATATATAATTTGCAATTTCTTTAAGCATAAATATATTTTTAAAGTAAATGCTTAAAATCGAGGTTTTTTTTGTCGGTTTCGGTTTTTAAGGCATTAAAAATCGCGGTTTCGTTTTCGATTAAAACCGAACAGCAAGCAATCCCTTATTCCGATACAGCAGTGTGTATCATCATCAGGAAAAATCAAACATTTAACCTAACGTTTTTTTTTTTTTCAAAATAATGAAAAAACAAGAGTGCTATATTCGGCTGTGCCGAATCTTTGATACCCTCCACCGACAGGAGTGGTCTCTAAATGATATCTTCATATATATTATTAACTAATCTTCACAAAAACGAACGTCAGCATTAAAATTGTTTGCGGTTTAAAGCTATATTAAATTATTGACCGACAAACAGAAAGTATTATGCGTTTCTTTTAGAACTTTGAACTGGCTTGAGTAAAATATCGTGACTCGTAACAGTTTTAGCCGAACTAAAATGATTTTGAGGAGGGTAGTTTGTATTGGATCTATGGTAAATTATGGACCAATCACCTCAGAATTCTGAAGACTGATTTAAATTTCAATACAGCAGTGAAATAAGTTTTAGCGTTTACAGTGAATTTCAGAAGGTTTCATAATATGGGATCTAAGCAAATTATGGACCGTACATTATAAAATTGCAGGCAATATGAAGCTTAGTTGGACAAATTTTACAGCAATATCTATATCTGCTACGGTTTTAGGCGAATTTAATTATTTTCCCAAAGTGGGCTTCGTATGGGACCTGTGGTAAATTATGGACCGATCTTTCCCAAATTCAACACTGCGATTTCTAGTCTTATAAAACTGTGATATACCAAATTTTATTTTGATAGCAATATTAATTGCGGTAGTACGCCTAACTAAACTATTTTCGGGGAGTAGGGTTTATATGGGGCCTAGAGTTAATTATGGACCGATCTTCACGACATTTTGCAGTGTTATTTCTAGTCATATAAAACTGTGACGTGCCGAATTTAATTACGGTTTTAGACGTACTAAACTGTTTTCGGTGAGTAGGGTTTATATGGGGCCTAGGGTAAGTTATGGACCGATCGTTACGCAAAACAGTATGGTTTGCAGTCATATATAGCGAATTTGTGCGAAATTTAATATCATTCCGTGCATTATTCCACCATTTATGTTTGTTTTGGTAGCAAAATAATCAATTTTTTAAGGTGGTGGTTCCACATTTTGATTCATAGTTCTGTTCCTACTGAACCGATGTTGCTGGATTTCAATCCCAAACTGCTTAGGGTAACTACAAGCAATTAAAGACTAAGTTTTTTCTTTTCTTTTGCGCTTTTCAAAAGGGAGCGTGTTTTTACAGACGGACAGACAGACATGGCTAAATCGATTTACGAGTAACTCAAGAACCCAGAATATATATACTTTATGGGGTCTTAGATGCATAATAAATAAATTTCACACGGAATGACAAACTTAGTATATCCTCATTCACCATTAGTGGTGGTGGGGGGGTATTACAATAAACAATTATCACATAGAAAAAATTATTTACAATTAAAAAATTTTTTTTACAAATAATCTATTACGTTCTAAGAAATTTTTAATTTCCTGTTTTATTATTTTTGATTAATAAAAGGTTTATTAAACAAATTTTCATAGAAAATTCGTTTCGTAAGCCTGCTATAAGCATAAGGGGTTAATTTTGTAAATCCCTTCACCTTGCGTTGAAAATTTTTTCATATAAAATTTTTTTAATTTTCAAAAATTTGTATGAAAATATTTTTCAAGTGAGATTAAGTGTTTTACAACATAACCCCCAAAATATTTTTTATGAATATGGGGCTAATGTCTAATTTTGTGCTACATTTTCCGTGTCCGATTTAAAATTAATCCTTAATAATTCTGGTACGTTAATGCTTTGCAACATTTCTAGCATAAAACGGCGCATATAATTTTTTTCTGTGTTTAAAACTGATACATTCTCAAAGACCGGAGAGTAATTTAAACTAGCACAGTGGGTTGTAATGCTTTATTTGATTTTACTTGTGACCTGCAATTCTACTTTCAATTTATTCTTTGTCGTACCTACATAAATATTATTATACGTTATTGCATTATCCATCGTTACATCCCTTACAAGGTATTTTATAAACTACATTCGACATTTCCAACTTGTATACTTTATCTTTTGTTTTAGTGAATAATTTTTCAAATATTTTCGATTTTTCTAAACGTTCCAATATTTTAGGACTATAAGTTAGTGATTTGTAATTATATCTGACTTGTTTGCTCTATGGTTATTGTATAGTCTTATTAAATTTGATATTAATTCAATTGAAAAACAGTTATCCCTCAAAATATCCTTAATTGTTTTGAAACTCTTGTTCTTATCGTGCTTCAGATATACATAAAAAAAATTATTAAAAAACAACAACGAGGCATTTATGGGTAAAATTAGAGGCAGTCGTGGGTTTTTCTAATATCTCAGCCATTTATGGGCCGATCCAGCTTAATTTCAATTGCAAACAATTCCTGACTATATGTGATTTGAACTTCTCTTCTCAGAAGGATCCAGAATATATATACTTAGGATCAATATTGTAGAAATAACAAACGGCATTACAAAGTTGTATTTTACCCTTTTGCCATCGGTGAATGGAATACAGGACTAGCAAATAATTTATTGTTCAAATATTATTGTTTAAATAAGATATTTTTTTCTTTAAATTGCGCATCTTTTAGAAATATATTTTGGGTGTTACTGTTACCAGAAATGTTGTTGTTTAAATAATATATTTTTTTAAAATATTTTAAACAACAAAATAAGACAAAAGAAACAAAGTAAATAAAAAAAATAGCAAATAATTTAATGCGCAGTTAATAATAAAAACTCAAAAATAATATTGTTCAAATAATACATTTTTTCTTTAAATTGCGTATTATATTAAAAATATCTTTTGGCTGTTATTGTTACCAAAAATTTTATTGTTTGAATAATATATACATTAGAGCGACTCAAGAAAAAAGTTATTTTGTTACCCCTCTGAAAATAAAGGTTGATATGTTTTATGATGATTCCCAAAATATTTTGATTCTAGCGTTGACCATCCGTGAGCTGTCCGTTAACAAATTTTATTTATGTCGTCTTGGAGCAAAGTACAAAAAAATTCGAAAAACTGAAAAAGACCTTTTTTAAAAATGATCCAGCTCACGGATGGTCAACGCTAGTACCAACATATTATGGGAATCATCATAAAACATATCAACCTTTATTTTCAGAGGGGTAACTAAAACACTTTTTTTGGATCCATATAACTTGAGTCGGTCTAATATACATATTTTATTTTTTAAAATATTTTTAGCACCAAACTTGACAAAAAAAAAACAAATATGTATGTAATTTAATGCGCAAGTTAAAAAAAAAACCCAAAGGTATTATTGTTCAAATATATTTTTTCTTGAAAATGCGTATTTTTTTAAAAAATATGGTAGATGTTATTGTTTACAAACAAAACAGCTGGTTTGTTCTTTTTAAAAGCAACATCAACAGAGCATACGGAATGTGTTGATGCGGATTTTTCATCTATCAAAAAAGAAGAATCAGTGTAATTGTATGTGACAAGTATCGCAGCAAAAAGCGTAGAATACATATACCCTGTCGGAAAATGAGTTAGCTTAAAGTTAACTCATGGTTAATCAGAAGTTAGTCAGAGGTGACTCACAAGCTAACTCATTTACATGGTTAAAGCTATTCAGTTTTTACACGCAATGTCCGCAGTACGAGTCAGTACTCACTCACACTGCGTAACTTTAAGATAACCATAAGTTAGCTCATTATGTGTTAGCTTGTGGTGCATACAATATTGTATACGTATACAATGTATACGTTTATGTATTCTACGCTATATGCTATACATATATACAATATATTCATTCGGTTAACCGATAAATTACTACCCGATTAACTGATCGGTTAATTTAAGATTGGCTATTTTCGATTAACGATAGGTTAGGTTAGGTTCCATGGGCAGCCATCAAGAGATGGCGGTCCCTTTGTGATACCCAGCGCCAATGCCCATCCCAGAGAGCAGTTACTCAGATGGCGTCACTGCAGTGTTGAGCCAATTCGTCTTCCTAATGAAGAGAAGAAGCAATTTTAGTTCTATTTCTGATAGATCCTCCAAACAGGAAAACACCGGTTCTCCCATGTATTTTCCCCTGATGCCCCGTAGCCCAGGGCATTGACAGAGAAAGTGAAGCACAGTTTCTTCTTCCTCCTCATCATGACAACTTCTACAGTAGTCATTGAATACCAGACCCATTCTCCTAGCATGAGTCCCAACAGGCCAGTGTCCAGTTATGACCGACACCACGGTCCTGATTTGGTTCCTATTGAACCCAAGTAGAGATTTGGTTCTCCGTTCATCATATCCAGGCCAAAGGGCCCTGGTAATGGAGCAGGTGGACTCACGGGTCAATCCCTCTTGCGCAATTCTATAATTCTCGCGCAGAATGAGTGACTTACAGTGAGCCATTGGAAGGCCAATGAATTGATCAATGAATGCTTCATCCATACGACCACCTTCCTTGGCCAGCTCATCTGCTATCTGGTTTCCCGGGCAGTTTGAGTGCCCTGGTATCCATATAAGCGTTAACTCTGAATGTTCAGCAATCTCATTTATAGACATCCGGCATTCCACAGTTAACCTAGATGTCGTATAGACACCCGCAAGAGAGGCAATGGCAGCCTTGCTATCAGTAAATATACGTATATCTCCCGATACGCGATAATACTTTAGCCAGTTGGCTGCCCGCTTTATAGCCGAGATTTCCGCCTGCAGGACACTACATCCATCCGGCAGGCGAAAGGAGACTTTTACGCCCAGTTCCTCTATGTAGAAACCTCCGCCAACTCTTTCCCCCTTCCTTGAACCATCAGTGTAAACCCCCAGGGTTGGTCCATGGAAGGTGACCATTACCGACGGAGCACTTTCGTGCGCTATATGTGTCGCATACCTCGCACCAAAGAAAGGCTCCGGGGTGCAGTAGTCCACTACCTCAGGGACAATCGAGTATCCCATTATGCTGGAGTGTCCATAGTCCCGGCTCGACCAGCCGTGTGCCGCGTTCAACCGAATCGCCGAACAAAGAGCCATCTGTCTGGCCATGATGTCCACCGGCAGCCAGTTTAGCATTGTAAACAGCGCCCTGGTGGGAGTGGAGCGCATTGATCCTGTGATCATCAATGCGGCCAGTCTGTGAACCTTCTCAAGCATCGTACGGTACCTGCCCTTGTCCAGCGCAGTCCACCATACGATAACACCGTAATACAGAGTCGGCTTTACTACAGCTTCAAAGATCCAATTGACACATCTCGGGCCCATGCCCCAGTTCTTGCCGATTGCACCTGTGCACGCATATATAGCAACAATTGCCTTTTCCATCCTCGTCCGGATGTTCAGCCCCCATGACAGCTTACTGTCCAAGATTACGCCAAGATACTTGGCGCTATAAGAGAACTTAAGTTCAGTCCCATTTAGCCTCGGAAGTCTCATGGCCTCAGTCCTTTACTTCCTCGTGAAGAGTACCAGTTCCGTCTTAGACGGATTAACACCCAAGCCGCATGATACGCTCCAGGTGCTAAGTACCTTTAGTGCAGCCTCCATACACTGAGACATTATATTCAAATGCTTCCCCGTGATGGCCACTGCAACATCGTCAGCGTACGCCACAGTTTTAAACCTCATGTCGTCCATTTTCGTTAACATGGTGTTCATAGTCAGGTTCCACAATAGTGGGGATAGTACTCCTCCTTGGGGAGTACCCCTGTTTACCAGCCTCTGAACGCTGGTCTCACCTATCGTGGAACAGATGACCCTGTTCCTGAGTAGATTATCCACAAATCTACAATCTACAATCGTTAATCGATTAACGATTAAACCGGCTAATTTCAGTCGATTAACCGACGTAACAAAATTTTTAATTTTTTGTAGTATTATAACATATTTTTTTGTGTTTTTTAAGTATTTGTTTCGTCTCATATACAAAAGGCGTGCGTTTAGAAAATAATTTTTTATACAAACAGAGAAGGGATCTTCATTTTAAATAGGTCTTTGCTGTCAACAGCTCTTTTGTTTCACGTACTTTATATATGGGCATTTCCATTGTGCCGTGACGTGAGATTTGTACGACAAAATGTAAAAAAATTAAACGAAGATGTCAAATTTGTAAAAGTTGTTTTAATATTACAAAGAAATAAAGCAGCACTATATTCAGAAAAAAATTTACAACAATCAACCCTAAGAATTTGAAGATATGTATAAGCAAAAATAAGCGCCGGCGTGACGTTACGAAAAAGTGGATTTTGACTAGCAATACAAAACTGTATAAGTCTGCGAATTGAGCAACACTTTTTGTATAAAACCTTTTTGTATTAGCTTTGGACTTATAGAGATTTATTTTCCAAGTAATCAAATTTAAAAATCTTTGCTCGTTTTAGGTACATATGGGAATTTCCAGCGAAAAGTCTACTTTTTGTAATGTAACGCTAGAAAGCAAATATGGTTGTATTTTAGGACCATGTTGTTCAATACTTATCTCTTTTGTAACTTAATGTAGATCTAGTTGCGCTTTACAAAACATATAAAAAAGTAAATTATACATATAAAATTTTTAATAAACGATTTAAATTACTTCTGGTGTTACGTTACAAAAAGAAGACTTTTCGCTGGAACTTCCCATATGTATGTATGTGATTAGTTATTTGTTTCTTCTCATATTTTCTCATATCATTCTTTCAACAGAATTAACCGAAACAATTAGAAGAGTTGAAAATTTAAAAAAAAATTAAAACAGGACTCTAATGACATAATGGAAGAAAGGGTCTGAGAAATTAGATATTCTGTATTATGGATTGCGTGCGATTTCTCCAACATCAATGATAAGTGAAAGAATTTTTTCCAAGTCAATATTTATCAAAACTAAAGAAAAGAATCGCATAAATCCTAGACACTTTTCTTAAAGATTATTTTTAAGGTCACCTTAAACTATTGAAATAACTAGTAAAATTATCAAACAGTTTAATTTTAATTAATACATAAATATTATGTAGTAATTAAAAAATATGTATTACATATTAATGAATTATTTTTTGTTTGCTCGTGTTAGTTCAAGAATTGTTATGTTTGTTATGTTATTGAAAATAAACTCCAAAGAATAAATAATTTATGCATTTTTATGTATTGAAATTATTTAATTTAAAAAAAAAAACTTTATTAATCGATTAACCGATCAATTACAAAATTAACCGATTATAAACCGATTAAACCAAAAGCCCGATTAAATAAATTCCCTAATACGTATACGCTTGCTTCTAAAAGGGTAGTTATTTTTCATACCCAAGGATGACATATTATATATTAATTTTAATGTTATCGGAAATTAAAGCATATAAAAACGAATTTTTGCATTTTATTTCCATTTAACGATTTTTAACAAGTTTTTCCGAGTTTCCGCGAATGTAGCAATATTTACCGAGTTTTTGTTTTTTCTTATAGTTTGTATCCATTTTATCTCTTGTTTAATATATTAAAATTTTTCGCGAATTTTCGCTATTTTAGAAAACTTTTCGAATTTTGGCAATTTTCGCGTAGTTTTGTTGCTCTTTGAAGCAAGCTTCGAGAATAAACTTATACATACCATGGTACAAGTACCCATAATCGGACAACATTTTACAGAAGAGTTGGTAAAATTTATTTGTAAAGAATTGCAAAGAAAATATAAATTGCATCCACATGAAAGTCATCGTTCATTAGCCAAGATCCGTTCTGCTGCTGCTAACTGTTTACATTCACCTTCCAATCAACCGTTAATAGATTCCCTAACGGATGGTGTAGATTTTAATACTCAAATGAGTCGAGCACGTTTTGAAAGTCTTACAAAGCCGGTTATTAATTCATTTATGAATATTTTAAATGAATGTGCGGAAAAGGCGTTAAAAGGTCATCCGGAAATTAAAAAATTGGATATGGTTTTATTGGACGCCAAGGCACAAATACCCGAATTGCAAGCAGGCTAATTAGATTGCTTCAATTATATTTTTTAACCTTTTCGACCACACTGAAGCAGTTGCGTTCATTAAGTGGGCATAACGTTTGAAGACCTCCTAGACATCACGAGCTTGGGCCCCAATAGGTGATCATGGGCTTGCGAGGCATAGGTTATAGATTCTATGTTATATGTTATAGATGCCGAAACACTCAATTGACCACTTTGTATTGTATCCATAATAACCATCACATAATATTAATTTTCTATTTTGTTACGGCAAATAAAAAAATGTAACATATTACAAGAAAACTTTTAAAAAAAACTTTTATTTTCCTTCACGTATAGTTTTGTTTTTTTTTTTTTTAATTTGTATTTTTATTTTGTGTTTCTGAATGCACAGTGTTGCTCTTTTTTTGAAGTCTCGGTAGAAAATACAAAAACAAATTGCCTGTTGTTTTTGTCTTGTTGTACTTGTTGTAGCAACGAGTTTACCTTGTGTAGTTGTACCATGATACATACTACCAAAATGTTTTCAAATATTTTCCTATATTGGATTTTTGTAAAATAGAGTTTTTCATATTTACGAACGATTACCGCTTTTATTTAAGTTGGTCTGTAAAAGAAGTTAAACAGCGGTTTTATTTTTTGTAGATTTTTTGAGCACTTGATCATAAAGAGGGTATTAACTCAAAATTTTTCAGTAGAAGCTAAACAAATCTTATTTGATATTAAAGTTATATTGAAAATAATTTACCAAAAAGTAGACAAAATAGCACGATTTTTTTACAGCGGATAGATATTATTATTAAATGTCGATTTTTTGCAAAAAGTGAAATAATATATATTTCTAGTTAATTCCCTCTTTACGATCAAGTGCGTGTATGTTTGTATTATTAATTTTTTTTTTAACAAACGGAAAATAGCAAAAAAAAAAATTCAAAAACTAACAACAGTTGGGGTTATTATTACAACTTTCCGTTAGTTAAAGGTAGGACAATGACACCAACAAGGATTTAATAAGTATAAAAAAAGAAGCATGTTCAGGATAAATTACGCAAAAACAAGGATCAGGCAATACAAATTATGGGAATACAGCAAGAAGATTATTTTCTGATCCCAAAAAATCATTTGAAATTACAGGTGTTGATATAAGTCTTAGTTCAAGATTGAAAACAGTTATTGATGTACTTGCATGCAATGAACAAATTGATTATAGACAATTTAGTGATTATGCCAACGAAACAGCATGAATATATACTGCCAAATACCAAATGCCATAGAAAAATATGTCTGCAACAGTTCACAAAATCCTTTATCATAGAGAGGATGCCATTAGGCGTCATTTAATACCACTAGGAGATCTGTCAGAGGAAGCCCAGGAAAAAAGGAAAAGAGATAACAGATTTTATAGGGAGCACAATACCAGAAAAATGTCACAAGATTTTACAAACGAAGATCTGTTTAATATATTTTTTGCAAAATCAGATCCGCTCATCTCTAGCATTCGAAGTCAATGGAAAGTAGAACATCGGGATTTAGATGAAGAAGCAAAAGAGCTGCTACAGGACTAAGGTAGTACAGAACCAACTATGAAATATTTGAAGGCAATTTTCCATCCTAATGAATAGTAATAATTAACTTTAATTGTTATTTAAGCATTAAATATATTTTTTGTCCATATTGTTATTTAAATTAAAAGGAAGTAAACATTAAAAAATGTACACTTATTTATTTTTGTAATCTAAAAATGATTCTAGTGGAACTGGTTCTAGTTGAGCCTGTTGTAGAGTTGATAATGTAGAAACCTATTCACAAAATTATCCTAGGTATTATAACATGCTTATGCATTTTTTTAAAGGTATAGTGTATAAGAGCCGAACTTATATGCATATAAAGGTAATACATATGAATACCTACTTGTTCTTTCGCTGATAAAAAAATATTTTCTTCACAAGTATCAATGAGAATTCATTACAGGTGATCCTAAAAGCCCTGCTGATAACTTTTTTTCTTAAGCTTTATAATTGTTGGATGTCAAAATTTTGTTTATTCTCTTTGTTTTCGTTTTGATTTGTTTCGATTTTTTACATTGTACAATGATTTTACAAAAACAAATTAATTGTGGTTTTTGTACGAGTTGTACTTGTTGTACTACCGAGATTACCTGAAAGGAATTCGCCTTGATAAATATATAAAAATGTTTATATTTTTTGAAAGAAAACATTATGAGTATTGTTGTAGAATTTTTAGCCAATTTGACATTTTTTACTCCCACATGCCCTATCCCAAATAAAAATTTTCAAACAAAAAAAAATTAATTTTAGTAAAAAGTTCTTCTAATTCAACACACCGATTTTTATACAATTAGAACCGTAATGTATTCTAATATGCCCATTACTTTCTAGAAAATTCTGATCAATATCGAGTGGTAAATAGTATTGCCCTTTTTGAAAAAAAATTAAAGCCGTTTTTCCGGATTTGGGAGTTTCAGTCCACTGTTTTAAGAACTTTTTAATCTACATAACTGCCAAATTTCATTATGATACCTTTATTCATGTTAGATTTATAGAATGCCAAACATTAACCCCAATATTCATGAAAAATATTTCAGGCTTATAGCAGGCTTATGAAACGAATTTTCTATGAAAATTCGTTCTAAATGCTAAAAAAAAAAACATCAAAAGTTCAACTTTGACCTTAAATTGCTAAACAACTACTAAACCGATTTTAACAAAACCGTAAAAAAGTTAAAGAAGTCTTCTCTCCAGCAAAAATTAAAAAACTATCTCTATCGGTTCAAAAGTTACGGACTTTTGGCCGATGAAAAACGATTTTCAGCCACTGTGCGAAGATTATTTAAACTTAACTATAACCTACTCGGTAGGATGAACTTGCCTTTACCGTATTGCTTACTGGTGCCGTGTTATAAAGCCATAGGCAATAAAGCCATATGGCCTTATTTCTCAATGGAATGAGAAATAAAATCATATGGCTTTATTGCCAACACCCAAGTGCAATATCACCACAATAGTTTAGTAACCAAAGTGGAAATAACGCCATAAAAGTGTAATTGTTATGGTTACAAATTGCCAAAAGAACGAGTTGCCATTGTCAAGTGTTAAAAAAATTTAGTACAGGAGGTGGAAGGGGGAGGGGGCTATCGCGGCGCGCACGGCGGGCCCCCGACATACGCGGCAGGTGCGCTCCATATTGCATTTTAACCGTTGTCGCACAGTTCTCTAAAATTAACAACTGTATGATTGAGGAAAGTTTCGTTATCTCCACCTGAGATAATATCTGAGAGAACTTCGACAGAATGAGAGAATACATTTCTTCGTGTTAATCTTAATAGTAAACAAGGGGAACATGTATCTTATAAGATTTCATAATCTACTGATTATCGTACAGTAAACTTGTATCGTTTTTATTCTTTTTCCAGTTTTTTGATTTTTTTGTTTAAAGTATTGTTTTTTTAAACACTTTTCACAAGATTGGCACTATTTGCATTAATAAATTACACATTTTAATAATGGTGGCTTATTATTGTTTTATATGTGTGTATGCATGTGTATTTTTGACCGCTCATCTTATAAGATAGTTGTTATAAGATTTCTTATAACAACTGTCTCATAACATTTATTATAATATTAATACTAACACTATTTGAAAGTCCACACGTAAGATAATACTCTCTGCGATTGAATTTGACGTTTGCTGATATAAAAATCTTATATATTATCTCAGGCGGAGACCCTGTCTTAATACAATTGACAGCAATGACGACGAATCAGATGCAAATAGCAGGGGAGAAGACAGCACTGACACAAAAGTAGAAGAACAACAATACCTTTCGTTATTGAAGGGACATGCAAATACTGTTTGATCCATGCAAACATTTCAAACTTTGTCAACCATGCTACCAACAACTAAAATAAAGTGCGGAGAAAAAAGGAACACAAACATTGTGCCCAATTTGTCGTGCCATTATCAAGAATGGCACATTTGTATATTACTATTAATTAAAAATTTATAAACATTCCATTTGTGAACTAAACTTAATTTTTTTTTTTTAATATATATGTAAATAAAAGGAATCAAATAAACTAGAATTATATTAAAAATTCATGAGCAATAACACCATAATGGCTTTATTTCATTCCTTACATGGAAATAAGGCCATATGGCTTTATTGCCTATGGCTTTATAACACGGCACCTTGCTCACTTTTGCTTAAATCAAAGTTGTAATAGTGAAAAATTTTTAGTCGTGGGACATCCTTCCTTTAACTATTGGCAAGTTGTAATAATGGCCCTATTTGTTATTTTAAAAAGTTAATCTGACGATGTTGACGATTTTATTTTTTACAAAATTTGCCGATTTTCGACACAATTTATCTGGCAGCAGTGGTTGTGTATGTGAAAATGAAAAATGTTCGGCCCAGCGTTGCTGGAGCGAGGATTTTTTATCATATTTTAAAGATTTTTGAACCAAAGAATGATTTGATTATTTTTTTTTTTTTTTAAGAAGATGATGTATTTTTATAAATTTTGTATGATTTTTTACTTTTTTTAAACTTTGAAAAATCTGTCAATTTGAATGGTGTTAAACATAATGATATTAATAATGAAGGCAAACCAAATAATTTGTGTTGTGAATATAAAAAAAATTTCCAAAGCTGAAAAAAGTGCATTTAAGGGTTAATATAAATGTTTGCCCTCTTTTGTCTTCGTTTGACTTTAGGGTATATTTTTCTCCAAAACTGCATATGTATGAACATTTTAAAATATTTTTGTTTATATCTAAATATACGATTAATTTATGTACAAACGTTAAATATTTTAGATTATGAAACTTACCCCCATATTCATAAAAAATATTTCTGATTAATAAAAGACTTATTAAACAAATTGTTGTTAACTGCACTATATTATCGAATGTGTTCTGTCTAGTACTTACATACATTATTTCTTAAGGTTTACCCTCGTGAAGGATACTATTTTCCATATTTATTTATTGGCTCATATAAACAACGTGTTTTGTTTTGGTTCAGATTTTATTTATGTATATCACTTTTAAATTAAAATTTTTCTGGAGGTTCATGAACAGTATGCTTATTACATTTTTTATATAAGTAATTTTATTAATTTTTTTGAAATATTCGTTACTAAAAAAAGACAATAATTACGATTGAGGAAAATTATATTGAATTTTTTTATATATTTTTCTGGAATGCAGTTTTCTCACACCTAATTATATCCTACTGAGTGCCTAAATTTCATCCCTTCTCCTATCGGTACTGGGCCTCGTCCTCTTGGAATTGGATCTTTGTGCCACCAACAACCAAAGCGACAACCATTGGTAGCTGATGGGGTTAACGCCACAGCTAAAATTAGCCCAAACGTAAAAATTGTTAAAATATTCATTTATTTGTTAATTATTTTTCAGTCGGTTTCGAACTGTTATTTATGGACACTTGAATTGTACTGAAAACCTTTAATAATGCTTTTTAGTATTTATAGAAAAATTTTTATTCGATTTTTTTCGAACCGAACAAAAACCCTTATTTTAATAAATTGCTTGTCTTTCTATTATGATTATTTTTTTTTTTTTGTTTACACAAATGGAATTAAACAAATAATTTCCATTTTTTTTTACAAATATCTTTATTACGTTGTTAATATCTTTTTTTTTTTTGTTTTTTTTGTTGTATACCCAGTGGCAGAAAACCAAAAACTAATATGTATTCGGAAAAGTAAATATTTTTCAAAATTTTTTTTGTTGAAAGCAATTTAGAAATATGTATAAGAATTTTTCAGTATTTAGGGTCACTTATTTTGAAGTCTAAACAAGCTTTCATATAATTTTCTTATTTGGAATTTGTTTCCTCTTTTATTTTTCAGTATTAGAATCAGCGCTTAGGAGATTCAGTAGACATGTATACGATTGAGAAACGAGCCAAAATTTTTAAGTATTATTTTGCTAGTAGGTTAGGTAAAGTTCCATTGGCAGCCGTGATCAAGCACAGCTCACGTGGGTTCATTAATTAGCTCCCGTTGTGTTACCATGTTACACAGTCTCCCAATGGTCCTATGCTACTGTGTTAAGTCATTGTAAGGAAGCTCCAGCTTCTGGGCGTGCCTCCCAATGGGCCAGTGGCCAGTTATAACCGCAATTAGGTTTCTGATGTGATGTCTGGACAGATGTAATGCCCTCCGAGACCTTTTTTCATCCATGGTCGGCCAGATTTTCCTTGTTTTCCCACAGGTAGTTTCATCGTACCACCTATGACTTATTGTTATGGCACATGTTATCGTTATTGCCACCATTCTAATTATACGTTCAAACCTAGTTTGGTGACTCCTCGCCTTGAGCGCCGGCCATTAAACAGCCGCACAGTAGAATATAATGGGTTTAATGACAAATTCGTATAGCCAGTATACATTCCTCGGGCTGATTCCCCAGTTCAGGCCAGTGGTCCTTTTACAGCAATATAATGCAGTTGCCGCCTTAGTAGTCCTGGAAATGGTGTTCATCTTCCAGCTCAGTCTACTATCCAATATTAGCCCAAGATATCTGGCATTATCGGACAGTGTCGGTGAGACCGCATTTATTTTCGGGCTATCAAATTTGGGAATCTTGTATTTCCTTGTAAAAAGTACCAGTTCCGTTTTGGCAGGATTAACATCCAGTCCAGATCCCCGGCACCACTTTGTTAGGACATCTAGTGCGGACTCTAGAAGTTCAGACAAAAGTCCCGGAACCTTACCCTTAGCCACAATTGCAACGTCATCCGTGACCCTGTGTAGGGTATTAATATTCAGATTCCAAAGTAATGGTGACAGTACACCTCCTAGTCGCAACCTTGGTAATATTTGGGGCGCCCAAATTGGATTCGATACGCCTGAAGTGCAAGAAACTGCTGACAAATTAAATGATCACTGGATCAATCTCCAAAACTCCCATATCGTTAATAACCGATTCAGGTTTAACGTTGTTGAAAGCTCCCTCAATATCCAGGAAAGCAACTAAGGCAAATTCTTTGTAGTGCAGGGATTTCTCTATGTCGCCCACCACTAAGTGGAGCGCAGTTTCAGTGGACCTTCCTTTCATATAGGCGTGTTGAGCGGCCGACACGGAATTGGATCCCAGCAATGATTTTATATAAATATCCAAAATCCTCTCCAGTGTTTTCTGTAGAAAGGAGGAAAGACTAATTGGTCTTAAGTCTTTAGCCTTAGCGTGAGATACATATCTTCCCTCTCTTGGGGATAAAGACATTCTTTTACCAAAAATTATTTTCGGGAATGAAATATTTATTAATTAATTCATTTATTAATGATGTGCTAATAATCCCAATTTATGATAAAAAAAAACACTGAAATTTATTGTTGTGGGAAAGCTAGTTTCTATGCGCATTTCGCTGGTTGCTTAGGCCAGCTCGTCAGGAAACTTTTTCCAAATACTTTAGAAAAGCTAAAAATATTATACAAGTAAGACCATAAAGTGAATAAGAATTTTAAACACTCAGCTCTTACTTGTAACAATATCAAAGCTTCAACAAAGACACAACAATAAATAGTGAATTTTTTCTTTCTTACATTCCCCTACAATTGCCTGGGGTTTTTTCCAACACGAATTGTAGTTGTAAGATTGATGGGACATGTGAGACTCAGGCAGGCTCTGAATATCACCAAGAGCCATGGCATCAATATCCCCAGGTTCCTTTGAAGATCCGCTGGGATAATGCCATCCGGGCCTGGAGATTTAAAGAGATGGAAGCTTTTGACCGCCCATTCCACACGATTGCTAGTTATCGGAATATTAGATATATCCCGAGCGCCACTAAATGCTTCCTCCCCCGGCACATCATCAGTGCACAAGTGTGTATTCATCAGGACATCAAGGGTGTCCCGACTGGTTGTGGTCTAGGATCCATCTATTTTCTGTGCGTACAATGGAATTGCTGGCCTAGAGGATAAAATCTTACGTAGCCGACATGTCTCCGAGGAGTCTTCCACATCACTGCAGAATTTCCTCCATGACAGTATCTTGGCCTTTCTGATAAGATTCTTGAATCCGTTCACTGAGGGCTTGTTATTGTTCCAAACACCATAACGTTTCGCCTCATTAAGGAGTTTCCTGCTTTTTTTGCGCTTTCAGCAATTTCTACATTCCACCATATGGGCTTATCCTTGGTCTTCCTGTCTATTATTTCACAGGACTTCTTTGTTGCCTCAATTAAGACACTCGTCAGTGGCTCCACTGCGAAGTCAAGCCAAGACACACTGCCTATGAGAACCGGGCACACTAGCATTTTGTCCTCGAGTACACTAGCATAGAAAGACCAGTTGGTCCTTCTTCTATTCGTGTAGGGTTTCACTGACAGGGGGGGGGGTAGATCTTGGTTCGTACTCGGTTTAGACCCTTGTGGCATGGGAGGCCACAAGACTCTAAGCGTCCTTGTACTAAGGCCCTCGCATCACGACATGATGACTACCCATTCGCGAAGTAAAAATTCCATAATTGAAGCCCAAAGAACATTTAATGCTAAAACAAAATCATTTGAAAATAAAATTGGGAGAATATCTCAAAAAATAAATTTACTAAAATCCTATATATTTTTTTAAAAACTCTAAGGTTGGATTTTTGAGATCTCAGTTAATATAAGATTAGTTAATTGGAAAACAGATTTATGTCGCCATTACCAAGTTTGCATACAAAATTTTGACGGAACAGCTTAGTTTTGCTTACAATGTTGGTCGTTAATGAAAATAAAAGAAATCACATTTCTTCGGAAAAATCCGAGTTTCAGAGTACGTTAAACTAAGCTTAAACTTTATCCACATCTCACAAACCTTTAGGCCGGGTTATGGTTGTATTTGGTTGGTTTCCTACCCTTGTGAATTGTTTTGTTTTTATTTGTTTTTATTCGAATTAAAAATTGTTAACGGTTATTTTTTAAATGCTTAGCAGAAAACCGGGTTCTTTAAAATATTAACTATTCGGAATATTCGAAAACCGATTTTTGAAAAACGTCGAATAATCGATCCGTAAGTAAAATAAAATAAATGGAAACATTTCACTATTAAATCGTAATAATAGGGGCTCATGCTAAAGATAAATAAAAAGACCAAGGAATTAAATTCGTTTCTTTTTGAAAAATAAAATATTGAAGAGGGCATTAACTCAGAATTTTTATCTCTTCACTTTTTGGAAAATGCTTAGCAGAAAACCGGGTTCTTTAAAATAGTAACTATTCGGAATATTTGAAAACCGATTTTTGAAAAACGTCGAATAATCGATACGTAAGTAAAATAAAATAAATGGAAACATTTCACTATTAAATCGTAATAATAGGGGCTCATGCTAAAGATAAATAAAAAGACCAAGGAATTAAATTCTTTTCTTTTTGAAAAGTAAAATATTGAAGAGAATTTTTATATGTTCACTTTTTGGAAAAAAATCGACACGTAATAGTTTTATCTACCCGCTGTAAAAATATCGTGCTGTATTGTCAACTTTTTGGTAAAAAAAAAACGGTTGGCTTAAAATCCTTTTCCATATGCCTTTAATAGGTACTATTTAAAAAATTTTTTGCTTCTACCGAAAATTTTTAAGTTTTGCGTTAATACCCTCTTTATGGCCAAGTGCGATATATAAATTTACATTACACTAAGAACATGTAAAGGCATGGTGATTCTTGCATACTTTGCATCTGCGATAGCAGCGCTTTATACACACAAACATGTGGTATTTAGTTTGGGCAATGATTTTAGGCAGTTCTGAAGTCGTCGACACTTAAATTTTCTTCTTCGAAGGAAGTTAATTCGGTGCATGTTACCGGTTCGGCGGATAACAGCAGAGATTTTGCTATGAAATCCTCAAATTAATTTTACAATTGGGCTTCTGATTGGTTTTTCAGCAATCAAGCAATGCAATTACCATGCATTGACATCTGTCCAAGCAGATAACCCAAAATGGCCACCACCAGTTCGTGCCTCTGATTCCAATCTGATAGTTATTGTTATTAGCAATCCGTTTTTTTTTTTTTTTTTTTTTTTTTTTTGTTATTTCAATTAAAAATTTTTATGATATTAATTAAATTTGCACTACACCATTTTTCATTGAAAATGAGCAAAATCCAGATGAAATTGAGAAAATTCCAAATCAAAATGAGAATTTCAATTTGAAATTGAGAAAATTCCAATTGAAATTGAGAATATCAATTTGAAATTGAGAAAATTCCAAATGAAATTGGGAAATTTGAATTTGAAATTCAGAAAATTCCAAATGAAATTGGGAAATTTTAATTTGAAATGGAGAAAATTCCAAATGAAATTGAGAAATTTTAATTTATAAAATTTAATTACATAATTTTTTTAATATTCATACAACGAACGTACATAACAAACATAATGATGGAAAAAATGAAAATAAATACAAATCGCAGTATTATTTACCAAGCTCCAGAGCAGATTGGTAAAAACCTTTGTAGTATGTTGTATGGCTCTACTGCAATATCCAGTAGTTATACATGTCTTAGAAGGCTTAATCACCTCTTCTAAAAAGTCAATTATCTGCTCTTATACTCAATTGGGGGAATAACGTTTGGTACATTCATCTTTGTTTTCACCATACTCTTCAGCTACACTCCTGCGATTGAGCCCCTATTCACCGATGCTTAACCCCATTGAAATTATTTGGTCAAAAATAAAAAGTATGGCGAAAACAAAGATGAATGTACCGAAAGTAATTCCCCCCCAATGTAGGAGAGCAGAGGCTTGCCTTTTTATAAGAGGTGATTAAGGCTTCTAAGACATGCATAACTACTGGATATTGCAGAAGAGCCATACAACATACTACAACGTTTTATCAATCTGCTCTGGATCTGAAAGATATGCCTGTTGGTCAATAATATTGCGATTTGTATTTATTTTCTTTTCTTCATCCTTATGTTTCTTGTATGAAAATAATAAAAATCATATAATTCAATTTTATCAATTTAAAATTAAAATTTCTTAATTTCATTTGGATTTTTCTTAATTTCATTTGGAATTTTCTCAATTTCAAATTAATATTCTCAATTTCAAATTGATATTCTCAATTTCAAATGGAAATTCACAATTACATTTGGAATTTTCTCAATTTCAAATTGATATTCTCAATTTCAATTGGAATTTTCTTAATTTCAAATTGAAATACGCATTTTCATTTGGAATTTTCTCAATTTCAATGAAAAATGGTGTAGTTAACCAAATAATAGTATCAATTAAATATTTTTGGATATTAACAACATTTTTTGCAGTAATGTTGTTGGTATAGGAAACGGTAAATACAGTTGATTAAATTTTTAATTAAAACTGTTCTTGTTTTTGATTAAAGGTTTAATTAAAAAAAAAATTACCAAAATTTTTTCTGTGTATTGCATTACATATTTAATTGGATCCATTTCGTAGTTTGTTGTTCGTAGCCAAAGTGTCGTCCGAATCTTATGTTTTTTTTTTTCTTTTACAAGGCAAAGCAAGTGGTATCCAGTGAAGAGGTTATCGAAATGTATGTTGTTTAGGATACTCACAAGCCGACACTACTCACAACCACGTTTGCACTTAGGCAGTGATGTTATACGTAGTGAAAACCCATATTCGTAAGGATTTTCTTCTAAAAAAAAAAATGGGTGTAGGGAAGAGAAGGACAGATTTTTTTAAATCATTTAAATAGGGACTTATATATTTGGCAATCTTTTAAATTTCTTTGAGTGATCGCTTGCTGACACTTCAACTTTGATTATAAGGTAAATTTCTAAAACTCTCTTTAACAAGAATTTAATATTTCAGAGCAATAAATAGATAACTTGTTAAAGATGGGCATCAAAAACTTAAACAACTTTAGTCGAAAAAAGCCATCTTAGATTTATCATTGCCACATGGCAATACAGATGGAGAAATGTTTTCTGTGTGCACACCTATTCAATATATGACGTCCAACACGTTTTTATTAAAAAATTATTTAATTTGCAAAAGGTTAGGCTAGATCAAACATCATACAACAGTTTCTAAATAACAATATAAAATTAACTTCTTCAAAATATATATAGTTTAGTAAATCAATCGAAATTTTTAAAAATAAAGCTAAAGTTTGATCATTTTACTGATAACTGATCCCGCTTTTTTTTAGTTTTTAGGTACAATATTTGTTAGGTCTAGACTGACCTTAATTCATAAAATTGTATCTTAAATTTTTGCTCCACTTCCAGTGCACCGAAAATCAATTTTAATAAATGGTATCCTTGCACCTGTACGTTCGTAAGGAAACCACCAGTCAACACTAATTCAGACATCCAATTCATTTTTCTAGTTTACAAAAAAAATACATGTCGTCCCCTTAAATGCAAAATGGCGTAACACTTTTAATTTTTTTACAGGAGAAGTAAAAAACTTTTCAAAATTAATAACAGCAAGTTGTACTTGGCGTTTGAATTTATTTAATAAAGTCGCTATTTTTGATCGCAGGGCCCCGAAATGTAGTTTAATAAAACAAACAAAAATCAATCAAAAATTCTACTTCGAATTTTTGTTTTTTTTTTTTTTTTTTTTGTTACGCCATTTTTTATTTTAGGTGACGTTTTGTGCGTATTTTAGTTTGTTTCGCTGGAATGTGGAAAGGGTATATAAAAGTTTGTATAAATTTATGAACCGATCAGGCTTACTTTCAATAGCAGACAATTCCTGACTGTATGTGACATAAATGTATAAGCACCTGGTCCCCATCGTACTTCGGGTCTTCATAAATCTTATTTCAACGGACACACGAACAGATGGACAGACGGGCATTGTAATTTGAACTTCCCTTCTCTGAGGGATCCAGAATATCTATACTAAGGATCAATATTGTACAAATAACAAAGTGATGAATAACAAAGTTGTATTATACTCTTTTGCCATCGGTGAATGGTATACAAAATTAACAAATAATTTAATGCGTAATTTATAAAAAAATAAGAAATGTTATTGTTTAAATAAGATATATTTTTTCTTTAAATTGCGCATTTTTTAGAAATATCTTTTGGGTGTTATTGTTACCAAAAATGTCATTGTTTAAATAATATATTTTTTAAAATATTTTTAACAACAAAATAAGACAAAAGAAATAAAGTAAATAAGAAAATAAACCAATAATTTAAAAAATAAAAAAAAGCAAAAGTATTATTTTCAAATATATTCTTTCTTTAAGTTGCGTATTTTTTTAAAAATATGTCGTTGTATTTGTTTACAAAAAAAAACAGCTGTATTGTTCTTTTTAAAAGTATGTAACATCAACAGAGCATACGGAATGCGTTGATGCGTATTTTTCATCTATCAAAAAAGAAGAATCAGTGTTATTGTATGTGACAAGCCTCTGCACCCCTTCTTTTGGATGTACAAGGCCTGCTCGCTCCATTCCATACTCATATCTTTTTTACACACGTTGTCATTGCAGGAAAGGCCTTCCGCTTTCCTTTCTTTCGCCAGAGCTTTTGAAAGGCATTCAAATAAATGGCTCTAAGAAGACTTTCCAGAGAATGACTGTCACAAGGCCTTAGAATAAAGGTTATCTTGAATTGGTTTTAAGAAAGGTATGTTAAAAGGCCTCTCAATTGATGGCTCTTAAAATGTACTTGATTAATGGTCATATTGAAGGGTTTTTAATAAATATAAAATATAATAAATGAATAAATTTCAAAAAAGTATAAAAGTTTAGTGTTTTATAAGTTTAGTTTAGTATACATATGTATATATATATTAACAGAATTACACATACTATAATTATAAGTACTATATAAACAAAAAATATATAATTATATAAAAAATAATAAATATATATGTACATAATTAATACATACTACATAACATTTTCATTATTTAGCACAAGTACATGTCTTCTTTAATGAACAAAAAAACTCAACTCAAATGATTTACATTATTTTTTTCATTTGGTATTTTAAAATGTATTTATGTAACTTTGTTTTTATAACGGGATCTGAATTCTTTCGCTTTTGCTTTGGCGAAAAAATCAAAACAGAAAATGTTACTTCTTCTCTTCTCGCTTCTCATAGAAGCGAGTGTGGAAGGTATGCATCTTATCTTTTATACCAAAGATCCAAAGCCTTCTATGAGGCATTCTTTACCAGTTAGATAATAATAGTAATTGATTCAAAAAAAATTTTAAGTGAATTAAGCACAACAAACAAAATCTTTTAATAAATAATAGTATTCCCAAAAACAACTTTGATAATAAATTTGATAGAATTTTCATTCTTTTTCTCTAAAATAACACAAAACAATGGTCAATATTTTTGCACCATTTTCAAACAATTGGGGTATTCACAAGGTGTGCTATCATGGTTTATTGTCATAATGTTCTAACATTTTACAATGGTTTAAAAATATTGTTGTTGGTTTGTAAACAAAAAGTGTCTTAAATAAATAGAACGTTGCTTGCTATGTTTATTGTGCTGTCGTAATTAATCAGAAAAGTCCAGCGCTGAGTGGCTGAGCCGTGCCGCGTTATTTTTTGTAGCCGTTGCCGTTGAATTTTATCCGGGTATCATCTGTATTTAACCTGCGGCTAGCAATTTTTGCGACAAATTACTTGCGGCGTCAAATAAGATCGGCTTGGGACTCTGCTGTTTGGTAAACAAACAAAATAAAATTTATTTGTAATTTGCAACAAAACCGAGAAATGGAATATACTTGAGTTTGCCATCACAACATCTAAAATGTATTTTTCACACAAACTGGCTATTATTTAAGTTTTTTCACTTATTTTTGGCATTGTGGAAAATTTTTATATATTTTTTTAATCAGCTGATTTAAATTCAAAATAGCACATTAAATTATGAGGGGTTGCTCACAGTCGTATTTTTTCATGTTATTATTTTAAGACATATGACTTTATGACACCTTGTGAATCCCCCAAATATTAAAATGTTTTTAGCATTGATATTTAATTTTGTGACATTTTACAAATTTATTTATTGTACCTACACTTTCTTTAAACTTGTTTTTTTATTGGGTAGATACTGAATAACAAATAATTCGATAGGCATATGTTAAACAACCGACACAACTGATGCAACATTATTTTACAAATGTCGATAACAAAATATTATTAGAGTAAGGATATTTTGTTTGCAACTTAAACATATTATGAGTACACGTATAGAAAGTTATCATGTTATGGCTATTAAATACATATCATTAAATGGTTGTGGGGAATATAATATGTTTTCAAAGTTATCATTATTTAGTTGTTATAAAAATAAGTATTTTTCAGTAAACCATAGTTAAATTATAATTGCGATAAACATTAACATGTTTACGGTAAATATAATACAAATAATCAAAAGGGAAACATACTTTATGCTTGGCTATTAGATAATGAAATGCGTTTCAGATGTAAACTTTATGCTACATGTCGCCCTTCATACCCGCGATCCGGTTCATACTTAGATATTTGCCTGGCAGACTATAGACTTCATATTAGCACTGAAAATGACACAATTAACTCCCTTAAAACTTTAGATTACGACAGCGACCACGACGCAGTACAGATAATTGCCTATTTGAATAAGGATTGCGAAAATTTCACATTTTTTAAAGAAAACATAGAGCTTATTAACAACTATAAAGGTACCAATTGGAAAAAATTTCAAAAAAAAATTATCCAAAAACTCAATCAAGATATACAAATTCCTAATAACAGAAACCTCTTAAATGAAGAAATAGATCAGTACTTAGACAGACTAAACGATATTATAATTAAAACAATAGAAGAAACAGTGCCGAAATATAAAAGGGACAAAACTTTCTCGAAAATAAGCAATTCAACTATTAAAATGTTATATTCTGAGAAAAGTAAAATACTTACATTCGTCAAAAAACATAACAGATTAGAACGAATATTGCCAGAAGAGACACTGAAATTAGCAAAAGCAAAATTAAAACTAATTAGAAAACTTATCAAAGATAACTTCGCCATTAATATCAATAAAGTGGTAAGGGAAAAATTAACGAATATAGACCCCAAAGACTCAAGAAATATGTATAATCAAATTAAGAAAAACTTTAAAATATTTAAACCTTTAAATTTACAAGAAATTAAAATCCCAGCAAACGAGGAACTTATTCTAAATAACGCTGGAATAAATCCTCAATGTTTAAAAAAAGATGATCAAAACAACTACATTGTCAATGAAGAAGTTCAAATGCTAAATACTATAGGATCTTACTTCGAGTCAATACATGCAAGCAAGGAAACTATTCCCAACAATATTGTTCACCAACAAGTTCAGTTGACATTCAGCAGGTTTTTAGAATTAAAAGTGGAATATGAGAACAACAAAACCACACTTATAAATTTCAATGAAACAACACAATCAGATGATATTGAAGAAGATAGTTCTATCAACTTTTTCATAACAAGAAATAGTATTCTTTATATTTTTTCTAAATTAACAAATAAGTTATCTTCTGGAATTGATAATATACCGAATATAGTATTAAAAAATATTCCACAAAAAATGATATTCGAATTTTGCATTTTATTCAATAATATGTTAAATAATTAATATTTTCCTATCAAATGGAAAATAGCTAAAGTAGTTATCCTATCTAAAAAAGATAAAGAACCAAATAGTCCAAAAAATTTGCGACCCATAAGTTTACTTCCTAACATCAGTAAAATTTTTGAAATATGCATCAATAATGCCCTCTATAAATTTTGTGCTAATAATAAGATATATAGCGAGAAACAATTTGGGTTCAAATTCAAACACTCTACCATTAACGCAATACATAAAATAACCTCCGATATTAATTGGGATTGGCATAAAAAGTTGTGTACGGGAGCATGTTTGATAGACATGGAAAAAGCATTTGACAGTGTTTGGATCGATTCCCTAATACATAAATTATTTCAGTACAGATTTCCCTTAAACCAAATAATACTAATATATAATATGATCAGTAATAAGACCTTTAAAGTATCGTATCAGAATATTGAAACTGACAAATCATTCAGTATTACTAATGGTTTACAACAGGGAACAGTGAATTCTCCTATTCTTTTTAACTTATACATTTTAGACCTTCTTAACCAAGTAGATAACATCATTTCATTTGCAGATGATATTATTATTTACCACCATGACGATAAAATCGAAAAAATCAATACAAATTTACAAATCGCATACAATAAAGTCGAACAATATGCAATCGACTGGAATATGAAAATAAACGCGCAAAAATGTGAAATTATACTTTTTAGACCACCAGTAAACAAATGCAATTATGATATAAGAAAAAATTGGAAAGACTTTCAAATAAAGTCTAATTTACATAATTGTAATATACCTGTCAAGGAAGTAGTAAAATATTTGGGTGTTCACCTTGATAAATTTTTATGGCTGTGGGAAAAATCGCCCAAAGAAAAATGGCCCAAAAAAAGAAATGAAAAATCGCCCAAAAAAATTCCATGTAAAATTGGGCCTAAATTCATATGAAAAGTAACCTAAAATTTTTGGGCTATTTTTCGTTATCGTTGGGTGATTTTTCGTTTTTTAAATTTGGTGATTTTTCATTATGAAAAATCACCCAAAAATGTTGTATGAAAAATGGCCCATTTTTTTGATTTTCTCCTCTATGGTATAACAAACACCGGCTTCGCTTACTAAAGCTTCTCTGCACAGCCGGCCTTCGGCCGGGCGCAAGGATTTTCTCCTCTATGGTATAACAAATACCGGCTTCGCTAACTAAAGCTTCTCTGCATAGCCGGCCTTTGGCCGGGCGCAAGGATTTTCTCCTATATGGTATAACAAACAACCGGCTTCGCTAAGTAAAGCTTCTAAAATCTGCCTTGTTTCCAAACGAAAGCCGACTATGCAGAGAAGCTTTAGTTAGCGAAGCCGGTGTTTGTTATACCATAGAGGAGAAAATCCTTGCGACCGGCCGAAGGCCGGCTGTGCAGAGAAGCTTTAGTTAGCGCAGTGTCCATGGACACTATGACACTTTTTGGAGTGTCATAACGTCCATGGACACTATGACACTGGACGTTATAACATGCCACCGGGAAAAAATTCGTTTTTGCTTTTTGGGTCATTTTTCATTTTTTTTTGGGCCCTTTTTCGTTTCTTTTGGGCAAAATTTCATATATAACTTTTTGGGTCATTTTTCATGTTCTGTTGGGCGATTCTTCATTTGGGCGATTTTTCATTTCTTTTTTTGGGCCATTTTTCTTTGGGCGATTTTTCCTACAGCCAATTTTTATACTTCAACTTTCATGTTAATGAAATCTTAGCCAAATCAAGAAAAGCGTATTTCTCGTATAGACCATTATTTCACTCCAAATATATTAATAACAAAGTTAAAATACTAGTATATCAAGCTCTAATTAGACCTATTCTTACATATGCATGTCCCATTTGGTTCAATATTGGGCCATCATATATGGAAAAAATTAGAATATTCGAGAGAAAGTGCATAAGAGCGTGCACTTCTCTTTATAGATCTGCAAAAAGTAATTACACTAAGTATGTTTCTAATAAAATTCTATACAATAACGCAAATATAATTCGTATAGATAATTTTATTATTAGCCTTGTAAGGAATCATATTTTACGGTGTTGTAGATGTACTGATAATAATTATATAATGGCACCATATTACACAAACTATGAATATATAACTAATTGTTTAGAGAATGGATTTGTTCCGCCAGAAGCTTTTGTATACCTAGATAGTAAAGGAGTTGTCCAAAATGATAATGGAACCCCCATATTATACCACAACTATCGACGGGCCAATATAAAAACAATTCAATGTAATTTAAATCAACTGGATATGAGATACAATACAAGCATTTCAGAAAAAGACCTAAAATTAGCACAAAAATCTAATTCCAAAAAATTTTGGTGGTTATCAAAATAAAGTTTTTCTATTTCTTATTTTACCCTTTTGACTATAACCTTTGAAAATCAATGATATGTAAATAATGTTTTTTTGTATTTTTTCATTATATTCTACACTAAAAATTATAATAAAATTCTTGTAAGTATGTATATTATTATTTTTGTAAAAAGCAAATTATTATCTTGTCATATCATAATACTAGAGAGCTCGTTCTAGAGACATTGTATAAATTAACTTGTTACTGTTAACTAGTGTTTATAATAGTTTAAATTTAATTTTTTGAATAAAGAAATAAACGATTAAAAAAAAATAAAGAAATCCTACGAAATCCTTATGGGTCAGATTGATTCAACTAGTTGCTTGAGTCGGTCGTGTCACTTTCTCTTGACTAAACATGGTTATGACAAATTATAATTAGTACTCAAAGACTTAGCAGATAAGTTTTTAAAATTTTCCATTTTAAAGTTCGTGAGAACAATGTTAACATTTATTTTTCGCTTTAGTGTTGATAAGTTAATTTTTGATTTGAATTTCACATTTGATACCAATTTGACATCAAATTGATAAAACATTTTATGTCAAATTGTTATTTCCAATCATTAACAAATTGAATTTAAATGTTAAAATCAAACAATTGACAAAATATGTTTATGACTTATTTTTCATTATTGAAGAATCGGAAATTGAAAATGTTTTGAAAACTTTTAACTTATTTCACCCGGACATTAAATTTACTTTTGAGAAGGAGTGTAACTTTAAACTTCCAAATTTAGATACTTTGTTGATAAGAAGAAAGGAAAGATATTAATGGATTGGCAACAGAAACCTGCTACTTCTGGTAGAATTATTAATAATTTCTCCAAACATCCCAAGAGAGTTATAATCAGAGCTGCCGTTTTCGGTTATTTCTAACCAAAATTGGTAATTTTTTCCCTCAATGTGGAGATGTGAATAGTTTTTTCATTTTGGTTACTATTTTTTTAAAAAAAAAAGTTTTTCTTGATACACTTGCAATTTACGGTTTTTAAATTTTTTAAGGTTTTTATTAACATGGGGAGCTATCGCGTATTTCGATTCGAAGGAAATTATTTACGACTTCGAATAATGTGCACTTTGCACAACGATTTTCTCATTGACTATTTGTTTCAAATGACCGGAAGTTTTTTATACTTTATCGAAAACACAAAATCCCTTTTAAAACAGCTACCAGATATTTTTTTAGTATTTTTGTAAAAAAAAAACTGTCATATGTGATTTTTATATTATAAATGGCCATGTTCTGAAATGGAAATCAAATGAAGTTTTAATCGATATAGATTTTCAATTATTATTTTTTTTTTTTTAAACATTATTTCCAGTAGTATATATTAATATTTTGAACTACACATAGGAATTTTAATGACTTTTTTAAATTAAATTGATAAATGATCTATAATTTTATGGAATTTAATGTAAGAAAATGGTGTGAATTTAAGAAATTTGAAATTTTACTTTTTATAACCTGTCGGTATGTACATATATTTATTTAATGTTTTTTAGATTTGGAAATATTTATATTCATGGTACAACTACACAAGGTAAACTCGTTGCTACAACAAGTACAACAAGACAAAAACAACAGGCTAAATTGTTTTTGTATTTGAACCAAGCCGTCAAAAAAAAGCAACACTGTGCCTTCAAAATAAAAACAAATTGAAAAAAAAACAACACGTGCAGTTGGAAATTATAAGTTTTTATTTAAATAATTTAATTGTTAAAAAATGTTGGACGATTTCGAAAACTGTGTTGGAAACTTGTGAAGAAATTATTTATCGCCTAAGGAGATTTATAAAGGTACATAATTACATATTTCAAAACTTATTGGGATTTTTATAACTTTTTTGGATATTTTAAGCTACCAGAAACACAAGAGGAATGGAAGTCTATATCAAATGATTTTTATAAAAAGTGGAATTTCCCAAACTGTTTAGGCGTAGTTGATGGCAAACACATTGGTATAATGAAACCTACCGGTACACATTTTTATTTTAACTATAAAAAATTCTAGTGTTGTACTAACGGCTGTGGCGAACTCCAACTATGAATTAATAGCAGTCGATGTAGACAACAACTGTAAGACAAGAGGCCAGGAAGATTTTCGTCACACCTCATTTGGTGGGAAAATATTTGGAAACGGATTAAATGCTAGCGAAAACTTCGGTACCGAAGAGGGTCTACCATTTGTATTTGTAGGAAGGAATACTTTTCAATTAACCGACAAATTCTTAAAACCAATCCCTCTAAAACTCCTTACTAGAGAACAAAAAGTATTTTTTTTCATTTTCACTTTCGTACAAACCTGAGTGTTTTACAAATTTAATTATACTTCTTTATGTTATTTATTATATTTTTGACAAAATGCAGCTTAGTTAAATACATAGATATTGGGAATTATTTCTTTTTCATAAGCAACTTTATTATATTCAACATTTTTCATTTTTTTCGAATTTTATAAAGCTTTTTGTAATAGCTCTTTTCCTTAAATTATTTTATAAATGACTTTATACACTACCAGACTATAATAATATAATATAATAGTCTGGTAGTGTATAAAGTCATTTATAAAATAATTTAGTTAAATACATATTGCAAATTATTGAAAATAAACAAAAAAGTATAAATTATGTATTTTTTAATAAGCTTGTTTAAAAAAATATTGGATGTAAGAAGTGTGTTGTACAACTTAGACTACACTTCTTTGTAAGAGTTAAAGATCGATAACTAAGAAATCAAATCGTCCAAAGCTTTGTTTTTGTTATTTTCATTGCGTATTAAAGCATCAGATATTTTTAATTCCTCAAATCCCAAATCCGCAAGTTCACTAAGGGGAATTAAATGTTCCATAACCTAAAAACAATGATATCACATTACATATATTCATTACTTAATTAATTTTATTTACCTTTTTATCATCAGCTCAAACAAGTTGAACAGTTCTTGCTACACGTTTAAGAGGAAAACCCATTGCGCTAATTTGCTCAACCAGTTGATTTGCTTTGCTATCTAATTGACTAAATGTATCTTCATTTTCATTCGTTTTTGCTGATGCTTCGTTTGTTACACATACATCTTTAGTTAAAAATAAAAATTAATATTATATAAAACTAAAACGATGTTTGTATAAATACCAACATTTATGGTAGAGTCTTCCTTATTATTATTTAGTTCTCTATCGGTTGGATAATTTATTTGTGTATTGTGCTAAATCTAAATCATCAATTGTTTTCAGTTCAATATTATCAAAAGGTGAGAATGTGTCATCTTCAAAACCTTTATAATTAAACGAATTCGATAGTTTACTCTCATATGTTGACTTACTTACTGGTGTAAGGGCGCTATTTGTACTAGAACTGCTATTAAAAGACAATACTGTCGGTTGCAATATATTATGAAAGTAACTAATAGTCTCACAAATTTGCGGTGACTTTTCTTTAGATTGTGTTAAAACCTCAGCTTTTTCATCTTCCTCACCCGAGGAAAGATCATCTGTGCTGGGATATGATACGCTATAAAGCAAGTTCTTTTGTCTATCTTTATCTTCCCTTTTACGTTGCTGTTCCCTTCCCAAGATTCGTTCTCGTCTCAGTTCCTTATTGCGTTGACGTATACGTTTCCATTGTGCAATTTTATCACGTGAATCACTTGAAACTTAAATTTTTTCACAAATTTGATTAAAAATCTCAATAATTTTCAATTTAATTAAAATTTTTCAAAAATCAAATGTTTGTCACAATTTTTTTAATTCAACTGAATATGTAAAAAAACATAAACAAGTTTTGACTTTAAGGTTCAAATTGGGGTAAACAGCTGACAAACATCTGGGCCAACGAGTCTACCTTGTGTATATGTACCTTGTTTATATTAATTAATTTATAAAAAAAGCTTTGACTGTCAGTCATATACTTTTTGCCCATTGAACGTACGTTCTGAAATACACAAAATATTTGAAATAAAACAATTTTGAAACAGTAATAATAGCACTTATAAATTTAAAATGGAATTTACAAACAAGAGAAACCAGATATCCCATTTTTTTAAATATACATATGTAAATTAGAAAATATTCACATTTCGCATATCGCCAACAGTTTCCAATTTCGCCAAAACAATCGCCATATCGCCAATCGTAAATTTCCATCTCCAAGAGGATTAGAAAATTGCTACAACTGAAAGCCCTGCTACTGACAATTAAAAAGCGGAAAGCAATCGAGTTTTTCCTTTTTTGTTATTTATTACTGTGAAGTACAAATTTCGTTTATTGTAAAGGACATATTAAATAAAAAAAATTAATTTATTAACCGAATTTTGTATGGAAATTTGACGGGTTTAACTCTTATATAATAAAAACATTTTTTATGAATAATGTCTCAAATAAATAAAAACTTTGAAATTTTTTTCATATGTAGAAGAATTACTTTTCTTGTTTTGTGTTCGTAATTTGTCATTAATATTTTCATATGAAGTGCAAATAACATTTGTCTTACAATAAACCTTAAAATAAATTTTAATGCTTTTATCAATTAACAAAAGGCATTTCTAATTTGGTTATATTTTTTTACATTTGGTTACTTTTTCAAAAATTTTGGTTGTAAAAATTTAATTAGTCGTGGCAGCACTGGTTATAATTATTACTTCTAAAAAATCTTATGGAAAGAATACTGGGAATTAGAAACTTAGAATTTCATAACAAAAATTTGAAGAAAATTAAAGATATTTTGAGGGAAATTTGCTTTCCAAAAGAACTGATATTGAATTTAATAAGACAATACAATAACCATAAGTAAAACAAGTCGGGTATAATTAAAGAACCGAAAATTTACAAATCACTAACTTATATTCCTAAAATATCGGAACGTTCAGAAAAGTCGAAAATATTTGACACAAAGACATATAAAATAGCACATAAATCGTATAATACGAGTACAATTGGTAAAGAATAAACTGAAAACTAGAGTTGCAGGTCAAAAATCAAATAAAAAATTTAAGGATATTTCGTGACAGAAAACAGCATTAACAACCCACTGTGCTAGTTTAAATCATTCTCCAGATTTTGAGAAAATGTCTATTTTAAACACAGAAAAAAATTATAAGCGCCGTTGTATGCTAGAAATGTTTTAAATCATCAATAGGTACCAGACTTGTTAAGGATTAATTTTAAATCGGACACGGAAAATGTAGCACAAATTTACAGACATTAACTGCCTGGCCCACAATGTCGACAAGAACATTTCTTTCTTATATTTATATTGAAAACAAAAGCAAATTTAAATTTTTTATTATTGTTTTCAATATAAAAATGCGAAAGAAATGTCAATTTGTTGAAATATGTTTTCCGAAGACCCCAGATATTATAGGGACTATGTTGCTTTATATTTATGCCAGATATGCTGCGTTAAAGTTTGATATTGAAATAAATCCCGATTGGTTCACAAATGGCTGACATATAAGAAAAAAACCACGACCGCCTTAAATTTTTTTTTTTCAAAAAATCCCAATTTTTTGTTGTTTTTTACAGCCATCACCGAAATAACAAGGTGTAACCTTGTATAAGTTTTTTTTAATTTGTTGTATAATTTATTGAGCTTAAGGTTTTTCTTTTTTATATAAAAAATCTTTAACATTTATTTTATAGCTGCAATATTTCAATTAGAGTTTGCGAAAAACCGTAAAAATGTGAAACCCCGGTTTCGGTTTTAAAATGATTAAAACCGGTCGGTTTCGGTATCGGTTCTGGTTCGGTTTTCGGGGTTTCTTACAAATCTTGCATATTTCCGTGTTTGAATGGTGCTATTATAATTTGAAATGTAATCAAACTCCAGATTTTAGTTCAGACATTTCTGAAATAAAATTAGTAAAATAAAACAAGTAAAAAAAGGTTAAATATGCTGCCAAATTGTATTGGTAATTAATATGGCTGTGATTTCCATGCAAATGAATATTTTTTGTCGATGGTCTAAAAACGATATCGACCAATTATCTTTCCGAATCATGAAATTTGCGTTAAAATGGCATCGATTTGTTTTTACATATTTTGGATTTAAATCCATATTTTTTTTTTGTTGCATATTTTGAAATTTTTGAGTGATTTTCTTCATTTCCATACTATAAAAAAAGTTCTTCAAGAAATTTATAGTAAACAAAAAAAAAAAAAACTTTTAAAAAAAATGTTAAATCTATAAATAAATTCTTTTGGAGCTCTGCTTAAAATCATACATGGACATACTGCATTACTTTTTTACTGCAGCAAGCGTTTCAGTAATCAGTAAATGCTTACTGGTAATGAAATATAATTTTCATTACCAGTAAATTTTTACTGATTACTGAAAAAAAAATCAGTATTCAGTAAAGTTTACTGATTACTGGAAGAAAAAATCAGTATGCAGTAAATTTTACTGATTACTGGAAAAAAATTTCAGTATTCAGTATATTTTACTGATTACTGAAAAAGATTACTGAAAAAAAAAATTCAGTAATGTTTACTGAATACAGAAAAAATTACAGTAATCAGTAAATTTTACTGAATACTGAAAAAATTTCAGTAATCATTGAGTCACGATTACGTATTTTTTTTTTTTTTTTTTTTTTTTTGTCAAGCTCAAAGCTTTGCGGGTTTAGCACAGGAAATATTTGTAAATTGGAAAATTTGTTGAATAAAGATAAAAGATTTTATATATTATTGGCTTTTCTTAATACAAGCATTTTAAAATTTGTATCACTGAGTTTTTGTCTTCTGGAACGATTCACAATCCCAGCGAAAGAAAACCATCTTTCTACAGGAGCAGACGAAGGCAAAGGAGTATTGTATTTCAAAAACACGTTTTTAATAGCACTGTGATTATGCAGACAATTTATGCTAGTGTCTTGTTCTGCCAGGTACAAAATTGTTTCCTGGAGATAGTTTGCCAAGTCACCTGAATTAATCGTTATGCCCGCATCTGTTTAAGAAAATAAGATAAGCATGTGAATAATAATTACAAAAATTTAATGGAAAATGCAAAACGTTACCATTACTTTCCTCTCCAAAATCTAAAAATGATTTTTGCGGTCTTTGAGGCAAAGCACGGCTTTCAAGTGTGGGTATTTTTCCATATTTTACAATATATGTATTAAACATTTTCTTAACCTCTTCTTCTGTTTTCCCCGTTGCCGTTTCTAAAAGTGGTTTTAGAAACCTTAGCTTTATTTCCGGTATTGTTATTGCGGCAATAATGGCATCCCAAGTGTCAGGCTGGATCAGAAAATATTTTTCGAATCTCTTAACTAATGCCTCTTGCAGTTTTTTACTTAATTCGACTAAGTATTTAAATTCGGCTTTATGTAAACGGCCAAATTTTATTTTTAAAGAGACAATAGTTGGGACAAAGTGACCGAAAAATATAGCTTTTTCCCCCTGAAGATAATCAATTGCCATGCAAAATATTTACATGGTTAAGTTAAGTTATATGTATGTTATTTACCTTCTCAACAACTTTAAAAAATTCCTCGCTAAAAAGAATTTTATTGACTCTCATTAGTTCTTCGTCTTTTAATAAATCATGGGTGTCAGTTGAAGTTTCACTTAAAAAATTTGAAGAACTAGGTGTATTTTCTTCGCACACATAATCCGGATCATTTACCGAATCATCACTATTAAAATCAGAAATATCACTCATTTTTTTCAATATTTAATAAATTTAAATACAAAATTCCAAATATTTGCGGAAAGAATTTCTAACCTCTATAATACACAACTTGTTTAGCAACAACTTTTACAATTAATCATGTAATTAACACTGTTAATTTAACAGCACAGGTTGATTCACATATTTAATTTAACTGATAAATATTGTATAGTCCATAATTTTTTTAATTACAAAGGAATGTACATTAGGTCCGTTCATCTGTTCTTTTGTTTTATATGCATATTTGAATTTCGTTTTAATGACGTTTATTGAGTACGAAAATTCTTACAGTTTTATAATTCTTGTTTTTTTTTTGTATGTATAGGTAGTAAAAACCTCCCGATACTGCATTCCTATCAGTAATCAGTAAAATTTAATGATTACTGATTTTTTTTCAGTATTCAGTAAAATTTACTGATTACTGCCATTTTTTCAGTATTCAGTAAACTGAATTTTTTTTTCAGTAATCAGTAAAATTTACTGAATACTGAAATTTTTTTTCAGTAATCAGTAAAATTTACTGAATACTGATTTCTTTTTTTCCAGTAATCAGTAAAATTTACTGAGTACTGATTTTTTTTTCCAGTAATCAGTAAAATTTACTGAATACTGATTTTTTTTTCCAGTAATCAGTAAAATTTACTGAGTACTGATTTTTTTTCCAGTAATCAGTAAAATTTACTGAGTACTGATTTTTTTTTTTCAGTAATCAGTAAAAATATACTGGTAATGAAAATTCAAGTGCAGTACCAGTAAAAAAAAAATACTGAAGAAGTACTGGTACTGCAAAGTGCCCATCTATGCTTAAAATACATGAATTTTCAAGACTTTAACAAAAGATCCTTCTATTTTTAACCGATGCAGCACTATTTTTAATTTTAAGAATTTTTTAAACCATTTCCATTGTCTTATATATAATTTGCAATTTCTTTAAGCATAAATATATTTTTAAAGTAAATGCTTAAAATCGAGGTTTTTTTTGTCGGTTTCGGTTTTTAAGGCATTAAAAATCGCGGTTTCGTTTTCGATTAAAACCGAACAGCAAGCAATCCCTTATTCCGATACAGCAGTGTGTATCATCATCAGGAAAAATTAAACATTTAACCTAACGTTTTTTTTTTTCAAAATAATGAAAAAACAAGAGTGCTATATTCGGCTGTGCCGAATCTTTGATACCCTCCACCGACAGGAGTGGTCTCTAAATGATATATTCATATATATTATTAACTAATCTTCACAAAAACGAACGTCAGCATTAAAATTGTTTGCGGTCTAAAGCTATATTAAATTATTGACCGACAAACAGAAAGTATTATGCGTTTATTTTAGAACTTTGAACTGGCTTGAGTAAAATATCGTGACTCGTAACAGTTTTAGCCGAACTAAAATGATTTTGAGGAGGGTAGTTTGTATTGGATCTATGGTAAATTATGGACCAATCACCTCAGAATTCTGAAGACTGATTTCTGATATTAAAAAACCTAAATTAGAATAAATTTCAATACAGCAGTGAAATAAGTTTTAGCGTTTACAGTGAATTTCAGAAGGTTTCATAATATGGGATCTCAGGCAAATTATGGACCGTACATTATAAAATTGCAGGCCATATGAAGCTTAGTTGGACAAATTTTACAGCAATATCTATATCTGCTACGGTTTTAGGCGAATTTAATTATTTTCCCAAAGTGGGCTTTGTATGGGACCTGTGGTAAATTATGGACCGATCTTTCCCAAATTCAACACTGCGATTTCTAGTCTTATAAAACTGTGATATACCAAATTTTATTGTGATAGCAATATTAATTGCGGTAGTACGCCTAACTAAACTATTTTCGGGGAGTAGGGTTTATATGGGGCCTAGAGTTAATTATGGACCGATCTTCACGACATTTTGCAGTGTTATTTCTAGTCATATAAAACTGTGACGTGCCGAATTTAATTACGGTTTTAGACGTACTAAACTGTTTTCGGTGAGTAGGGTTTATATGGGGCCTAGGGTAAGTTATGGACCGATCGTTACGCAAAACAGTATGGTTTGCAGTCATATATAGCGAATTTGTGCGAAATTTAATATCATTCCGTGCATTATTCCACCATTTATGTTTGTTTTGGTAGCATAATAATCAATTTTTTCCACATTTTGATTCATAGTTCTGTTCCTACTGAACCGATGTTGCTGGATTTCAATCCCAAACTGCTTAGGGTAACTACAAGCAATTAAAGACTAAGTTTTTTCTTTTCTTTTGCGCTTTTCAAAAGGGAGCGTGTTTTCAACAGACGGACAGACAGACATGGCTAAATCGATTTACGAGTAACTCAAGAACCCAGAATATATATACTTTATGGGGTCTTAGATGCATAATAAATAAATTTCACACGGAATGACAAACTTAGTATATCCTCATTCACCATTAGTGGTGGTGGGGGGGTATTACAATAAACAATTATCACATAGAAAAAATTATTTACAATTAAAAAATTTTTTTTACAAATAATCTATTACGTTCTAAGAAATGTTTAATTTCCTGTTTTATTATTTTTGATTAATAAAAGGTTTATTAAACAAATTTTCATAGAAAATTCGTTTCGTAAGCCTGCTATAAGCATAAGGGGTTAATTTTGTAAATCCCTTCACCTTGCGTTGAAAATTTTTTCATATAAAATTTTATTAATTTTCAAAAATTTGTATGAAAATATTTTTCAAGTGAGATGAAGTGTTTTACAACATAACCCCCAAAATATTTTTTATGAATATGGGGCTAATGTCTAATTTTGTGCTACATTTTCCGTGTCCGATTTAAAATTAATCTTTAACAATTCTGGTACGTTAATGCTTTGCAACATTTCTAGCATAAAACGGCGCATATAATTTTTTTCTGTGTTTAAAACTGATACATTCTCAAAGACCGGAGAGTAATTTAAACTAGCACAGTGGGTTGTAATGCTTTTTTTGATTTTACTTGTGACCTGCAATTCTACTTTCAATTTATTCTTTGTCGTACCTACATAAATATTATTATACGTTATTGCATTATCCATCGTTACATCCCTTACAAGGTATTTTATAAACTACATTCGACATTTCCAACTTGTATACTTTATCTTTTGTTTTAGTGAATAATTTTTCAAATATTTTCGATTTTTCTAAACGTTCCAATATTTTAGGACTATAAGTTAGTGATTTGTAATTATATCTGACTTGTTTGCTCTATGGTTATTGTATAGTCTTATTAAATTTGATATTAATTCAATTGGAAAACAGTTATCCCTCAAAATATCCTTAATTGTTTTGAAACTCTTGTTCTTATCGTGCTTCAGATATACATAAAAAAAATTATTAAAAAACAACAACGAGGCATTTATGGGTAAAATTAGAGGCAGTCGTGGGTTTTTCTAATATCTCAGCCATTTATGGGCCGATCCAGCTTAATTTCAATAGCAAACAATTCCTGAGTATATGTGATTTGAACTTCTCTTCTCAGAAGGATCCAGAATATATATACTTAGGATCAATATTGTAGAAATAACAAACGGCATTACAAAGTTGTATTATACCCTTTTGCCATCGGTGAATGGAATACAGGACTAGCAAATAATTTATTGTTCAAATATTATTGTTTAAATAAGATATTTTTTTCTTTAAATTGCGCATCTTTTAGAAATATCTTTTGGGTGTTACTGTTACCAGAAATGTTATTGTTTAAATAATATATTTTTTAAAAATATTTTAAACAACAAAATGAGAGAAAAGAAACAAAGTAAATAAAAAAAAAATAGCAAATAATTTAATGCGCAGTTAATAATAAAAACTCAAAAATAATATTGTTCAAATAATACATTTTTTCTTTAAATTGCGTATTATATTAAAAATATCTTTTGGCTGTTATTGTTACCAAAAATTTTATTGTTTGAATAACATATACATTAGAGCGACTCAAAAAAAAAGTTATTTTGTTACCCCTCTGAAAATAAAGGTTGATATGTTTTATGATGATTCCCAAAATATTTTGATTCTAGCGTTGACCATCCGTGAGCTGTCCGTTAACAAATTTTATTTATGTCGTCTTGGAGCAAAGTACAAAAAAATTCGAAAAACTGAAAAAGACCTTTTTTAAAAATGGTCCAGCTCACGGATGGTCAACGCTAGTACCAACATATTTTGGGAATCATCATAAAACATATCAACCTTTGTTTTCAGAGGGGTAACTAAAACACTTTTTTTGGCTCCATATAACTTGAGTCGGTCTAATATACATATTTTATTTTTTTAAATATTTTTAGCACCAAACTTGACAAAAAAAATCAAATATGTATGTAATTTAATGCGCAAGTTAAAAAAAACCAAAAGGTATTATTGTTCAAATATATTTTTTCTTGAAAATGCGTATTTTTTTAAAAAATATGGCAGCTGGTTTGTTCTTTTTAAAAGCAACATCAACAGAGCATACGGAATGTGTTGATGCGGATTTTTCATCTATCAAAAAAGAAGAATCAGTGTAATTGTATGTGACAAGTATCGCAGCAAAAAGCGTAGAATACATATACCCTGTCGGAAAATGAGTTAGCTTAAAGTTAACTCATGGTTAATCAGAAGTTAGTCAGAGGTGACTCACAAGCTAACTCATTTACATGGTTAAAGCTATTCAGTTTTTACACGCAATGTCCGCAGTACGAGTCAGTACTCACTCACACTACGTAACTTTAAGATAACCATAAGTTAGCTCATTATGTGTTAGCTTGTGGTACATACAATATTGTATACGTATACAATGTATACGTTTATATATTCTACGCTATATGCTATACATATATACAATATATTCATTCGGTTAACCGATAAATTACTACCCGATTAACTGATCGGTTAATTTAAGATTGGCTATTTTCGATTAACGATAGGTTAGGTTAGGTTCCATGGGCAGCCATCAAGAGACAGCTCACTTGGGTCCTATAGCGGTCCCTTTGTGATACCCAGCGCCAATGCCCATCCCAGAGAGCAGTTACTCAGATGGCGTCACTGCAGTGTTGAGCCAATTCGTCTTCCTAATGAAGAGAAGAAGCAATTTTAGTTCTATTTCTGATAGATCCTCCAAACAGGAAAACACCGGTTCTCCCAGGTATTTTCCCCTGATGCCCCGTAGCCCAGGGCATTGACAGAGAAAGTGAAGCACAGTTTCTTCTTCCTCCTCATCATGACAACTTCTACAGTAGTCATTGAATACCAGACCCATTCTTCTAGCATGAGTCCCAACAGGCCAGTGTCCAGTTATGACCGACACCACGGTCCTGATTTGGTTCCTATTGAACCCAAGTAGAGATTTGGTTGTCCGTTCATCATATCCAGGCCAAAGGGCCCTGGATATGGAGCAGGTGGACTCACGCAATTCTATAATTCTCGCGCAGAATGAGTGACTAACAGTGAGCCATTGGAAGGCCAATGAATTGATCAATGAATGCTTCATCCATACGACCACCTTCCTTGGCCAGCTCATCTGCTATCTGGTTTCCCGGGCAGTTTGAGTGCCCTGGTATCCATATAAGCGTTAACTCTGAATGTTCAGCAATCTCATTTATAGACATCCGGCATTCCACAGTTAACCTAGATGTCGTATAGACACCCGCAAGAGAGGCAATGGCAGCCTTGCTATCAGTAAATATACGTATATCTCCCGATACGCGATAATACTTTAGCCAGTTGGCTGCCCGCTTTATAGCCGAGATTTCCGCCTGCAGGACACTACATCCATCCGGCAGGCGAAAGGAGACTTTTACGCCCAGTTCCTCTATGTAGAAACCTCCGCCAACTCTTTCCCCCTTCCTTGAACCATCAGTGTAAACCCCCAGGGTTGGTCCATGGAAGGTGACCATTACCGACGGAGCACTTTCGTGCGCTATATGTGTCGCATACCTCGCACCAAAGAAAGGCTCCGGGGTGCAGTAGTCCACTACCTCAGGGACAATCGAGTATCCCATTATGCTGGAGTGTCCATAGTCCCGGCTCGACCAGCCGTGTGCCGCGTTCAACCGAATCGCCGAACAAAGAGCCATCTGTCTGGCCATGATGTCCACCGGCAGCCAGTTTAGCATTGTAAACAGCGCCCTGGTGGGAGTGGAGCGCATTGATCCTGTGATCATCAATGCGGCCAGTCTGTGAACCTTCTCAAGCATCGTACGGTACCTGCCCTTGTCCAGCGCAGTCCACCATACGATAACACCGTAATACAGAGTCGGCTTTACTACAGCTTCAAAGATCCAATTGACACATCTCGGGCCCATGCCCCAGTTCTTGCCGATTGCACCTGTGCACGCATATATAGCAACAATTGCCTTTTCCATCCTCGTCCGGATGTTCAGCCCCCATGACAGCTTACTGTCCAAGATTACGCCAAGATACTTGGCGCTATAAGAGAACTTAAGTTCAGTCCCATTTAGCCTCGGAAGTCTCATGGCCTCAGTCCTTTACTTCCTCGTGAAGAGTACCAGTTCCGTCTTAGACGGATTAACACCCAAGCCGCATGATACGCTCCAGGTGCTAAGTACCTTTAGTGCAGCCTCCATACACTGAGACATTATATTCAAATGCTTCCCCGTGATGGCCACTGCAACATCGTCAGCGTACGCCACAGTTTTAAACCTCATGTCGTCCATTTTCGTTAACATGGTGTTCATAGTCAGGTTCCACAATAGTGGGGATAGTACTCCTCCTTGGGGAGTACCCCTGTTTACCAGCCTCTGAACGCTGGTCTCACCTATCGTGGAACAGATGACCCTGTTCCTGAGTAGATTATCCACAAATCTACAATCTACAATCGTTAATCGATTAACGATTAAACCGGCTAATTTCAGTCGATTAACCGACGTAACAAAATTTTTAATTTTTTGTAGTATTATAACATATTTTTTTGTGTTTTTTAAGTATTTGTTTCGTCTCATATACAAAAGGCGTGCGTTTAGAAAATAATTTTTTATACAAACAGAGAAGGGATCTTCATTTTAAATAGGTCTTTGCTGTCAACAGCTCTTTTGTTTCACGTACTTTATATATGGGCATTTCCATTGTGCCGTGACGTGAGATTTGTACGACAAAATGTAAAAAAATTAAACGAAGATGTCAAATTTGTAAAAGTTGTTTTAATATTACAAAGAAATAAAGCAGCACTATATTCAGAAAAAAATTTACAACAATCAACCCTAAGAATTTGAAGATATGTATAAGCAAAAATAAGCGCCGGCGTGACGTTACGAAAAAGTGGATTTTGACTTGCAATACAAAACTGTATAAGTCTGCGAATTGAGCAACACTTTTTGTATAAAACCTTTTTTTATTAGCTTTGGACTTATAGAGATTTATTTTCCAAGTAATCAAATTTAAAAATCTTTGCTCGTTTTAGGTACATATGGGAATTTCCAGCGAAAAGTCTACTTTTTGTAATGTAACGCTAGAAAGCAAATATGGTTGTATTTTAGGACCATGTTGTTCAATACTTATCTCTTTTGTAACTTAATGTAGATCTAGTTGCGCTTTACAAAACATATAAAAAAGTAAATTATACATATAAAATTTTTAATAAACGATTTAAATTACTTCTGGTGTTACGTTACAAAAAGAAGACTTTTCGCTGGAACTTCCCATATGTATGTATGTGATTAGTTATTTGTTTCTTCTCATATTTTCTCATATCATTCTTTCAACAGAATTAACCGAAACAATTAGAAGAGTTGAAAATTTAAAAAAAAATTAAAACAGGACTCTAATGACATAATGGAAGAAAGGGTCTGAGAAATTAGATATTCTGTATTATGGATTGCGTGCGATTTCTCCAACATCAATGATAAGTGAAAGAATTTTTTCCAAGTCAATATTTATCAAAACTAAAGAAAAGAATCGCATAAATCCTAGACACTTTTCTTAAAGATTATTTTTAAGGTCACCTTAAACTATTGAAATAACTAGTAAAATTATCAAACAGTTTAATTTTAATTAATACATAAATATTATGTAGTAATTAAAAAATATGTATTACATATTAATGAATTATTTTTTGTTTGCTCGTGTTAGTTCAAGAATTGTTATGTTTGTTATGTTATTGAAAATAAACTCCAAAGAATAAATAATTTATGCATTTTTATGTATTGAAATTATTTAATTTAAAAAAAAAAACTTTAATAATCGATTAACCGATCAATTACAAAATTAACCGATTATAAACCGATTAAACCAAAAGCCCGATTAAATAAATTCCCTAATACGTATACGCTTGCTTCTAAAAGGGTAGTTATTTTTCATACCCAAGGATGACATATTATATATTAATTTTAATGTTATCGGAAATTAAAGCATATAAAAACGAATTTTTGCATTTTATTTCCATTTAACGATTTTTAACAAGTTTCCGCGAATGTAGCAATATTTACCGAGTTTTTGTTTTTTCTTATAGTTTGTATCCATTTTATCTCTTGTTTAATATATTAAAATTTTTCGCGAATTTTCGCTATTTTAGAAAACTTTTCGAATTTTGGCAATTTTCGCGTAGTTTTGTTGCTCTTTGAAGCAAGCTTCGAGAATTAACTTATACATACCATGGTACAAGTACCCATAATCGGACAACATTTTACAGAAGAGTTGGTAAAATTTATTTGTAAAGAATTGCAAAGAAAATATAAATTGCATCCACATGAAAGTCATCGTTCATTAGCCAAGATCCGTTCTGCTGCTGCTAACTGTTTACATTCACCTTCCAATCAACCGTTAATAGATTCCCTAACGGATGGTGTAGATTTTAATAATCAAATGAGTCGATCACGTTTTGAAAGTCTTACAAAGCCGCTTATTAATTGATTTATGAATATTTTAAATGAATGTGCGGAAAAGGCGTTAAAAGATCATCCGGAAATTAAAAAATTGGATATGGTTTTATTGGGCGCCAAGGCACAAATACCCGAATTGCAAGCAGGCTAATTAGATTGCTTCAATTATATTTTTTAACCTTTTCGACCACACTGAAGCAGTTGCGTTCATTAAGTGGGCATAACGTTTGAAGACCTCCTAGACATCACGAGCTTGGGCCCCAATAGGTGATCATGGGCTTGCGAGGCATATGTTATAGATTCTATGTTATATGTTATAGATGCCGAAACACTCAATTGACCACTTTGTATTGTATCCATAATAACCATCACATAATATTAATTTTCTATTTTGTTACGGCAAATAAAAAAATGTAACATATTACAAGAAAACTTTTAAAAAAAACTTTTATTTTCCTTCACGTATAGTTTTGTTTTTTTTTTTTTTAATTTGTATTTTTATTTTGTGTTTCTGAATGCACAGTGTTGCTCTTTTTTTGAAGTCTCGGTAGAAAATACAAAAACAAATTGCCTGTTGTTTTTGTCTTGTTGTACTTGTTGTAGCAACGAGTTTACCTTGTGTAGTTGTACCATGATACATACTACCAAAATGTTTTCAAATATTTTCCTATATTGAATTTTTGTAAAATAGAGTTTTTCATATTTACGAACGATTACCGCTTTTATTTAAGTTGGTCTGTAAAAGAAGTTAAACAGCGGTTTTATTTTTTGTAGATTTTTTGAGCACTTGATCATAAAGAGGGTATTAACTCAAAATTTTTCAGTAGAAGCTAAACAAATCTTATTTGATATTAAAGTTATATTGAAAATAATTTACCAAAAAGTAGACAAAATAGCACGATTTTTTTACAGCGGATAGATATTATTATTAAATGTCGATTTTTTGCAAAAAGTGAAATAATATATATTTCTAGTTAATTCCCTCTTTACGATCAAGTGCGTGTATGTTTGTATTATTAATTTTTTTTTTAACAAACGGAAAATAGCAAAAAAAAAAATTCAAAAACTAACAACAGTTGGGGTTATTATTACAACTTTCCGTTAGTTAAAGGTAGGACAATGACACCAACAAGGATTTAATAAGTATAAAAAAAGAAGCATGTTCAGGATAAATTACGCAAAAACAAGGATCAGGCAATACAAATTATGGGAATACAGCAAGAAGATTATTTTCTGATCCCAAAAAATCATTTGAAATTACAGGTGTTGATATAAGTCTTAGTTCAAGATTGAAAACAGTTATTGATGTACTTGCATGCAATGAACAAATTGATTATAGACAATTTAGTGATTGTGCCAACGAAACAGCATGAATATATACTGCCAAATACCAAATGCCATAGAAAAATATGTCTGCAATAGTTCACAAAATCATTTATCATAGAGAGGATGCCATTAGGCATCATTTAATACCACTAGGAGATCTGTCAGAGGAAGCCCAGGAAAAAAGGAAAAGAGATAACAGATTTTATAGGGAGCACAATACCAGAAAAATGTCACAAGATTTTACAAACGAAGATCTGTTTAATATATTTTTTGCAAAATCAGATCCGCTCATCTCTAGCATTCGAAGTCAATGGAAAGTAGAACATCGGGATTTAGATGAAGAAGCAAAAGAGCTGCTACAGGACTAAGGTAGTACAGAACCAACTATGAAATATTTGAAGGCAATTTTCCATCCTAATGAATAGTAATAATTAACTTTAATTGTTATTTAAGCATCAAATATATTTTTTGTCCATATTGTTATTTAAATTAAAAGGAAGTAAACATTAAAAAATGTACACTTATTTATTTTTGTAATCTAAAAATGATTCTAGTGGAACTGGTTCTAGTTGAGCCTGTTGTAGAGTTGATAATGTAGAAACCTATTCACAAAATTATCCTAGGTATTATAACATGCTTATGCATTTTTTTAAAGGTATAGTGTTTTAGAGCCGTAAGTAAGTAAGTATTATATGAATACTTACTTGTTCTTTCGCTGATAAAAAATATTTTCTCCACAAATATCAAGGCGAATTCATTACAGGTGATCCTAAAAGCCCTGCTGATAACTTTTTTTCTTAAGCTTTATAATTGTTGGATGTCAAAATTTTGTTTATTCTCTTTGTTTTCGTTTTGATTTGTTTCGATTATTGACATTGTACAATGATTTTACAAAAACAAATTAATTGTGGTTTTTGTACGAGTTGTACTTGTTGTACTACCGAGATTACCTGAAAGGAATTCGCCTTGACAAATATATAAAAATGTTTATATTTTTTGAAAGAAAACATTATGAATATTCTTGTAGAATTTTTGGGCAATTTGACATTTTTTACTCCCACTTGCCCTATCCCAAATAAAAATTTTAAAACAAAAAAAAAAATTTATTTAAGTAAAAAGTTCTAATAATTCAACACACCGATTTTTATACAATTAGAACCGTAATGTATTCTAATATGCCCATTACTTTCTAGAAAATTCTGATCAATATCGAGTGGTAAATAGTATTGCCCTTTTTGAAAAAAAAATTAAAGCCGTTTTTCCGGATTTGGGAGTTTCAGTCCACTGTTTTAAGAACTTTTTAATCTACATAACTGCCAAATTTCATTATGATACCTTTATTCATGTTAGATTTATAGAATGCCAAACATTAACCCCAATATTCATGAAAAATATTTCAGGCTTATAGCAGGCTTATGAAACGAATTTTCTATGAAAATTCGTTCTAAATGCTAAAAAAAAAAACATCAAAAGTTCAACTTTGACCTTAAATTGCTAAACAACTACTAAACCGATTTTAACAAAACCGTAAAAAAGTTAAAGAAGTCTTCTCTCCAGCAAAAATTAAAAAACTATCTCTATCGGTTCAAAAGTTAATATCTGAGAGAACGTTGACAGAATGAGAGAATACATTTCTTCGTGTTAATCTTAATAGTAAACAAGGGGAACACGTATCTTATAAGATTTCATAATCTACTGATTATCGTACAGTAAACTTGTATCGTTTTTATTCTTTTTCCAGTTTTTTGATTTTTTTGAACACTTTTCACAAGATTGGCACTATTTGCATTAATAAATTACACATTTTAATAATGGTGGCTTATTATTGTTTTATATGTGTGTATGCATGTGTATTTTTGACCGCTCATCTTATAAGATAGTTGTTATAAGATTTCTTATAACAACTGTCTCATAACATTTATTATAATATTAATACTAACACTATTTGAGAGTCCACGCGTAAGATAATACTCTCTGCGATTGAATTTGACGTTTGCTGATATAAAAATCTTATATATTATCTCAGGCGGAGACCCTGTCTTAATACAATTGACAGCAATGACGACGAATCAGATGCAAATAGCAGAGGAGAAGACAGCACTGACACAAAAGTAGAAGAACAACAATACCTTTCGTTATGGAAGGGACATGCAAATACTGTTTGATCCATGCAAACATTTCAAACTTTGTCAACCATGCTACCAACAACTAAAATAAAGTGCGGAGAAAAAAGGAACACAAACATTGTGCCCAATTTGTCGTGCCATTATCAAGAATGGCACATTTGTATATTACTATTAATTAAAAATTTATAAACATTCCATTTGTGAACTAAACTTAATTTTTTTTTTTTAATATATATGTAAATAAAAGGAATCAAATAAACTAGAATTATATTAAAAATTCATGAGCAATAACACCATAATCGCTTTATTTCATTCCTTACATGGAAATAAAGCCATATGGCCTTATTTCTCAATGGGCTTATCCTTGGCCTTCCTGTCTATTATTTCACAGGACTTGTTTGTTGCCTCAATTAAGACACTCGTCAGTGGCTTCACTGCGAAGTCAAGCGTAGACACACTGCCTATGAGAACCGGGCACACTGGCAGTTTGTCCTCGAGTACACTAGCATAGAAAGACCAGTTGGTCTTTCTTCTATTCGTGTAGGGTTTCACTGACAGGGGGGGGGGGGGGGGGGGTGTGGGTAGTTCTTGGTTCGTACTCGGTTTAGACCCTTGTGGCATGGGAGGCCCTGCCGGTCTTGTATAACATCACTACCGCCTGCATGACTCTAAGCGTCCTTGTACTTAGGCCCTCGCATCGCGACAAGATGACTACCCATTCGCGAAGTAAAAATTCCATAATTCAAGCCCAAAGAACATTTAATGCTAAAACAAAATCATTTGAAAATAAAATTGGGAGAATATCTCAAAAAATAAATTTACTAAAATCCTATATATTTTTTTAAAAACTCTAAGGCTGGATTTTTGAGATCTCAGTTAAAATAAGTTTAGTTAATTGGAAAACAGATTTGTGTCGCCATTACCAAGTTTGTACACAAAATTTTGACGGAACAGCTTAGTTTTGCTTACAATGTTGGTCGTTAATGAAAATAAAAGAAATCACATTTCTTCGGAAAAATCCGAATTTCAGAGTACGTTAAACTAAGCTTAAACTTTATCCACATCTCACAAGCCTTTAGGCCGGGCTATGTATGTATTTGGTTGGTTTCCTACCCTTGTGAATTGTTTTGTTTTTATTTGTTTTTATTCGAATTAAAACTTGTTAACGGTTATTTTTTAAATGCTTAGCAGAAAACCGGGCTTTTTAAAATAGTAACTATTCGGAATATTCGAAAACCGATTTTTGAAAAAAGTCGAATAATCGATCCGTTTAGTTGTAATGAAGTAAAATAAAATAAATGGAAACATTTCATTATTAAATCGTAATAATAGGAGCTCATGCTAAAGATAAATAAAAAGACCAAGAAATTAAATTCTTTTCTTTTTGAAAAATAAAATATTGAAGAGGGCATTAACTTTATCTGTTCACTTTTTGGAAAAAAATCGGCACGTAATAATTTTATCTACCCGCTGTAAAAATATCGTGCTATTTTGTCAACTTTTTGGTAAAAAAAAAACGGTTGGCTTAAAATCCTTTTCCATATGCCTTTAATAGGTACTAATTAAAAAATGTTTTGCTTCTACCGAAAATTTTTAAGTTTTGCGTTAATATCCTCTTTATGGCCAAGTGCGATATATAAATTTACATTACACTAAGAACATGTAAAGGCATGGTGATTCTTGCATACTTTTCATCTGCGATAGCAGCGCTTTATACACACAGACATGTGGTATTTAGTTTGGGCAATGATTTTAGGCAGTTCTGAAGTCGTCGAAAATTAAATGTTCTTCTTCGAAGGAAGTTAATTCGGTGCATGTTACCGGTTCGGCGGATAACAACAGAGATTTTGCTATGAAATTCTCAAATTAATTTTACAATTGGGCTTCTGATTGGTTTTTCAGCAATCAAGCAATGCAAAAGGCCACCACCAGTTCGTGCCTCTGATTCCAATCTGATAGTTATTGTTATTAGCAATCCGTTTTTTTTTTTTGTTTTTTTCAATTAAAAATTTTTGTGATATTAATTAAATTTGCACTATACCATTTTTCATTGAAAATGAGCAAAATCCAGATGAAATTGAGAAAATTCCAAATCAAAATGAGAATTTCAATTTGAAATTGAGAAAATTCCAATTGAAATTGAGAATATCAAGTTGAAATTGAGAAAATTCAAATTGAAATTGAGAATATCAATTTGAAATTGAGAAAATTCCAAATGAAATTGGGAAATTTGAATTTGAAATTGAGAAAATTCCAAATGAAATTGGGAAATTTCAATTTGAAATTGAGAAAATTCCAAATGAAATTGAGAAATTTTAATTTATAAAATTGAATTACATAATTTTTTTAATATTCATACAACGAACGTACATAACAAACATAATGATGGAAAAAATGAAAATAAATACAAATCGCAGTATTATTGACCAACAGGCATATCTTCCAGATCCAGAGCAGATTGGTAAAAACCTTTGTAGTATGTTGTATGGCTCTACTGCAATATCCAGTAGTTATACATGTCTTAGAAGGCTTAATCACCTCTTCTAAAAAGTCAAGTATCTGCTCTTATACTCAATTGGGGGAATAACGTTTGGTACATTATTCTTTGTTTTCACCATACTTTTCAGCTATCTATCGCTCCTGCGATTGAGCCCCTATTCACCGATGCTTAACCCCATTGAAATTATTTGGTCAAAAAAAAAAGTATGGCGAAAACAAAGATGAATGTACCGAAAGTAATTCCCCCCCAATGTAGGAGAGCAGAGGCTTGCCTTTTTATAAGAGGTGATTAAGGCTTCTAAGACATGTATAACTACTGGATATTGCAGTAGAGCCATACAACATACTACAACGTTTTATCAATCTGCTCTGGATCTGGAAGATATGTCTGTTGGTCAATAATACTGCGATTTGTTTTTTTTTTTTTTTCTTTTCTTCATCCTTATGTTTCTTGTATGAAAATAATAAAAATCATATAATTCAATTTTATCAATTTAAAATTAAAATTTCTTAATTTCATTTGGATTTTTCTTAATTTCATTTGGAATTTTCTCAATTTCAAATTGATATTCTCAATTTCAAATTGAAATTCACAATTTCATTTGGAATTTTCTCAATTTCAAATTGATATTCTCAATTTCAAATTGAAATTCACAATTTCATTTGGAATTTTCTCAATTTCAAATTGATATTCTCAATTTCAATTAGAATTTTCTTAATTTCAAATTGAAATACGCATTTTCATTTGGAATTTTCTCAATTTCAATGAAAAATGGTGTAGTTAACCAAATAATAGTATCAATTAAATATTTTTGGATATTAACAACATTTTTTGCAGTAATGTTGTTGGTATGGGTAAACGGTAAATACAGTTGATTAAATTTTTAATTAAAACTGTTCTTGTTTTTGATTAAAGGTTTAATTAAAAAAAAAATTACCAAAATTTTTTCTGTGTATTGCATTACAAATTTAATTGGATCTATTTCGTAGTTTGTTGTTCGTAGCCAAAGTGTCGTCCGAATCTTATGTTTTTTTTTTCTTTTACAAGGCAAAGCAAGTGGTATCCAGTGAAGAGGTTATCGAAATGTATGTTGTTTAGGATACTCACAAGCCGACACTACTCAAAACCACGTTTGCACTTAGGCAGTGATGTTATACGTAGTGAAAACCCATATTCGTACGGATTTTCTTCTAAAAAATGGGTGTAGGGAAAAGAAGGACAGATTTTTTTAAATCATTTAAATTAGGGACTTATATATTTGGCAATCTTTTAAATTTCTTTGAGTGATCGCTTGCTGACACTTCAACTTTGATTATAAGGTAAATTTCTAAAACTCTCTTTAACAAGAATTTAATATTTCAGACCAATAAATAGATAACTTGTTAAAGATGGGCATCAAAAACTTAAACAACTTTAGTCGAAATAAGCCATCTTAGATTTATCATTGCCACATGGCAATACAGATGGAGAAAGGTTTTCTATGTGCACACCTATTCAATATTTGACGTCCAACACGTTTTTATTAAAAAATTATTTAATTTGCAAAAGGTTAGGCTAGATCAAACATCATACAACAGTTTCTAAATAACAATATACAATTAACTTCTTCAAAATATATATAGTTTAGTAAATCAATCGAAATTTTTAAAAATAAAGCTAAAGTTTGATCATTTTATTGATAACTGATCCCGTTTTTTTTTAGTTTTTAGGTACAATATTTGTTAGATCTAGACTGACCTTTATTCATAAAATTGTATCTTAAATTTTTGCTCCACTTCCAGTGCACCGAAAATAAATTTTAAAAAATGGTATCCTTGCACCTGTACGTTCGTAAGGAAATCACCAGTCAACACTAATTCAGACATCCAATTCATTTTTCTAGTTTGCAAAAAAAAAAAAAAAAAATACATGTCGTCCCCTAAAATGCAAAATGGCGTAACACTTTTAATTTTTTTACAGGAGAAGCAAAAAACTTTTCAAAATTAATAACAACAAGTTGTACTTGGCGTTTGAATTTATTTAATAAAGTCGCTATTTTTGATCGCAGGGACCCGAAATGTAGTTTAATAAAACAAACAAAAATCAATCAAAAATTCTACTTCGAATTTTTGTTTTTTTTTTTGTTACGCCATTTTGTATTTTAGGTGACGTTTTGTGCGTATTTTAGTTTGTTTCGCTGGAATGTGGAAAGGGTATATAAAAGTTTGTATAAATTTATGAACCGATCAGGCTTACTTTCAATAGCAGACAATTCCTGACTATATGTGACATAAATGTATAATCACCTGGTCCCCATCATACCTGGGGTCTTCATAAATCTTATTTCAACGGACACACGAACAGATGGACAGACGGGCATCGTAATTTGAACTTCCCTTCTCTGAGGGATCCAGAATATCTATACTAAGGATCAATATTGTAGAAATAACAAAGTGATGAATAACAAAGTTGTATTATACTCTTTTGCCATCGGTGAATGGTATACAAAATTAACAAATAATTTAATGCGTAATTTATAAAAAAATAAGAAATGTTATTGTTTAAATCAGATATTTTTTCTTTAAATTGCGCATATTTTAGAAATATCTTTTGGGTGTTATTGTTACCAAAAATGTCATTGTTTAAATAATATATTTTTTTAAATATTTTTAACAACAAAATAAGACAAAAGAAATAAAGTAAATAAGAAAATAAACCAATAATTTAAAAAATAAAAAAAAGCAAAAGTATTATTTTCAAATATATTTTTTCTTTAAATTGCGTATTTTTTTAAAAATATGTCGTTGTATTTGTTTACAAACAAAAAACAGCTGTTTTGTTCTTTTTAAAAGTAACATCAACAGAGCATACGGAATGCGTTGATGCGTATTTTTCATCTATCAAAAAAGAAGAATCAGTGTTATTGTATGTGACAAGCCTTCTAGAAGGCCTCTGCACCCCTTCTTTTGGATGTACAAGGTCTGCTCGCTCCATTCCATACTCATATCTTTTTTACACACGTTGTCATTGCAGGAAAGGCCTTCCGCTTTCCTTTCTTTCGCCAGAGCTTTTGAAAGGCATTCAAATAAATGGCTCTAAGAAGACTTTCCAGAGAATGATTGTCACAAGGCCTTAGAATAAAGGTTATCTTGAAGGGGTTTTAAGAAAGGTATGTTAAAAGGCCTTTCAATTAATGGCTTGAAATGTACTTGATTAAAGGTCATATTGAAGGGTTTTTAATAAATATAAAATATAATAAATGAATAAATTTCAAAAAAGTATAAAAGTTTAGTGTTTTATAAGTTTAGTTTAGTATACATATGTATATATTTATTAACAGAATTACACATACTATAATTATAAGTACTATATAAACAAAAAATATATAATTATATAAAAAATAATAAATATATACATAATTAATACATACTACATAACATTTTCATTATTTAGCACAAGTACATGTCTTCTTTAATGAACAAAAAACTCAACTCAAATGATTTACATTATTTTTTTATTTGGTATTTTAAAATGTATTTATGTAACTTTGTTTTTATAACGGGATCTGAATTCTTTCGCTTTTGCTTTGGCGAAAAAAACAAAACAAAAAATGTCACTTCTTCTCTTCTCGCTTCTCATAGAAGCGAGTGTGGAAGGTGTGCATCTTATCTTTTATACCAATGATCCAAAGCCTTCTATGTGGCATTCTTTACCAGTTAGATAATAATAGGAATTGAATCAAAAAAAATTTTAAGGGAATTAAGCATAACAAACAAAATCTTTTAATAAATAATAGTATTCCCAAAAACAACTTTGATAATAAATTTGATAGAATTTTCATTCTTTTTCTCTAAAATAACACAAAACAATGGTCAATATTTTTGCACCATTTTCAAACAATATTAAAATGTTTTTAGCATTGATATTTAATTTTGTGACATTATACAAATTTTTTTAATGTACCTACACTTTCTTTAAATTTGTTTTTTTATTATTTACATAGAAGATGAAATACTGTCTGCTTAGTTCCAGGCTCTGTGCAGCTGCGGCAGCATTCATTTAAAGGGGGACCGAGTCTCACAGCGTGCTTAGCGATCGTCAAGTGACCAGTTAGTACATATACCAGTCTCGAAAAGTCCCCGCGAATGAAGTTGAGAAGTCGCTCTGAGCGACTGGGCCACGTTACTTTGGTATCACTGAGCCATCCAATTTTCTCCATTTAGCATTAGCCATATCCAGATAGTGACTGAAGGTGTCGCTTCTGATAGTTCGACTTGCCCTAATTACACCTGCCATAAAAAATATGTCTTTACTACTTGCACTAATTTAACGTTGAATGCTTCATCGTTCATATTGCTTTAAAATAAAGACAATAATCACAATACAAACATAGAAAACCAATGCAACTGGTCGAGGTGCGATCGGCATATCCATGTCGGATTGCGCAAGTGTGACTGCTTCTACGAAATCCTTATGGGTCAGATTGATTCAACTAGTTGCTTGAGTCGGTCTTGTCACTTTCTCTTGGCTAAACATGGTTATGACAAATAATAATTAGTACTCAAGACTTAGCAGATAAGTTTTTAAAATTTTCCATTTTAAAGTTCGTGAGAACAATGTTAACATTTATTTTTCGCTTTAGTGCTGATAAGTTAATTGTTGATTTGAATTTATTATTTGATACCAATTTGACATCAAATTGATAAAACATTTTATGTCAAATTGTTATTTCCAATCATTAACAAATTGAATTTAAATGTTAAAATCAAACAATTGACAAAATATGTTGATGACTTATTTTTCATTATTGAAGAATCGGAAATTGAAAATGTTTTGAAAACTTTTAACTTATTTCACCCGGATATTAAATTTACTTTTGAGAAGTTTTTAAAACTTCCATATTTAGATACTTTGTTGATAAGAAGAAAGGAAAAATTGTTAATGGGTTGGCACCAGAAACCTGCTATTTCTCCAAACATCCCAAGAGAGTTATAATCAGAGCTGCCGTTTTCGGTTATTTCTAACCAATATTGGTAATTTTTTTCCTCAATGTGGAGATGTTAATAGTTTTTTCAATTTGGTTACTTTATTTTTAAAAAAAAAAAAGTTTTTCTTGATAAACTTGCTATCGCATATTTCGATTCGAAGGAAATTATTTACGACTTCGAATAATGTGCACTTTGCACTACGATTTTCTCATTAACTATTTATTTCAAATGAACTGAAGTTTTTTATACTTTATCGAAAACACAAAATCCCTTTTAAAACAACTACCAGATATTTTTTAGTATTTTTGGAAAAAAAACTGTCATATGTGAAGTTTTAATCGATGTAGATTTTCAATTATTTTTTTTTTTAATGACCGTAGTTTTTCCTTGTTTTAATAGTAGTAAAGATAAGTGGTACTTAGAGTAGAAAGTGCATAATTTCACAATTCATAACATGAATGAAAAAGTACACAAAAGTAGTTTGAGTGTTTTTAAAAACTTGAATATAAGTAAAATATTCTAAATTTACATTATTTCCAGTAGTATATATTAATATTTTGAAATACACATAGGAATTTTAAAGACTTTTTAAAATTAATTTGATACATGATCTATAATTTTATGGAATTTAATGTAAGAAAATGGCGTGAATTTAAGATATTTTAAATTTTACGTTTTATAACCTGTCGGTATGTCCATATATTTATTTAATGTTTTTTAGATTTGGAAATATTTATATTAATTAATTTATAAAAAAAGCTTTGACTGTCAGTCATATACTTTTTGCCCATTGAACGTACGTTCTGAAATACACAAAATATTTGAAATAAAACAATTTTGAAACAGTAATAATAGCAATTATAAATTTAAAACGGAATTTACAAACAAGAGAAACCAGATATCCCATTTTTTAAATATACATATGTAAATTAGAAAATATTCACATTTCGCATATCGCCAACAGTTTCCAATTTCGCCAAAACAATCGCCATATCGCCAATCGTAAATTTCCATCTCCAAGAGGATTAGAAAATTGCTACAACTGAAAGCCCTGCTACTGACAATTAAAAAGCGGAAAGCAATCGAATTTTTCCTTTTTTGTTATTTATTACTGTTCCGTTTATTGTAAAGGACATATTAAATAAAAAAAATTATTTTATTAACTTTCAAGAAACCGAATTTTGTATGGAAATTTGACGGGTTTAACACTTATATAATAAAAACATTTTTTATGAAAAAGGTCTCAAATAAATAAAAACTTTGAAATTTTTTTCATATGTAGAAGAATTACTTTTCTTGTTTTGTGTTCGTAATTTGTCATTAATATTTTCATATTAAGTGCAAATAACATTTGTCTTACAATAAACCTTAAAATAAATTTTAATGCTTTTATCAATTAACAAAAGGCATTTCTAATTTGGTTATATTTTTTCACATTTGGTTACTTTTTCAAAAATTTTGGTTGTAAAAATTTAATTAGTCGTGGCAGCACTGGTTATAATTATTACTTCTAAAAAATCTTATGGAAAGAATACTGGGAATTAGGAACTTAGAATTTCATAACAAAAATTTGAAGAAAATTAAAGATATTTTGAGAGAAACTGGCTTTCCAATAGAACTGATATTGGATTTAATAAGACAATACAATAACCATAAGTAAAACAAGTCGGGTATAATTAAAGAACCGAAAATTTACAAATCACTAACTTATATTCCTAAAATATCGGAACGTTTAGAAAAGTCGAAAATATTTGACACAAAGCCATATAAAATAGCACATAAATCGTATAATACGAGTACAATTGGTAAAGAATAAACTGAAAACTAGAGTTGCAGGTCAAAAATCAAATCAAAAATTTAAGGATATTTCGTGACAGAAAACAGCATTAACAACCCACTGTGCTAGTTTAAATCATTCTCCAGATTTTGAAAAAGTATCTATTTTAAACACAGAAAAAAAATTATAAGCGCCGTTGTATGCTCGAAATGTTTTAAATCATCAATAGGTACCAGACTTGTTAAGGATTAATTTTAAATCGGACACAGAAAATGTAGCACAAATTTACAGACATTTACAGCCGTATTCATAACAAAAAGTTAGCCACAGTTTGTACACTACGTACAACGAGCTGCCAACTAGAATGCCGATTAAGCTTAGCAGCTTGTTAGCATAGAGTTTATTAATAACAAATTTTATCCGTCTGCTAACTTTCAATAAATCAACTCTGAATATTAATGATGCCACATTATAATACTCAAAAATGCAACACGTTTTGCATTTATCATCGCTGGTTTTGTCATTTCATTTCATTTTTTTTTTTTATTTTCCCTCTTCATATAAAAATTTGAAATGTATTTAAATTAAAATATATTTAAAAAAGGACTCTTAACTAAAAAAAAACGGTGTATTAAATAAAAACAAACAAAATTATTCAACAAAAAACGGCTGTTTATCACAAATTGGCAAACGTTTGGCAGCTTGGTAACAAGAGCTTAGCAAATCTTTAGCCAGAGTTTGGTAAGTGTATTATGAATAAACTTTGTGCTAACTTCATGCCAAATTTTCGTTATGAATACGGCTGCTAGAAAATATTTTTTTATACAAACAAAGAAGAATCTTAATTTTAAATAGGTCTTTGCTGTCAACAGCTTTTTGTTTCACGTTCCTTTTATATGGGCATTTCCATTGTGACGTGATATTTGTACGACAAAATGTAAACAAATTAAATGAAGAAGTCAAATTTGTAAAAAGTTATTTTATATTAACAAAGTAATAAAGCAGCGCAATATTCAGAAAAAAATCTACAACAATCAACCCTAAGGATTTCAAGATATAAGCAAAAATATGAGCCGGCGTGACGTTACAAAAAACAGAAGTGGATTTTGACTTGCATTACAAAACTGCATAAGTCTGCCAATTGAGCAAGACTTTTTGTATAAAACCTTTTTTAATAAGCATTGGACTTATAGAGATTTATTTTCCAAGTAATCAAATTTAAAAATATTTGCTCGTTTTAGGTACAGCGAAAAGTTTACTTTTTGTAATGTAACGCCAGAAAGCAAATATGGTTGTATTTTAGGACCATGTTGTTCAATAGTTATCCCTTTTGTAACTTAATGTAGATCTAGTTGCGCTTTACAAAACATATAAAAAAGTAAATTATACTTATAAAATTTTTGATAAACGATTTAAATTACTTCTGGCGTTACGTTACAAAAAGGAAACTTTTCGCTGTAACTTCCCATATGTATGCGTGTGTTTAGTTATTTGTTTCTTCTCATATTTTCTCATATCAATCTTTCAACAGAATTTACCGAAACAATTAGAAGAGTTGAAAATTAAAACAGGACTCTAATGACATAATGGAAGAAAGGGTCTGAAAAATTAGATATTCTGTATTATGGATAGCGTACGATTTCTCCAACATCAATGATAGTGGAATATTTTTTTCCAAGTCAATATTTATCAAAACTAAAGAAAAGAATCGCTTAAGTCCTAGACACTTTTCTTAAAGATTATTTTTAAGGTCTCCTTAAACTATTGAAATAACTAGTAAAATTATCAAACAGTTTATTTTTAATTAATACATAAATATTATATAGTAATTAAAAAATATGTATTACATATTTATGAATTATTTTTTGTTTGCTCGTGTTAGTTCAAGAATTGTTATGTTTGTTATGTTATTGAAAATAAACTCCAAATAATAAATAATTTATGCATTTATGCAAAAGAAGACTTTTCGCTGGAACTTCCCATATGTATGTGTGTGTGTTTAGTTATTTGTTTCTTCTCATATTTTCTCATATCAATCGTTTAACAGAATTAACCGAAACAATTCGAAGAGTTGAAAATTAAAAAAAATTAAAACAGGACTCTAATGACATAATGGAAGGTTTTATATGTTTAGAGAAATCCAGGAAAAGGACTGAGAAATTAGATTTTGTGTATTATGGATTGCATGCGATTTCTCCAACATCAATGATAAGTGAAAAAATGTTTTCCAAGTCAATATTTATCAAAACTAAAGAAAAGAATCGCTTAAGTCCTAGACACTTTTCTTAAAGATTATTTTTAAGGTCTCCTTAAACTATTGAAATAACTAGTAAAATTATCAAACAGTTTATTTTTAATTAATACATAAATATTATATAGTAATTAAAAAATATGTATTACATATTTATGAATTATTTTTTGTTTGCTCGTGTTAGTTCAAGAATTGTTATGTTTGTTATGTTATTGAAAATAAACTCCAAATAATAAATAATTTATGCATTTTTATGTATTGAAATTATTTAATTTAAAAAAAAAAACTTTATTAATCGATTAACCGATCAATTACAAAATTAACCGATTATAACCCGATTTAACCAAAACCTCGTGTAATTAATCGAGCGATTAGCCTATTAAAGCAAAAGCCCTATTAAATGAATACCCTAATACGTATACGCTTCCTTCTACTCTTGCATGCGTCGCATGCGTGCTAAAAAAAAAGGCCAGTTGTGTTTCATGCCCATATATATTTTAATTTTAATGTTATCGAAAATTAAAGCAAAATGCATGGTACTCCACAAAACTGGTACATTTTGTTTAAAAGTTGGTCAAATTGGAAGGGCCAATTTTAATCCCTGGTAAGCAGTCCTATTTTTTTAATACATATTAAATTTATAAGACAAAAAGAGAGGGAATATTTGATATTTAAAAGTACAATGGTACACTAAAGCTGGAGGTCCACACCACGCGTTTTAGCCTCCACGCATTGCATGCGTTTTATACCTTCCTTGCGTTCTACGTTTCAAGTTACATGCAACGCTTTTTATGCGGCATTACTACAATTAAAAATAAGATTTCATTTGTCAACATCAGCTGATTTGTTCAAATGCTGCTTGTGACGCTTGCAAAAGTAGAAAGTAACCCTACTTTTTGCATTCAACGCCTCAATGCATCCTACGCTTTTGTGCATGTAACTTGTTACATATAATTACACAGATTCTACTTTTTTGACAGCCGCGAAGGCTGCGAGAAGGCGTGTAACGCGTAGTGTGTACCTCCAGCTTAATGACTTGATAAGTACAATCGGGACCAAAAACAATTATCTATCAGGGACGTGAATTATATTTAATATTCAACCTACTTCTTAATATGTTGATAAATTTGAAAAAGGCATTATTGTAGTGCAGCAAGTTCATAAGCAGAGCTTTTGCATCTATATCCTTAGACCTAATAAATATAGCTTAAACAAGTTTATATATTTCATCAAAGAAAAATAGTAAATATTAAGCTACAAATGCTACATATATTCAAAAACAATGTATAGAAATGTGTTTTAGAACAATTACACTAAAAAAATTTGTTGCCCTCCCTTTTAGAATACTGCACTCAGAGAAAAAACATTTTTCAACCTCCAACAAAACTAATATTTTTAACAAAGATTTGTAAACATATTGTGGTTAATTTAACTAAATTATTGTCGCATACACCCATATTATGGTCAAACGGTTCCTCCATCAAGAAGCTACAACCATATTATAGTTTCTCTAGACATGCTATGGTTACACATTATATAAGGGCAATTCCATGTCAAATCGACCAATAGTGGCACCCGACCCCTTACGATTTAAATGAAATTTGGTGAGAAGGTTCCTTCCATTCTATAAGGAACATACATATGTATATCAACGAAAAAAAAAATTTTTTCTTCAAAAGTTAAGTCATATTCACAATCTCAAAATTTCGCCGAATTAGCCGAATGTGTTGAGTTTATTTTTTCAGTATCTCAAAAACAACTGCACATACGAAGATGATATGTATGTTATTTTAGAGAGAACCCTTCGGGCCACAAACAGTATATTTAAAAAAAATGCCCACGTACTACCCACGAGAGTAAAAACTGCACCAAATTCGATCCACAAATGGCTGAGATATGAGCAAAAAACCACAAAAAAGTTAAAGGCAGTAACTTTTTTCATAAAATCCCATATTGTTGTTGTTTTTTATACCCCCCACCAAAAATAACAAGGTATCACCTGGTATAAGGTTTTTTTTTTTGATAATTTTGTTACGTTTTTTACACATAACCAATACGTACATGTACAGCACACTTGATTTAACGATAAAAGTTTCCAAATAAGGTACAACATCAATGTGGGAGGGAGTGGAGAATAAAAAATAAATTGTAATACAACGACGAGGGATCTGTGAGTAAAATTAGAGGCAGTCGTGGTTTTTTCTCATATCTCAACCATTTATGAACCGATCAATAGTAGACAATTCCTGTCGTACCTGGGGTCTTCATAAATGCCATTTCAGCGGGCACGCGAACCGTTTGACGGAATGGCATCGTAATTTGAACTTCTCTTCTCAGAAGGATCCAGAATATATATACTTAGGATCAGTATTGTAGAAATAACAAACGGAATAACAAAGTTTTATTTTACCCTTTTGCCATCGGTGAATGGAATACAGAATTAGCAAATAATTTAATGCGCAGTTAATAATAAAAAATAAAAAATATTATTGTGCAAATAATATATATTTTCTGAAGACTGATTTCTGATATTAAAAAGCCTAAATTAGAATAAATTTCAATACAGCAGCGAAATAGCGTTTACAGTGAATTTCAGAAGGTTTCATAATATGGGATCTCAGGCAAATTATGGACCGTATATTATAAAATTGCAGGCCATTTTTTATGGCCATATGAAGCTTAGTTGGACAAATTTTACAGCAATATCTATATCTGCTACGGTTTTAGGCGAATTTAATTATTTTCCCAAAGTGGGCTTTGTATGGGACCTGTGGTAAATTATGGACCGATCTTTCCCAAATTCAACACTGCGATTTCTAATCTTATAAAACTGTGATATACCAAATTTTATTGTGATAGCAATATTAATTGCGGTAGTACGCCTAACTAAACTATTTTCGGGGAGTAGGGTTTATATGGGGCCTAGAGTTAATTATGGACCGATCTTCACGACATTTTGCAGTGTTATTTCTAGTCATATAAAACTGTGACGTGCCGAATTTAATTACGGTTTTAGACGTACTAAACTGTTTTCGGTGAGTAGGGTTTATATGGGACCTAGGGTAAGTTATACCGATCGTTACGAAATTTCACAGTATGGTTTGCAGTCATATATAGCGAATTTGTGCGAAATTTAATATCATTCCGTGCATTATTCCACCATTTATGTTTGTTTTGGTAGCAAAATAATCAATTTTTTAAGGTGGTGGTTCCACATTTTGATTCATAGTTCTGTTCCTACTGAACCGATGTTGCTGGATTTCAATCCCAAACTGCTTAGGGTAACTACAAGCAATTAAAGACTAAGTTTTTTCTTTTCTTTTGCGCTTTTCAAAAGGGAGCGTGTTTTCAACAGACGGACAGACAGACATGGCTAAATCGATTTACGAGTAACTCAAGAACCCAGAATATACATATATACTTTATGGGGTCTTAGATGCATAATAAATAAATTTCACACGGAATGACAAACTTAGTATATCCTCATTCACCATTAGTGGTGGTGGGGGGGTATTACAATAAACAATTATCACATAGAAAAAATTATTTACAATTAAAAAAATTTTTTTACAAATAATCTATTACGTTCTAAGAAATTTTTAATTTCCTGTTTTATTATTTTTGATTAATAAAAGGTTTATTAAACAAATTTTCATAGAAAATTCGTTTCGTAAGCCTGCTATAAGCATAAGGGGTTAATTTTGTAAATCCCTTCACCTTGCGTTGAAAATTTTTTCATATAAAATTTTATTAATTTTCAAAAATTTGTATGAAAATATTTTTCAAGTGAGGTGAAGTGTTTTACAACATAACCCCCAAAATATTTTTTATGAATATGGGGCTAATGTCTAATTTTGTGCTACATTTTCCGTGTCCGATTTAAAATTAATCTTTAACAATTCTGGTACGTTAATGCTTTGCAACATTTCTAGCATAAAACGGCGCATATAATTTTTTTCTGTGTTTAAAACTGATACATTCTCTAAGACCGGAGAGTAATTTAAACTAGCACAGTGGGTTGTAATGCTTTTTTTGATTTTACTTGTGACCTGCAATTCTACTTTCAATTTATTCTTTGTCGTACCTACATAAAATTTATTATACGTTATTGCATTATCCATCGTTACATCCCTTACAAGGTATTTTATAAACTACATTCGCCATTTCCAACTTGTATACTTTATCTTTTGTTTTAGTGAATAATTTTTCAAATATTTTCGATTTTTCTAAACGTTCCAATATTTTAGGACTATAAGTTAGTGATTTGTAATTATATCTGACCTGTTTGCTCTATGGTTATTGTATAGTCTTATTAAATTTGATATTAATTCAATTGGAAAACAGGTATCCCTCAAAATATCCTTAATTGTTTTGAAACTCTTGTTCTTATCGTGCTTCAGATATACATAAAAAAAATTATTAAAAAACAACAACGAGGCATTTATGGGTAAAATTAGAGGCAGTCGTGGGTTTTTCTAATATCTCAGCCATTTATGGGCCGATCCAGCTTAATTTCAATAGCAAACAATTCCTGAGTATATGTGATTTGAACTTCTCTTCTCAGAAGGATCCAGAATATATATACTTAGGATCAATATTGTAGAAATAACAAACGGCATTACAAAGTTGTATTTTACCCTTTTGCCATCGGTGAATGGAATACAGGACTAGCAAATAATTTATTGTTCAAATATTATTGTTTAAATAAGATATTTTTTTCTTTAAATTGCGCATCTTTTAGAAATATATTTTGGGTGTTACTGTTACCAGAAATGTTGTTGTTTAAATAATATATTTTTTTAAAATATTTTAAACAACAAAATGAGACAAAAGAAACAAAGTAAATAAAAAAAAAATAGCAAATAATTTAATGCGCAGTTAATAATAAAAACTCAAAAATAATATTGTTCAAATAATACATTTTTTCTTTAAATTGCGTATTATATTAAAAATATCTTTTGGCTGTTATTGTTACCAAAAATTTTATTGTTTGAATAATATATACATTAGAGCGACTCAAGAAAAAAGGTTTTATGATGATTCCCAAAATATTTTGATTCTAGCGTTGACCATCCGTGAGCTGTCCGTTAACAAATTTTATTTATGTCGTCTTGGAGCAAAGTACAAAAAAATTCGAAAAACTGAAAAAGACCTTTTTTAAAAATGATCCAGCTCACGGATGGTCAACGCTAGTACCAACATATTATGGGAATCATCATAAAACATATCAACCTTTATTTTCAGAGGGGTAACTAAAACACTTTTTTTGGCTCCATATAACTTGAGTCGGTCTAATATACATATTTTATTTTTTTAAATATTTTTAGCACCAAACTTGACAAAAAAAAAAACAAATATGTATGTAATTTAACGCGCAAGTTAAAAAAAACCCAAAGGTATTATTGTTCAAATATATTTTTTCTTGAAAATGCGTATTTTTTTAAAAAATATGGTAGATGTTATTGTTTACAAACAAAACAGCTGGTTTGTTCTTTTTAAAAGCAACATCAACAGAGCATACGGAATGTGTTGATGCGGATTTTTCATCTATCAAAAAAGAAGAATCAGTGTAATTGTATGTGACAAGTATCGCAGCAAAAAGCGTAGAATACATATACCCTGTCGGAAAATGAGTTAGCTTAAAGTTAACTCATGGTTAATCAGAAGTAAGTCAGAGGTGACTCACAAGCTAACTCATTTACATGGTTAAAGCTATTCAGTTTTTACACGCAATGTCCGCAGTACGAGTCAGTACTCACTCACACTACGTAACTTTAAGATAACCATAAGTTAGCTCATTATGTGTTAGCTTGTGGTACATACAATATTGTATACGTATACAATGTATACGTATATGTATTCTACGCTATATACTATACATATATACAATATATTCATTCGGTTAACAGATAAATTACTACCCGATTAACTGATCGGTTAATTTAAGATTGGCTATTTTCGATTAACGATTAAACCGGCTAATTTCAGTCGATTAACCGACGTAACAAAATTTTTAATTTTTTGTAGTATTATAACATATTTTTTTGTGTTTTTTAAGTATTTGTTTTGTCTCATATACAAAAGGCGTGCGTTTAGAAAATAATTTTTTATACAAACAGAGAAGGGATCTTCATTTTAAATAGGTCTTTGCTGTCAGCAGCTCTTTTGTTTCACGTACTTTATATATGGGCATTTCCATTGTGCCGTGACGTGAGATTTGTACGACAAAATGTAAAAAAATTAAACGAAGATGTCAAATTTGTAAAAGTTGTTTTAATATTACAAAGTAATAAAGCAGCACTATATTCAGAAGCTTTGGACTTATAGAGATTTATTTTCCAAGTAATCAAATTTAAAAATCTTTGCTCGTTTTAGGTACATATGGGAATTTCCAGCGAAAAGTCTACCTTTTGTAATGTAACGCCAGAAAGCAAATATGGTTGTATTTTAGGACCATGTTGTTCAATACTTATCTCTTTTGTAACTTAATGTAGATCTAGTTGCGCTTTACAAAACATATAAAAAAGTAAATTATACATATAAAATTTTTAATAAACGATTTAAATTACTTCTGGTGTTACGTTACAAAAAGAAGACTTTTCGCTGGAACTTCCCATATGTATGTGTGTGTGTTTAGTTATTTGTTTCTTCTCATATTTTCTCATATCAATCGTTTAACAGAATTAACCGAAACAATTAGAAGAGTTGAAAATTAAAAAAAAAATTAAAACAAGACTGTAATGACATAATGGAAGAAAGGGTCTGAAAAATTAGATATTCTGTATTATGGATTGCGTGCGATTTCTCCAACATCAATGATCAATGAAAGAATTTTTTCCAAGTCAATATTTATCAAAACTAAAGAAAAGAATCGCATAAATCCTAGACACTTTTCTTAAAGATTATTTTTAAGGTCTCCTTAAACTATTGAAATAACTAGTAAAATTATCAAACAGTTTATTTTTAATTAATACATAAATATTATGTAGTAATTAAAAAATATGTATTACATATTAATGAATTATTTTTTGTTTGCTCGTGTTAGTTCAAGAATTGTTATGTTTGTTATGTTATTGCTTTTTTTGAAAATAAACTCCAAATAATAAATAATTTATGCATTTTTATGTATTGAAATTATTTAATTTATAAAAAAAAATTTAGTAATCGGTTAACCGATCAATTACAAAATTAACCGATTATAAACCGATTTAACCAAAACCTCGGTTAATTAATCGAGCGATTAGCCTATTAAAGCAAAAGCCCGAATAAATGCATACCCTAATACGTATACGCTTCCTTTTACTCTTGTATGCCAGTTGTTTTTCATACCCATATATATTTTATTTTTAATGTTATCGAAAATTAAAGCAAAATGCATGGTACTTCACAAAACTGGTACATTTTGTTTTAAAAGTTGGTCAAATTGGAAGGGCCAATTTTAATCCCTGGTAAACAAATCCTATTTTTTTTAATATTAAATTTATAAGAAAATTTATAGTGAAAATTCTGACGCGCTTCTCTCTTTAAAAAACGGTTAATTGTATGATAAACACAAAAACAATTTCTTAAACTATGTTTTTGTTTTAATAATAATTTTACTTTTTAGACGCGTCCATGGTATAACTACATGCTATAATTCGTCTGTTATCAAGTTTTTGCGAATTTCCGCTTATTTAGCAATTTTTACAGAAGTTTTGCCATTCCTTATAGTTTTAAGGACTTTTAATCAATTTTATTGATTGTTTAAAATATTAGAAATTTTCGATATTCAAATACCAATTTTAGCCATGTTCGCGATAGAAGTTGGACACAAATAAATGTATATATGGGTGTTGTTGTTTTTGCACTTTTGCTTTTTCGGAAGGGTGCCACTTGTGATGTGAACCACCTTAATGTTTGTAGTTTGTAGATATAGTTCATATCGCACTTGATCAAATAGAGGGTATTAACTCAAAATTAAAAAATTTTAAGTAGAAGCGAAATAATTTTTAATTCAGAATTAAGGGCATATAAAAACGAATTTTTGTGCCAACCATTTTATTTCAATTTAACGATTTTTAACAAGTTTTTCCGACTTTCCGCGAATGTAGCAATATTTACCGATATTTTGTTTTTTCTTATAGTTTGTATCCATTTTATCTCTTGTTTAATATATTAAAATTTTTCGCGAATTTTCGCTATTTTAGAAAACTTTTCGAATTTTGGCAATTTTCGCGTAGTTTTGTTGCTCTTTGAAGCAATCGTCGCAAATTGAAAATTTCTTTAAAACAATTACATACTAATAAAATGTTGTCCATAACTTCTTTTACATTTTCTTTATTTTAAACGTATTTAATAAATATGTTTACATTCTAATTTAAATTTATTTGCCTTTCATTAGGGTCGTCGCAAAATTTCCTGTCGACTAAAACAAAGGCAAATCTACCCGACGTCGACTTAAAAACGCCTTAGCAAATATCAATTGACTATCAACAATAATCGAATAATGTCAATAAGTCCATTGCCGTCGACTTTCATAATAGGGTGACCTATTTACTTTTAATTTAATTTAATTTAATTTCATTTACATACAAATTACGAATTAAATTATTCAAACATTCGTTTTTCTTGCATACTTTCAAATGAAAATTTCTCGAGCAGTAAAAATAAATTTCCAATAGGTACCAATAAAAATAATTTTAAATCACAAAATACATAACTCTTGTTACGTGAAATATTTACATACATCTTTTATTTTTTCGATAACAATTTTTTGTTTGCTAATAACATTTAAAATCAAACTTATTTTATAAAGCAAAACTTATGTAGAAAAAAATCGTTTTGTTTAATTAAAAAAACAGTCTAGATTTTAAGCAAGGATTATTAGATTCCCTGATTATTAATCTCTTTTACGCTAAAGCTTCTTCAATCATACATTTGGGTTGAAAGCCTGTGTTTGTTTTTTTTTTACTTAAAATAATGAATTTGTAACGTTTACTTTTTTACAATAGAATTGTAATAGGAAATTAAATTTATAAAATTTATAAAAATAAAACAAAAACTAACTAAAAGAACATTCTAAACATACAACTAACACTCATCGTTGTTTATCATCTGTCCCCGCTGCTTTGTCATCCTGTTTTTGTTGTTTTGCTTGTTGTTCCTTAAGATCATCTTCTAGTTCTTGATCGATACGTTCCTTAGCACGATATACTTTAGATTGTAAATAAAAAGAACCACCTTTAACTTTATCATTGACAGCAAATAAATGTTCATAGTTCTTAGTTATTTGTTCGAGATTGCTCAAGTCGTTAATGTTTAGAATTTGTTTGGCCTCATCCAGAGTCATGCCTGGAAGTTGAAAAAGTATGTAAGCATTTTTGTTCAAATTTGCTTTAGAGAATTTAACCTGTTCTAGCATTAGCTTCTGATCTTTTTTCCCCCTGACGACCTCCGCCGCTTCGACGTGCAGCTTCTTGCGAGGCCGCAATTTCTTGTCTTAAGGCTTTGGCAAATGCTCTGCCAATAGCTTGGCCTCCTAAAACTATTATCTGTGCTAAATATTTCGCCATATTTAAAAATATTCGATATTATTATTCTGGAATTTTCAACACTTTATTTTGTTTTAAGTTTTTAAATAATTTTGCACAAATTTAATGAAATTTATTATTTAATTGTTTCTAACCTAGAAGGCAAATGTCAAAATGACGTTACAACACATATGTTATCAAAAGTGCTACCAAGATAAGGGAAAACAGATGTTTTAGTTATCTCAAAAATGGGTTCTTTCAAGGCGAATACAATTAGTTGAATTCGCCTTGGGCTCTTGATTACACTAAATTATTGGATAATAACACTTTGTGGCACTTTTTACTCATAACATCCAAGGCGAATTCACCTTGATAACAGCAATAATTTCAAATATAACTCTTCTCATTGACTTATTTTCCTTACACTGCGGCCACACGATCAACTTTTTGTTGATAGTCTTTTACATATACTGTTTGTCAAAATTTACATAAATTGAAAGCTGTGACGTAGGCTGCACGCAATTTTTAAGCAATTTACTTTCAAGATGTCATCAAGAAAACAATTTATACTGACCAACGAAAAAAAAATTTGCTCACTAAACTTCTTATCAGCTGTTAAATTGAGCGTAAAATTGCCAAACAAATGGATAGTTAAAATTGAGAGCAATCTCGTGATCAATTTAAAAAGTGTGAGTGTGTTAGTGAAAAAAATGAGAGTGAGAGCAAATTGAAAGGAATTGAAAGACAAAAATTGATCGTGTGGCCTCCAAGTTAATAAAGGCAAACAAATTCTAAAGGCGTTTTTTATAAACAACGCCGCACACTGGGGATTTTTGTATGGAGGTGAGGAAAAAGTATATTTTTCAAAACATGTAGTGATTTCATCACAAATTTAGTTTTATTTATATGTATAGTAAAACAAAAAAGTAATCAAAATAAATAAAGTTAGAGAAATATATATCGTCTCCTACTATGTAAAAAGCGATAACTAAAAAAAAAATTTAAATGAATATTTTTAATAATTTCGTGTTTTCCTTATGAAACATGATGCAATTAATAAAAAATCGTTAAGGGTATTTTTTGTTATTCAGAACATTTTGCGATTTAAGCAACGATATATGTTATAAACAGTACTTAACTTGTACGAAACTATATCAATTGTATTATTAATATTATTATTCTAGCCTTAACTTCGTCACTTATGTATATCTCTATGCTTTTTCTGCCTAAACGAAGACGTCAAATGTGAGATCATAGGATCTGATGCTACCATCATCCGTTGCATAATATCCTCGTTCGTGGCAATTCGACTGCATTTTCTGGAGTGTCTTAGGTGATATTTTTTATAGTCCTTATCACGATTTTCCTGAGCCTCTTCGGATAGTAGCCTAGAAGAAAAAAATACTTTTCAATTACATATATATTTTCCATGAATGAGAATTTTGTGGAGTGTAGGCACAGTGCACCAAACCCTTTTGCCGTCTCCAGGCAAAAAACACCAAATTTTTTTGGAGCTACTGTTATAGCTTCGAGAATTATTGAAAACCTCTTGATTATATCTTCACCTAGACCCGTGATTTCGGAAATCAAAGCAGGATTAGCAAAGAATCTTCGTGACGTATTTTTTTAATTTGTCGTACCCATGCCTTGCTTAACAGTATCAAGCTGTATTCCAATTTTCTCTGTAAGTTCAAGTTTTATTAAACATTTTCGGGCTTACTTTATCGGACGAGTATTTGAGTCGACTCTCCCACGTTTAAAGCAAAACACACTCCATCAGCTTATTATGCGCATGAAGTGGTGACATACAGTGCTTGTTCATTTACGGGCACGTTTAAATTCAATATTATAAGCTACATGCAAAAGACACTCCATCAGCTTATTACGCGTGAAGTGGTGACATACAGTGCTTGTTCATTTACCGGCATAGCTTGAACTTTTTCGATTTTATTCATCTTGGATGTTGTGGCTCCACAAATAAAACAAGATGATGCTGCTGGTGTTTCTGTTCTTGATTGTGCTGTCTTACCGTCAATCATTGGAAAATATAATTTACGCTTTACTTTAAAGTTGCAATTATTTACTGTTAACTCAAATTCATTTAGTTGCGATATCTCCTCATAGACTCTTCTCTTTTTTTCTTTTTCTCGTATAACTTGAGGTGTCTTTTCAACGTATGCAAACGGTAGTGTTCTACAATATTGTGTGGAAGCAGTTTTATTATTGTTCCATACTAATTTATTTATCTCATCACGTAATGATAATTTAAGTGGTACAATTGATGTCATATATAAATGTTGGAATTCGCTTTGACTAGATGCTCCATCACAGCCTCATTTACAATATATTGTTAGATTTCCGCTTTTAATTTTGTTTATTTCCTTTACTGACTTGGTCTCTAGGATTCTTTTCGCGGTATGGTCTAATAGATTTTGCAGAGGAACACTGCCTAAGCTTTCAGTAATAGAAATTCCTTGAGGATAACTGTTATTTTTTTCTTCTGTGAGTTCTTTGTGTGGTACAAGCATGCTATACCCTTCACTTTGTAACCAATGCATTAGATACTCGTATTTTTATTTTGTAAATTCAAGCTTTGTAAACATCCCCAATGTTTTTAATGTACAAATTTTGTGCTTGGTTTTTGAAATACCAGAAGAAAAATCAATTACTTCTTAAGGAAACATATCACGTACTTCATCCCTTTTGTATCGTTAGGCACGATCACAACACTCCCCAAACGATTTTCGTGGCCGACCAAGTACAGAACTGGTAGAACAATCAGCCTCAGTAAACTCAATTGTAAATGTGCCTTCAAGCCAATTTGCATTATTTTTTCAAATCAAATATAAGTTTAATTTTTTAAGTTTAAGAAATACTTACACACAAATAAGGACAAATTCAAAATTGTACATATGCTAAAAATTGAAAAATCGATGTTAAGAGTTACAAAACATCCCATGAAGCGATCAAAAAGCACTTAAAGGAATATCACTATTTTGGCTGGAAAAAAACACATTTTTTTTACAAAAACAAAAAAAAAAAATATACGAAAAAAAAAAAACAAAAAGCCAGCGCAAAAATGTTACACAAACAAAACATGTGCACAATACATACAAAAGCTATTTGTGCTGTGGCCGTTGCTAAAATTTTTTGTTTGCGCTTATCTCGATAAATGAAACAAACACTATAAAACATGTCTACAGAGCCACTTCAATTGTTTTGTTTTATAACGAAGAACAGAACACTATATAATGCTCGTTACTTTCTTGAAAATAGTTTTGAACGGTATTAATGATTGTGTTCGTTAACACAAACACTAAAAACAATAGATATCGTTTCTTGGCGTGTGAGCCGTACGCTAAATAATGTTTTGCTTATTTTCGAACACTGTTTTAAACAAAAGCATTAGTTCATCAAACGTTTTGTTTTGTGCAAAAACAATGCATTTAGTAATGTGGTCTTGTTTTGTAATGCTATTTACTTACTCAAATATTATTTACCTGTGTTGTGATAAACTTAAAGTTAATTTTATATTCAATATAAATTAAAAAGATTATTTAAAAGTGATTTACAACTAAACTATAAACGCTAATAAATAATACCAAAAGGCACAATCGCCACATATGATAGCCCCGTTTACGATAGTTAAAAATGGAAAACAATTTAAATTTTCCTTTTTTATTTTTTATAACGGTGAAATACAAATTTCGCTGATTGTAAAAGACATATTCAAAAACATTTCAGTTTATAAACTTTTGATACACTGAATTTTGTATGGAAATTTGACAAGTTTTATTTACTCTTATAAAACAAACATATTTTTTTTTTTTTTTTGAATAATGTTTATGGTTTTTTCAATATGTAACCGATTTTTTGTTTTCTTGATTTTTAATTTTAAGTGTAACATTTGCTTTAGAATGTAACTTAAAATTAATTTTACCGTTTGTTTCTTCTTCAATTAAACAACAAAAAAAATTTTAAATTTGGTTATGTTTTTCCCATTGGGTAACGTTTTCAAAAATGTTGGTTGTAATATTTTTTTGGCCATGGCAGCTCTGGTTAGCACATAAAGTTAGCTACACACGAGGCAACATTTGTCGAAACATGGTAATGTTTTGACAAATGTTGCTACGTGTGTGGGGATGTTTCTGGTTGAAATTCTTATTACCTTTTTGGTTTCTCATATATCAAAAATTTTTGATATATGACAATGTTTCATCGTGTGTGGCGATGTTGACTGTTTTTTCTTTCTCATTCTGTTGAGAGGAGTTGTTGAGTGAGGTGATTTTGCAACTCTCGGACAAAAAATATGAAGAAAGAAATCGGAAAATGGCAACAATTGCAAGTTGTGAGAGTTGGAAAACAATTATAATTGAATATAAAATTTTTCTAAATTTATGGCATATAATATGATAGGTAAACAAAGAAAATAAATAATTTTTTTTTGTGCTTTGTAGTTGTATATTAAAAAAACACGCAATACTGATGTTTCGTTTTTAGTGTAATTGTCTGTGGCAAAATTTGAAACATTAATAGTAACACGTGTTTTGACAAATGTTGCATCGTCTGTGGGTACCATAAAAATTCTGTTGTGATCAGTGCTGCCACGACTAAAGCTGGGATCACACGATTGCCCCAAATGCACCAATATGAGACAATAATGATTGTGCTTTATTGACGCACAATAATGAAATTGCCCCAATAAAATATTCTGAAATCACACGATTGTTCTGTTTTATACAAATTTAATTGCCGCTAGTTGGTACATAGCGAAATGAGTACAATAATTGCCGCAGCACTGTCACACGATTTTTCTTACTTTAGTCAACTGCGAACACAGCTGTTTTGGTAGCTTTTTTATTGGTTTGAAAGTTCTAGTTGGCTTGTTCATTAAAAAAAAGAAAATTCTATCATATATGTAGGTATTCAAACAAAGTTTTGTTGCACAGTTTTATTTAAAATTTTTTAAGTATATATAAAATTCCAAAAATAAAACAAGGTAAAATTCTATTTGAAATATATAAAGAAATAGAGAATATTTATATTTAAAAATAAATTCGCTTTAAAAAATTTCAATTTATTTTGCTCCGTTTTCCTGTATATATTCTTTTATATTGTCCTGAACAGCTATTGCACTAATTTAAAAAAAAAAATTTGGGAATACAAAATTTATTATTAATTTGCTTATTAATGAGTTGCTAAATTCCCAATATTTATTTTTGATAAATTTAATTTTTATTTTTAACATATTCCTACTAAAAAAAACACACAAAAGTAAATTTATTAAAAAAGGCAAATATTGGCGTGTATTGTGTTGTTTAATTGCCGCACAAGAAGCCAATAAATATTGGTACATTTTTGTCATTTTTATTGACGCGCATTTACATATCAAGTAGTCACACAATTGCCGCACCAGATTATAAAAAGTAAAATTTCAAATTTCTTAAATTCACTCCATTTTCTATAAATTCTAATATTACAAATTATATACCAATTTATTTTTTAAAAATCTTTAAAAAAATTTTATGTGTATTTCAATATATTAAAGTATACTACTGGAAATAATGTAAATTTAGAACATTTTACTTAAATTCAAGTTTTAAGAAACCCTAAAACTACTTTCGTGTAGTTTTTCAGTCATGTTCTGAAGTTGATTCAACGTTGTATCGCTTTCTAGTCTAAGTACCATTTATCAAAAATCATTTTAAAAAATATTGAAAACCTATATCGATTAAGACTTCAATTAATTTAAATTTCAGAACATGGTCATTCCTTATAAAAAAATCACATCTCATAGCTTTCTTGAAAGGGGGTTTTTTTTGTTTTCGATAAGGTATAAAAACTTCCGTTCATTTGAAACAAATGATAAGAAAATCGTAGTGCAAAGTACACATTATTCGAAGTCGTAAATAATTAACTTCAAAGCGAAATACGCGATGCAAGTATATCAAGAAAAACATATTCATTCGTATTTTATATATTAGAAAAAAGTAACCAAAATGAAAAACATATTCGCATCTCCACATTGAGAAAAAACTTTACCAATTTTGGTTAAAAATAACCAAACACGGCAGCTTTGGTTGTGATATGACACGTACAAGGCGAATTCCCTACAGGTGGTGTCGAAACTACAACAATCCAAAAAAAAACAGAAACAACATAGGGTTTTTTGCAATGCAATTTACGGTCCAAAATGCCAACCATTCCAAACATAACACTACAAATAAAAACAAATTGGCTCGAACTGTCAAAATCAGATGGCGTTTAGACACCACCTGTCGTTGAATTCGCCTTGGACACGAACAAGTGTCAGAATTTTTAATCCAGTTGGAAATCGGTAAACAAAAAAAAAGTTGAATAAAAAAATTCCATTAACATATTTCGGAAAAAATAATATACAACGTAGTAATAAGTAATAAAGAACTTGACTTAAATTTTTATAGTGCATAATATATAAAATATGTTATTGCTGTGAAAAAGAACAACAAATATATTTTCCATTTAATAAAGTGATGAAAAGTTTTTTCTATCCCTTGTGAATATTTGATAAATTATTAAAAACAAACAGATTGTATTTGTAGAAATTTTAGGTTTTTTTTTAATCATATTTGTATATTTTTATTTGCATAAAATTAACAAGTTCTGAACAAATTTTTGGTTTCCTTTAATATTTTTATGTCCAAATCTGATTTATAATTGCCACGCTTCTATTTTTTATCCAAAATTTTTGCGTCTCTTTATTATTTTACATTTTATTCATTCCATGGTAAAGTTAAAACTTTGCTTTACTTTTGGTGCTCATGCGTATCTGGCACTTTAGTGTTGAAAATTCCATTAAAAAACTTTGGTGGAATAAGAATTGGCCAATATATTTGGTAGCAATAGGAACAACGTCTCATGAAAAGTACCAGCAACAGAATCATATGACTGCTCACTTTAATTATAAATCAGTGGTTACAAACCATTACGGCCTTAATCGGTTTGGACAAAATAAGTTTGTCTTTTTTCAGGAGTGCAGTTTTTTTATAGCTTAAAATCTTCAATGAAAATAAGAAGTCGCTATAAAGTTTTTGAGAGTTAAGAAAAAGATGCGAATATGAAAAAGTAGAAAGCAAAAAGATTTATACACGCTGAACACAATGGTACTAAATAAAAACTTACTGACTATATCACTAAATGCCAAAGTAGCAGTAATCCTGTTATTACTTTTTACCACTGAAATAGAATGTATATTTTGAATTTCAATAACTCTGTTTAAATTTTTGGAGTTAAAACGCTTGGTGCATTTTCATTTTTGATAATATGGGAGTAGGTAATAGGATACGTTTTAGAGGTGAATAAGATTTAATTCTAGTAACTTAATTCAGATTTTTTGAGTTAGGTTCTTGGTAACAAATTATTTCCTTTTCTAGTCTTTGGCTTGATAGAAATGGAACGTGAGGTCACTTAAATATAGCTTCGCAAGATACTTAGGTATATATATTTAAGACTTTCTTCAGGAATCGGAGTTTTGACCATTAAACGTCAATTAGAGATCAAATTTATATATATTAAAATAATACTTAAATTTTAATCAGATTACTTTCATACTAATTAAAAAAAATGTGGTTTTATTGACAGTAAAAAGATTTAATTTTCTTAATAAACTCAGTAAGAATTACTCACCTTTTAACCATTTGAAGTCGAATGGGACACGTATGTATGTCCCGTTTAGTTTTTATAATGTTGCAAGACACACTTTCTAATGGATTTTGATTTAATCGATGTTGTTCGATAGCCAGAAATGTGTACTTTTTTTTTTTGGCATTTTCAGTTCCTTATACCTCGGGTTCTAATTGTTACTATTGGATAAACTTTTATTATTAAATGAACCAGAAATGACTTTTGTAAATTTATTGACCGATGCATTTTAAATATATGCTTTACTTTTTTCAGGAGAGCCAAAAAAATATAAAAATAAAGAGCGAATTCCTGCAGTTTTTATGTGATAAAATTTTTTTTTATTGAAAATAAGACAAACAATAAAAAACTAGAAAAATATTTTTAAATTATGAGATCATATCGCATTTGATAGAGAGGATCAAAACTTTTATTTTTTCAGTTTTTGGAAAAAACCGACACTTAGTTTCGAGTTTATACCCTCTTGTCGATCAAATGTATGTATGTATATGGTTAAAATAAACTGAATCAAAACGAATTAGGTTGTGATAATTTTCAAAACAATTTTTATTCCTGGAAATGAACTATACTAAATATATATCCAACGTATATGAATACAATCATATTTCTAGCAATTTGTGTATACTTATTGCTATAATCATCCAAAAAAGCCGCTTTCAACTCTTCTTTACTTATAGAAAACATTTAACCAATATGTACACTGTTAGCGTGTTAAGCTTACAAGCTGTATTGAAGACTTTTAAAACAGATGGAATCCCATCATAAACAATTAATTTTTGTTTATTTTCACTGAAATTAAACCAAAACCAGATTTAAAAACACGTTTTGCCATTTTGACTAGTCAGAACTTTTGCTGGTGGAAGAATTTTCGATCTGCGAATCCTTTAAATTAATCAAAAAGCCTCTATTCTCGATGTCTAATTCCAACACATTATCTTCATCTTCACCGTCCGATGCGTTTAAAAGTTGTATAATTTCAATATCAGTTATACAAACTGACAAAATGTTTTTAAATGTTTATTGCATTCGTTCCCAAATTTTTTACATTTGACGACAAATGGGACACATATGTCCCATGATTTTTCTTGTAGAAGGAGTAGAGATTTTTAAATTTTAACAATTTTTTAGTCCTGAAATTTTGCATATCCGAGTAGAAAACAAAAATAAAATTTAAAAAATTGCCACTACAAAATCGTTGAAGGGATTGCCCGCCCCATCCACTATACTATATTATTGTATATGCTATTCCCCATATTGTTTCCATTTTGATCTATATAATGCAATAAGTGGTTTCAATTAAAATATAGTGCAACTTTCATTAAAAAAATATCATTAAAAAATATGCCAATATATGGCGATATAATTGTGCAATGCAAAAAATTGAACAATTAAACTCCAAGCTTTAAGGTTAAAAATATATAAAGTCATACATTTGACTGAAATGGAAGGTATTTTTGCCATACATATTAAAAAAAAAAAAAATAAAACCATTTTGGCATCTAAAGTAAATTATTTTATTACTTTAATAAATTTAAAAGCGCAATAGCTTTTCCTAATTTAAGAGTAGTTCTGATGAAAATAAGCTGTACTCTTATTCTGTAGTATAATAAAATAGAATATTTTAATGAACAATAACCAATGGATCGTTTTCAAAGTTTGTTCGATTTTAATTTCATTTGAACTCGATTTCCAAAACATGGCTACATAATTTGTATTTTAATCGTGTTTACCCTTTAAATTTCCACTTTCAAATTAACCTTCACACTACCCGCTATCTTTTAATTTTCAATTTTTCTTAAACTCCTTTGCGTTTAATTTTTTAAATGCCCTGCGTGCCAAACGTTGTACATTATGAAGTTCTGCGGAATCAATATACATTCCAGTGGGTGACATTCTTGGTGGGCGGTGGTGGAACTAGGGTTTGATGAGAAAAAATCAACACTTAAAAAATACGAAACGAAGAAGAAAAAATAATCAATTTGCTTTTGTAAAGCTATTTGAAGAGTTTTCTAAACGACTAGAAACAGTTCTCCGAGGACATTCATAGCAGGAAGACACAGTTTAAAAGAAAGAAAAAGTACTACATACTAATAAAAAAGTGAAATTATAGAAATTTCAATACCTTACAATTTGAATTTAAACACAAAATATTTTAAAAAAAAGTTGAAAATCTTTGTAGTAAAACTTCAAGTCAAGAGTTTGTTATATAAAAAAAAACGTTTTAGTTGAAAATTTAAAGTAAAATATTAAAAAAAACAAAAAAATTTAATACAAACCATGTAATTTTGTTCTTTTTTCTCTGCAATTGATAAAATATTGTAATTTATTGATTTTTTATCCAACATATTTTCAATACAGAATTTTTTATTTAGTATAAAAACTTTCTTTGAAAAATGTTTTAATTTTAAAGCTTTTTTTTTACTAATAATTATATAATTTTTTATGATTTTAAAACTATAACTTTATGTTTTTATGTTTGTTAAAAAAATTGATAAATATAGAAAGTTGTAAAATATAATTGGAAATCAACGTAACCAACCCCTTTTTCAAAAAAAAAAAAAAAAAGAACCAAGAAAAAAGTGGTATCTATACAAATCGGGAGCTTTCGTTTTTCTTTACAATCGTAACCGTTATATTATTTTTTTTAACACTCTCTATCTCTCTCTGCTCTCGTTTTTTTTTTTTAAAGAAAATGGAATCAATCGTATTTTATGCTCTAATTTACTAATAATTTTCTCTAACTTTCTTTTCCTTTTCCTCTATTTCCATAAATTTCTTGCATATTGAAAAAAATTCTACGTAACCTTAAAGCATTACAATTTTTTTTAAAAGTAACGATATTGAAAATAAACACAACAATAAAGAACCCTTTATATGTGTTATTGTGCTAAAGCGTGTAGCAGCAGTTTTGTAAAAAACAACTTAAAAACCTGTAAAAAACAAACAGAAACAAATTAGTATTTTAAATTGAAAGAAAAAAAAAACACAGTGTTTATCAATACATTATTTAAAAAACTAAATTTAAAAACAACAACAACAAAACAACAATATGTTTTCAAATATTACAAATCAATTTACTTCATTGGTGGGTGCTGTCAAAGGTGGACAAGGTGATGAAGAAGTACCCGCTGCCAATACACAAGAAACTGCAACTACAGCAGCCCCTTCAGAACATCACGATGCTCCAGCAGCATCAACAGCTGGTGGTGAGTTGCCTGAAGGTGAAGAGGGTGCTAAGAGGTAAGAGTTCTTTCGTTTATTACTTCTCTTTTTGAGATAATTGTACATATGTATTTGTATTTTTTTCCATCAATCGTAATTTAGATTAGACTTCGTAAAATTTTCGTTGTTTTTCTTGGCACACGTGATAGTATTTGTATTTCATTCCATTACAATTTTAGTCAATAAATTCCATTGATATCTATATTATATAAAATACACATATAATTTAACTCTCATCTTCTCTTTAAAACTCCTCTCTCTATTTGCACGGAGATTTTTCGCGAGAGCAAAAATATTAAATAATCATTATTTCAAGCTCTCAGGTCCTAACATCTCTCTTCAAGGATACTATGTGTGTACATATAACCTAGAACTTTTTTTATAATCTACACGTGATTTATTCAAATTGTTAAATTTGACTTTTTTTTCTTTTAAGCTAAATTAAAAAAAGTAGACCAATTTTTTTCTACTTGATAATTTTTATGAAACTTCTTTCGAGTGGTTACGAAAAAAATAACTAAATACCCCGAGTTTTTAACAGAATTAAAAAATAAAAAAAAAAAAAAATTAAATTAACGAACATTTATATATTACAGCACCTTTACAACAAAAAGAAGTTGTTAAAATTACCTTAATCCAAATTTTGTAATAACATATTTAACAATTTTTTTATTTGTAGTATTTTAAAATTTTACAGTTTTTATTCTTGTAACTTCAACTTGCATATTCGAAATTAATATTTCAAGTTAAATATTGGGGTCAAGTCTCTATCTAAACAGGTTATGCAAAGTTTTCAATTAGGTTTATTAAACTAAATAGTTCGATTATTTACTTAACAGTCTTTCAAGAAAAATATTTTAATAAACATTTTTTTCCAAACTCTTAAATAAATATATAAACAAAATTGTTATGGTATCAAAAAGTATGTATTAATGGCATATTTTCTGGCATAGATATTGCCTTTATTCGGCCTTTTGCGTTCTTCGTGTAATATTGTAGTCGCCTAACCTGTTCTTTTCTAATAAATGAGTAAACTTAAAAATTTGCTCTCACAAAAAGCTGTTGTCCAAAAAATTACGCGAACGCAAAATTTGTAAAAATTCGTAAAATAAAGGCAACAGCTGATCGAAAATAATTGAAGTGTTGAAAAATGTTTACACTTTTGACTACTTAACTCGTTTTCTTATCGGTACTCGATTAAATACTTTTTATAACACGAATATTTTTGGAAAATACAAACAAATTATTTTATGTAATCTTTCATATTTGTTTGTTTTTTATTTTATTTGAATTTGCTAATTTGTGTCCGGCTAAATTTGATCAATAGTACACGAATATTTTTTTTTACTATTGATAACTTTAAAAACAAGGGCTGTTTTAAGTACCCGAGTACTTGAGACTTTTACAACTCCAAAAAATTAACATAACAAAACAAAGTTTCAAAAATTGGTATTTAGCCATATAAATTATTCACAAACAAGTTTAATTAATTAATATTAATTAATTTTTTGTTTTTATTTTAGTTTTATTTCAACTTTTCTTTTTTAAACAATTTGTATGCCTTTCGTTTGCTACTCTTGTTTGTTTACCTTTTGAAACATATGTTTTTTTGTTTTACTAAATTTTACTGCAAAAATTTCTGCAGTAAAAATTTGTAAGTACTCAGTCAAGAACTGTCACTTTACGCTCTCAATTTGTGTTCTCATTTACTGTATTTTGTGTACGCGAAGGCAATTTAGTAAAATGCAGTAAAGTTCAGTAAAACATAGTAAAAACTTTTGTGTTCTCGAACGCAGCTAATGTTGCCCAATAAAACCAAAAATATGTTACAACATATTAAAACAGCTGTTCTTGCTATTGTTAAAAAACATGTTTGTTTTTAATTTGGTTTATGTTCTTTGTATTTTTTTTTAATTAATAATATTAAAGTGGCATTGCTTATAAATAACATAAACGAAAATTTTATAAATGGCAATGATTTTTGTTCACTTGGGACACTTAAAAATGTAACACATAATGAGAGTGTGGGTAACACTTAATAGGTGATAAAATATATGTCGGCATCATTTTGCGTTAGAAAGAAAAACATCATAAGATGGCATTAATGTAATCCAAAGTTTTGAAACCCTAAAAAGAATCGCTTTTATGGTATGTTCAGACCTAACAAATATTTGCCGAAATAATACAAAAAAAAAAGCGTAACCTATAAATTGATCCAACTTTAGCTTTATTTTTAACAATTTCTTTTCATTTATTATACTTTATTTTAAAGAAAATAATTGTATAATGCAATTAAGAAACTGTTAAATAACACAGTACAACATTTTTCACCTCATTGATTTAGGACTCAACTCTGACAATTGCACGTGAAAGTAGCCCCAATAATAAGAACTTCTGCATCATTAGTTTAGTCAAGTTGGCTGCATTAATAATTTAATGGCCATACGAATTTTTTTTTGCTCTTTCTCTATTTTATCACTGTTATATCTCGGTATACCGTACGGAATATCTCTTTTGTGTCTGAAGCAAAGTTGTAGATATTGAATAGGAGAAAAAAATCTGAACATACCTACCCAAAATATGTGCATCCAGTGCCTTAAAAATGGCAAAAATGCCCATTTTTTACAATTTATTCCCCATTTTTCACCTTTTTTGCTCAATAACTGGATTACAAATCCACAAATATGTTGTTTTTCTGTTTTTTTTTTTTTATTTACTATATTATTTTTTTATAAATACACTAGCTTAACCCAGTGCGCTTTGCTACCCCCATCGAAATAAACTTGGGAACATTTTTTTAAAAAGGAAAGCATCTTGGACTAAATTTGAATAATTTTACAGTTAGCGTTCAACAGATATAAAGAAATTTCAAGTGTCTTCGTATGGAAGGTGCCATGCCTACTTTTCCTATTTAATCTACCTTTTGAAATATGTTGTGGGTTATTATCTTAGCTTATTGTACGAAATTGGAATACTTTCACTATAACAGTACTACGTAGATATCTTTATTGCTATTGTATGGGAGGTGCCACGCACGCTTGTCTAATCCAGCCGACTTTTTGGCAGATGTCGTGTATTGATAACGAAGTTATTTGTTTTATATTGGAAAACTCTTACTATAACCGTCCTCAAGATATAAGGTTATTCATATTTTCATTTTTATAGTTGGTGCCACGCCTACATGATATATATTAATAGCCTATGTTAAGCGCCGGGTAATCAGGAAGTTATTGTGAAGATTTCAGGAAAATCGGCTCAGTAACTTAGGAGTCTGTAGGGAACAAACAAACATAAGCTTTTTCATTTATATATGTATTATATTTTTATTTTGTAAGGTGTAGTTTACCATAAGAGTGGGTCCTTCAAAGCTGGAAGACTTTAGTCTTAAAATATGAAGTATTTAATATTTTCGTTCACTGGGGAGTATTGCTCTTCCTTCTTCTACCTCGCCCATTTTTATTTTAAAATTTTTAATTTACCGTGATAGTGGCTTTAACCACGTTTGAATACTCTTGCTGTAATAGTTCTTCAGTAACGCGATATTTAAGCTATGTTTCCTATAGGAGGTATTGCCCCCTGCTCCTACCCGCTTTATTTTTATTTTCAAAAGTATAGTATAACATAAGTGTGACTTCTACAAAGTTTGAACATTCTCACTATAACAGTTCTAAAGATATGCGATATTAAATATTGGCGTCCTATGGGGACTACCCCACAAGGGGGAGTTCTCTCTCCCTTATTGTGGCTCTTGGTTGCCAATGTCGTTCTGGGACGTTTTGACAGTATAGGTCAGAAGGTCGTCGCCTACGCGGATGATGTAGTTATATTGGTATCGGGCAAGTTTCTGCCGACAATTAGCGATGTCATGCAAGGGGCGCTGGGCGAACTGGCAGCATGGGCGACTGATAAGGGCTTGGGAGTTAATCCGGAGAAGACAGAATTAGTTCTTTTCACTAGGAGGTACAAGGTGGAGAATTTTAGGCTACCGGTACTAGGGGGAGTAGAGCTTAGGCTATCTGATAGTGCTAAGTATCTAGGAGTTTTTCTGGACAGTAAGCTGTCCTGGAAGAGGAATACTCAGGAGAGGCTAAAGAGGGGTCTCAATGCTTTCTATGCTTGCAGATCGTCGATAGGTAGGAGTTGGGGACTCCGGCCGTCAGTTGTGGGATGGCTGTACACTTCGGTGGTTAGACCCATTCTTACGTATGGATGCTGTGTTTGGTGGGAGGCATTGAAACTAGCTAGTCGGAGGGACCTTCTGTCTAAGGCTCAGAGGTGTGCTTCGATCGGCATGACAGGTGCCTTGAGAAGTACGCCTCAGGCGGCTCTGGATGTTATTCTTCATCTTCTGCCTATAGAGCAGTATGTGTGGGAAATGGCAGCAAGGAGCATTCTTAGGCTGAGGGAGCTAGGACTGTTAGGAAATTTCACGGAGGGTCACTCGCGGATCTTGAGTGAAATTGGTACTAGTGGCTATCACCTAGGCTCGCCCGGCTCTACGGATTATTTGGTCACTAGGGTCGATTTTGGGCGTTTGCCAGAGGTGATATTGCCTTCTAGGGAGAGCTGGTCAGGGCAGGGCAGATTGTATAGGGGATTTGCTATTTTCACTGATGGCTCGAAGATGAAGGGCACGGGTGCGGGGGTCTACATTGAGGATCTGGACATCAGAAGGTCATATAGACTTCCCGACGACTGCAGTGTATTTCAGGCGGAGGTTCTGGGGGTTCTCAGAGCCGTGGAATTGGTAGGAGCTAACATTGCCAAGGGCTCGGAGGTCACCATATATGTGGACAGCCACGCGGCTCTTAGGGCCTTAATGGGCTGTTATGTGAACTCCAGGCTAGTGGACGATTGCAGGAGGGCTCTAGGAGTAATCTTAGGGAATTATGTTGTGAGGCTCTGCTGGGTACCAGGTCACTGCAACATCACCGGCAATGAGATAGCTGATGAGTTGGCAAGACTGGGCTCGGAAATGGAAGATCCTGACAGTTTGCATGTGGTCAGGCCTCCAATGGGCTTCTACTTTGGGAGAATTAGGGAATGGATTCTGAACAGGACTAATCGGGCTTGGCGGGGCCGAACGGACTGCCGAGTATCGCGCTCTCTGTGGCCGATGCTTAGTAGGTCAAATTCGGACGCGCTGCTGGGTAAGAGTAGGGCCTGCGTCAGGACCATGATAGGTTTTATCACGGGCCACTGTATGATAGGCAGAATGGCGGTGAGAATGGGGTCTGGCTTATCGGATATATGTAGGCTGTGTGAGGACCCAGAGGAGCTGGAGACAGTTGAGCACTTTCTGTGCCACTGTCCCAGGCTACAGAACAGCAGGCTGAGGTGGCTAGGTAGCAGATTCCTGCACGAATTAGGAGATGTCTCGGGCTGCGGGCTCGAGAATCTGATGGGATTCGTAATGGGAATGACCTGGCTGCGCGGCAGGAGGCTGGGAAACATGTAGGGCAGTTTTTCCTGTTTGGTAGGGTTGTGTTTTGCTTGTTCTGTCCGATTTCTTATCTTCCACTATCTTCCTTCCCTGTGCTTTCACCATTTACTTCTACTACTCTGTCACACTAGACATCTTTCTCTTCTTTCTTCCTTTGTTTCACTAATTAAAGGCATCACAATGGACCATATTGGTCTCTGGGTGAGGGTGTGAAGTTTGCTTCACACCAGCCTTTCTAACCTAACCTAACCTAACCTATGGGGGCCAGTCTATCAGCGCCGGGGTTGCGGGTTCGATTCTCGCCAGAGACTCTGGTCTCCTGCAGACAAGCGTATAGCTTCGCGGGATTAGCATAGGTAATATTAAAAAAAAAAACTACCAAAGTTTCAACAAAATGCGTGCAGCGGATCTTAAGAAATATGCGATATTTAATACTGGCATCCTATGGGGGTACCAATTCCCCTGCCCCTATCGAAAAAATAAGAAGCCTATTTTAGTTTTAGGGCTCACGTGATGTTACTGTAAAATTTTCAGGAAAATCGGTTCAGTAGTTTAGAAGTCTATGAGCCAGCAAACAAACAAACAGACAAACATTTTTCATTTTTATATACATATATACAGCCGTATTCATAACGAAACTTTGGCATGAAGCTAGCACAAAGTTCATTCATAATACACTAACTAAACTCTGGCTAACGATTTGCTAAACTCTTGTTAACGAGCTGCCAAACGTTTGCCACCTTGTGAAAAACAGGCATTTAATGTTGAATAATTTTGTTTGCTTTTTTCTAATTCACTGAATTTTTTTTAAATTTATTTTAATTTAAAAACATTTAACATTTTTAAATGGGGAGGCAAAAACAAAAAAATAAAAAAAATTATGAAATTAAATGACAAAACCAGCGATGATTTATGCAAAACGTGTTGCATTTTTGAGCACTATAATGTGGCATCATGATTATTCAGAGTTGATTTATTAAAAGTTAGCAGACGGATAAAATTCGTTATGAATAAACTCTGTGCTAACAAGCTGCTAAGCTTAATCGGCATTCTAGTTAGCAGCTCGTTGTACGTAGTGTACAAACTGTGGCTTACTTTTTTTTATGAATACGCCTGATAGATATTTATAAGCAAAATTCATTACATTAACAACAATAAAAATGAAAGACAAAATGCAACTTCTGAAATGGAATAATATTGTAAGAAGAATGATAATCCGGTGGAATTAACGTCCTGCAGGTGTTGCCATATCTTGATTGATACTTTAATTCTTTCTAAATTCAACTTTTAACGTTTAAAAGTTGTTAATTTTTTCCAATTATTTGCGGAAGCTTCTTATACACATCTGTTACATTTTAAAATAAAGTCTTCCACGAATCATATTGGACATGGCATCTCCAACCTTTTTACCGATAGAAAAAACTGTTTATATAAGTCTTTGCAAGAAACAATATAAATAATACCTTATTTACCTGTTACACAAGTTTAAGAAGGGAATGGTGGCATTGTTTACCAAGCTCAGTGGAAAAAATCCGTTATAAAAATTCAAAACCTACTATAAATTATTAAGATTCAGTTGAAAAAAAATATCTAGTTACGTGCTTTTGGTTTTAATAATACTTGCACTTGCAGTTACGTACTTTCGGATTTCTTTTATAAAATGTCTAATTTTCAGTATCTGAGAACAAAAATTGGAGAGGACATGAATGATGTTTATATACTCAACATAACCAATAAAAAAAAACCCCGGTAGGCTAGCTGGTAGAGAGCTAGTCTATCAGTACCGGGGTTGCGGGTTCGATTCCAGCCACAGACTCTGGTCTCCTGCAGACAAGCAAAAAGCTTCGCGGGATTTAGTGTAGGAATAATAAAAAAAAAAAATCGCCTTTTTTTTAGTTACGTGGCTTTGCATTTCAGCTAACGATATATCTAATTTGCGTTCCATTCTAATACGTTAATATTTGAGAAGGCGGCACGAACGAAGGCCCCAATGAACTAAGACCCCAAAACGAAAATGAACTAAGGCCCCAAATATTTGTACAGGGAACAACAACAACGGTTTTTGGGGAAATAGTTCATTATTTTGTGGTTTTATTTCATTTTTTGAATTGGGGGCTTAATTAATAATGAAATAAGACCCCAGTTTGTAAAAAAGAACTAAGGTCCCACAAATAAAGTTGGGGCATTAGTTCATTTTCTGAAAAATGTAATAAATTGCAATATTTCCAAATTGCTAACCGTTATACCGTTAAAAAAAAGAATTTATTTTCTGAAAAATTTAATAAATTGCAATATTTCCAAATTGCATTTTACATTGATTAATAGTTTTCTTATATTTATAATTAAAAGGTAATGATTTTCCCTTTTACTAAAGTTAAGTATTGAAATCTGGCTTCGCATGCTAAAGTTTTTCTGCGTGGCGGCCTGCGGCCGTGCTTACGGGTTTTCTCCTCCAGTAGGACGCGGCAGGTGGCTTCGCTGAATAAAGTTTTCTTAGTTGTTATTTTTTCAATGATAACTACGGATTTTCCCTTTTACAGAATGGTACACCAAAGGCATGCAAAATTATATCTGCCCGTACTCCGAACAATTGTGGAAGACACCATGCAGGTATATACCTGACTTCTTATTCATTAAGTATTTATACAAATTTATCTAATTATTATATAAACAATGAAAAATTTTTGTTTTTTGTTATTTTTTTTTTTTTTTTATGTATAAAATTTGAATACTTTGGTATTTTTTTTCGTATTATATAACTATAATGTTTGTTTTGAATATTTAAAACAAAACAAGAGTCACTTTATTTTTGAATTTTTTTATTGGGGACTTTGTTCATTCTTACTTTGGGACTTCATAATAACATTAGGGTTTTGATTCATAATGAATTAAGTCCCCATTAATGGGGGCTTAGTTCATTCCCATTTTGGGGGCTTAATTCATACCATCGTTGGGGTTTTACTTCATTATGAACTAATTCCCCCTTTTTCGGGCCTTAGTTCATTTTCGTTTTGGGGTCTTAGTTCATTGGGGCCTTCGTTCGTGCCGCCATTTGAGAAGACAGAAGTTAGAGTGCTATATTCGGCTGAGTCGAATCATTGTTACATTCCACCGACTGTTAGAATATTTCAGGAGTAGTTACTAACTAATCTTAAAATAAACTGCAAAAATTGCATGGTTTTATTTCTGGCCATATCAAGCTAAATTGGACCAAATTATACTACAATATTTTTATTTGCTACGGATGATTTTTTTAATTTTTAGTGGGTTGGCTTACTGAATGGATTTCAAACCCAAACTGCTTAGTAGAACTAGAAACAATTTGTCACCAATATTGTTCTTTTATTTTGTGTTGTTTGAAAGTGAGCGTTAATTTAACATATTTACATGGCTAAATCGTAGGGTATTCATTTAATCGGGCTTTTGCTTTAATCGGTTAATCGCTCGATTAATAAACCGAGTATTTGGTTTAATCAGTTAATATTGTTTTTGATCGGTTAACCGATTAATAATTTTTTTTATAAATCACGTAATTTCAATACTTAAAAATGCATAAATTATTTATTATTTGGACTTTATTAGTAAAAAAAAATACCAATTACATAACAAACAAAACAATTCTTCAACTATAACGAAGGATTCAATTTTAGGATTCAAGCGTTTATTTTTTCTAGTTTGGATAAAACTTGATTTTGAAAAAACTTTTATGTATTGTAGGTGTTGAAGAAATTAAAAGCACCCAATAATACAAAATATCAAATTTCTCAGTCCTTTTCCTGTATTTTTCTAAACATATAAAATCTTCCATTATTTCATTACTGTCCGGTTTTAATTTTTTAAAATTTTTAACACTTCTAATTGTTTTGGTTAATTCTGTTAAGAAGATATGAAAAGAAACAAATAACTGAACGCATACATATAAAAAGTACGTGAAACAAGAAGCTGTTGACAGCAAACACTTATTTAAAATGTAGATCACTGAATTAGAGATGAGCGATATTTCTATACCTGTGATTTAATCACTGTTACTGAAAAATCACGAATCACAGTTGTGACCAAATTTGTTTAGTAACAGGTACTTGGTAAAGGCTAGTTTACATGGTAATACAATGTATTACGACTTTGTGGAATCAAAATATTGTGAAATTCTCTCCGTGTTTAAAATAAAAAAATAAAAATCTGTTGGTAAGTATTTTTCATGTTTACACGGATGGTTTAAGTAAAATAAAAGCAAAGTGAGTTAATAACAAAAAAGCAGATGGTTGCAGTTTTACAATATTTACAAAAACAACATGAACATTTTCTGAGTTGATTCTGATTGTTTTTGTAATTTTATAAAAATGTTACCACCTTCAATATACTCTGTTAAAATGCGACTCTGGTGTGATGAGAATACATAAGTTTCTAAAATGGTTTAGAAAATGAGCATTTACCGACCGATTGTCATATTTTTATCCGTATTCTCTCTTACTCAATGCATTTTGCTTTTACATGATAAGATTTTTCTCATTCTACATAATTTTTTGACATGTCGTAAGACATTGTATTACCGTGAAAACTAGCCTTAAGTCGTTCTTTTCGTTTTTTGTTACATAAACAAAATTATAATACTTCACTGTTTGTGTGGGTAATAGTGTTTTTTGCATGCAGTAACGAATAACGTTGCTATTTTAAGAAAACCACAATGTTTGATAAAAATATCTTTTTTTGGTTCTGAATCTATTCACTTGATTCGTGCAATACAAAATTTAACATATACTAGAAAATATAGTATACTTGTTTTATTTTATGATAACTATTAAAGAACAGAAAACTAACAAACCGTGATCACAATCACAGTTTTAAAGAACAGTGATTTTTAAATCACATTCACTAATCACGATGTTCCTTAAAAATCACGGGATCGCTCATCTCTACACTGAATACCTTCTTCGTTTGTATGAAAAAATGTTTTCTAAATTCAACTTTTTGTATATTAAAGCACAAACAAATATGTTATAATACGACAAAAATTTAAAAATTTTGTTGCATCGGTTAATCGACTGAAATTAACCGGCTTAATCGTTAATCGAAAAAAGCAGTTTTAAATTAACCGATCAGTTAATCGGGTAGTAATTAATCGGTTAACCGAATGAATACCCTACGAAATCGACTAAGAATTACTCAAGGAGCCAGAATATATATACTTTATGGGGTGTTAGGTGAATATTAAAAAAGTTTCAGAAGGAATGACCAACTTAGTATACCCTTAGGGTTATAAAAACATGCTCCTTCATATAAATTTGTTTCCTAGTAATTTCTTTGTAAATGACAAGTGAAAAATCCGCTACGAAAAGAAAATCAAATATCTGATTATTAAAAAAGTTTTATCTCATTATAAACTCAATCAAAATGTTTAATTTTAATAAATTAAGCATTGTAGATTTAATAGACTCAAAACTCTTTCAAAACAAAAGCACATTTCTTACTAACGCAATCATAGAGTTGGTTTTTTTTTAACAGCTGGGTTAGGGGTTTTTCTCTCTCTTTCCATTCTAGTCAATCTTTACTAATAGTTATTATAAAAAGGTATTGTTTGTCATTTTGTTTGTTTGGTTGTTAGTTTGCCTGTTTTTTTGTAGGAGGTAATCTCCATAACGGCGGATTCGATCTTTATGAAATTTTTACAGTATACTAATGATAGTCTCGGAGGTGCTATAGGCTATATATTTTTTTTTGAAATTTTAAGGGGGCAGGGCACCTCCCATACAAAGACATTATAGATTTATGTATATCTGTACAACGACAAGAGCTAAAGTTTCTAAATTGAATATATTGGTTATCAATACACAACATCTGACAAAATCGGGGCGAGACTGGAGAAGTGGGCGTGGCACAAAATAGATTTCTTTAAATCTGGAGGACGGCAATAGCAGACATTTACGAATTTGGTAAAAATAGCTTGGCTATCAATACGGGCTGTGGGAAAAATCGCCCAAAGAAAAATGGCCCAAAAAAAGAAATGAAAAATCGCCCAAAAAAATTCCATGTAAAATTGGGCCTAAATTCATATGAAAAGTGACCTTAAATTTTTGGGCTATTTTTCGTTATTGTTGGGTGATTTTTCGTTTTTTAAATTTGGTGATTTTTTATTATGAAAAATCACCCAAAAATGTTGTATGAAAAATGGCCCATTTTTTTGATTTTCTCCTCTATGGTATAACAAACACCGGCTTCGCTTACTAAAGCTTCTCTGCACAGCCGGCCTTCGGCCGGGCGCAAGGATTTTCTCCTCTATGGTATAACAAATACCGGCTTCGCTAACTAAAGCTTCTCTGCACAGCCAACCTTTGGCCGGGCGCAAGGATTTTCTCCTCTATGGTATAACAAACACCGGCTTCGCTAAGTAAAGCTTCTAAAATCTGCCTTGTTTCCAAACGAAAGCCGACTATGCAGAGAAGCTTTAGTTAGCGAAGCCGGTGTTTGTTATACCATAGAGGAGAAAATCCTTGCGCCCGGCCGAAGGCCGGCTGTGCAGAGAAGCTTTAGTTAGCGCAGTGTCCATGGACACTATGACACTTTTTGGAGTGTCATAACGTCCATGGACACTATGACACTGGACGTTATAACATGCCACCGGGAAAAAATTCGTTTTTGCTTTTTGGGTCATTTTTCATTTTTTTTTGGGCCCTTTTTCGTTTCTTTTGGGCAAAATTTCATATATAACTTTTTGGGTCATTTTTCATGTTCTGTTGGGCGATTCTTCATTTGGGCGATTTTTCATTTCTTTTTTTGGGCCATTTTTCTTTGGGCGATTTTTCCCACAGCCATCAATACGTGTAACATCAGTCAAAAATTTGGCTTAATAAGATAAGTGGGTGTGGCATAAAATATAATGCTGTATGTCACTAGAACATTGGTGTTCAAAAATGTTTTGCATATGTATTGCGAGAGAATTTTAAAGTACAGTGACAAGCAAAACTAAGCGCATAGATTTTCATTAACATTTAATATCAATAAATGGTTTTTGTGGTAAAATATTTATAATAATGGGAGTCAAACTAAATATTCTATTTTTTAAATTGACTTTTAAAATATTGACATTTAAAAAACATAATGTATTGAAAATTGTTTAATTTTACCAACTAAAAAAAAAAAATTCAGGGTGAACTGCGGGCACATTTGCAAATTAAAAGTAAGAATAATATCTAAGAAAACTCCAATAAAATATTCTACATTTATGCTTTTATGACAGGTTCGGAAAAGCATTAAAATATTTTAGCATTTATCTTACACACTGTATTCGAAAAAGTATCCACACAGCTTCCGTGCAAGTGCACCCGTCGCTGTCTGACGAGCAACTGAATTAATGAGCGAAAAAAACAAAGGGGTGGGGCTTCTAAACAATTGTTTGCCTGAATGAGCAAGACTGCACTAGAACTATAAAGTGTCCAAATAATTGGGCTTTTATGCTATAATATTTTTACAAAGTGTTCAAAATTTAGAATGGGATTTTATGACTACACATATATTTAAAAGTTTATAATGGTTTGATCCCGGGCAGCGCCGATTTTGTATGAAAATCCGTTTCATAAACCCTTAATTAACATGCTTTATTTTTTATAACTTAGGCCGTAAGTCTTTAATTTGCTTATACTTCCAAACAAACTTTTTCATTCGCATTAAATTCAATCGAATTTTGCTTGTATTGTGACAAGAATATATTCTTAAATTAAGCTTAATTTCATTAAATTTATTTCTCATTAAATTATTTTAACTAGTGTTTGCCAAGTGGTCAAAATTCGACCATAATTATTTATGCAAATATGAAGAAAACATATACATATATAAGTATATATGAATTAACATGTTTCTAGCATTTGTTTTTTTTTTCGTCTTAAGCTGGGATCACACGATTGCCGCATATGAACCAATATGACACAATTTTGATTGTGCTTTATTGACGCACAATAATGAAATTGCCCCAATAAAATATTCTTGCCCTGTTTTACACAAATTTAATTGCCGCTAGTTGGTACAAAGCGAAATGGGTACAATAATTGCCGCAGCACAGTCACACGATTGTTCTTACTTGTGCCAACTGCGAAAACAGCTGTTGTGGTAGCTTTTTTATTTGCTTGGAAGATCTAGTTGGCTTGTTTATTAACCCTAGTTAGATAACGTTATTTTTTTGTACTGAAAAGATAACGTTACGCCTGAAAGACGTGTGCTAGTTTATATTCTTTAAAGGACATCACCGAAAATAATATTGATAAATTTTTTTGTTAAAATCATTTATTTATTCAATTTCTTTTAAAATAAAGTAATTTTTAAACAGAAAACAATAACAAAAATAAAATTAAAAATAATATGCATATGTCGTAAAAAAATATCACAACTTAAAGAGTTATTTATAAAGGACTTCAGTTCGGCTCTAAAAACTAAGATTATTCCTTTTGTTGTACTTTGCTTAGATAATAATATCTATACCAAAAAAAAAAAAAAAAATAATAAATTCAAATAGTATTATATGCAAGATTTACAAACTAAATATTTGTGGTCGCCACACACAGGTGCATTGCATATTAAACATACCATTTTGGACGTTCGTCAAATTTTTGATGGACAGAAACCACAGTATTTTCTCTTTTTGTTATTCAGGCTGTTCTCCACTGCTACTTTATTTATTGTTTACTTCATCTGGTAAATCATTTTTAATGTTGCCGCGCAAATTTTTCGATAAAGTAGAAATTTCTAGCCTTTTGTTTGGTGCCTTAAACAATTTCTGAAATTATTTCGGTAGTAAAACAAATAACGAAGCATGAAATTGGGTCGTACAGTGATTTACATTCCCAAACTAGTCCTCTTGCCGTTCGAACTATATTCATTATAGTGGGATAATATACAGTAATAATTGGCTATAGACAGAAGTAGTAAAATAATCAGGTCCTTCAGGATTTTCTTAAGTCGGTGGTATATTTTCATCAGCATCAAGGATGTCAACAAGCTTATCTTATGCATCACGTTGAATCTTATCCTCCATTTATTCATCTTCCGATTTGCTCACATTTTCCAGTGAATCTGAGTCGTCCAACACGCTTTTCAAGAGCAGCAATTTCTGCGTCGTCCAAGCCGCGCTTACAAGACATTTTTACAGCTAATTTAAATAACAAATACCTTAAAATTCAACCAAAACAAAAAGTTATTTTTGTTATAAAAGTTACACTAAAGATAACGATACGTCTCTCAGACGTATGTTGTGTTTATTTGTGCTTATTTCTCAAAGAAAACATAACTTAACGTACAAAAAATGCCACCACCAACAAGCTGATGCTAACGACTGAGATAATTGAGCGCGAAAAAATTGTATGTTAACAAATGTGAGAGTAGGAGCACAAAATTGAAAAAGCGTACGTCTCGCAGACGTACCTTATCTAACTAGGGTTAAAAAAAAGAAAATTTTATCATATATTCAAACAAATTTTTTAAGTAATATACATGAAATTCCAAAAATTAAACAAAGTAAAATTCTATTTATATTGTCCTGAACAGCTATTGCACGAATTTAAAAAATATATATATAAAAAAAATATTAAAAGTTATTTTCGGGAATACAAAATTTATTATTAATTTATTTATTAATGACTTGCTAAATTCCCAATTTTTATTTTTGATAAATTTAATTTTTATTTTTAATTTATTCCTACTAAAAGAAACACACAAAAGTAAATTGATTAAAAAAAGGCAAATATTGGCGCGTATTGTGCTGTTTAATTGCCGCACAAGAAAACAATAAATATTGGTACATTTTTGTCATTTTTATTGACGCGCGTTTGCATATCAAGTAGTCACACGATTGCCGCACCAGGGTTGCATTTTATTGGTAAAAGTAAGCACAATATTGCCCTCGATTGGTACATGAGGCAATTAATTGTGCAGTCACACGATTGGGGTATTAAAAAGTGTGAAAATTGGTGCATTGTGGCAATCGTGTGATCCCAGCTTTAGTTGATCGATTTGGCGATGGACTAACCTCCGATCCATATGTTTTTTCCATTCAAGTCTGTGAATGTTTATTTGAGTTTTTATAGTTCAATAATATAATTTAAAAGCAAAAAAGTTCCAAAAAGTCTCCTCTTAGATATAGCTTCTGAATCATTTTGACATCTGCATGTTGAATTTTATGTTTCTAGGTCCAATATTAAAGAAACTCAAAAAGACCCAATTGAGGAACATAAGAGTACCACAACTTCCCTCTTGTAGGTTTTCATCCACTCAGGACATTGCATGCTTTATTTTTATAGATCCAATAATAACGAAAATGGTACCAGTTGTTGAACGAAAACGTACCAAAAAGCTCCCCCTTACAAACTCTTATTAACTAACGACCATGCATGTTTAATTTTTTGTTTCTAGGTCAAATATCAACGAAAATTCAAAAAGTGCCAGTTGAAGAAAACAAATATTTTTCATCTTATAGGTTTTCATTCACTCAGGACCCTGAACATATAATTTTATGTTTCTTAGTTCAATATTTATAAAAGAAAGAAATTAAATTTCCCATATTTCGCCTTCGTGATACATTTTTCTCCTCCTTGATGTAACAACAATTTTAGTATTGTAATGGGAGCCCATAATAATACGTATGTCAAAACACGGAGAAACATGTTTTTTAAAAAAAGTACCAAAAAGGTACGATTTTCACCTTTTAAACGTTCGAATTTCGAAAAAGTAACAAATATATATTTGTGTTTTATTTTAGATAAGTTACGAATTTGGTATAATCTGTATTTCTATGCTTATTGGTAAAAAAAAATATATGGGGTGACAAAGAAGTTCCAAAATACAAGTTATACCCATTTACTCTCTAAAAGGGCCGAATTTCAAAAAAGTATCAGACAGCTGTCCGCTTATTTTTTTAATGAACAACGATACGTATTATATTTTTTTTTGGATCTCTTTTAGTTATGGAGATATGACGCTACCGAATATACCCGTTTTTACCCTTTTTACCCCCTCTGATTTTAATAAATATTGTAACGTTACTGTCTTTTCAATAACGTTTTTGGTTTATTTCCTTTATAATAAACCTCTTGAGTTCATTTATTGCAACTTAAATAAAATAAATAAAACTTTTTAAACACTATTTATAGCTGATACGATAAACTATTTACACAACTTTATTTAGAACTTAGTCACTTTAACAACTTATAATTGCGACCTCTGTTGCGATCTACACACTTAAGCTTTTGTACCTATAATCACTAACGATGCCAGTCTTCACGAGTATTTGTACTCTGTTCGATCGCTGATGTCTAGATGGCTCTAGAACATTCGACGTTTTCGAACTGTCTGGAACATTTTCGAACTGTCTAGACCATTCAAGCTTTTATTATCTTAACAACTTATGCATTAACACTATGGCTGATTTTAAATTGAGCTATTATACATCAATAAACTAAAGCATACTTTAAGATTAAACAATAATTTTAAGATTATTATCGAATATTCGAGAATTACAGTGGGGCTGAAGTACAATTATGTATAACTAGAAAATTCTGTACAGTGATTTTTACATTAGAAATATGCATAACTAATACAATAACAATTAAAACTAATAAAATTAGTAATAAATACAAAATAACTAAAAAAATACAAGATAACTAATAAATTAAACTAATTCTTAACTAAAGTTACTTTCGTAGTAACAATATATATATATATTGTGCACTTCTGTTAGTAAGTACCTCTCAAATGGTGTACTTTTAGTTCAAACCGGTCGACAAACAGAGGAGGAAAGTGTTCTTAACTGTTTTGCCTTTTCCGATTTAAATATAGATGATGGAAGAAATTTTACAACATGATGAAGTGAATTAAAATCTTTTTGATAATTTTTATTCTTGACTGAACGGGGACGGGGGATTGAAATCGGGTGGAATTTACATGTTTCGAGAATAACCACATTCTTATCGTCAGAACTCTTCTTTCAAAATAAAGAGCTTCTGCAAACAAGTATTTTTATTTCTTAAATTGTTTATAACTATTTAATTTATGCGATTCTTTTCGCAAAATTTTGGATTAAATTTCAAATGTTGGTTTTTTTGTTGAGGGATGGTTCTTGGCTTTTTAACATACCCGCTTTCTTTTAAATCTCCCAGAAAGAAAACCGCCAGAAGCTGTTACATCCGCTGAATGAGGAGGTCAGCCAGTTTATATTGCTTGTGCGTAAAATAATAAGTTTCTCGAATGTTTCTCTTAACAAAGCCATTGAGGCAACTGCAGGATATTTGGTGGTGGGCCCATCTTGTTGAAACCATTACGTCTTTAGCAGCTAGCCTAACAAAATTTTTCAACGTCATCCAATAGGAACCACTGTTGACAGAGATTAAAACACTGATGTCATTTTCAGAAAAAAAAAAAAATTGTCAATTATCCTTTTGGACGATACAGAGCTCATGGACTCTCCGTAGCCAAGGTCCTACAGTTTTGCTTTTAATAAAAAATCTTATTAAATTCTGAATACAAATAGTTCATTTTGCGTATTAACTGTAAAAAAAAATCCAAAAAGACAAAAATTTATCAACTTTTGAGTACCACGCAAACTCACAGGAAATATGAAATTAGGAAACATGAATTTGGCTCTCGTTAATGAGAAAATTTAAAAAAGATATAAAATGAAAAATTTCAACAAAAAAAAAGCAAAAAATATAAAAATTGAACTGAAACAAAGAAAAAAATAAAATAAAAATGAACTAAAGGAAAAAAATCATTTTGGCAGCAGTAAGACCATGTTTTATAATATTTGACCTCTATGTGTAGAAATTCTACGAGTTGTACGATTTGTCTTATGAAAAGGAAATAAAAAGAAAAAGGGAAAAAGAAAATTGTTATTGTATGTGTGTATGTATTGGAACAAAAAATAAATAAAAGAAAGAATATAATAATAAATATTGGAAAACTAATTACGTTGTTGATTTTTTAAGCCACTTTCAAACTGAAAACAACAGACATTAGGTGTGTTCGTTTATTTTACTAGAATAAATATTCAACGAGAGAGTGAATAAAAAAAAAAAATATATATACATATGCAAGACCAGTGTGGCCAGATCTTAAAAATTTTTACAGCTAAATCCGGCATTAGACATGGCCAAAACGTGCTAAAATTTTTTTTAAAAAATGCTACAAATAATGCTACAATTTTTAAAGATTTTTTTTTAAAAATTTATTACCAGTTTAAAGTTTTTTTCGAAACTAAATACATTTTAGTGACTTATATTTTAACGAAATTTAGATAAATTTGTATATCTAAACAAGAGGGTAGATTGGTAAAGCATCTGGTACATCTAAATATGCAAATATGTGGTTGAGATAAAATTTAGGGGGCCCGCAAACCCCTGATACATGCAAAATGTAAACGCTTTTATTTCTATTATATACAATTATTTTTAGATCAATTTATTTCTTCTAGTTGAAAGTTACAGAGAAGTTGATGTTTTAAAATTATTATTTTTTTCAGCAGTTTTGAGCAAAAATTTTTTTCAAACGCTAAAGGTACGTTCAGACTTAACAAATATTTGACAAATCCAAAAAAGCATGACCAGTAATTTGATCAAACTTTGGCTTTATTTTTTTTTTAGCAAATTCTATTGATTTACTTCACTTTATTTTTAATTGTATAATCTAATTTAGAAACTGTTCAATGATGTTTGTTCATAATATGGACACAAATGCAACTTTAAAGCAGAATTTTAAAAAATTGCAAGTCTGGACGATGTCTAACTTTGTTTTTCAAATAGTTTTAACTTTCCCGGTTTTTTAAATTACTCTATGACTAATTTATTATAAAGATCACTCGTGGCTCATAAAGACTCTTTTCGACACAGTATTTATAAAAAATAATTTAAGGGCCTAATTTTGTAAAACACAACGCAACGCCAAAAAATTTATTGGAAGCAAAAACAAATTCAAAAATTTTTTTTAATTTTGTTGTTGCTTTCTACAGAAATTCATATTGTTTTTTGAAATTTTTAACGTCACAAAATACGAAGTGTTTGAAATTTAAAAATTCAATATGAATCCATTAGAAAGCAACAACAAAATTATAAAATATTTTTGAATTTGTTTTTGCTTTCAATGAAATTTTTGGCGGTGCGTTTTACACAATTAGACCCTAAATTTCAAACGAATTTTTTTTAAATTAAATATTTAAATATGGATTTCATATCCAATTTAGTTGTTTTACTTTTTATTTTAAAATAAATTAAAAAAAAAAATGCATGTGAAATTTTTCTTCAAATGTGCAATTTGGGACACAGTATTTATGAGTTATTAATTGGCAACACTGCATTCTAGTATTGTAAGTAATAATTTTCTGTTATTGAACAAACCTATTTTGCCTGACACAATTTGTTCTATCTTGGTTATTTAAATTATTGTAAAAACAGGTTAAAGTGCTACTACATTCGAGTGTACCGAATTTTATATACCCTTCTCTATAGTATAACAAAAGTCAATTGTTCCCTAGCTCATTTGGTATGGTCGCTGCTTTCTTATCGAAACTTTATTCTGGTGAAATATTAGCTTGCATTCGCTAATATTTTAAAACTATTTGAGCCCAATTTTACCTACTTAGCTTGTTTTGTATGGACCCTATCGCACCAAACTCCTTAATTTGTGAATATACTTGTATGGGTGATAAAGAGAAATAATGAACCGATTTGGCTCATTTTCATTCTGAGTGAAACTTCGTACCTCTAACTTATATGGTAATGGCGCTTTTGTACCAAAACCATTATTGTGGGGCAGAAACAAGTATTTATTTGTCTACCCGAATTTGTAAACTTTCACTTACAGTATTCTACTAAATTTATTTCAGGTGAAATTGAAAAAAGGGTCATAATTAATAAAAAGACCTTAAAGAGTAAAAGTTTATGGGTAACAATTAGAGAATTACGGGTAAAAGTTAGAAGCTGTCCATTTTAATTTTAAAATTTAAAGTTTACTTCAACATTTTTTATTTTTCGAATTTATTCTATGAGCTAAATTTCAATTATGTATTTTATAAAGCTTTTTGTAATAGTTCTATTCCTTCAATTTTTAGTAATGACTTTTATACACTACCAGACTATTATCTTGCACTTTCTTGTTACATTTTACCTTTCTTTTACCATTCTTTGTGACACTATCCAGTGTGACACAAAGAATGCTGACGAAGGCCGTAGCAGGCCAGAAAAGGCATTACATTCTGCTGGTGTCTAATAATTGTAAATTCTTCTGTACAAACAATATACTCTTTTGCTATCCAAAGGATAGCTAAGGTAAAATGTAACAAGCAGATACAAGATAATAGTCTGGTAGTGTATAAAAGACATTCCTAAAAATTGAAGGAATATAACTATTATAAAAAGCTTTATGAAATACATAACTGGAATTAAGTTCATAGAATAAATTCGAAAAATAAAAAATGTTGAATATAATAAAGTAACTTATTACAAATAAATAATTCCCAGATTCTATTTATTTAAAGTTTACCTTAATAGTGGCTTTAACCACGTTTGAATGCTCTCGCTGTAATAGTTCTTCAGTTACGCGACATTTAATATATGTTTCATATGTGGGGTATTACTCCCCCTGCGCTTATCCCCTTTATTTTAATTTTTAAAGGTGTAGTTTATCATAAAAAGAACTCATACCAGGTTTGAACATTGTCACCAGAACAGTTCTTAAGATATGCGATATTAAACATTTGCGTCCTATGGGGGGTACCCCCCCCCTGCAGCTATCTTAATTCAATTTCGGTGCTCAGATCCTACTATAAAAAATTCAAGAAAATGTGTGCAGCGGCTCTTAAGATATCCGATACTTAATACTGGTATCCTATGGGGGTACCACTTCCCCTGCGCCTATCGAAATTTTTTTTTATTTTCGGGGCTTATGTGATGTTACTGTACAGACAAAGAGACTAACAGACAAACATATTTAATTTTTTTATATATATATATAACAAACTGAATGAAAAAATTATATACCCTTTCCACCTGCGGTGATACCCTTCACTAATAAGAAAATGGCTGGTTGTAATTTTATAAATGTATATATGTATGTACTTTAGGGTGGCACTGAAGTGTATGAACGAAATTTTGTTGCTGAATTTTAAAGAAGCCCAGCCGGAATATTGTGCTAATTGGTCTAGACAATAAATATAAAAAGTTTGAACGAAATAGGAGAAATTTAAGTGCTGCCCCAAAGAGGTCAAAGGTCAAATTTTAGTAAATTCCATATTTTAATTAAGTATTTATAAAGAATTTTGGCTGTTTCTTGGTGGCTCGGCGTGAAATTTATAAAATTTATTCCTTCGTGTGACAGGAATATTCAGAAAAACTTTTGAAAAAATTAACCCTGCCATGTCTTGTGGATCAAACAGACCTCTGTTTTATATGTGTTACAAACTTAATATTTTAGACAGTTTGTTTTAAATAATCTGAAATATGTTAATAAGCTTTTTGTGAAAAAAAAGCATCAACCTTATTATGTAATTAACCCATTATTAAAAATAAAAAACTTGCATAATATTTTAACCCAATATAAATAAACATTCTTAAATTTGTTTAAAGAACTTATATTTTAAAAAAGAAAAACTTGCTGAATATAAAGTTTTGAATGCGTTTAAAAAATCGTGTAATTTTGCCAAAAAAAAATATTCACAAAATATTCTTATCACCCTTCATAAAATTAATGAATAATTTTCGTGCCAATCCAAGAACAACCAAGAAAATTCCTAATGAAAATATAGAATTAACTTAAATTTGTCCTTTGACCTTTTTGGGGCAGCACTTAAAGATGTCCGATATTGCTGAAATTTTTGCCAATTATATTTTAGACCAATCGGCACAATATTCTGCCTGGGCATTTGCGAAAATCGAAATTTGAAATTTCGGTGCCACTCTAATGTACATACATACATATATTTTGATTAGTATACTTATTTCAGTGTGTTTGTTCATTAAGTAAATTATTTCACAACAAATTTAAATTTTTTATGTTCATTTTATCCTAAATATATAAAACCTTGCATGTTAAGGTTGATTTCTTTATGTAATTTTCCTTCATTCATTTGTTTACAAGTTGTACAAAGAAACTCGTTTAAGTTTTTTTAAATCTAAAAATGCAATTTCTATTTGCATTTTTTCTTTGTTAAAATATACATACATACATGCCTACAAAGAATTATATTAAAAGACAGAATTTTTAAAGAGTTTATTCATTCATCATTTAAAATTTTTAGTCTTATGCAAAATTAAAATTTTTTAGTGTTTAGTCTGTTCAACATTTCAGGTGAAGTGCTGTCAAAAAAAAAATATGAAAAAAACTTGTGCGGAATTTCTATAAAATAATGTTGATAGAGTTGTACTCAGTTCAATTTGTGAAAAAGTTGCGAAATGTTTCTGGCAACATTTTTTTACAACTGCGAAATAATATAAGCTGCGTTTATTTCACGTGGATTTTTATGCAAATGAAAAAAAGTTTACAGTTTAAATTAAATGAGGACTTAAAAACATAAATAACACAACCGGTAACAGCGTTTCATTCCTATTTACTTTTATTTTTATTTAATTTTTTATTAAAAAAATGCTTTTTAGTAAAATACATGTGGGTTTTGTTTACATACGCAAAACAGTGTCGCATACTTTAAAAGATTAACAACGTCAACTTTTGGAAACTCTCGGTATAGGTAATATTGATACATGGCAAACTTTTCGCATGAAACAATAGATGCTGCTCAACATTTTTCACAAATTGGAACAGAGTACTAGACTTTATGCAAAATAACAAAATTATTAATGCTTTAGATCCCCGTTTAAAGTGTCGAGCTCCCGAGATTGGTCGACTTTTTACACATACAGAAACACAATTATCAACAAATCTTTTTAAGAAGATGCATATGAGGCAGAATTTTAGCATTTATGCCAACCCTATGATACTCAAAAGGATTGTTTCTATAAAAAATTTTTAATATCTCAATACATTATAAATACTAAAAATCATTTTTAGTACAATTGAGCTAAAAAAGTAGTATTTAGGCAATAAGTTTGTACAATTCCAAAACTACCACTATCATTCCTGATATGAAACTGGAGCACTTTAACCAATAGCTCGCTCTCTTTCCAAAAGAAATAACATTATACATACAAAAAAACTTTCTCGTTTCGCGATAATCAATACTTTGGGGGACTTAACTGCAATTGGATTTGAAAAAAGAACGTTGGAAATCTTTATAGAAACAATTTTTTTAGAAAGCTTTTTTATTCACAAATTTTGTACAAAATATCTGACCTTGGGTGAGAAAAATTGTTTTTGTTCTCACGGGCAGGATCTGGCGGATATAGAATGGGGTATAGGGGTGTAAAGTAGGATTCAGGCTACAAGAAGTGGTGCAAGATTTCTTTGACGTTTTTTGACGGGAAGAAGTTTTACTCTATGAAATAGGAGATTTTCAGACAAATTTGTACCTCATTTTTATCATTTTAAGTATTGAGCTAAAAAAGTAGTATTTAGGCAATAAGTTTGTACAATTCCAAAACTACCACTATCATTCCTGATATGAAACTGGAGCACTTTAACCCATAGCTTGCTCTCTCTCTTGCCGAAAGAAGTTACATTCTACATACAACAAAACTTTCTCGTTGCCAAGAAATTGGCCTTTACATAAATCGAAGGTAATCCATAAACGTAATATCGATATACACGAGACTCCATTACTTTTAACTATTTTGTGAGGAAAAATCTCTTAAAATATTTCTAAAGTCAATTGATTTACCAGGTACGTATCAGACATGTTTCTAGAATGTCTTTTTGTTTAACATTGATAAACAAGACCGTATATATATTTAAAATCATTTTAAAACACATATAGAAAGAAATTTTAAATTTCCCCCATACAAATTTTCAAAAATTCTTAAAACATTTTTTTTCCGAATAATTCACTAATAATTTTTTAAGAAAAATGGCTTAAATCGCATAAATTATTGGGTAAAACTTCTTCGAACAGTTTAAAAAAAACAGTTTATTAATGTCAAAAGTAAAAATTCTATTAGTTAAATCATCCCTTATTGCAGGATTTCAAGTATTACCTATTTAAATATGTCACTGTGCAATGACAGCAAATATCCCTGGGAATATTACTGGGGATAAACTATTCAAATTAAGAGATATCAAATTGTAAGTAAGCGATTCTATGTCGTGCTGTAACATGTGAATTACGCGGGTCGAATATGTCAGGTGGTCCTCTTTATGATTGCATTAGTACAATGACAATTCTAGATCGCTCTAGGGATAATCATCCTTATTTTACCTTCTTATATTCACCCTTTTCGTGGTTGGCGAATTTAAATTACGCCTGCGACTATTTGGTAATAGATTAAAGGAATTAAGTTAACGTTCTCTGTAATCAATTAACAAACAGTCGCAGGCGTATTTTAAATTCGCCAACCACGAAAAGGTTGAATATAAGAAGGTAAAATTTCTTTACAAGTGCTATTGTCTTGGTGTAAAATAAACCCTTTTTTGGTAAAAATCCGGTAGTTTCGGATAAAACTACTATGTTGTTCTATTGTATCAAAAGGATATATTTTTACAACTTGGCGTCGGGAAATGCAGCCATTTCTGCTTGTGCTCGGAGGTCTCATTGGACAATGACCGGCAAAGCAATCCCACATAGTCCAGTGATATTGAGCTTCGGGGATTTTGTATTGTGTCCTTTAAAGACTCCTTTGTATCGATTTGCTTTCCGGCGCCGCATGTTTTTCACTCACAATGTACGCTCTGACACTTTCCATTTTATTAAAATCCCGAGAATATGGAATCCAATTTAGAACTTTTAGATCTTTCTGACAAACCTACTGCTTTCCAGTTCTGGCAGTGTAAATTTAAGCATTGTCGCGTTGATATGACCACAGGATATGTCCAAATATGTTTTAAAATTGTAGAAACGCGACTCCTAATATTCTTTGGAACGATGCTCCATTTTTTTTTTTTTTTAAGTAAAGTAGGCTTGAAGTCGAGTAGACTTGGTAGATAATGGCATAGTAGGCTTAGCACCTTGCTTAGTAAATGCGATATCGTATGCTCGTTATACTAATGCCCATTGATGTTTTAATTGCATATCGATCTTGCTTTATTAGTTTTCACCCAACATTATTGGTTTTTAACATAACAACTGATTTTGGACAGCCTTCTACATTTCTAAAGCAACTGCGGCCACATTATGTCAGCGTTTTACAGTGGTTAAGAATGTGACTTAAATGCCAAAGCTCAATGTAAATTAATCAATGCACTGTTGTGTTCAAGTCGTAAAAAGATCGTCGCACGCTATTGTTCTCGAGTGCTTGAATACCAAACCGTTCTAAAAAAGGTTTTGTTAAAATAGCCCAACTTTGAATTATTACCGTTAAATGGCACCTGCAAAGACTAAGTGTTGCCAAGGCTGTATAAATCAATAGTAACTTTCGTAGCAAGAGTAAAAAAAAATTGTTTAAAAATTTAAATAAAATGTTTCAATTCCTTTTGATAACTGCCCGAAGAAACCATTATGTACAATATTTTTTTTGTAAATCCTTTTTTACGTGCCTTATTGACCTTGGCTTCATTTTATTTTTATAACCATTTGACCTTTTTCACCTGCAGAGAAAACCAACTAAAAAAAAAATAAATAAATTAAAAAATAATAAAAATATAGCTAAAGCTAACACGTACTAAAAAACATGAATGAATAAATTTCCCTGTTGTGTGTAAGTTCTTACGAATGTGTTTCAGAATGAGCTGTTCTGGTAAAAAATGAATTCGTTTATTATTTCTTCGTTGTTTCATTGTTAAGTAACGTTGGTGGGCTCTCGTAAAGTAATAATGCCAGCCCACCTATCGTTCTTATGTCCTAACTTAATTTACCAAACAATAGTAACGTAGACCTTCAGTTCGCAGTAGTAAAATATACCAGAGTCTCTTGCGGGAATCGAACCTGCAACCCTCTCAATAGACAAGCTAGACCCACCGGGTCACCCATGCTTTTTTTTATCTTATTAAAAATGCTTTTTGAATTATGTTTGGTCTGTTTTTTAAGGGTAATGGAGTCACACTCAAAATATTATTTAGGTAAATTCCACAGAAAATTCATTCTATGCAACTAAAAATTTATTTAAAAAACGGATCATTTACATTTCATTTAAAATAAATTAATTTACATAAATATTTGATTTTTTTTTATTTAACAGTATATTCCGTAAAATTTAATGCTAGGAACACAACTGGGACGAACGACGAATTTCGCCCAACACGACTAATTTTTCCGTAAAAATTCGCTGAGAAAATTCGTCGTATGAAGCACAATAACGACGAATAGCTTTTAAAATTGAGAAAGTTGATTACTGTTTGTGCAAAGAGAGAGAAATAGTGTGACCATATTCAAAAAAATATTGCTTTAAAATAAAAACATAATCAAAAACACAACTAAAAACTATTTTTAAAGCAAAATACTTTGTATACTTATTTTATGTGTTATACAATAAAAAAAAAAAACAATTATTAAAGTAAAAAGTAACTTTATTTACTAAACTACTTCTTAACTAAAACCAAACATGGTCACCTAGTACTGATTTGTTCGTCGTTCGCCGGCGTATGAAATAGAATTAAACCTATTTAAAGTTCGCCGCGTCTGGCGAATTTTCGCCGGCGCCCTGATTGTGTGCATTTTCATATACACAAACGTCTTTTATTTTTGGCGACGAATATTCGCGGCCAAATATTCGTCGTTCGCCCCAGTTGTGTTCCTAGCATAAAAGTTGTTCCTTTAAAAAAAATATAATTTAAATGACAAAAAATCAAACTACATAACAATCAAGGCGAATTCATTACAGGTGATCCTAAAAGCCCTGCTGATAACTTTTTTTCTTTAGCTTTATAATTGTTGGATGTCAATATTTTGTTTATTATCTTTGTTTCTGTTTTGATTTGCTTCGGTTTTGACATTGTACAATGATGTTACAAAAACAAATTGCTTGTGGTTTTTGTACGAGTTGTACTCAGCGTTACCGTTGGATATTTTCAAAAAGTACCAAAAAAAGGGGATTTTTACAAAAACAACTGACACCAAAAAGGCGATTTAAGAAAAAAATAGGAAGAAGTTTGTTTAATTTAAAATTTCCAATAATATTTTTAAAAGGTAAAAAAAAAATCCAGAAAAGATTATGTAAGCAAAAACTTTTTTATGTGATTTTAATTGACCTTAGCTTGCTGAATCCAAATCTGTTCAATGATTGGTTCTATGAAGTCTGGTTTTTTAAAAGTCTTTGAGTCATCCATATACATTTTTTTATATTTTCAACAGTTTATTCAGAAAATAGTGGGAATACATTTTTTTTGGCAAAATTAGTTCTATTTATGTTTTCAAAAATTCATACAAAAGTATTAAGGACAAAAATTTGACATTTTAATTATTAATCAAAAAGCCACGAGTATGACTAAAATACGTCATATTTCATGAAAATCGTAGGACAAATGTTAATTGTATGTATTATTCATTGTTGGGGGCATGATGATAATATGTAAATTTCATCATGACTTGGGAGCGATATGTCCGATCTGGATGCTATTACTAGCGAATGATTTGGAACTTAATTCCCTTTTAGGCATCTTACCAATAGATTTTATATTTTCCACAGTTTCGGAGATATTAAAAAATAGTGGATAAATTTTTAAAAAAAAAAATTGAAATAAAATAAACGTTTTCAAAAATTTACAAAAAGAAAATTATAAGATCAAAAATTTTTCATTTTTATAAATTATCGGAAAGCTAGATATATAACGAATAAAATAAGCCTTAAACCATGAAAATGTTTATTTAAATGTTATATAAAAATAAAATATTGCGATTTTTGGCGAATTTTTAATAACAAAAATCTGAAGAAAATAAAATTTGTCGAGTTTTGGCGATTTTCGGTGTAAAATTAGTCACGGAGTTAAAAAAATCTGACAACCCTGATTTATACAGGCATAAGTATACACCATGGTTTAAGTATTTATTTCATCATGGTATACGCACAAAAGCAGGTGGTACTTCCCAAGAGCACTTGCCTGCGCATAATTAATCTGTACACATGTTACATAATATATTCGCAATAAATGCATAAGCTTATTCCGATTGACAAAAAATTATTTCATATAAGCTTGCTTACATATATATTAAAACAATTAGAGTTTACATTAAAGCTGGGAGTTTTAATAAAACATACATTTCAAAAAGTATCTCATCATTTAGTAAAAAGTACCAAAAAAGGGGCAAGAATTATAAAAGTATCGAATTTGGGTGCATTTTGTAAAAGTAGCAAAATAGTGTCCAAGCTGTCGAAAAAGAGGCAAATTGCTACTTTAGTAGCACCAACGGTAACGCTGGTTGTACTTGTTGTACTACCGAGATTACCTGCAATGAATTTGCCTTGATAACAATGTTAGTATGGAAAAACATTTTTTTTTGGCAGTTTGTTTTTGAATAACAAACATAAATGTTAAAAAATTAATTCATTCGTAAAATAACTATATTTTTATTAAATTTTAACAATACGGAAAACGAATTTAATAACTTACAATCAGTTACTGTAATAATTTTATGAGTGCACTTATATTTAAAACTCTTTTTGAGATTTTTCGTTGTACGTTCTATAGAATGTTGTAAAGAAGTCTGTGCTGGCTTGCACTTATTTTGAAAAAAAAAAGAATCAAAGATAAAGGCTCTAATTCTAAATCACAAAATTAATGTTTCCCTTAGGACATATTAGATTTTTATGTGGCAAAAAAAAGAAGAAAATAAAATTGTTAGTATAAAAAAGGTAATTTAATGGTTACTCAACTTTTAAAAAAACCTAAACTGTAAATAATGTTAAGGAGGGAAAAGAAAAGGATTTTTGCAAGTTTTTTAATTTTCTATAAAACTGGAAAACTTATGGTTATAATGAAAATTCTCTTTTTGGATAATATATTGTTTGTTTTTGGCTCTTGAATAAAAAGGTTAGGTAAGGTAGAAATAGCAGTCAGAAATCATCTGACACATTAAGATCAAATAATCCATTAATACTATGGAATTCCACTAAACAGAGCTCCCACCATAGAACCAAACCGAATGAAGTTCAAAATATACTCCACGGCCCTGTTTCTCAAAACTACAAATTACAAATCTACAAGTTAAAAATTACAGACGGAATGACAAAGTTATTTATACCCTTTTACCTTCGGTGAAGGGTATAAAAAGATTTAAAACAAAAACAAAAATTGTAAAATTGTTGCTTTTTTAACGTAGATTTGTAACTTGTAGTTTTGAGAAAAAGGGCCCAGGACAAGGCCAGAGATATCATACAATCCGTCAAAGGTGGCGGATTCCATTTCGGACAGTCGCCTTCTCGCCAGTGCAGGACAGTTTTAGGGTCGGTGTTCTACGTTCTTCTCCTCTTGTTCGTCATCGTAAATATAATGGCTCCCAGACGCCGCACTGTGGATCATACTATGAGAAGGTAGCCAAAAATCATTTAGTTTTTATGGTGACCGATTTTTATGTTATGTCACTCATTTGAAAGTAAATACCAGTGTAAAAAGAGATCTATTTCAACGATATCACAGCCAACGGATTTATCAAAAATGTACTTTCTCAGTATTTAGCCAGAATTAAAAACTTCTTCGCAAATTTTAATTTTTAAATGGCTATAACTTTTTTGTTTTAAGATATTTTAAAGCCAAATAAATCTTGTACAATTATATAATTATTTATTAATGTAGTTATTTATTAATGTATGTTTTTTATAGTTGACCTTTTGCGATATATATAAATTATTAGTTGTTTTTGTTTGGCTGTAGGTCCACGTAAATAAATAAAATAAAAAATAAAAATTCGTAATATTTTCGTTTTTTATATTTTTATTATTTTCCCAATATTTCGGTAAGCATCGCTAACCATCTTCAGGGGTCTAAATAAATAAATACAATAATTATTATTATTAACATTAAACAAAAAACACAAAACATAATATTACAAAGATAATTACATGTAAACAATTAAAAAATATAATAAATACCAAACTTCACAATAAACACTTGTGCCACTTCTTATTAGATTTTATTAACTAAATCTATTTTATCGATCGTCTGTTTTTGTTTATTAATTGTCTGTATATGTGTGCACAATTTTCTGTATCTTGTCGGTAATTTAGACGAAGCTGTGGATTAACATCAATAATATGTAACATCTCTAATGTAAATCTCCTCGAATAATTCCTCTCTTCATGTAATATTTTTACTCCTTCAAAATGTGGTTTATGATTTTTCACCGTACAGTGGGCTGCTAGTGCAGTTTTTTGTTCAATAGGTTTGTCAATAGCTTTATGGTCAGATTTGTGCGAAGATATTCTTGTCTTAAGTTTTGTTTTTGTCGTCCCAACGTATACTTTATCGCATATATTGAGCCCGTCGCCACCACAGGGAATTTTATATACCACATTTGACTTGTCTTCCTTTTTAATTTTTGATTTTGTTTTGCTAAATAACTGATTCACAGTGTTGTCCGTTCTAAATGCTAGTTCAAATTTTTCTTCGTCATAAATGTCTGAGTTTTTCCATCTTTCCGAGAGTCCAGAAACATATGATATGCTTTTATATCTTTTTGGTTCTCTTATCACATGTTGCCTGTTATTTTTTGCACGTTTTATAAGATTTTTAATTGTTATTATTGGGAAGTCATTCATGGTTAAAATATTCGTTATTTTTGTTATATTGTTTTTATGGAATTCCGTGTCACTTATTTTAAGAACTCGTCGTATGAAATTCGATGCTGTATTAATAATAATTCTTCTGGGATGCTTAGAATAAATAGATTTAGTTAATAAAATCTAATAAGAAGTGGCACAAGTGTTTATTGTGAAGTTTTGTATTTATTATATTTTTTAATTGTTTACATGTAATTATCTTTGTAATATTATGTTTTGTGTTTTTTGTTTAATGTTAATAATAATAATTATTGTATTTATTTATTTAGACCCCTGAAGATGGTTAGCGATGCTTACCGAAATATTGGGAAAATAATAAAAATATAAAAAACGAAAATATTACGAATTTTTATTTTTTATTTTATTTATTTACGTGGACCTACAGCCAAACAAAAACAACTAATAATGTTATTTATTAATTTAAATTATGTTATAAGCTATAAGTGCTTAAAAATTAACCCCCATATTCATAAAAAATATTTTTGATTAATAAAAGGTTTATTAAACAAATTTTCATAGAAAATTCGTTTCATAAACTCTTTGCCTAACACTTAGAAGTTCCTTAATGACTGTTCTTATCTGCTAAAGAGCACGTTCTTCTTGGTGCGGCTCTTTCGGTTGACAAGTATTCAGACCTAACACTTATTAGGAGCTTAGACTTGGTAGATCTACAATAAACACGTGGCTGGCTACAAAAATTAGTAGCTACCAGGGGTTAAGACAGAATAATATTTATTTATTGCTAACGACCACTTGGGGTTTTATAACCAAATCGCGTGAAGAGAGATCTTACTACCCCGGATAAGGGTAGGATTTTTACTCGTTATCTAGAGTGTAGTTGCAAATGCTAACGGATATTCTAATGTACTGTTGCTATTCAAAAGAAAATTCATTTGCGAAGAAGATAAATTGACTTATCAGTCTGTTTTGTTTGCTTAGCCCCTTTTTTTATTCCAAGATTAATCTGTCTTCCGTTACAAGTCATAACTATCCTGCTTTGTTTTTCCATATTTTTTTTTAAACATTTCCAAATTGTAAGTTCCAATGTAATGGGAGTTTCTTTAATAAATAAGATATCATAATATAAGAAACTCCTAAAAGATTGATAGAGGGAAAATCAGATCAGACTAATAGTTTGCCTACCTAAAATAAAATTTAAATAGCACACACAAATTCATACTACAAAAAGTATCTCTTTTAAACTGTAAGTATCCCTAATTTTTTAATGATTGCCACAAGTAAAAGACTCCAACTATTGCCTACAAAGCACAGAAATGGAATGTTCTAAAATAAAATCCTTTAAGCCGTTTTAAGCAGTTTTTCCATGTTCTCTATTTCACACACTCGTTTACTCGGCTTTATGTTTCGATGTAAGATTGTAAGTTTATCTTTTGCTACAAGATGTTGGGCTCTCTTACACCCAACATCTTGTAGCACAAACATTCGAAGTCATGTTAAATTTGTACACGTATTTAACAGGATTCTATGTAAGTTTATATTGTTGTCGTTCATCAACGATAGTCAACTTTTGACTACATATACGTTGCCTTTAATACTCGCACGGTAACAATTTTTTATTTTTTTTTGGTTTTGGCCATATTTTCTTGTGAAGTTTATTAAAACTTTTCTTTACACGAGGCCGTGACGATTTTTTTTCTCATGTGCTTGTTTAACTGTTATTTTGTGCTACATAAGATAAAGATATTTTTGCTGTTCTTTGCCTTAGTCCTTGTTATGCTGCTATTAGATGATGTAGACACACGATTGTTCATTTTTTACTCTTGCTGCTTTACATTTTACTGTTTTCTTTCGAGGGTATATTTTTTTTCTTTTCATTTTATTTTTCCTTTTTTTTTTTTTTTTGTTCCATAAATTAAGCCACAAAAGTCTTGTCTCGCCTTTAGGGTGGTAGGTTTTTAAATAGTTGTTGTTGGTGGTTGCTATTGGGGTTGTGCTTTAGAAGACAATGATGGATTTGAAAAATAGTAATTGTGCCAAGGAAATTGAATAGAAATGTACTTTCATCAAGTTATAGACTTAAAATTTTATTATAAATTTGTATGTAGATATATACCCCAGTATTCATAAACGACTATTAAATTTAACAAACGTTTAGTAAGCAATATTTTCATAGGAAATTTGTTTTGTAAATCTTTATTAAGTTTTAAATATTTTTATGAATACGGGCAATAGAATTTAAAGTCTCTAAAGTCCTGAAATTATTTTGGATTCATCAGGCTTCGTTAAAAATTAACTAAAAAGTTTATGTTTGAATTATCTAAAAATTTAAAAGTAACACAAAATCATTTATCCTTGGGTAAAGAAAGAACAGAATTTAATATGACTTGCGTGGTTGTTCCGTCCAATTAGTTTCCATACATTACCAGATGTCTTTAGAAGCAGTTAAAATAAAATCCTTTTAAACCCACTAATCATTTCGTTTATTTTTAATAAAAGGTACCTTTCTTTAAATCGCGAAAAATTACTACAGTACGCCCTCATGTTCTGCAACCCTCACTAAACTCCTTGCCTACTGCAACAGCCAATTTTTTTACATTATAGACTCTACTAACACAACACTCAAAAAATTTGTGAATCGGTTATCGCAACTTTTTGTTTTTTGTTCCCAGTTTGTTTTTATTTTCATATAAAAACTGATTTTTACCGTTAGTTTTCGGTTAAATAAAGTTTTAAGTTGAACAAAGTGCTGTAAAAGTCAAGGTTTTCGTTCTAAAATTTTTCGACATTTTTTAAATAAATTTTTTTTTTACATATTTACTATAAAATAGGTAATTTTTCTGTTTTTGATATTTCTAAACCAAAAGAAAAGTAAGTTAACCAAATATTTAATATAAAAACATGACAAGTAAAAGAAAAAGTGCAAAAGTTATGTCTAACTTCAGGTTGATATACACGAATTAAAAAACGTAAGAGAATTTCTAAGTACTTGAAATTATGCTATTCTTCCCTCTCCCACCAATAGTTTCAGTCTTTCTGAAACTTGACTTAGTTGTTTGATCAACAAAAGTTGAAATAAATTCTTAAGCTAGTGAAAGTATTGAAGACATATGGAAATAGAAGAATTGGTACTGAATCTGGATTTTCTAAAATAAAATCATGGGAGGTTAATAATTATTTAATTTATTGTATAAAATGGACCGAAGACAGCGTTGCCATATTTTTTTGAAAATAACTGCATTTTAAGAAAAAAAAAAACTGAATTTAACTAAAAAAAACTGCGCATAAAAATTGCCAAAATAAAAATATATAATGTACTTTATTTTTTTTTAACATACGTATACTACATAAACAAATACAATATAATGTTAACGAATATTGTTACTTTGTAGGCTCGGTGGAAGATAGTTGAATTAAGAGGGGTATACAAGGACATGTAGACTTCCGATTTTTTTTTTTGTTTCCTCATTTAATGCAAAATCTATTTTAGTTTGGGCTCAGATTTGCAATTTGTCAAGTGAACATACATGTAAAATTGCTGCAATAAAGATTTTATAATGTAAACTCAAATGCAACTTTAAAAAATAAACATCAAAAATCATGAAATGTAAACAGGGACATAATTAAACTTTCAAAAGTAAAAGCCAAATAAACTACTCAAACGGCCTGGCAAACGTCAAAATTGTACATTTGTGCAATCCTCTTGCATTGTTAATTGGGGTATTTGACAATTAAATCACGTTTGTAGTAAAATCGAAATGTATATTTTCCAAACTGTTGGCGCTAGATAGTGCTAAATTTAATCATTTAAGTGAAAGTTTTGCAGAGCCAAGAAGGAAACGACGAAACATAAAAATTTAAAAGAATAAAATTTTTTTATTAGAATTTATTGAAAACTGATTAATTAGGTGAGGGTGGTTTAAAGCTTTCCTCTGTTATACGAGTATGTGTTAAGTGAATTAGGCAAGATTATGGCGTAAAAAATAAAAAATATTGTAACAAAGTTGAAAATAAAAAATCTTAATGCAAAAACTGTAACATCTGCACAATTTACAAAAAAACTTAATTTTTTAACAAAAAACTTCAAAACTGTTCAATGCTTAGAAAAACCGCAAAATGCAGATAAATCTGCACATTTGGCAACGTTGACCGAAGAAAACAAAATTGGCTTAAAAGAGTTTTAGTTATTTAAGAGCTTTTTCTTCTGTTTCATGTTATGAACCTTTAACATGGAAATGTCATATAGAGGCAAAGCTAACCCACATGAAACTAATAGCAATTCAAATAAATTGGCTCATTGGTAGAGATTCGATCCTAAGTCTAGACTGCAAACTCCTATTTTACAACTCTCTCTTAAAGCCAATATGGTGTAATGGTATCCATTTATGGGGCACTGCCTCAGCCTCCAATATAGAGAAAATACAAAGGTGTCAAAACAAAATTCTTCGAATCATTACGTCCGCTCCCCGGTATGTAAAAACTCGAACATTCACAAAGACCTCGCTGTACCATCATAAAAAACTATGATCACAAACTATTCAATTAAATACCTAAAACTGCTTGAATCGCACCCAAACCCTCGAGCTCGAAATATTTTAAATGATGGCGCACACTCTCGCTTAAGGAGAACGGATACTGCAGCACTTGTCCGATCAGAAGAGCGCTAAACACCGATTTGAACGAGAACCGTTTGTAAGAGAACTGTCGTCTAACACTGGTAGGACGCAAACTTAAAAATTAGATTAAGATTTGAATAATTATTGTTAGTTCATATTATTTATGAAGATTCAATAAATAAAAAATGTAAAAAAATGCTCTAAATCTTAAAAACAACAAAACAATAATTGTATATACATTATTTTCATTATATAACCAAATTTGCAGATATACACAGAAAAAAAATATCTTAAGAAAATTTTTAACAACACAGTTTGTTAAATATTAAATTTCAGGTCCACAAACTTTTTGTTTGATTGAATGAAAAAATTTATCAAACTTAGACTTTGCAAAAAAGCACTCCATAAAACATATTTAATAATGAAATAATTAAATATTTCTTCATATTCAATAAAAAAATATTTGAATTAAAGTAAAGACAGTATTAGGCTTAAGTTCATTGAATTTAATTTTTCATTAAATAATTTTTATTAAATTAATTAAAATCTTATTGATAATTTTTCATTCTTGACTGCGCTGAGATTTGAACCCAGGCTTTCACGGAGTGGTTGCCCAGGTCAGCGCAGTCAAGAACGAAAAATTATCAATAAAATTTTAATTAATTTCATGTTGTAAAATTCCTGTCTTCATAAAAATAATTTAATGAAATATTAAATTCAATGAACTTAAACCTAATCAAAAATATCTAAATTTGGATTAAAAACCATTAACAGTTCAATACAATACCCACAATACTAATTAATGTAAAGACAGTATTTTTACAACTCTTGTTCATTTTTTTAATAGCTTTGATACCGTTGTAATTCTTATTCGTTTAACAGTTTTATTTGTAAAATATCTTTAGTTTTTCCAAAGTCTTTGGAAAAAGATTTCCTCATGATCTGGCCTAAGTAACCAGCGAATAACGCATAGGAACTAGCTTATCCCCCAACAATAAATTTTAGTGTATATATTAAAGAATACAACTTGGCAATTTAGCACATCACAATTAATGACACATTACAATATTCGACATTTCCAGAAATTTATTTTAACAAATTACGTAAACATTTCTTAAACAAAAATTATTTTGGGCAAATACTTGTTTTATTGACTTAATAAACTTCGTTGTTGACTAAAAGTTCAATAACTATACCTACAAACTTTTTTTTTTATCAATACCGCAAAAATCGTCACCGCAGAAAATTAAAAATTTTTTTTAATCAAATATAAGATTTTCGTATTCAAATATGAAAATTTTTTATTCTGTGTATGCGAAACTTTAATAGAAAAATTAGTATTTTCGATGGATTATAGTAGTATTAAATTTGCTGTTTTAACCCATGCAAGTTTTACTCGGATTTTGCAAAAGCACTCGGCCTCAACCAGGGATGTTAAAGTTGGTACAATTGTACTTTTTTTTGGTACATTTTGATCTTCTAAAGTACCGTGGTACTACCGTGACTCATTTGGTACAATTTAAAAATTTGTCATAGTTCCCCCTTTTTAAATTTTAGTATAGCAAACTAATTATTGAGTCCTTTTCATTAAATTTTTTTAAAATTATTATTTCTTTCATCAGGATTTAAAAATCCTTCTTTTAACTTGCATTTTCTATTTATGCAATATGAACTTAAAATTATTAACATGGTTAATTTAGAAATGCAATCAGAAGATGCTAGAATGCATGTATTTTTACAAAGGCTAACTTTTTTGTTTCGCCAAATAGAACGTAATATCATGAATAAAAATGTTTTGGATAAATGTGATATATCTATCGTAGAGCTTTACAAAAATCACATGCCCTTTGAAGAAATTTATTGCGGAACAGAAGTGGATTTATATATTTCTACTTATAATATCAAAATTGATATTGTTAATGAAATGAAAGAAAATGCAAAACAATTTTATATAAAATTTTGCGAAGTTTTGAGAACCAAAGTCAACTTAAATAACGAAGTTTTAATGTGGTTCCAGAAATTTACTCCTGAAAATGTTATTTCAGGTAACAAGTACTTTTCAAGTAACAAGTATTTTATACCTAGTAAAAATGTTCCCGAATGAAATTGCAAATTTTGATTCAATCAATAATCAATTTAGAGCTTTAGCTGATGTCGAGCAAATGCAGTCGGTAAAAACTGAAAACATTTGTAGTTTTTGGTCGGTAGTAGCTAATTTACATAAAGACCTGTATGTCGATTTTTTTCCTGACATTTCTAGAGTCGTTGCTGGAATTTTATCCATTCCACATTCGTCTGCAAATGTGTAAAGTTTTTCTTTTCAAAATATAATTAAAACTAAGGAAAGAAACAGACTACATGTGCCAACATGATCAAGTCTCATACAAACAAAGGATTGGTTAAGATCGAGAAATTCATGCTGCTATGATGTAAAATAGTTTATTAACTAAACAAATAAGTGCCTGATGTTGATCTCATATATTTATAAGACTTTTATGTACCTTATTTTAATCAAACACACATTAGTGAGTGTTTTTTTTGTGTACAATTGAAGCTTAAACTTTTTTGTCGTTTTAATAAATTTAAAAAATGGTACCGTAAAGGTCTAAAAAGTACATTTTTTTTTGGAAGTTGGTACCAAATTTAAACCCCCCTTTAACATCCCTGGCCCCAACATGTTGCACAACCCGAGAGCTTACTGTATATTTTTCCTCTTTGCCTTCTTAGATTTTTTTGCTGTTGCTTATTTTACAATCCCCAAGTCTCATTGGTCGTATTTTATTTCGTTTCTTTTTCACGTTTTTTTTTCTTCCATTAAAAATATGTGCGTTTATGTATTGAGCTTTTCTTTGGGCCTTTTAAACGAAAGCTTTCAAGTACAAGATACACAGACATCTTTTGAAATACATATTACAGTTGAAAACATTTTGTAGGCGTTTTTTTCTTTCTTTTTCAGATTCTTTTTTGTAATTCATATAGAAATTCTTGTATTTTATTTTTATATAAACATAATGTCTACTACAATTATAATAAATTGCAAAAGCTTTTGTAAATTGTTCTATAAACCTCCTAAAAATAGGCAATAAATCACTTTTCTTAGGAACTCACATTGTGTCAGAACTCATATTTCTTGAAATTTCTATGTTTTTTTTGTTTAAATATAAATACATCTATTAATTAACAAAAATAAACGATTTAGGAACTTATTTTGAGAAGAAAAAATGTTTCTATTATTTTAATTTCTATATACAGGGTGTCTGATTCAAACTTAAATAAAAAAAAGGTAATAATTGACACAAAGTCTTATTAAGAGCATTGAACGATATAATGAAAATGCGGGGGGTTTTTTTTTAAAGGATGATAGATGTCTTCCGTCGCGTTGAACACACTGTTCAAAACGGAGCCTTGTGTTCTGCGCCACACGCTCCAATAAACTTGGTTCAATTGAGCTGATTTCTCGACGAATATTTTCCTTTAAAGCCACAAGAGATTGGCGATTGTCATTATAAACCCTCTCTTTGAAAAAGTCCCATTAAAAAATCCATGGGAGTTAGACCAGGCGACCTCGGTGGCCATGAGATGTCCCGAAAACGACTGGGGGAATGCAATGGTTTTTGATGTTTCAATCGAGGGTTGCGGGTTCTTGGAGACCAGTAACGGCAGTTTTGTTCGTAAACGTGTCCGTTTAAGTGAAAATGAGCCTCGTTGCTCAAAAAAATGGGATTAACAGTGTGAAAACGCTCCAACATCGTTTCACAAAAATTTTTGCGTAAATCAAAGTCACTTTCTTTCAGTTCTTGAACGATTTGAACTTGAAAAGGATGAAACTTCAGATCCTTTTTTAAAATATCATGAATAATCGCTCTTGGCAGTCCCAGTGAGGCTGCTCTTTTCCGTATTGAATGTCGCGGATTTTGACGTAAACCGCTTTCAACCAGTTCAATGTTTTCGGGAGTCCTTAAAGATCGACTGGGACCTGGCCGTGGGACATTCATAGCCGAAGCAGTTGCGCGGAACCTTTACACCCACGAACGAATTAAATTTACACTTGGTAGTTGTAAAGGTTTTATAAATTAGTATGAATTGTTACGTTTGTTTTTTTTTTTTTTTTTTTTTTTTTTTAATAAAATATTAAAATACTTGTAATTAATAATGTTTATTTACTCAAGTACAAATTTTTTCTAAAATGATCGAAAAAAAATCTCTTAGTTCATAAAATTTCTGGATTTTGAATTATTCGATTAATCGATTATTTTTAAAATTTTATTCGTTTAATCAAATAAGTCAAAAATGCCAAATACCGATTAATCATTTAATCGAACTAAAAAAAACCGATTAATTAACCTACTACACTATATCATCATCATCATCATATATATTAATAGGCAAGTGGATTTCTTAGGATCCCTTTTACGCCTTAACTATATATTGTATTTTAACAAATGTATTTTAACATATGTCATTCGAAAGATATTTTTTGGGAGATTGTGTTAATTTAAATTTTGTTAAAATCGGTTCAGTATTTCACGAGGTATACGCGTTAGAAAGTGGTACTAATACATTGAAACAATTCACATACGTGTGAGCACCCTGCAAACAATTTCGGTCGAAAAATAATCTAAATAGTTTCCCCATTTAGCAAAAACCTATCGCTTTTGCTATTCAATTCTTATTGATGTAGTTACATCGTTCGGGAAGAAGTGTCCCACTATGGTAATATTTAGTTTAAGAATCCACTTCGTGTCTATATTATATGACGAATTAGAGCGCTTTGGAAGTTTAATATCAATTAAATTTAGTAGTATCGCTGTTGGCTCCAAAAAGTACTCTTTTGAAGTTACATTTTTTCTTATTGTTCTTTATAATAAAAAAGTGGGTAATTTTACTGTTTATCTTTGTTTGATTTTGTAAGGGAAATCTAAGTAAAATATAAAGAAATGAGCTTAAAGTTAAACAAATATTAAAAAATCTACGTTACATTTAATCAAAATAGCTGTTAATGTTTAAAGTTAAGAACCTAATGTGGACAAATTTTGTTAAAGAAAACTACACAAAATCACAAATTTGTTCAAACACTAACTTTGTAAACTTTCATCATATTATAACTAGCATATCTTTTTATTGCAAATTTTTATTTACAAACTTTCTTCACTCAAAGTTATTGTTGATCTTCACTAGAAAAATTTAACAAAAACACTAATTTTCACACTAAAATTTTTAAAGTCATTAAATAAACAGACAGTTTAAAAAAATCACTAATATCCTTTAAAAAAGATAATTATCAAATTATTATTTTCAATTTCATTTACATTTGCTCTAAAAAAAATATGCATGAGAAATTATTAAAACTTTAACCAATCTAACCGAAGAATAAGTTTGGGCAGTTTTGTGCACTCATTTATACGTGAATATTTTTTTTTTCGGTAACATTTGGATTCCGCGGAGTCCCAATTTTAAGTACAATACTATAACTATTTCTATTTTCAAATATTAAAAATTTCACTCTATTTTACATAATTTTATATATTAATATTATTTTACACGCACGTGGCACCGATCACATGGCAACTTAAATACAAACTGTGCTCTTTTACGTATTTTGCTTTTGTAATATTCACTATTTAACAGCAAATCGTTGCGAAGAAGTCAATATAATATGTGAAATATTCAATTGTGCCATTGTTGCAGTTGTATAACTGTTACAATTATCTGAACAACTCACTAAAGTGACGAAAAAGTATAATTTAAGAACTCATAATGCGATTCTAGCGTATTTTGTTATTGTTTAATTCCGAAAAATCTACTGTTTAACTACCATATGTTACGAAGTAGTTAAAATTCGTAGACAATCGAAAAACACTCTACCAATTGCTTGGAGGGCATAAACAATGTAAACACAGCAGAAGCAGTATGATTTGTTTTTGTGTTTACATAGTAAAAAGAACAACAACATGCAGAGTTTTCTGCTATGCATTAAATTGGAGAACAGTAGATATAAAGAAATAAAAAAGAGAAAGACAATTTAAATATTTTGTTTTCTTTTTGGAAGAATTGTTGTTTTTAAATGTTACCGTTGATTTCTTAAATTTTGCACTTAGTCCCAATTTCCACAATGCAAGTCTTATTGATAAACTTATCACATTTTCTTCTTTGAATCAGCCTCGGCGTTTTCACAATGCTTATCTTATTGCTAAAATATTACTGTTTTATGTATGCAGTACACACGTATGTGTGCGTTTTTTACATTGCGAATGAGAAAACAAAACGTATATGGCGAGTACAGCAAGCTGAGTACTCGTTTCTTTTCCCCTCGTCACTCTCGCCTACAAAGTAGCAAGCTGATCAATAAGACTTGCATTGTGGAAATTGGGACTTATGAACAATTTTAATGTTATTGTTACATTATTAATATGGCTACATTGTAAAGAATGTGTTTATTGCATTTTTTTTATAAATAAAGTGCGATCTTTTGATGGGCTGCGATTTTATATAACAGACACTACCGATCATGGTCATTTGTTATATGATAATCATGTATTTACAAAAAATTTATATATAGAGAGGTTATAACAACATAATTCATCAACGAAATAAATATAAATGGAAAATATATAAAAGGCTTTGTTATATAGCATTTTCAGTTTAAATAAAACCTTTTTCAAATTAAACGAAACCTTTTTCAAATTAAGCGAAACCTTTTTCAAATTAAACGCAACCTTTTTCAAATTAAACGAAACCTTTTTCAAATTAAACGAAACCTTTTTCAAAATAAATGAAACTTTATTCAAAAACAATTTTTAAAAATAAATTAAACCATTTTTAAAAATTTGTAGGGAATTTATTTTTTGGATTTCTTTGAATTACTCATTAATGAAGAGGCGACACTTACAATGTTACGATCAGTGGTAAAATATCTAAATGATGATTGGGCATGAAATTTTAACTTTGAAAATGTCTTCTCTTTCGGGTCCAGCATAGGAGAATATAGTGGTAACATTTCAATGTACATTCAGTATTGTCCACCATATGTCATATAACTTGGGATTTATGGATTCTGGCATACTCCATAATTAAAAATGAGTTTTGTAGCATTGGGCTGATTTCAATTTTATCTAAGAGCTCCCGAAGAAATACTTGGAAACGGGCCAAATTCACAGTGGATGCAGAAATAACTTTATGGTAAACAACGCCAGTATTATCTGTCGTAGCAATTAGAGTCATATTCTTTCTCTTTACGGTTGGCAAAACACCATGAGCTCTTTGACCTTCTTTAGCAAAAAAAAAAAAAAACTAAATTCCTACAAAATTTTAAAAATGGTTTTATTTAATTTGAAAAATGTTTAACGGTATTTGAATAAAGTTTCGTTTATTTTGAAAAAAGTTTCGTTTATTTTGAATAAAGTTTGTTTTATTTTGAATAAAGTTCCGTTTATTCTGAAAAAAGTTTCGTTTATTTGAAAAAAGTTTCGTTTTATTTGAAAAATGTTTTATTTAAACTGAAAATGCTATAAACATTGAGATTAGGGAACTTATGTTACATATACATTTTTAGAAAAATTGTCACTAAATTTCATATGCCTCATAAAATTTAAAATTGTTCTGCTCTACTGAGAATTATTACATTTTGAGTTAAAACCCTCTTTATAATCAAGTGCGATATGTGTTTTAACATTAAATAAATATATTTCTACATATGTATGTATATACATATTTAATAAAGTTTTAACACATTTGATTAAATAAATATTAGAAATAACGGTACAAATAAGTTATTTCTAGATTGCAGTCGATTGTGTCGACTGCTGGCCCATACTAGTTATATTTATTGTAAAATATTCATATATGAATAATTAATATATAATGTAATATAAAATAATATTATATAATAAAATTAATATATAATAAATTAATATATTAACTGAACAATAAATATACAAATACGAAACCATACCATTATTAGTATTAAACAAATTATTTTTTATTAAACAAAACATGTTCGGAGGCAACCATTATATGTGGTTTCTTGATGGAAGACAAATTTAATCATATCTAGTATGACCATAATATGGTTAAAGTAACCCTTTTATGTTTAAAAACTTTTCGCTAAAAATAGTTTTGTTGGAAGTGACCATATCGAAAAATGTGTTTTCTGTAAGTATTACACAAAAAACTTTCAGTCAGCTGTTTTGGTTATGAAAACAAAATTTTGCTAAAGTCAAAAAATTGCAATGTAAACGGACTAGATTTTGAAGAAGATTTCAAATCAAATACGCAAGATTTAGGTTCCATGTAAGCGGCCTATAAATACCAACATAATAAGATATCTTATGGTCACAAAGACTTTATTCCGCTAAGAAATTTGTATCGGCGCTACGTGATCCCTAGGGGAAAGGTAACTAACACCAAACATGTCACGTAACAGTTCTAAGTGGTAGGGACCGGTTCTAGTTCTAATACTTTATATGAAGGGGACTTGTTAGTTGCTACCTTTTTCACACTTTGTAACAAGTCACTGAAATAATGTTAATTTTGGTTAAAATAATACCTTTCACACACCAGCCCAGCCCGCACAGAATCGAGGCACATGATTAGTTTTGTGTCAATTACATTTCCTCTGCAGAAACTACACTTTATCACCATGTAATTGAATGTCTTGATTTCACCTACCACAATTCTTTCCTTTTTATTATAATATTGTGTTCACTGGTCACAGGTTAAAAACAATTGAAACGAATTTCCCGCAGAGATATTATGAACCGACTCTCACCATTATCAATAGGCTTTGTCCTTACGTCAAATACAAAGTATGTACCAAATTTCTTTGATTTAATTTTCTTGACAAATTCAACCTTTACCTTGTTTACTTGGACAAACAACCGGCCAGTCAGTCGGACGAACGGACATTGTTAGATCGACTTAGAAACTGATTTTGAGTTGATCGAACTTCCACACATCAGCTCTTATAGATACAACCCTTTACTATTGTGGTAAGGGTATAAACACTTGTAAACGGTTTTTTCGAATATAAGTTTTTTTTATAAATGTATTTCCCAACAATTTCTTAAAAAGAAAAAAAAAATTTAATATTTTCGAATACAAAAATTTTGTGAAACATTTTTTTTCGAATTTATGTTAATTCAGGGGCCTAATTCTAGCAGTCGTGATCAAACACTTTTTCAATTCATATCTACTTCATTCATTCGATACTGAAAGAATCAACATTTGTTTTTCAGCGTTGTAAAAACTCAATTAAAGGCTTTGCAACATTAAAAAAAATAATTTCGATTCGTTCGGTATCGACTAAAAGCATTAGTCACAGAATTGCTTTCGAATCGAGAAAGTATTCTATCACGACTGCCAGAATTACGCTCCAGTTCTTGTTCTCTTCTAGTTTAATTTTAGCTTAGCTCCAGTACAATTCTAGTTAACATTTAGTTCAGTTCTAGCTTAGTTTAAGTTAAATTCTAGATCAGTTACGGTTAACTTCAATTCGTGTACAGTTTTAGTTCTGTTTAGTTCAATTCTAGTTCAGTTCTGGTTTTATTGTAGTGCTGTTCCGTTTCTCAGTTCTAGTTTAGTTCTAGCTCAATTTTAGTTCAGTTCTAATTCCGTCCAAGTTCTATTCTTTTTTTGTTATAGTTCTGTATATGATTTTTCTTAAGTTTTTAGTAGCGCTAAATCAAAATGTATGAATGTCACTATGTTACATTTAATTGAATCTTGTTAGCTTTTCTAATTTGATTTTGCATTTGTGTTTAATAAGGCTTCTTAGTCAAACGAATTTTCCAATAAATTTTGATTTTAGACATTTTCGTAATTACTAATAAGAGAGCAGCAGGTTTGCTGCATTTAAACCTCTAAAGATTTGTGCAGTAATTGGCCCACTTGATATAAGTAGATTAAAACGGCTCTTCACTCTTTAGTTCCTTGATTAGTTTTATGTTTATATAAGAACATAAATATTTTGTTTTGCATTAATTAATCGATAATTAGTTTTAAGCATTTAATTTAAATAGTAAAAAATATGTACTTGCTTTGTAACAGTATAATAAAAATATTATTCATTAGAAAACATGTTGAGAGCTATGCAGGTACAGGCGACTCTCGATAAGGTAGATATATAGAATGCCATAAGCATCTCACTATTTCAGGTTCAGACTACGTATAAAGCCATTAATCCTGCCTATGGAAAGATAATATATTTTAGTGAATTCATTATTTGCAAAAATTACGTCTTGTCATCAACCTCACAAAATCTGCATACTTTGGAATTACCCATTATAAACTGATGGTGTCTAAGATCTCAGTGCCCCGTAAATAGGCCAACAAGAAGCCTAAGTTCCCCTTCTGAAACAGAAGTAACCTTGCCGCGGGACAGGGTCATAAATATCTCAATCCAGAAATGGACGTTCATGCACCCAGAGAAAAAATATGTTTAAAAATGGTCACCTCCAACAAAACTATTTTAAAAGAAAAATTGTAAACATATTATGTTTAATTTAATCATACTTTTTTTTACCGACAAACATATTATGGTTAAATTTGTCCTCCATCAAGAAGCCCAACCATATTGTGGTTGCCTCCAAACATGTTTTGGTTAATAATAACAAAAATATGTTTAACGCTTATAATAGCATGGCTGGTTTTCAACCATAGCATGTTGCTCTTGGAAAATAAGAAAATACTATTGTTAATTTAAAAACAAAATATTGTCATATTTAACCAAAACATGTTTAAAGACAACCATAATATGGTTGTGGCATCTTCATGGAGGGTCATTTTAACAATAATATGGTTGTCGGTAACAATAATATGGTTAAATTAAACATAATATGTTGAAAATTTTTCTTTAAAAATAGTTTTGTTGGAGGTGACCATTTTTAAACATATTTTTTCTCTGCGTGTGTGTGAAGGAATTTACGTTCGTAACATGCTTGTTTCGTCCCCTTAATGTGAATGACAGGGATGTTGAAAAAAGGCTCAGGACCTCTAACTGGACGGCGAGCGCACCTGTTGTTTGACCCACATGGCCCTCATGGCCGGGTACCGAACACAACATAAAATCATGTTTCCCCCGATTGTCTATACGGTATTATAAATTATTTTAAGCCCTTTGCCCTCCTCTTCAGATATTCCGCAGCGCATATGAGGATAGCGTATATATCCACCTGAAATATCGTAGGCAAGCCCCTTTTGAAGCCCGGGCCCACAATGCCCGCATCCGTATCACAATTTGTCTGTCTCATACCGTGTCGACTCTCGATTATTTTAAACTCGTTAATTTGAATCGCACGATAAATTGAACAATCCTTTGAAAATCATTCAATTAATTAAAAAAATATTCATGAACTCATCCCCCAGAGAATTTAAAAATGTTGAATTAAAACGATGAAAGAAGTTTTGTTCCGAAATCCTATTAATTTTTCGCCAACGTTGACTCATATTCCAGAAATCTGAACTCATTCCTTAGAGAACTTTAAAATGGTAAAATGGTTCGCCTTAGAGACCATTAATGTTCGTGTTATTGGTGACATACGAGTAGAAATGCTCATAAGGGTTAACCGGAATTAGAAGCCCAGAAGGCGCTTTATAAAAAGAAGATGCGGTGCCGATTTGATCGAAATAATTTTTAAGTGTTAATGGGCTAAATTGATATTTCGAATAAAAATGTGTTTCTTTTGTTGATAAAATAAAATTTGTTGTGTTATTTTTTGAAATTAAAAGTTCTGTTGGCCCGAAAAATTCCTTTTATAAATAGATTTTTTCGACTTTTCAAGAATCATTTACTGCGGAAAATTTCTGATCTCTGGGCATATAAATATGTCAAATGAAATATTCGGTTTTTTCCAATATTTCAAAATTTCTTTCTTTATTTTGCTATACTCAGCCATTTATAAATCGATTTCATAAATTTTTTTTTTTAGTAAAATGATTCTTTAAAAACCTTATTTCAACGATTTTTCAGATCCAAAACAATTTCTTATTGAGTTCTCTATGAGGATCATGATTGTAGTTGAAGCGCATATCATGTCAGAGAGGTTCTTAAAAATCTAGATGTAGAGTACAAAGATAGTCAGCAGAATTCATCTAATGCCTATTCCTCAGAGAATTTTAAAATCATAAAATCTGTTAATACTTCTTTCTGATAATAGAAATCGATGGTAGAAGTAGAACTCTTTGGTCACAAATTATATTATTTTTTTTCGCCAATGTTGACTCTCATTCCACAAATCTGGACTCATCCCCCATAAAAGCGTTAACATAAGTTCTGTTAAGTAGTTAAAACTATTCTGTAAGCAAAACAGAATGTGTTTAGGGTTATAAATTTATAATTTAATTTCACAAACATATATGAGTGCTGTCTTGCTGGTAGGGATGGGCAATTATAATCGATATATATCGCCGATATAAAAATACCCATATATCGATACATCGATATGTATCTACGACTATCGAATTCGATATTTTTAAGATATCTTTATAATAAAATTCAACAATTTAACAATTTAAAGCTTAAGGTCCACACCATGCATCTATGCGTAGATGCGCATGATACTTTTTGTGAATTTCATGCATACCTAAATTCAAGTTACATGCAATGCGTTCTATGCGCCAAAAAATTTTTTTTTTATCATCTGTTGTGGTAATATGTTTCTAAAATAAAAACAATTTGGGAAAAATGGAGGGTGTAACTGATATTTTAATAGAATTTATTTATAATAATTCATAGAGGAGTAAGCTTTTATTATCAAAAGAATTCGTAATTTTTCATGGTGTCAATAAGTTTCCCTCTCAAGGCATTTGTTAAAAAAATAACAAGCACATAAAAGATGGCACTCAGAACATAAAAGTAATCGATAACTAGAATAACAAATTTTGTTTATGAAAAAATTGTTCTAAAAATTAATTTCAATGTATTTTGTTCTCTAAAGTTATTTCAATATTTATTACGAAAGCTTTTTCTTTTATTAAAAACCTTTTTTAATACAAAAAAATAGAAAAAGGATTCCACCACACAAACATATTTATCGATAACATTGAAAATAAAATATGATTTGTCATCCATGGCCATCAAAAACAGCTGACATTTTTTCACCACACATGCGACGCATACTAAAGTAGAAAGTAAACCTACTTTCATGCGTTGATACGTATATGCATTCTATGCGTTTTGCTGTGTAACTTGTCACATACCATTACACTGATTCTACTTTTTCAAATATGCATAAAAAGGAACAACGCATAGAATGCATGGCATGGACCTTCAGCTTAACAGTTGCTCAACTGCTTACAATACTGTTGTTTTTTAAGAATTGCATCATATGTTTATTAACTATTTTTATAAAAATAATGGCGCTTTTCAATTGTACATTTTCATACATTACACAGTTCAGTTTTGTCTCGTTTTTTAAGAGATGACAACAAAAAAATAAGCGCGGAAAAAATATTCTGAAAAGGGTTCCTACAATTATGAAAAGAATCGCCTTAATTATGGCGTATTTTTTATTGGAGCATGTTCTTATATATTAAAAATAAAATATTGCACCGTTTACTTGTATAGTATGTGTCACAAGTTTCGTTTACCGGCAGTATATAATCCGGCATCATATAGTCCCAAAAAATTTTTTTTTTAGATTTCATATGGCGAATAAATAAAAATTTTTTTGTATTCTTTATTTTTTTTTTTTTGATTTTTTTTTATTGTAGAATTAACTTGATTTCAACCGAAAACTTCTTTCGCATTACACACCTTAAAAACTAAATTTTAAAATTGGTTTTTGTTTTAAATAAAAGTTATGCGAATGGAAGTTTCGTTCGAAATCGATTGATAGCCAGTAAATTTTAAATTAAAAGAAACAATAAAAAAGTTAGTATTACATGTGATATGTTTGTACATATATAAATATGTATTGATATAGGTGTATTAAGTTTTTAAATTTGGTAATAATTTCAGCTTAATACGTTTGATACATCGATATATCGATATTTTTAATTAATAAATATCGATACTCTTAAAAATATCGATACGATATATATCGATATATTTTTTCAATTTGCCCATCCCTACTTGCTGGCCAACGTTTTACTCTGCTTCCTTGAATTTCAAATTATCGAGAGATGACTGTATTACAAAAAATTTCCTTTGTCATTTTGTTGGTAGTGTAAATGCTTAAAATCAAATGTTTTATATGTTTTCAATATAAATACCCATATTTCAAAGTATTGGTGAATTTCAATAATTTAAATGGGTTTTTAGGTTTATCAAGTCAAATGGTAAATTTTGTAAGGATTTAAGCAAATTTTGTAAGGATTTAAGCAAATTTTGTATGTACATATAATGTGCTTTATTCAGAACATATTCATGTATTTCTATACGTGTACATACAAAAATCGATTTCACAAATACGCATTGAATATGCTTTACAAAATACTTACAAGAAACAAAAGAAACTTTAGCTATTTTTTTTTGCGAAAAGACAATTTCGGTAAAAAAGGTTATTTCAATTCAAACAAAACGAAATTTATGCGTTTTTATTTATCCAGTTTTTTTACTATATATTTTTATTGAATTTTTATTGAAATTTCGAATAAAAATTTTTTTGTTTAAAATTTTGTGTGTTTTTTTTATATATCGCAAAATTACTGATCTCTTGGTATACAAAATGTATCCATATGTCAAATTGAACATTTTGTTTTTTGTTCAAAAGCTTAAAAAAATTTTTTTTTTCTGGAATCACTCAGCCATTAGCTTGATTCTTTTTGATAATATATTTTTCTTTTAATAAAAGAATTCTTAAAAGAAATTCGTTTCTGTAAGATTTAATGTGAACTAGTTTCAGCGATTTTTACGCAGAATGAGTCTGGTTTAAACCAAAATCACGGTAGAGAGGTCCTTAAAATCGATATTAAGAGTGCAAAAGATCATCAATAAAAATATTTATGATTTTATGAAAAAGGCAAAAATCTGTATTTGCAAATACTAACCTAAATACAATCTAATATTTTCTCATACAAATATTCAGTATTTGAAAACTAAAAATAAATATATTGTGCAAGTCATCAAAAAAAATTCTTATTTAATTTTAGCAGAATCACAGAGTTTTGTAATCTTAAATCACAAAATGAATGAAAAAAAAACTTAAATGAACAATTGCTTATATTTCACAACCCTTTTCTTCATTGTCTTTCCTTGAAAAGCATCTAAAACTTTCCTCACAAATTTTCCAGCATAAAAAAAATCGAAGAAAATCAAGAAAATAAATTATAAAAAATAATTTAAAATAAAAATCCATCCAACTATTCCGTATTCATTCACTCGCACAAAAACGAAATTCTAAAGATTTGCAGCATCATCCTGTAAAGTGTTATAAGTCAGTAATTTAATTTATATATAAGTATATTTTTTTTAATGTTGCATCTACAGTTGCACAAAGAAAGAATGGTTTAAAATAAAAAATGCTTAAAAAATAAAATAAAAAAAAAAAAACGGAAAATAAGTTAAAAAGAAAACTTTAAGAAGATGTTGAAGTGGAAGACAAGAACTTTAGCTGTATTGAAAGACTAGGGAAGACAGCGATGCCAGCAGATATTTAAAAAATCCCTGCGTGTCTAAATGAAATTCATTTTTTTCCCTACAACCAAAAAAAATTTCCCTACGTTAATAAAATTTATTCTTTTTAGCAACAGGCAAACAAATACACATTTTTTTAACATTTTATAAATATTATAATTAAAGCATTTATTAACACTAGGACCGCCAGGTGTCTGAAATTCGACAACTTGAAATTTACAGTTAAAATAGATCCTTTTATGCACGTATGAAATATGCAATTTTATTTAAAAGAGCTACCTAAATTTAAGAAAATAACAAATGTCTTTTCATATTTTCTTTTATTCGTTATTATTGAAGCATTTATTTACTATTTTACTTTTGGGGCTCAAGCATAACTTAAAACCCTATAAAGAAAAGTATTTTTGAGATTTTTTTCAGAATGTACATCGTACATTCTATACTTAAACCCTATAGAGAAGAGTATTTTTGAGATTTTTCGGAAGAAGTTTTGTCGTTCTTTTTTTGAGTTTTCTTCATAACTTTGTCAAAACTCACGATTTCTTGACTTATGAGGAAATAATTTAAAAGGAAAATGTTCAAGCTTTATTTTTATAAGATAAAAATAAGAAGTATTTGCAATGAATTTGTGCATTAGGTACCCTACATTACAATTTTTCGTAATTTTTCCATAAATTTTGTAAATAACGCATTATAACTTTAATTTTTTTTTTTGAAAATGGATAAAACAAACAATGCAGTTTAAAAAATCAATTAATTCTAAATAATTTAGGAAAAACTATTTTTGAATTTGCTCTTACCGTTCCTGAGTTGTATCGGTTTTCAGCTTTGTACCTAGTTATTATATTATTACTCATACCCAACAAACAAATAAAAGGTAAGTTCAACATATACAAACGGTAAATGGTGTGTCAGAACGAGGTGTGGCTTTGACTAACACTTACTTCAATGTCAACTCTTATGGAACTGATTCTTAAAACTTATTACAGGGCATAGACTACAGGGGTGCTTACGCCCAATAAATGATTTTTAAATAAAGCAAAACAAAACGTTTGATTTTGGGTTGTTTGTTGGGTATGAGTAGTAATATCATAAACTGGGTACAAAGCTGAAAACCGGTATAACTCAGGAACGGTAAAAGAAAAATAAAAAATATTTGCTTCTAAATCATTTAGAATTAATTGCTCTTCCAAACTGCGTTGTTATTTTTTTTCATTTCATAAAAATTTTAAAAGTTATTAAGCGTTATTTACAAAATGTATGGAAGAATTTCGAAACATTGTAATGTAGGGTGCCTAAATGAGCAAATTCATTGCAAAAACTTATAGTTTTTGCACATAAAAATAAAGCTTGGACACTTTTCTTTTAAATTGTTTAATAAAAAAGAAAGAAAATCATTGTTTTTGGCAAAGTTATACAGAAAACTCAAAAAAGGCCGGCAAATCAGATTATATTGGCCAAAATTCGAATTAAGCGACCTCTAAACCTCTTCCGAAAAATCTGAAAAAATCTCAAAAATACTTAAACCTATAAGCTTTTAAATTATGCTTGAGCACCGATGAAAATTAAAAAAAAAAAAAATTATTTTTGGGACACACTAATATAAATATCTTTTTTAATCTAGATACAAAGCATAGGGGGCATTCACACGGTGTCTTATCAGACATGTCTGCTTAATTCATTATCTTTTGAACATGCTTCAAAAAACCTATTGTCTTTTCACGATGTCTTTCCAAACATGTCTGTTTTCATGTCTAATTGTGTAATATCGATGTACATACAAATTAAAAAAACATGAAAATTCTAAAAATATACATGAAAACTCTGTTTGACAACCCCCCTTTCTTCTCTTACCCGATCGCCTACAAACGAAACAATCGTGTTTGTTAGACATGTCTGGAAAGACAAAATGTAAACTTCCTCATAGTCAAACTTCGTGCTTAATTTTTCATTTTCTCATCTTTTGTCCTCTAAAGGACTTACAATTTTTCAAGAATAATTATTTTAAATAATTTTTTTCAAATAAGTATCTAATATTTTTTTAGTAAACTCGGTACCAAATCAAAGGGAAGGCTCAGTAGAATTAAAAAAAATTCTTTTAAAATTATATTCTTCCATATCCTTAAAAGTTTTCATTAAGTTTTTTTTTAAAATACGAAATTTTATGATTTTATTTCTCTTAGTTTAGAAGGTGTGATGGTTTTTTTCTCGATACAAAATTAACTTCTATGTTGTATTTCCATTCATTGCACAGGGTCTCCACCTGAGATAATATCTGATATAATATGTGAGAGAACGTCGGTAGAATGAGAGAGCACATTTCTTCATGTTAATGTTAATCATAAACAAGGGGAACATGTATCTTGTAAGATTTCATAATTTACTGATTTTCGTACAGTGAACTTGTGTTGTTTTTTATTATTTTTTTAGTTTTTTCTTTGTTTTTAGTATTTAATATTGTTTTTAAGCACTTTTAACAAGATTTACACTATTTGCACTAACAAAATTAAACATTTTAATGGTAGCGTCTTAATATTAATTTATATGATTGTATGTATGTGTATTTTTGACAGCTCATCTTATAAGATAGTTGTTATAAGATTTCTCATAACAACTGTCTCATAACATTTATTATAATATTAATACTAACACTAGTTGAGAGTCCACACGTAAGATAATACTCTTTGTGATTGTTTTTGACGTTTGCTGATATAAAAGTCTTATATCTTATCTCAGGTGGAGACCCTGTGTTAGATAATTGTTTTTAATATTTGCATAAATTTAAGCAAATGTACGTGCGAATGCAACTATCAAAAATAAACGAATAGTACGGAAATGCTAGCCCGAATATTCGCCACCCCCCTAATATATACGTACATGGTTTTGGCATTTGTTAAAGATTGCCAGGCTGTTAGGACACATTTTATCGGGTTTCTGTTAAAAAATGCTGCATATGTACTTTAATGCTATTGTATATGAAAAATTATAAATTCTAAATGAAAATAATACGAATATTTACGTATTTTTACACAATATGTTAAAAATTAGATAATCAGGTATGTCACATAATTTATACGAAAGTTAAAATATACACATTTTTTAATTCGTACCGTTTTTGTTTTGCTTTTATGAATTAAAAAACGATTTTTTTGGCGTTTTACGTTTTACGTCTAGAGAAGGTTAAAACGTTTTTGTTTTTACTTTCGTATGAACTGGATTTATGTGACACACCTGAATAGTTCGAAAATTCCTTAAATTTTCCTTAAAATAAAATATCTGTACTTTTTTCTATACGCTTGAAAATTTCCGAACAAATCCCTACGAAAAGGGAAAATTCCCTACTATTGGCATCACTGAGGGAAAATGAGAATGATGTTTTTTTTTTATTATATAACTGGAAAATTCCTTCTCTTCTTTATAGTTAGAAAATTGAAGATGAAGAAAAAAAAAGAAGCCAACTACTAAATTTGTCTTAACCAAATGACACCATTAAATTGTGATTGCGTTTTGGAACAACTAAAATGTGCAAAAAAGAGGGTTTTATTTATTACTATTCTTTTTTTCTCATCTTAAATTCTGTTATTTCCATAATTTAATACTCTAATTTTTTTTTGGTTTAACGCATGAAGTAAGAACAATTTGGCTTTTTGTCAAATTGTTTATAAAATTAAACAAATAACAAAAGCATTTTGCGTTTTGCTACAAAAAAACTGCAGTCCTGGCAAATGTAAATGGATGTTTTATGAAGTAAATGCCACAAATAGAGAATTAGTCATTGCTATTAAATTATTGCAGTTCTGTTAAGGGTTCTTTGAAGTGTACTACAGAAAAAAGTTTTAAATTTCTTTTGTATGAGACACTAATCTGTAAAACATTTAATATCTTTGACTCAATCTGCTGCTTCTACTGGGTAAGAGAGCAAGAGTGAATTAGGACGGAAAGAAAAATTACATTACGTATAGCAAATGAAAGAGCTATGAAATGGGCTTCTATTAGGGTATTCATTTAATCGGTGGTTTGCTTTATTCGGTTAATCGCTCGAATAATTCACCGAGGTTTTGGTTTAATCGGTTAATATTGTTATTATTCGGTTAATCAACTAATAGAGTTTTTTTTTATTAATTAAGTAATTTCAATTAATTAATATGCATAAATTATTTATTGCTTGGAGTTTATTAGTAAAAAAAAAACAACAACATAACAAGTATTGAACTAAAGCGAGCATAACCAAATAATTCATAAATATGTAATACATATTTTTTAATAAATATATATTATTTAAACTATGAAATCATTTTATTAGTTATTTCAATAGTTTAAAGTGATCTTATAAAATAATTTTTTAGAAAAATAATTTGGCTTTAATGTTTAGGTGATTTAAGTGAATCTTTTCTTTAGTTTTGATAAAACTTGATGGGAAAAAATTCTCTGACTTATCGTAGATGTTGCAGAAATCGAAAGCAGCTCATAATACAAAATATCCAATTTCTCAGTTCCTGGATTTCTCTAAACATATAAAATCTTCTTTTATGCCTTTTATACACAGAAAAAAGTGTTTTATCAATTAAAAAAATGATTTAAAAAGTATTTAAATTTAATTAATGTGATAAATGAATCAATAATTTTTTTAGTTGAAAGAAAATAAAAAATCTAATTTTGATTTAATTAACATTTTAGTTGTTTTGAAATTAATTTTCAATTAAAATTTTAATTAAATAACAAAAAATCTTAATTGACTTTTAATAAAATAAAATAATTTTAATATGTAGAATTGTTCTTGGGGATAGTCAATATTTATTTAAATAAATTAACACATTGTTTGAATTGGCAAAGTTTTTTGATCACTTTTTTAATTAAAATTAAAAATATCATTTTTTGAAAATATTTTTTTCAAAATGTTAAAATTTTTAGTAATCAATATAAACATTTTGGTAATAGGTGCAAAATCAACAACTTGTTTGCTTGATATTATGAATTTGGAATAAATTTGGTGATTGGAGAAATTTAATAATTTTTTCTGTGTAGAGTCCTGTTTTAATTTGTAACACTTTTCATACATAATCCGTTTATAAACCCTTTATAAACCTGTTTTATTTTTTATAACTAAGGCCGATAAAAAGTACGTGAAACAAAAATCTGTTGTTGTTATTTTAAATGAAGGTCACTCTTAACACATTCCTTTTGAATATGGGACGAAATAAATAATTAAAAATACAAAAAAAATATGTTATATTACAACAAAAAGTTAAAAGTTTTGTTAAATCGTTTAATCGACTGCAATTAACCGGTTTAATCGTTAATCGAAAAAAGATCATTTAAAATTAACCGGTCAGCTAATCGGGTAGTAAGTAATGAATACCCTAGCATCTATGCTTTAAAATACATTTTACAAAATAATGGGTCGATTACGGACGGAAACACGACTTCATTTGCGTTGTCAAAAAGCAAAGCAACTGAAATTTAAATTGGTATTAGGTACGGCAACATTGTTAAGCTGTCAAAATTTTATCGATAATGCCACTTTGACTAAAAGTAAATATAATAAATTGAAAAAGAAAACGAACAAAAAAGCGGTTCAAAGCGAATAAAAGAGCACGTTCGTAAATGCATCACTGCGCTGCATCAGTGATTTAAAATCTTTATAAATATTTCAATTAAGTAGATATGGACCAAAAAATTGTCAAATACTCCACAAAAATAATGGTCACACAATAAAAAAAAATTATAATTACTTTTTTATCTGCAATAAAAAAGTTTGCTTTTCTGATGCAGCGCAGTGATGCATTTACGAACGCACCCAAAGTAAAATAAAATAAAATCAAAAAATATGATTAGTTCTGAAGGACCAATGCTATATACCGTTTGTTGTTGCCGCTCGTTAGTATTTTGGAGCTTAGTCTAATGAACCAAAACGTCAGCTAAGTTTGTCCAAAAGACATGTCCTTTAGGATTTACTGCCAGTTTCTTCTAAACTAGGCTGCTGCCTGTTCAATCGGGGCCAAACTTATTTCCTCTGACAGCTCTCCACCGGTAGTGTATACACTTCTGTATTGTGCGCCATTTATTTTCTTTAATTTTGCCTTTAAGCGTCAAAACTGTTCACTGTTCTCTGATGCGCTTCCATGCAGCTTCAGTGCTGGCTTTTGTGTGCCCAAAAGACCGAACACCACGAGAAATTTTACTATTACATATTTTCCATTTCAAGGATTAAAAGTTCAATCTGTCTTCGAGTTGTTATTTTTACCATTTTTAAGTCTAATATTAAATAAATATATACATACTTATGTACATAAACTTAACAAACGCAAACATTTTATAAAAAATATTTGTACTTATTAGTTTTGCCGCCTTCTTTACTTTAAAAAATATTTGCAGCAACTCAAAGTTTGTGGTTGCCAATATGTTAACAATATGGCAACTGAAATAAGAAGCTGTTTGTTGACAGTTGCCATAAGTAATATAAATTTGGCAACTGCCAACAAAACTTCAGGGGTCTAATCAGCGCATTCGATATCGAGCAAAATTGAGCGAAGATTTTTATTTTGTTATCATGGCACTCGACATCGAATTAAATATATCGATATTTGAGATGATAGCAGTCGATATCGAGTAACCGAAGACATTTCATGTCTCGAGATTTCATTCGATACATCAGTGTCTATCGTATGCAGAAAAATACGATAGTTTACTCGATACTATAGTTTACTGGATATCGAATACGGTGATTAGACCCCAGTTGTGTTTCTATCCGTAATCGACCCATAAATTGCGGATTTGATCCAATGATGACCGTCTGCTTGCTCGTCGCAGTAGTTGTCAAGGTCAAGTTAAATTCCTTGATTTTTACATTTCTGTTGAGTCGTAAATCTACTAAGAATTATTTATATATTTTTTTTATTTATTTTTTATTAAATTGTGTAATAAAGAAGCCTTCAATGGGCAAATATATATTACAAATGATATTCAAAGTTGTTTCCTTTTTTTCATAGTAACCCAATTAATTTATATAATAATTAAGTACATATATATATCTTTTATAACTAACCTAACTAAACAGCCCCAAATTTATAACATTAACAAAATGAATACGAAAAAAGTGAATATAGATCCAAATCAACGATTGAACATATATGTATGATGTATTATTAGTTATTTTGATTAAAATATTCAGTTAACTTTTTGCGATATACATTATAAGAAAATGAAAATGATCGTAAATCATTTGGTAAATTATTCCATATACGCGCAGTCTTGATCAAGAATGATCTTTCAAACAAAGAATTATATATTCTAGGAATAAAAATCTGCATATGCCTAGTAGAATGTATGAATTTAAAAATCTGAAGTAAGAATTGTGGTGTGGAAGTTTTTATAATCTTGTAAAATGTCAACAGATATTTTAGAATTACAAAATTTTTGAAAGGGCATTTAAGGAAACGCTCAACATACTGCGAAATATGAGTACAACTTCGTTGATTATGATTATAGTATTTTATGCCAAATACAAAGCGTACAATCTTGTTTATTAAAATTTTGACCTTAATCACATTAGCAGAAGTTGTACACAAAAATATTTCCATACAGTAAGAAATTGGAGATAATAATAATGCATGAGCCACCCTGCATCTGACATGATATGGAAGGTAAACATTTAGGCTGTATAATCGGCGAAGTGTGAAACATATTCTAGCATAGATTTTATCTATATGACACGAAAAATCCAGTTTATTATCTAATGTGATGCCCAAAATTTTCATTCTTTCTACCGTCTCTATTTCCATTCCTCTTATACCAATTGTTGCATTATCAAATTGTACTGAACCAAATTTCATAATCCTAGTTTTAGATATTTTTAACATTAAAAAATTTGACGACATCCAATCGCTGACCCGATCTAGCACTCTATTTATAAGTAATTGAATATAGTCAGCAAATGCAAACGCGCAACATGTTTCGGATTCAATCACCTGAAAAAAGCTATTCAAATACATAGAAAACAAAAGAGGACCCAAAACCGACCCTTGTGCCACACCTAATTTCACCAACCTCTGATTTGACATTTGGCCACAAAAAGAAACAAACTGTCTTCTGTTAGTTAAATATGAATAAATTAGCAAACAGGATGACTTTGAGAATCTAAACTCATCTCTTAGTTTTCTTATAAGATTTATATGATTGAGACGATTAAAAGCTTTTGAAAGGTCCAATGACACTAAAACACAGTTCCTTCTTCTATTTATGTTGTTTTGTAAAGACTCGGTGATGCCCAACAAAGCAGAAGAAGCACTACAACTTCGTCTATAACCTGCTTGTCGGTCATCTAGTAATGAATTTTTCATTATGTGTTCCATGATTTGAGCTTTAATAACATGCTCAAATACTTTTGATAATACTGGCAAAATGCTTATCGGTCTAAGATTTTCTTTCTCATATGATCCACCAGTCTTTGGTATGGGAATAACTTTTGCCAGCTTCCAACTCACAGGAAAATTTGAACTTGTCAGGACCGAATTAAAGAAATGTAAAATGTGGCTGCCTACCAAGGGTATAATAATTTTAAAAAATTTTAGCGGTACACCATCTACACCGCATGCATTTGATTTGACATAACTAAAAGCTGTATATAATTCAGATGTATCAATACATCTAAATGAAAACATTTCAACACTACTGTTAAAATTTAAATTATTAAATGAATCATCAGAATCCTGGTCCAATCCATCTAAGAAATAGTCATTTATTTCATCAGCAGTCAATTCTACATCTTAGGCTTTTGTTCTATCAGAGGTTGCTTTCCTTAGACATTTCCACATATCTTTAGTATCCGCGCTTGCAAAAATATTACTAAAGAAACCTTTTTTTATCCTACGAATGGTTTTCTTGGCTCTGTTTCTGTATTTGCAGAATATCCTCCATTTTACTGGGTTTGGGTCAGCGATATATCCCCTGTAAGCTATATCTCTAAGGGATTTTGCAAATATTATTTCATGTGACTTAATCCAATCAACGTTTCGTCTAACTTTAATTCGGGTTACAGGTACAAGAGAAAACATTTTCGAAATTAATTCGTTAAGTATATTCATCTGCAGTTCTATATTAGCAGTATCATAAAAGTTACCTAAATTTTGTTCCAATAAGAAATAGTTGCGAAATTCAAAATATTTATCATTACTGTCGAAAGGACCCAGAATATACATATATACTTTGCGGGGACTTAGATGAGTATTGAAAAAGTTTACATGGAATGGCAAACTAAGTATGCATGCCCTCATTCACCACTGGTAATAATGGTTAAAAAACTGTAAAAAATATGTTTTTAAATACTCTAAATTGAATTTCTCCTTTATGCTGAATTTGTTAAATGGTGAAATGGTTTCAGAATTCCTACATTGTAATGTTGAGTTTTCAATTCCGATTCGGCTTTTCAGAAATTAAATTACCCTGAGATTTTAATACTTTCGGTATGCAAATTTTTATCCTATCCGAAAAATTAGTTCTGAGTTTAACAATTTTAATACGTATATTGATTTCTCTGATCCTATTGTCATCAAAAATAAACTATTTAACCCTCTAATGGTGTCAGCTGCCTTAAGATAGCTCTTATTTTTTGTACTCTTTTAAGCAAAATTTTAAAATACTCAGATTTGTATTGTTATGCTTAATTTTTTGTTATTATTGTTTTTTAATGTGAGTTAAATGGAGAATTTATTAAAATATTTTTCCAAAACTTTTGTTTTTAAATTCAGAAATTCATTCAAAAAAATTTGTCACCCGACAGTTAGAGGGTTAGTTAATGTCTTAAAATAAATTTAATCTTAAATGTTTCCTTTTTTGTTATATACTGTATATTTAAGATTTAGGCCCTTATCATGTAAAACGCAGCGAAACGCCAAAGAATAACATTGAAAACACAAACAATGTCATAAATATTTTGTAATTTTGTTGTTGCTTTTTACAGAAATTCATGTACCGTTTTAAAATTAAAAACGCAGCAGAGCTTGTGGCGTTGCGTTTTACATGATTAGGGCCTTAATTATTTCCCTATTTTCCAGCCATTCTCAAAGCAACAAGTTACATCAAAACTACTAAAAATCTATTCCAAAATAATAAATTCATAATTTTTTGGAATTTGTAACTAAACGAAGTGATCAACAGAATTGCAAAATAAGAATGCCTGCGTATTTTTTGTATATTCTAGTGTAATTAAGCCCTAACGAACAAATTTTTCATATTTGACTTAAATTTAAATACAAAAATTTATGATTCTCATTGTATTTACTTAAAGTTTGGTCCGTCTTAAGGTGTCTATTTCTAACACACACAAATATTTTTCTTAGCATTTTCTTCGTGTTTTATTTCCACAACTACTTTTGCACGTTTTACTTGGTGTAACCTAAAAAAGAAGGAAAACATTTATGAGGTCTTTCTTATTCTTAAAATAGTTTTTATGGGCTCTTTATTTTTCTTACATTCTTTAATAACACTCCAGTTCAATGTTTGCCAATGAAAAGTGGGAAAACAGGGTTTACGAATTAAGAAAATATTAACAATGTCTTGATTAAATTTATTATTAGTTGGTATAAAATTGTCGCCAACTGGAAAAGAATACAATAGATTTAAGAATGTATAAGTATGTTTACACTCAGTTACATTTTGCTTTTTATATTTCTGTATTATACAAGAACAACTACATCCTTTACGATTTGCTTACTTTTTTTACTATCCTCTGCATCCTTTTGTCATCTTCTATTTTCTCTCGCAAACAAAATTAAACAAAAAAAAAAAAAAAAAAAAAAAAAAAAACCGCAGTGTCCAAGATTTTTGGACACCGGTTTTTCTATTTTCGTAAAAAAACTTTTTAATTACCTTGGTTTATAATTTGCTTCACTGTACTTTTACTATTTAAACTATAAATATTTGCGCATGTATTCTGGCAAGATATCTTATTTTTATGTCGCAAAGTAAAACTAAAAATTTACGATAATAGAACAAACTTAGGACATAAATAAAATTAAACACAAAAAAAAAAATAAAATAAAAAAAAAATAAGAAATTAAAAATTTTTTGCAAGAAATTTAAAAATTTTAACTCTCTGACATAACAAATATTTTTTTGAACTTCTAATTAGTAAAGAGTTTTAAAATAAAATTTTGTTATACAGTATAAGAATTGTTTAGATCCTCAGCAAAGGTGGGAAGGGTGGAAACATAAAGAACAATTTAAACAAAATTTAAATAAACTTAAGCTTGTTATGGTCCCTCGCACTGCTGCAGCAAAAACTTTGTTTATTTTAGGTGTTTGCTTTTACCCCTGGATAGTAGTAAAATTGTTCCTTAGATTTTTTTTTCTAAAAAACCAAAACTAAACTCCACTTAGTCTTTAAGTGGCAGTAATTAACAATGAGCCGGAAATTACGCTAAAATATGCATTAAATATGTTATAAAATAAAGTGGAAAATATGCCCTTAATTTGTACTTAATAAACAAGTATTAAAGTTTAGTCGGTCAACCTCGACCATTCATACCTTTTGCCAGCAATCAAGCAAATCTTTTGGAGTTTTTCCTTTTTTTAATCCCGTGGCCAGTCGTGGACCCGTCAAAACAAAATTATGTTATCAGTGTTAGTAGTTTAAGTATAAGTTAGATGAATTTGTGCCGAATATTTTCTAGATATTAAAAATCTTTATAAAGTTTTCCGTCTTAAACTCCCCTTCGGTCAATTCTGGACATACAAACCACAACCATCCGGATGGACAAACATCATAAGATTAAAAAAGTGACTCAGAGTCGACCGATATATTAAAAGGTGCTTTTAAAACAAACATAGGCACAACTACTGCACCATGCTTTTTTTCACTTTTGATCTCACACCAACGCCCAGAGAAAAAATATGTTTAAATTTGGTCACCTCCAACTAAACTATTTTTAAAGAGAATTGCAAACATATTATGTTTAAATTTAACCATATTATTGTCCCCGACAAACATATTATTGTTAAATTAGTCCTCCATCAAGAAGGCACAATCATATTATGGTTGCCTCCGAACATCTTTTGGTTAGTAATAACTAAAACATGTTAAACATTTATAATAGCATGGTTGATTTTCAACCAAAGCATGTTTCTCTTAGAAAAGAGGAAAATACTATTGTTAATTTAAAAACAAATTATTGTCATATTTAACCATAACATGTTAAGAGGCAACCATAATATGGTTGTGGCTTCTTGATGGAGGACTAATTTAACAATTATATGTTTGTCGGTGACAATAATATGGTTAAATTTAAACATAATATGTTTGCAGTTCTCTTTAAAAATAGTTTAGTTGGCGGTGACCATATTTAAACATATTTTTTCTCTACGTGAATAAAGCCAATAAGTCTCGCTTGAGCTTTTACACAAGACGGTTGTCTTAGTGCTTATTGCTTGAATTCAATGCTGCTATTTTGTAATTTTTTTATGATTTGTTAAAAAAAGATACATATTTATGTACAACACCCTGTCGGATTTTTTTTAGCTAGCTCAACATTTAGCTGACTTTTACCTAACTTATTTACAACTGGCTTCTTAACTAACTCATAATTGGTACAGATTCGAGTTTTTGTGCAAATAACTTCTTCTCGATAAGTATTGAACTAGTTTTTGGCTAACTCAAAAGTTATGCAGATATTTACAAATACAACGTTGTACAAAAACTTTGGTAAACAAAGATTTGCTTGTTTTGTTTACTTTTTCAAAGTTAAATAAGAAGCAAAAATTTCCATATTCTATTTTTTAATAATATTAAGTTAAATACATCTCATTTTTACAGGGGCAATACAACAAAAGGGAAAGAAAACAAATGTATAACGGCGGGGGTAATTTAATAATATTAATGCTCGTATTCTCGGGCTCTCTGGGAGGGGTTAGTGTAAGAGTTACAATCTTGATTTAAAAAATATATAAAACAAAAATACGAAAATTTTTTTTATTTTTTATTAGAGTCAATATATTATATGCACCACAAGCAGAGAAGCAAGCCGATTAAAAATTTTCGGCGGCGGCGGCTGAGCTGCTTTGGCTCGAGTTTTTTGACGACTAAGAAAAATAAAAACTTATATCAAGAAAACACATAAACAAACATGTTAAACAAAACAAAAAGACAACTAATGATTTATTCATTTGAAAACTAAAAATTTTATAAAAGATAAATCAAATTTTTAAGAATAAAAATTCTATTTACAACAAATACCTTATTAGTTGTACTAGTAACAGAGTAAATTGAGGTCAATAAGATTTTCTTAAAATTTGGAAATATTAGGCATTTTAAAATAGTAAATTATTACACAACTGGTATTTTTTTAACACTTGTAATAAAGAACACTTTTATTTAAACTTTTCAAACGAATGAAAACAATTTTAACAATTTTAATTTTAAAAATGGATAATAGGTTACCAATCTTTTTAAATAATCAGTATTCAAAATTATATTTAAATGTAACAAGTAAAAAGGTTTTGCCAGACTTTATTTTGAAAATATTACAATTAATTTTCAAAACAACTTATTCCGAGTTGAAAACACTTTTTACAAAATTATTTTATCCTATATTATTCCAAGCGATATTCTGGTCATCAGATTTTAGTAAAAATTGTAAGATGGTATGTAAATACCCTCCTTAAGGATAATATTAATTAATATTATTAATAATAATAAAATATTTCAGTACAACAAATACAAACACAGTGTTTTACCTAGACAAGTTTTACTTTAATTTACATAATTGCATTTATGTGAAAACCGAAACACAAAAAAAAAAATCATATTTTGATTAGTTTTAGAACTATTTTATACATTTAATATAAATATATGAGTTTTAAGAAAAATATTCTATTACATTGTGACCAAACCAAAATAACTCACATTTTGCGTCGAGACATTTTTTGCAAAAAACTCAAACAAACAACAAGCAACAAAACAAGAGTTGAGTACTGAAAAAAATAACAGCACTTAATGCTAGGAACACGACTCGGACGAATGACGAATCTGCAATAAAAAATATAACTCAAGCATAATTTTTAATAATTTTTTTGTATATAGTATAATAGTTCAATAAAAACGACCAGTTTTGTACATAAAAGTTGATATGTTAAAAATCCCGGGACTCATAAAAATAAATCCCGTCATTCGGGATTTAACAATCCCGAAAAATGCCGGGATTTCGGGATTCGGGATTTCCCGTTTGGCATCCCTAGTAAATACCTTTAAAATGGTGTATTTTTTGTTCTAGTCCTTGGCAAACAGAGGAGGAAAGTGTTCTTAATTGTTCTTCCTTTGCCGATTAAAAAAAAATATTTGGTTTAAAAGAAATAGTTTCTTCTAGCAGATTTTGGAAATAAATATATTTAAATCAATTAATATAATCATAAAAATCATTTGACACCACTTTTTCAATGGCTTCTATTGTCAGTTATTCTACTAAAATATTTTAATGTATGTGTTTTCCGAATTCTGATCTGGAACCAATATTTCTCCGCCTCTGGTGGTGTGAGTATAAATAAAAATTTGAATAAAAATTTGGTTTCACATGGTCCAATAAGGCACTAATTCGACTTTCAGCAGCCATTTGGAATTTCGAAAGATGAGCTTTTATCTATTTTTGGTTAATAAATGTTCTCTTTATTTGTATTTTGTAAAAGAAAACCATTTTTAAATAGATTTTAACAACCAAATGTAAATTTAAAATAGTTACTTTGAAAGTAAAGTTTGTTTTCCTGGAAATATATTAAATAGTTTGTACAAATCATAAGTCTTTTTTTTTGTTGTTAATCAATCCCTACGACAGCCCTATATCAGCCAATAACTTGGGGGCTTATTATGTATTTCGATGCGAAAGTCAATGCTACCCGAAAATATATAAATGACTGCACTGATTTTCGCATTTTAAAATTTAAGACATTTTTTGGCGAATTATGCAACGTTTTTTTTAAATATAAGTAAACATTTTTTTAACTTAAAATATGACATTTATTTGTTATGCTTTGACCAATGTTGCCCAAATTTTAAATAAAATTCGAATGCGAAATTTTATAATATACCAATTTTCTTGCGCATCGCGTTGACTTGATGATTTATCTTGCATTTTTTCATTATCTACTGGACTGAGCAAGTTTCCCCTTAGTTTCTATAATATACAAAACCTAAAAGTTATGTAAAGTCCTTTCTCTTTACCGCATGAAGGTTAAATCCTAATGCTTAATGGCTAAAATTCGTGGTTTCTCTTAAAAGAAATTTTTCGGACCAAATGTGTGAATGCGCCTATTATTTTTATGTAATCAACATTTTATCATTTTGATAATTTTTTTTTAATTAATTTGAATTTCAGGTAAAAAATTTTAATTTTACTTTAAAAATTCTATTTAATATTTCAATATTTCTATTTCCATTCGAATTTTTTTTTCAAAGTTTTAAATTCTAAACAAAATTTTTTTTGTTTTATTTATGTAATTTTCTTCCCCAGTTTATCTTAATTCTTGTTAAAACTTTCTTATTTTTATTATTTCTATTTTAATTCAGCTTAAAAGTTTCTCCGTTTTACTAATTACTGTCAAGTGTTAGGGGTACAAAAGTTTTTCATGTAAACAACTTTAAAATAAACAAACATTTTTGTTTATTTTCATGTTTTTCGTTAGAAAAAAGCACATAAACGCCCATTCAACCTTCTAGGACCGCATTTATCAAATATTCCACTAGTAACATCAGCAGCATAACATGGAAATTCTTTTGAAAAAAAACCTTAAATTTAGTATCAGAAGCCAGTCATGAAGAAACTTTTATTTGTAGTTCGTAGTAAATTTTAAAGTATTTTCTTTTCTTTTGTTTAATTTTTTATTTACTTTGTCATTTAGTTTGTTTAAAGACATAATATTTTTTTTTAGAAAATTTCTTATTTAAATGGTACTTTTATAAATTTAGAAAATAGTCTTCAGTTTTGTTTTATAAAATTAATTAATTTTCCACAACACAGAAAAAATTAAAAGTTGTTTTTAATCACCAAATTCATAGAATCAAGCAAACAATTTCTTGCTTTTGCACCTATTACCAAAATGATTATATTGATATCTAAAAATTGCGATTTTTTTTCAATAAATGATGTTTTTAATTTTAATTAAAAAAAATGATCAAAAAACTTTGCCATTTTAAACAATGTGTTAATTGACTTAATTAAATATAGCTCAGGTTTTGACAGTTCCCAACAACAATTCTACGAGTGTTAATTATTTTATTTTAAGCGAAAAAATCAATTAATATTTTAATTAAAAATTTATTTAAAAAAAGAATTAAAATGTTTATTAATTCAAAGTTATATTTTTAATTTTTTTTTAACTAAAAAAAAAAAATAACTGAAATAATTATTATTATAAATTTTATTTTATTCAACCTTTACTTTTTAAATTGTTGTATAATTTATTGAGCTTGAGGTTTTTTTTCTTTTTTTATATAACATTTTTTATTATATATATTTTATAACTCCAATATTTCGGTACAGCTAGGTTATTCATTTAATTGGGCTTTTGATTTAATCGGCTAATCGCTCAATTAATTAACCGAGGTTTTGATTTAATCGGTTAATAATACGTTAATTTTGTAATTGATCGATTAACCGATTAATAAAGTTAAAAGTAAGTTATAAACTAAGTAATTTCAATACATACAAATGCATAAATTATTTATTATCTGGAGTTTTTTTGTAAAAAAGCAATAACATAACAAACATAATAATTCTTGAACTAACACGATCAAACAAAAAAATAATTCATAAATATGTAATACATATTTTCTAATTAATATACAAATATTATGCAGTAATTACAAAATTAACTGATAATTTTATTAGTTGTTTCAATAGTTTAAGGAGACCTTAAAAATAATCTTTTTGAATAGTGTTTTGGATTTAAGTGATTATTTTCTTTAGTTTTGATAAATTTAGACTTGGAAAAAATTCTTTCACTTATCATTGATGTTGGAGAAATCGCACGCAATCTCCATAATACAGAAAATCTAATTTCTCAGTCCTTTTCCTGGATTTCTCTAAACGTATAAAACCTTCCATTATGTCATTAGAGTCCTGTTTTAATTTTTTTTTAATTTTCAACTCTTTAATTGTTTCGGTTAATTCGGTTAAAAATATGAGAATAAACAAATAACTAAACACACACATACATATGGGAAGTTCAAGCGAAAAGTCTCCTTTTTGTGACGTAACGCTAGAAATAATGTAAATCGTTTATCAAAAATTGTTTATGTATAATTTACTTTTTTATATGTTTTGTAAAGCGCTACTAGATCTACATTAAGTTACAAAAGGGATAACTATTGAACAACATGGTCCTTAAATACAAGCATATTTGCTTTCTGGCGTTACATTACAAAAGGTAGACTTTTCGCTGGAAATTCCCACTTGTACCTAAAACGAGCAAAGATTTTTAAATTTGATTACTTGGAAAATAAATCTCTATAAGTCCAATGCTTATTAAAAAAGGTTTTATACAAAAAGTCTTGCTCAATTCGCAGACTTATACAGTTTTGTATTGCAAGTCAAAATCCACTTTTTCGTAACGTCACGCCGGCGCTTATTTTTGTTTATATCTTCAAATCCTTAGGGTTGATTGCTGTAAATTTTTTCTGAATATAGTGCTGCTTTATTACTTAGTAATATAAAAACAACTTTTACAAATATGACTTCTTCATTTACTTTTTTTTTTACATTTTGGCGTACAAATCTCACGTCACGGCACAATGGAAATGCCCATATATAAAGTACGTGAAACAAAAGAGCTGTTGACAACAAAGACCTTTTTAAAATGAAGATCCCTTCTTTGTTTGTATGAAAAAATATTTTCTAAACGCATACCTTTTGTCTATGAGACGAAACAAATACTTAAAAAACACAAAAAATAGGTTATAATACTACAAAAAATTAAAAATTTTGTTACGTCGGTTAATCGACTGAAATTAGCCAGTTTAATCGTTAATCGATTCTTTGATAGATGAAAAATACGCATCAACGCATTCCGTATGCTCTGTTGATGTTACTTTTAAAAAAAAAAGAACAAACAACACAGCTGTTTTTTGTTTGTAAACAAATACAACGACATATTTATAAAAAAATACGCAATTTAAAGAAAAAATATATTTGAAAATAATACTTTTGCTTGTTTTATTTTTTAAATTATTGGTTTATTTTCTTATTTACTTTATTTCTTTTGTCTTATTTTGTTGTTAAAAATATTTAAAAAAAATATATTATTCAAACAATAAAATTTTTGGTAACAATAACAACCAAAAGATATTTTTAAAATAATACGCAATTTAAAGAAAAAATGTATTATATGAACAATATTTTTGATTTTGTATTATTAATTGCGCGTTAAATTATTTGCTAATTCTGTATACCATTCACCGATGGCAAAAGAGTATAATACAACTTTGTTATTCGTCACTTTGTTATTTCTACATTCAGGGCTGCCAGATAAAATTGTAAAAAAATCGTCAATTTTCTGAGAAAAAATCAAGAAATCGTCTTTTTCTGCTTTAAAAATCGTCACAAAATCGTCCAATTTAAATTTAGATTTTTAATAAGTTTGTTGGATTTTTATTTAAAAACAAGCAAACACAACATATTACATACACGCAAAGAAAAAACATGATTGATACAATCACAATCGCAAACTATCATTAATGTTTGTGGTTATGATTGTGTCAAACACGTCTTCAGCAACAATATATGTTCAGACGGAATGTTTTTAGCTAATTATTGTCTCAAACATATTATTATGTTCAGAAGAACAACGCAAACGATCTTTCAAACCATGTTTCTTTATTTTCCAACCCCATACAAAATGTCTATTTCAACATGTAATATGGTTCTCGCAATAAAAACAATAAAAAAATTAATTTCAAAAATTTATGTTTTATTACAAATATACAGCATATATTAATAAATAAGATAAAGTTTATGTTTAAAAATAAAATTTAATACATACATTTATATACATGTGTGTGTGTGTCAATTTATAAATTATAAATTATATTTTGTGGTACAAATTTATCCAAAAAAAAGGAGATCTATTTAGCCTTACTTCGGCATGCATTAACACTTTTCATTAGTTTTATCCGCGCACTTGAGATTTGTTAAGATAAATTCAAATTAAACTTACCTTTTATTTCTTTTATGAAATATATTTTAGGGTTATATTATGACTATAATAAATTTATTAGGGTAAACATATTAGATAAATACGAATAAAAATGGTCGTAGTGACCATTCCTTAATCATGTTTTTTCTTTGCGTGTATATACATACATACATATATCCCCGTATGTTTATGAAATAATTTGTTAAATTTAACAAACGTTTGTTAAAAAATTTGTTTTGTAAACCTTTAATTACTATATTATAATAATCTATGGTTTTTTTCAAAATCTTAAGAATAAAAGATACTTTCAATCGGGCTATTTTCTAAAAAATTTCATATTTGTATACCGTTCACAGACCCAAAGGGTATTTATAAAAGTTCGTTTTTATATAAGCTTATCATTCCTCCTTATGAGTAGTAAAGTTGATTCAACGATGTCAATCTAACCATGTGTTTAATTGGGATTTCCGAAGACCCGTGTGTCCGTTGAAATAGCATTTATGAAGACCCCAGGAACGATGGGGACCAGGTGTTTATACATTTATGTGACATAGGAACTGCTTGCTATTGAAATTAGGCGTGGGGGGTTACTATGTAACTCGATTCGAAAGAATGAACAGCTCGAAAGTTGTATTCGATCCGAATTTAAACTCTTACCATGTAACAGTTTCGGATCGAGCGAAAAGTGCTGCCACTAATTGAAATAATTTTGGCACTACTTTCGAATGTATATTCAACATTGGCAGCATTTATTACGCAAAATGTCAAAACAATGAAAATAAAAATAAAATTAAGTAAACAAGAAATATTTGTGCGTTATAAAAATGGATTCGGTTGCCCTTTGAATGGAAAATGAAGACGAGCGATTGGAACGGAAAATCCTACGCGATGGTGTAGATCAGTGATGCAAAATGTGGCACAATTGGGCCATTTGTGGCACTTTTGAATGTTTGATGGCCCGGTGGTACTTTCCAATCTATTTTGGCCCTTTCAGTTCAAAATGCAACTAACTACATTTACAATGTTAATTTTTCAATCTAATTTTCTCACTGTTTCAAACACGAATTTTATTTACAACATTGCTTTTTTTGTTAAAAAAAACTTCATAATTGTATTGGCAAATCTATCATGTATTAAAAAAAAATGTATATCAAGTTAGTACCAAAAATCACTGTCATTATTTTCTCGTATTGGACCATAGCACCTCAAGAGTGCAAGTGTATTTCAATATTTTATTCGCTTTATTGTGATTTGCGAGACGCAGTGCCTCATCAATAGCTCTTCTCCAGCTTTTTTCAAGGGGCGCGACGGAGCGTCCTCTACCTATAGGATTCCAAGTAGGCGCTTGTTGAGCAACATTTGTGCTGGTTCTTCTTATATATGGACAATCCGTCGCCATTTTCGATGTTTTATTTTATTGGACTGGTTTTGATTTGTTTTTAACCACAAGCCCGCATCACTGATTGTATTTGGCCACTATATACGCAGGATATTCCTGGTGAAAAATTTTGGCCCTATCATAGGTGTTTTAGCCCTTTTAAGTCTTCATTTTGGCCCAAAAATTAAAAACTCAAAATGCATCACTGGTGTAGATGTTATGCAGTTGACGGATGTAATGTAAGTAACAATTTTTTAAATATGTTGTATGTAACTAAATATTTTAATTTGTAGGTTTGTGCGAAATTCTTCGAGTGCGGTAAATGAACACATTTTAGCCGGGCCACCGCCTGTGCCCGAAAAATAAATGCGGTTGTTCCGCAATTTGGCCTTAAGATGGGTCTTGTGATCTGCCCAAACCTAAACAAAAAAAAAATTTATTTCCATTTATGGGTAAACTATATATTACCTACTTTTTTCCAACCGACCACTTCCCGCATTGGTGGACTGGCTGTATTCAGATCTTCTGCCAACCGTGTCCATAAATTGTTGGTGGCGTGTTTGGCGTCCGGAGCTTTTATATAGCCCTTAGCCAACTGCGGATGCTCTGTCATAAAGTTGAGCATAATTTCAAATTGCCTTTGCTTCGTATTAATATTTTACGTAGCATTTTCCCTATTGAAAACGACTTGTATTAATTTTTATCTATTAGTATACATACATTTAACAAATACTTACATATTCTGCGTTTGGTGTCGATTTTTTGATTTATTTAAGTTTTTTTTTTAATTTCATCCGTTAGCTCAACATCAAACGAGTACAAATGCCAACTTTCGAGCGACTTTGACATCTACATTCGAAGTACATAGTGATGCACGTCCGAAAGTAGATTACGAGTATCCGATAATCGGATACGGCAACCCGAAAGTAGCAAATGTATTTACGAATTCGAGTTAGTAGGTAGGAAAAATCCGTTTCCGTAATATTTAAATATCGAATCGAGTTACATAGTAACCCCCCTGATGGGTCCATAAATGGCTGAGATATGAGAAAATAATGACTGCCTCTAATTTTACCCATAAATACCTCGTTGTTGTTTTTCTTAATTTTTTTTATGTATATCTGGTGTACGGAAAGAAGAAACGTTTCTAAGTATGGTACAAGCATCTTGGTGATCAAAAAACAACATACGACAATATGTGGACGGTCGTGGAGAAGTGGGCTTGGTACAAAAAAGATTTATTAATATCTAAAGAGCGGTATTCACAAAACTTTCTGTTGATATCAGACCATGGTGAACGGTATTTAAGATATTATTTAAAAAATGATATTTTTATTAATAATAACATCCTAAAGATATTAAAAAAAAAATACGCAATTTAATGAAAAAATATATTAATTGAACAATATACTTTTGGTTTTTTAAATTGCGCAGTAAATTATATGCTATTTTTTATTTACTTTGTTTCTTTTGTCTAATTTTGTTGTTAAGAATATTTAAAAAAAATATATGTATTATTTAAACAATAACATTTTTGGTAACAGTAACACCCAATATTTCTAGAAAATGCGCAGATAAAGAAAAAATATATTATTTGAACAATAATATTTTTAGGTTTTTTTTATTTACTTTGTTTCTTTTGTCTTATTTTTTTGTTAAGAATATTTAAAAAAAATATATGTATTATTTAAACAATAACATTTTTGGTAACAATAACACCCAAAATATATTTCTAAAAAAGCACAATTTAAAGAAAAATATCTTATTTCAACAATAACATTTCTTATTTTTTTATAAATTACGCACTAAATTATTTGTTAATTTTGTATACCATTCACCGAATGCAAAAGAGTATAATACAACTTTGTTATTCATCACTCTGTTATTTCTACAATATTGATCCTTAGGATATTCTGTTTCCTTCTGAGAAGAGAAGTTCAAATCACGATGCCAGTCCGTCAAAAGGTTCGTGTGTCCGCTGAAATGGGATTTATGAACCCCCGAGGTACGATGGGAATTGTCTACTAGTGAAAGTAAGCCTGATCGGTTCATAAATAGTTGAGATATGAGAAAAAACCACGACTGCCTTTTATATTTATTAAAAACCCTTCAATATGACCTTTAATTAAATGCATTTTTACAAGGATGGTCTGAAAGGCCTTTTAAGAGCCATTAATTGAAAGACCTTTTAAAATACCTTTCCTAAAACCCCTTCAAGATAACCGCTATTCTAAGGCCTTTTGATAGTCATTCTCTGGAAAGCCTTCTAAGAGCCATTTGTTTGAATGCCTTTCAAAAGCTCTGGCGAAAGAAAGGAACGCGGAAGGCCTCTCCTGCAATGACAACGTGTGTAAAAAAGATATGAGTATGGAATCGAGCGAGCAGGCCTTGTACATCCAAAAGAAGGGGTGCAGAGGCCTTCTAGAAGGCTTGTCACATACAATAACACTGATTCTTCTTTTTTGATAGATTAAAAATACGCATCAACGCATTCCGTATGCTCTGTTGATGTTACTTTTAAAAAGAACAAAACAGCTGTTTTTTGTTTGTAAACAAATAAAACGACATATTTTGAAAAAAATACGCAATTTAAAGAAAAAATATATTCGAAAATAATACTTTTGCTTTTTTTTATTTTTTAAATTATTGGTTTATTTTCTTATTTACTTTATTTCTTTTGTCTTATTTTGTTGTTAAAAATATTTAAAAAAATATATTATTAAAACAAAGACATTTTTGGTAACAATAACACCCAAAAGATATTTCTAAAATATGCGCAATTTAAAGAAAAAATATCTTATTTAAACAATAACATTTCTTATTTTTTTATAAATTACGCATTAAATTATTTGTTAATTTTGTATACCATTCACCGATGGCAAAAGAGTATAATACAACCGTGTTATTCATCACTTTGTTATTTCTACAATATTGATCCTTAGCATACATATATATTCTGGATCCTTCAGAGAAGGGAAGTTCAAATTACGATGCCCGTCTGTCCATCTGTTCGTGTGGCCGTTGAAATGGGGTTTATGAAGACCCCAGGTTTAGGGGACCAGGTGCTTATACATTTATGTCACATATAGTCAGGAATTGTCTGCTATTGAAAGTAAGCCTGATCGGTTCATAAATGGTTGAGATATGAGAAAAAACCATGACTGCCTCTAATTTTACTTACAGATCCCTCGTCGTTGTATTACAATTTTTTTTTTATTCTCCACTCCCTCCCACATTTTGTCAGATGTTGTACCTTATTTGGAAACTTTTATCGTTAAATCAAGTGTGCTGTACATGTACGTATTGGTTATGTGTAAAAAACGTAAAAAATTATCAAAAAAAAACCTTATACAAGGTTATACCTTGTTATTTTTGGTGGGGGGTATAAAAAACAACAACAATATGGGATTTTATGAAAAATATGACTGCCTTTAACTTTTTTGTGGTTTTTGCTCATATCTCAGCCATTTGTGGACCGAATTTGGTGCAGTTTTTACTCTCGTGGGTAGTACGTGGGTATTTTTTTTAATATAGTGTTTGTGGCCCGAAGTGTTCTCTCTAATATAACATACATATCATCTTCGTATGTGCAGTTGTTTTTGAGATACTGAAAAAATAAACTAAACACATTCGGCTAATTCGGCGAAATTTTGAGATTGTGAATATGACATAACTTTTGAAGAAACATTTTTTTTTCGTTGATATACATATGTATGTTCCTTATAGAATGGAAGGAACCGTCTCACCAAATTTCATTTAAATCGCAAGGGGTTGGGTCCCGCTATTGGTCGATTTGGCATATAATTGCCCTTATATAATGTGTAACCATAGCATGTCTAGAGAAACCATAATATGGTTGTGGCTTCTTGATGGAGGAACCGTTTGACCATAATATGGGTGTATGTGACAATAATTTAGTTAAATTAACCACAATATGTTTACAAATCTTTGTTAAAAATATTAGTTTTGTTGGAGGTTGAAAAATGTTTTTTCTCTGCGTGCAGTATTCTAAAAGGGAGGGCAACAAATTTTTTTAGTGTAATTGTTCTAAAACACATTTCTATATATTGCTTTTGAATATTTGTAGCATTTGTAGCTGAATATTAACTATTTTTCTTTGCTGAAATATATAAACTTGTTTAAGCTATATTTATTAGGTCTAAGGATATAGATCCAAAAGCTCTGCTTATGAACTTGCTGCACTACAATAATGCCTTTTACAAATTTATCAACATACTTAAGAAGTAGGTTGAGTATTAAATATGATTCACGTCCCTGATAGATAACTGTTTTTGGTCCCGATTGTACTAATCAAGTCATTAGTGTACCATTGTACTTTTCAATATCAAGTATTCCCTCTCTTTTTGTCTTATAAATTTAATATGTATTAAAAAAAAATAGGACTGTTTACCAGGGATTAAAATTGGCCCTTCCAATTTGACCAACTTTTAAACAAAATGTACCAGTTTTATGAAGTACCATGCATTTTGCTTTAATTTTCGATAACATTAAAAATAAAATATATATGGGTATGAAAAACAACTGCCCTTTTTTTAGCACGCATGCGACGCATACAAGAGTAGAAGGAAGCGTATACGTATTAGGGTATGCATTTATTCGGGGTTTTGCTTTAATAGGCTAATCGCTCGATTTTTGTTATTGATTTTGTAATTTTGTAATTGATCGGTTAACCGATTACTAAAGTTTTTTTTTTATAAATTAAATAATTTCAATACATAAAAATGCATAAATTATTTATTATTTGGAGTTTATTTTTAAAAAAAGCAATAACATAACAAACATAACAATTCTTGAACTAACACGAGCAAACAAAAAATAATTCATAAATATGTAATACATATTTTTTAATTACTACATAATATTTATGTATGTATTAATTAAAAATAAACTGTTTTATAATTTTACTAGTTATTTCAATAGTTTAAGGAGACCTTAAAAATAATCTTTAAGAAAAGTCTCTAGGATTTAAGCGATTCTTTTCTTTAGTATTGATAAATATTGACTTGGAAAACATTTTTTCACTTATCATTGATGTTGGAGAAATCGCAAATCCATAATACAGAATATCTAATTTTTCAGACCATTTCTTCCATTATGTCATTACAGTCTTGTTTTAATTTTTTTTTTTAATTTTCAACTCTTCTAATTGTTTCGGTTAATTCTGTTGAAAGATTGATATGAGAAAATATGAGAATAAACAAATAACTAAACACATACATACATATGGGAAGTTCCAGCGAAAAGTTTCCTTTTTGTAACGTAACGCCTGAAGTAATTTAAATCGTTTATTAAAAATTTTATATGTATAATTTACTTTTTTATATGTTTTGTAAAGCGCAACTAGATCTACATTAAGTTACAAAAGGGATAACTATTGAACAACATGGTCCTTAAATACAAGCATATTTGCTTTCTGGCGTTACATTACAAAAGGTAGACTTTTCGCTGGAAATTCCCATATGTACCTAAAACGAGCAAATATTTTTAAATTTGATTACTTGGAAAATAAATCTCTATAAGTCCAATGCTTATTAAAAAAGGTTTTATACAAAAAGTCTTGCCCAATTCGCAGACTTATACAGTTTTGTATTGCAAGTCAAAATCCACTTCTGTTTTTTGTAACGTCACGCCGGCTCATATTTTTGCTTATATCTTGAAATCCTTAGGGTTGATTGTTGTAGATTTTTTTCTGAATATGGCGCTGCTTTATTACTTTGTTAATATAAAAAAACTTTTTACAAATTTGACTTCTTCATTTAATTTGTTTACATTTTGGCGTACAAATATCACGTCGCGTCACAATGGAAATGCCCATATAAAAGGAACGTGAAACAAAAAGCTGTTGGCAGCAAAGACCTATTTAAGATGAAGATCACTTCTTTGTTTGTATAAAAAAATATTTTCTAAACGCATACCTTTTGCATATGAGACGAAACAAATAATTAAAAACACAAAAAACACAAAAAATTAGAAATGCGGTTTAATCGTTAATCGAAAATAGCCAATTTTAAACTAACCGATCAGTGGCAGGGCTTTCAGTTGTAGCAATTTTCTTATCCTCTTGGAGATGGAAATTTACGATTGGCGATATTGCGATTGTTTTGGCGAAATTGGAAACTGTTTGCGATATGCGAAATGTGAATATTTTCTAAATTACATATGTATATCTAAAAAATGGGATATCTGGTTTCTCTTGTTTGTAAGTTCCATTTTAAATTTATAATTGCTATTATTACTGTTTCAAAATTGTTTTATTTCAAATATTTTGTGTATTTCAGAACGTACGTTCAATGGGCAAAAAGTATATGACTGACAGTCAAAGCTTTTTTTATAAATTAATTAATATAAATATTTCCAAATCTAAAAAACATTAAATAAATATATGTACATACCGACAGGTTATAAAAAGTAAAATTTCAAATTTCTTAAATTCACGCCATTTTCTTACATTAAATTCCATAAAATTATAGATCATTTATCAATTTAATTTAAAAAAGTCATTAAAATTCCTATGTGTAGTTCAAAATATTAATATATACTACTGGAAATAATGTAAATTTAGAATATTTTACTTATATTCAAGTTTTTAAAAACACTCAAACTACTTTTGTGTACTTTTTCATTCATGTTATGAATTGTGAAATTATGCACTTTCTACTCTAAGTACCATTTATCTGCTATTTATTGCTACTATTAAAACAAGGAAAAACTACGCTCATTAAAAAAAAAAATAATTGAAAATCTATATCGATTAAAACTTTATTTGATTTCCATTTCAGAACATGGCCATTTATAATATAAAAATCACATATGACAGTTTTTTTTACAAAAATACTAAAAAAATATCTGGTAGTTGTTTTAAAAGGGATTTTGTGTTTTCGATAAAGTATAAAAAACTTCAGTTCATTTGAAACACATAGTCAATGAGAAAATCGTTGTGCAAAGTGCACATTATTCGAAGTCGTAAATAATTTCCTTCGAATCGAAATACGCGATAGCCCCCCATGTAAATAAAAACCTTAAAAAATTTAAAAACTGTAAATTGCAAGTGTATCAAGAAAAACTTTTTTTTGAAAAAACTATTCACATCTCCACATTGAGGAAAAAAATTACCAATTTTAGTTAGAAATAACCGAAAACGGCAGCTCTGATTATAACTCTCTTGGGATGTTTGGAGAAATAGCAGGTTTCTGGTGCCAATCCATTAATAATTTTTCCTTTCTTCTTATCAACAAAGTATCTAAATATGGAAGTTTTAAGTTACACTCCTTCTCAAAAGTAAATTTAATGTCCGGGTGAAATAAGTTAAAAGTTTTCAATACATTTTCAATTTCCGATTCTTCAATAATGAAAAATAAGTCATCAACATATTTTGTCAATTGTTTGATTTTAACATTTAAATTCAATTTGTTAATGATTGGAAATAACAATTTGACATCAAATGTTTTATAAATTTGATGTAAAATTGGTATCAAATGTTAAATTCAAATCAAAAATTAACTCATCAACACTAAAGCGAAAAATAAATGTTAACATTTTTCTCACGAACTTTAAAATGGAAAATTTTAAAAACTTATCTGCTAAGTCTCTGAGTACTAATTATTATTTGTCATAACCATGTTTAGCCAAGAGAAAGTGACACGACCGACTCAAGCAACTAGTTGAATCAATCTGACCCATAAGGATTTCGTGGAAGCAGTCACACTTGTGCAATCCGACATGGATATGCCGATCGCACCTCGAACAGTTGCATTGGTTTTCTTTGTTTGTATTGTCATTATTGTCTTTATTTTAAAGCAATATGAACGATGAAGCATTCAACGTTAAATAAGTGCAAGTAGTAAGGACATATTTTTTATGGCAGGTGTAATTAGGGCAAGTCGAACTATCAGAAGCGACACCTTCAGTCACTATCTGGATATGGCTAATGCTAAATGGAGAAAATTGGATGGCTCAGTGATACCAAAGTAACGTGGCCCAGTCGCTCTGAGCGACTTCTCAACGTCAGTCGCGGGGACTTTTCGAGACTGGTATACGTACTAACTGGTCACTGGACGATCGCTAAGCACGCTGTAAGACTCGGTCTCCCTTTAAATGAATGCTGCCGCAGCTAGACAGAACCTGGAACTAAGGAGACAGTAGTTCATCTTCTATGTGATTGCTTAGCGATTAAGTCATCACGACATGGATTATTTTGGAATTACCTTCTACACGAACTCTCTGAGATATCGCGGGTGAAACTTGGCAAATTTGCGAAATAAATCCACGCAACGGGCAGGCTCTAGCCACCTCAGTATTGCCCTGGATCACGCTTCATTCGGTGTTCCTACTCTTCACGAGTTGTGTGGTGTTAAAACTCAGTCACTGTCGACTCTATTGCAGCCTAATTTTGAGCGTGCTACACGTTAACCAACCAACAAACCAGGTCAAGTAGTTCTGAGACGACTGGTTGCTGGACTACTCCTACAAATAGATTTAAATTTCACCGTGTCATGGAGTTCCCTTACAGCTACAAAATTTTCTTTGCTAAAAATTTTCTACAAAATACGTGTGCACCTAGAAACGTCTTTTCTTTGTTTTACGAAAATACCAAGAAATAACAATGTGAAAACATCCATCTCATGCAACTAAATGCTTGAGTCAACCGTGTGAGTTGCGTTGCATCAGTGTGTAAGCTGTTTAATTTCGAAATAACCATGGTATCTACATACATTTTTTACAAAGTGGGGTAAACGTTCGATCACAATTCCATTAAACAAAAATTATCCTGGATCTGATTTTTAGAAGTAATTCCACAAAAATAAATTTACGCACAAAATGTTCACATTGTTCTGGAGGATGAGTAAATTTTGTGGATGTATGCAAATAATCTACTTTTTAGAAATTGTTATCCAGATATTGTACTACATAAGGCTAATAATGGTTTTTCTGAAGATTTATCGAAACTTTTTTCAAAAATGTTTGAAAAACTATTAAGCGCCAAAAATTTGTTGGATTTTTCGCTTATCGGACTTTATAAAAATGGATGTCCGAAAAGATAAATATCTAATAAGAAAAAAATATTTTATAAAGAAAATAAGCATATTTGTCCTTAATTCAGGGAAATTATCGGTCAAGGGTCCGTCCTTATTTGTATAAATTCGCGCGTTTTGCGTCTCTTTCGCATTGGTTAGTGGTTGGGTGTGGCATAACTGTTCATCTTTAAAGTGTTTTAGAGGTAACACGTTAACCATACATATATAATCGATTGAAGCCAACTTGTAGATTTGTACTGGTGAAGTACCAGCAATATCTCTTCTTGTATCTGAATCCAATTCGAAGGTAAATATAGCTCTATAGCTTGTGGATCCAGCTTTACAGGTCAAACAAAAAAAAAAAAAAAAAATATGTTAAAATATATATTTAAATATGAATATTTTTTATTTTAAAATAAAAAAAATAAAAAGCTGTTTTGAAAAGTTCGAAAATCTGGTCTTTGTTTCTTTTTTTATTTATTTTTCCTGACAAATTTTTAAGAAAAAAATAAATGAATAAAATAACAAATATAACAAATATTTATTTAACTCCATTTATGTAAAAAAAAAGTAGAAAAACAAAAATGTTATTCAAGAAAACTTTAACTACTGGTTTTGATCAGTTCTCGAATAATCATAACAAAATTTTTCTATAAATACTAAAACCCATTAGAAAATAATTTTAGTTCAATTCAATAGTTCATTAAATAACATTTTGGAGCCGACTGGAGACTGAATAAAAAAAGAAAACAAAAAGAAAATAAAAATGAATATTTTAAACATTTTGACTTTTGGGATTTTACTAGCTGTGGCTTTGGCCCCACATGCTTCTTACTGTTCCCGCACCACTAGCAGCACTCGCACAATTCGGAGAGGAATGCCATTGGCCTGGGCGAGATTTAAACATAGTATGATTTTGGGCAATTATTAAGCTTCCAACTAATAAAAAAAATTTTAATTGTTCTCTTAAGAAAAATAAAACGAAAATTAAAAAAAAATTATGAAGTTTCATTTAATAATAAAAATTATAGGTCTGTAACCACTGCTGCCAACGCTGGAGACCCCCAAATAGAAAGACAAATTTGAAAGCAGAAAACACAGTCGAGTAACAAGTAGAAACTCTGAAATTTTGTTGTGCATAAAAATTTGTACTTAAATCTTTGCTATTTTGTGAACATCAAGGAGATCGATTATTCGACTTTTTTCAATAACTGGTTTTCAAATATTCCGAACAGTTGTCATTTAAAAAGCCCCGGTTTTCGGTTAAGCATTTAAAAAATAACCGGTTTTATACGAATAAATCAAAACACAAGAAATTAAGTTAGTTTATAAAATAAAATAGTTCACAAGGATATTGAAAAAATACATAAGTAGTTGTGCCTTAGAATGTTTAAGAAATTATATAAATGTAACAAATTTATTATTTGAGATTTTCTCGCATTTTTTTTCTAAGTTTTAATTTGATAGTGGTTATGCATGATTATATGCATTACTACACGCAGAGAAAAAATATGGTTGGGCATGGTTTATTGTAACAATACATTGTTGTCGTACACAAAATATTGTTATTTTTATTTAATATCAACAATATTATATTTACCGTAAACATGTTAATGTTTATCGCAATTATAATTTAACTATGGCTTACTGAAAAATAATTATTTTTATAACAACTAAATAATGATAACTTTGAAAACATATTATATTTCCCACAACCATTTAATGATATGTATTTAATAGCCATAACATGATAACTTTCTATACGTGTACACTCATAATATGTTTAAGTTGCAAACAAAATACATTTACTCTAATAATATTTTGTTATCGCCATTTGTAAAATAATGTTGCATCAGTTGTGTCGTTTGTTTTACATATGCCTATCGAATTATTTGTTATTCAGTATCTACCCAATAAAAAAACAAGTTTAAAGAAAGTGTAGGTACATTAAAAAAATTTGTAAAATGTCACAAAATTAAATATCAATGCTAAAAACATTTTAATATTGTTTGAAAATGGTGCAAAAATATTGGCCATTGTTTTGTGTTATTTTAGAGAAAAAGAATGAAAATTCTATAAAATAATTTATAAATAATTGCGACCTACGACAAAAACAGGTTAAAAATATTATGTTTAAAGTTGCATATTATGATGTAAAATATCTGCAACAGTTTTACGTTAAGGTTGCCAGTAAATAAACAAGCAAAAATATATACTTAAAATATTTTTGGCTTTAGATTTAATTTAAATATTATTATGATTAACATGATAATAATATGATTACATTAAACTATAATATGATGTAATAAAAACGAATTAGGATTAAGGGAAAATTATTATGATGTAATATTACACAGAAAAAAGTGTTTCATCAATTAAAAAAAATGGTTTAAAAATTATTTAAATTTAATTAATGTGATAATTGAATCAATTATTTTTTTAGTTGAAAGAAAATAAAAAATTTAATTTTGATTTAATTAACATTTTAGCTGTTTTAAAATAAATTTTCAATTAAAATTTTAATTAAATAACAAAAAATCTTAATTGTCTTTTTTCGTTTAAAATAAAATAATTTAAAAATGTAGAATTGTTGTTGGGAATTGTCATCATTTATTTAAATAAATTAACACATTGTTTGAAATGGCAAAGTTTTTTGATCACTTTTTTAATTAAAATTAAAAATATTGAAAATATTTTTTCAAAATTTTAAAATTTTTAGTAATCAATATAATTATTTTGGTAATAGGTGCAAAGTCAACAAATAGTTTGCTTGATATTATGAATTTAGAATAAATTTGGTGATTAGAGAAATTTAATAATTTTTTCTGTGTAGTTGCATAAAATCGTATAGAATGTGATAAATTAACACTTTCCTAATTAGAAAAATTTTCAATTTATTTAATGATGTCTGCTTTTATAAACTTTTAAAAATAATTTTGCTCAAATTTTAAAACAATATGTTTTTTCTTTACCCACTTACAACTACAATTAATGTTGGGAGAATTCCGAATAATTGTTGCGGGAAATGTAAGAGAAGATAAACTCATCACTGATTAATTGTTTGGTATTTTGTTTAAGCTTTGATATCGTTGCAAAAAAGACTTTTTGAGTGTTTGTAGGTAATTCTCATTCCCTCTGTAGTTTTGTTTGCTGATAGCTTTGGCTTTTCTAAAATTATTTAGGAGAACGTTTCCTGATGATCTGGCCTAAGCAACCAGTGAAATTCGCATAGGAACAGCTTATCCTCCAACAATAAATTTCAGTATTTATTTTATCAATTATTAAAAAGGGAATTAAGCACAAAAAACAATATCTTTTAATAAATAATAGTATTCCCAAAAACAACTTTGATAATAAATTTTATAGAATTTTCATTCTTTTTCTCTAAAATAACACAAAACAATGGTCAATATTTTTGCACCATTTTCAAACAATATTAAAATGTTTTTAGCATTGATATTTAATTTTGTGACATTTTACAAATTTTTTTAATGTACCTACACTTTCTTTAAACTTGTTTTTTTATTGGGTAGATACTGAATAACAAATAATTCGATAGGCATATGTAAAACAACCGACACAACTGATGCAACATTATTTTACAAATGGCGATAACAAAATATTATTAGAGTAAAGATATTTTGTTTGCAACTTTATTTCTTTATTTCTTAAGTCTATGGAATAAAAATCCTTACAGACTATGGATTTAATATTCTTTAAATATTTACATATTTTTAATATTATAAAATAGAAGTTCTTTAAAATTTGATTTTGATGCATCAAACTCCACAATGTATTTATTATTTAATAAATTAAAATCATTAAATGATCTAATAAGAGGACTATTTAAACTGTAATTATGACGATGGCATCCAACACTGAACAAATTATTGTGACGAAGCATTCTACTTGGTATGGCTCCATAATTCCAAATTCCAAATTATGGAGCCATACTCCAACTTCGATCTGACAAATGATGTATATAATATTTTCAATGTATATGGATCAGAAAAGTCCTTAGTATTTCTCCTAATAAAAGCAAGAGTAAGTAACATATGCACTTGGTATTAATTTTTCCAAGTGAGGTATAAAAGTAAGTTTTGTATCAAATAAAATTCCCAAATCATCAGCTTCATCTACCATTCTTATAATTTCATTCCCAAGCCTATAAACAGTCAGGAGGGGATTACGAACCCTTGTATATGAAATATTCATATTAATTTTTAAATTATTTTTTACACACCATATGTTCAATTTATCAATATCCCGCTGTAATTTTATGGAGTCATTTAAACAACTAATTTTTGAAAATATTTTCAAGTCATCATAAAGCAGAAAATTTGAAAATTCGAAACAATGAGAAATATCATTTATAAAAAGATTGAACAATAAAGGTCCTAATATGCTGCCCTGAGGAACTCCTGAGGATTGAACATAAGGTGAGGATTTATAATCCTCAATTATTACTATGCAAATCCTGTTGTGCAAATATGATGACAACCAACGATTAAAACTTGAATGAATTCCATATCTCGACATTTTCCTTAAAAGAACTCTATGCGATAATTTATCAAAAGCCTTTGATATATCCGTATAAATAACGTCTACCTGTAAACCAGATTCAAATTGCGAAAAGCAATAATCTGTAAAAACAGCTAGATTCGAAATTGTGGATCTTATGACTTAAACATATTATGAGTACACGTATAGAAAGTTATCATGTTATGGCTATTAAATACATATCATTAAATGGTTGTGGAGAATATAATATGTTTCCAAAGTTACCATTATTTAGTTGTTATAAAAATAATTATTTTTCAGTAAACCATAGTTAAATTATAATTGCGATAAACATTAACATGTTTACGGTAAATATAATATTGTTGATATTAAATAAAAATAACAATATTTTGTGTACGATGTTCATTATCCTTGTGAACTATTTTATTTTTATCCAAATTAATGGGTTATTTCCAAAACTAACTTAATTTTTTGTGTTTTTATTTATTCGTATAAAACCGGTTAACCGGTTATTTTTTAAATGCTAAACCGAAAACCGGGGCTTTTTAAATGACAACTGTTCGGAATATTTGAAAACCAGTTATTGAAATAAGTCGAATAATCGATCTCCCTGATGTTCACAAAATAGCAAAGATTTAAGTACAAATTTTTATGCACAACAAAATTTCAGAGTTTCTACTTGTTACTCGACTGTGTTTTCTGCTTTCAAATTTGTCTTTCTATTTGGGGGTCTCCAGCGTTGGCAGCAGTGGTTACAGACCTATAATTTTTATTATTAAATGAAACTTCATAATTTTTTTTTTAATTTTCGTTTTATTTTTCTTAAGAGAACAATTAAAATTTTTTTTATTAGTTGGAAGCTTAAAAATTGCCCAAAATCATACTATGTTTAAATCTCGCCCAGGCCAATGGCATTCTTCTCCGAATTGTGCGAGTGGTGCGGGAACAGTAAGAAGCATGTGGGGCCAAAGCCACAGCTAGTAAAATCCCAAAAGTCAAAATGTTTAAAATATTCATTTTTATTTTCTTTTTGTTTTCTTTTTTTATTCAGTCTCCAGTCGGCTCCAAAATGTTATTTAATGAACTATTGAATTGAACTAAAATTATTTTCTAATGGGTTTTAGTATTTATAGAAAAATTTTGTTATGATTATTCGAGAACTGATCAAAACCAGTAGTTAAAGTTTTCTTGAATAACATTTTTGTTTTTCTACTTTTTTTTTACATAAATGGAGTTAAATAAATATTTGTTATATTTGTTATTTTATTCATTTATTTTTTTCTTAAAAATTTGTCAGGAAAAATAAATAAAAAAAGAAACAAAGACCAGATTTTCGAACTTTTCAAAACAGCTTTTTATTTTTTTATTTTAAAATAAAAAATATTCATATTTAAATATATTTATTTATAAAGAAAAATACATATTTTAACATATTTTTTTTTTTTTTTTGTTTGTTTAAGCAACCCTCTCAGTATCACATATATAGAAGTGAAATTATTAGGTCTTGTTAATTACGGCATAGACCTGCAAAGCTGGATCCACAAGCTATCGAGCTATATTTACCTTCGAATTGGATTCAGATCAGTGATGCCAAGAGAAATTTCAAAAAATCCCTACGTGTCTAAATAAAATTCCCTCTTTTTCCCTACAAACAAAAAAATTATCCCTACACTATTCCCTACGTTAAAAATGTATTGGTTTTAGCTTCAGGCAAACAAATACATACTCTGTTAACATTTCGTAAATATTATAATTAAGGGATTTATTAACATTTATTAAAAAAAAGCATTTATTAACATCAAGAAAAAACCAAAATAAACATTCTCACACATGTAAAAATTCAATTAAAAAACAAAATACTGTGCGACAAATTTAATTTAATTTGGCAGAAACCCCACTGTATATCCTTCAATCTAGAGTCAAAACTAAGTCAAACTGCGTGTTTGATTTTCATCTCCTCATCTTTTGCCCTTTTTAAAGGACTTAACCTTTTTCAAGAATACTTTTTTTTATTAATATAAGTATCATATATTTTTTACCAAACTCGGTACCAAATAAAAGGGAAGGCTTTGTTGAATATAAAAATCTTTATTTCAAAATTTTAAAAAAAAGTTTTCATTAAAATATATATATATATACGTACATGATTGTGGCACTTGTTGAAGATTGCCAGGCTATTAGGGCTCTTAGTAAAATACTACATTTGTACCTTAATGCTATGGTTTATGAAAAATTTTAATTTTAAATGAAAATAATACGAATATTTACGTATTTTAACATAATATATCGCTCATTTCGTGCAAGACCGTCACAACTCAAAATTTGAAACTTTACAGGAGAGCCTTTTTAAGATTCCAACCTATTATTATTTATTTTATTATTTATTTTATATACAGTTATAAAATCAAATGTTTCTTTTTTGCTACAAAGAAAACCACATGTACAAGAGGAATGCCAACAAAAAAACTGAAATGTGACCTTGTTGATGTTAATTGCTCAAGTTTGTTACAAGAGGTCATAGCGTCAAAAGCATCTGTATTACCGTTATTTTTTCGATAATTCTCTCCGTTCTTAGATCAATTTGTAGAGATTTAAGAGGAGAACATTTCTGCATTACTAACTCGGAAATGCCAAATTTTGAGTTGTGACGGTCTTGCACGAAATGAGCGATATTGAAAATGAGACAATATTTTGAAAATTCCCTACATTTGCCTTAAAATAAAATATCTGTCTTTTTTTCCCTACGCCGTAAATGTTCCGAAAAAATCCCTACAAATAGGGAAAATTCCCTACTATTGGCATCACTGATTCAGATACAAAAAGAGATATTGCTGGTACTTCACCAGTACAAATCTACAAGTTGACTTCAATCGATTATATATGTATGGTTAACGTGTTACCTCTAAAACACTTTAAAGATGAACAGTTATGCCACACCCAACCACTAACCAATGCGAAAGAGACGCAAAACGCGCGAAGTTATACAAATAAGGACGGACCCTTGACCAATAATTTCAATATTTGAAAAATTCGAATTAAGGGCAAATATGCTTATTTTCTTTATAAAATATTTTTTTCTTATTAGATATTTATCTTTTCGGACATCCATTTTTATAAAGTCCGATAAGCGAAAAATCCAACAAATATTTGGCGCTTAATAGTTTTTCAAACATTTTTGAAAAAAGTTTCGATAAATCTTGAGAAAAACCATTACTAGCCTTATGTAGTACAATATCTGGATAACAATTTCTAAAAAGTAGATTATTTGCATACATCCACAAAATTTACTCATCCTCCAGAACAATGTGAACATTTTGTGCGTAAATTTATTTTTGTGGAATTACTTCTAAAAATCAGATCCAGGATAATTTTTGTTTAGTGGAATTGTGATCGAACGTTTACCTCACTTTGTAAAAAAATGTTTGTAGATGCCATGGTTATTTCGAAATTAAACAGCTTACACACTGATAAAACGCAACTAAAACGATCGACTCAAGCATTTAGTAGCATGAGATGGATGTTTTCACATTGTTATTTCTTGGTATTTTCGTAAAACAAAGAAAAGACGTTTCTAGGTGCACCCGTATTTTGTAGAAAATTTTTAGCAAAGAAAATTTTGTAGCTGTAAGGGAACAACTCCATGACACGGTGAAATTTAAATCTATTTGTAGGAGTATTCCAGCAACCAGCCGTCTTAGAACTACTTGACCTAGTTTGTTGGTTGGTTAACGTGTAGCACGCTCAAAATTAGGCGTGCTGCCAGTAGAGTCGACAGTGACTCAGTTTTGACAACACACAACTCGTGAAGAGTAGGAACACCGAATCAAGCGTGATCCAGGGCAATACTGAGGTGGCTAGAACCTGCCCGTTGCGTGGATTTATTTCGCCAATTTGCCGAGTTTAATCCGCGATATCTCAGAGAGTTCTTGTAGAAGGTAATTCCAAAATAATCCATGTCGTGATGTCTTAAACGCTGGGCAATCACATAGAAGATGAAATACTGTCTGCCTTAGTTCCAGATTCTGTGCAGCTGCGGCAGCATTCATTTAAAGGGAGACCGAGTTTCACAGCGTGCTTAGCGATCGTCCAGTGACCAGTTAGTACGTATACCAGTCTCGAAAAGTCCCCGCGACTGAAGTTGAGAAGTCGCTGAGAGCGACCTATGTTGTATGTGGGACACGTTACTTTGGTATCACTGAGCCATCTAATTTTCATTTAGCATTAGCCATATCCAGATAGTGACTGAAGGTGTCGCTTCTGATAGTTCGACTTGCCCTAATTACACCTGCCATAAAAAATATGTCTTTACTACTTGCACTAATTTAACGTGGAATGCTTCATCGTTCATATTGCTTTAAAATAAAGACAATAATGACAATACAAACAAAGAAAACCAATGCAACTGGTCGAGGTGCGATCGGCATATCCATGTCGGATTGCGCAAGTGTGGCTGCTTCTACTAAATCCTTATGGATCAGATTAATTCAACTAGTTGCTTGAGTCGGTCTTGTCACTTTCTCTTGGCTAAACATGGTTATGACAAAAAATAATTAGTACTCAGAGACTTAGCAGATACGTTTTTAAAATTTTCCATTTTAAAATTCGTGAGCATTTTCAAAACTGTTTTCCAAGAAATGTTTTCCTAAATAGGAACCCAATTGTTATGACTATGCTTCTTTTCTTTACTAATGGCGTTTTATTTCTGGAAATAATGTTGCCTTTATTCTGCCTTCTGTAGTCCCATAAAGTCTTACATGGTTATTTTTGAAGCAGCTTATATTTGTATGCCCTTCACCGATGTATAAGTATGTGATTCCGTTTGTAATTTCAACAATATTGATCTTAGACCTTAAAAATTATATATCAGAATATATATGGGCCCTTATGAGGAGCGAAGTTGGTTTAACTATATCCGTCTGTCCGTTGAAATGGGGTTTTCGAATACCCCAGATATTATGGGGATTAGGTAGTTATATATTTAAGTCACACAAATGGCTAAGATATGAAAAAAACACGACTGCTTCTAATTTTACCTAATTTTATCCCTTGTTGTTGTGGTTTTTTTTAGGAGGAACAATTTCAAAATTAGGTACAAGTATGTTGGTATTCAAAACAAAACATCTGTTATCGGATGTGGGCGGATGTGCTCGAGATTGGACAATTGGGCGTGGCACTTTCCATACAAAGACACTAAAGATTTCTGTATATCTGGAGAACGGAAAGAGCCAAATTTTTTAAATTAGGAACAAGAATCTTGGTTATCAATACACAACATCCGACAAAATTGAACAAGTGGGCGTGTCACAAAATTGATTTATTTATATCTAAAGAACGGTATTTATATAACTTTCTGTTCCTATCGCTCCATGGTGAAGGGTATATAAGATTCGGCATAGCCGAATATAGCACTCTTATTTGTTTTTAATCTTTTTTAATGATTAAAAATATTAAAGTGGAATTGGAAATGATTTTTGTGCATTTGTGTTGGTTAAAAATGTAACCCATTATGAGTGTGTGACTCACCCTTAACCACATAATGCCCATAACCGGCTTTAGACGGGGTTCGTATAAGTCGTTGTAAAACGTTTATTTTTTTACACTATTTAATTAAATAACTAATCAATGTGTTACTGTGGGCAAAACTTTTCGATCTATGGCAACACCGTAATTTGGTTGACTACGATTTAAATATGAACTTGAATTTACGCGCAATTGTCCATTTTTATTAGTTTGTGAAAAAGTTAAATTTTGGCATCGGAAAAAAGATATTTGGAAGTGATTAAATAAGTTAAAAAAATATCTGGTAAGTAACTTACCTCTGACTTAAAATATATATATTTTCTTATTTTAAACAAGGAATATTATTTTAGTTTACAATTGTTTAAAGTTTATTTTACTTAAACATAGAATTGCTCCCTTGCAAAAAGAACCCAATTGGAGGACGTTTTCTGCAAGAAAAGAACGAACATACAAAAACTTTCACAAGGCAAAATATGACAAACCATTCGCTTACAATAAAATGTCTGTCTCCTGAGAGTCTCTACATGCTTATGAGACCAAATATAAGAAACATTTCCGTTACTCCTTTATCCAATTTATAATTAAAGTACAACGCTTTTTTTTGTTATATTTAAGCGTTTTCGTGCTCCATTTCGTAATTTCGTCATTTATAAGGACAACACTTCCGATCAGCTGATCAGGAGCTATATTAATTATTGATTAACAAATTGTAAAAAGAGGTTGGCATAAACTCAAATCAGACAGTTTGAAGAAGTGACATAGAACAAATTTGTAGATTAATTTGTAAAATTGATAAAATTCGGAAAAACAAATTTATAACTAATACAAAATCTAAGCTTACGTCTTTAAAATAGAAAAATTTAACAAAAACACACTGAAACTGGCATACAAAATTACGCATAGTCTAAAAATTATTTGCGCTATAGATCTTCCATTAATGTTGTATATTAACGGATAGAATATAACCTCTTAACTTACTCACATATGAGTATTCTTATTTTCCAATGTTCAAACGAAAATTTTTACTAACTTTAAGTTAGCTGACGTTTTTCGCGAAAAAATTTTATTGTTGAAACTTCAAAGAGACATATCTTTACGATGAACTACTTTCTCATACTTCCGAAAAGTATAATGTTGGGATCAGTTTTAAGGAAAATTAATATTTCATTTAATAGAAAAATCTTAAAAAAATATTTAAAAATTCTAAGAAAAAAAAAAAAAAAAATGTGCCATCTGTCAAACAAGATTTTGCAACCGGGTGGCATTGAATTTGCATTTTAAAGGTTTGCTTCGTATAGAATGTATGAAAATAAGAAGTTTTGACATAAAAAACAATTCCCGCTCTTATTTGGGTATGTAGTAGGGTATTCATTTAATCTGGCTTTTACTTTACTCGGTTAATCGCTCGATTAATTAACCGAGGTTTTGGTTTAATCGGTTAATAATCTGTTAGTTTTCTTATTGATCGGTTAACCGGTTAATAATTTTTTTTTATAAATTAAGCAATTTAATTAAATAAAAATTCATAATTTATTTGGAGTTTATTAGTAAAAAAACCCATAACAACAATTATTGATTAAAACGAGCAAACGAAAAAATAATAAACATAAAATATATATTTTTTAATTAATACATAAATGTATTATAGTCAAACTTCTCTAAAGTGAACTTCTATACAATGAAGCTCTCCCTTTTAACACAGCTTTTCATTTAAATTTTAGTGTAATATGATCCCTTTATAATGATTTCCCATACAGTAAATTTTTCTTTACAATGACAAAAATTTTTCAAATACAAATTTGACTTTCATGCAAAAAGTTAGTAGTATTTGATAAAGTTGAAGAATGACCAACAAAAACAAAATTGAGCCAAAGCAGTTCTTCCCAGCACTTTATCAAAAAAAAAAAAAAAAAAAAAAAAAAAAATAAAAAAATAAGTTATTCGAAAATTGTAGAGGGCAAGCTGTTCAGCACTAACACATAAGGCTCCGATCCTACTTTTTTGAGGATTTTGAGGAGCAATTTAAAAATGGATAACCGGCGCTCGTTAAAGAGTGTAGTCCAAACTAAAACACCTGATTATTTTAAATAAAAATGGAAAAAATATAATTTCTTCGTAATGATATTTCTATACAATGAACTGATTTTATTATGGTCCCATGCATACCCATTATAGGGAATTTCGACTGTAATTAAAAAATAAACTCATTTTATTAGTTATTTCAATAGTTTAAGGACATCTTATAAAATAATCTTTTAGAAAAAATTTGGCTTAAATGTTTAGGATTTAAGCGATTTCTTTAGTTTTGATAAAATCGTAGATGTTGGAGAAACCGAAAGCAACCCATAATACAGAAAATCTAATTCTGTATATCTCAGCCCTTTTCCTGGATTTCTCAAAACGTATAAAATCTTCCATTATGCCATTAGAGTCCTGTTTTAATTTTTTTAAATTTTTAACCCTTATTGTTTCAGTTAATTCTGTTAAAAGATTGATATGAGAAGAAAAAAATAACTGAACACATAACAAAAAGCTGTTGCCAGCAAACGCTAATTTAAAATGAAGATCACTGAACTCCTTCTTTCGTTGTATGAAAAAATATTTTCTAAACACATACCTTTTGTATATGAGACGAAACAAACAATAAAACTAACAAAAATATGTTATAATACTGCAAAAAATTAAAAATGTTGTTAGGTCGGTTAATCGGTTAATCGACTGAAATTAACTGGTTTAATCGTTAATCGAAAATAGCCAATTTTAAATTAACTAATTAGTTAATCGGGTAGTAATTAACCGATTGATTACCCTAGTATGTTGCTCAGTAAGGAGTATTATTATCAACATAGATTTTAAAATTAAAAAAATACAACTTTTCGTGAATACCGATCGCGAACAGCAGGCCAGTAAAATGAGACCTCTGAAGATTGGAAAATAAAATGAAAACATACATACATGTCCCTTTAAAGGTGATATCTTAATTAAAATTTTTACTATTCTTAATTAAAGAGTTTCATTGAAAAAAAATGCTTAAAAAATATTATAACTATTGACGTCGATGTATTGCTGATGTATCATCCTGATGTAACATCAATGTTAGCCTCAGTGTTTATGAACGATACATCGATATTTTCTACACATCAATGTATGCATCCAAACAATAGTTTTAAAATTTTAAGAAATAGTTAAGTGACATTTGAAAACCATATATATTGCAGGTCAAAGGTCAATATATGGTTTTGTGACGTTTAATATAGAAAAAATTATATTACATTTAATTAATGGTTTTCGTTTTAAGTCTTAGGCTTGGTTTTTTACATCTCAGTTAAACTAGGCTTAGTTTTGCTTAAAATGTTGGTCTTTAATGAAATCATAAAAAAAAAATCATATTTCGCCGGAAAAATCCGATTTTAAGAATACGTTAAACTTAATCCACATATCAAAAATTCGGCCATAAAAGTTTTCAAATCAAGCTCTTACTTGTTCTAAGTGATTTAGACAAAGTGACGCAAAAGCCATCACCCTATCGGAAGATGGTATAATTTTTGCAAATGGCGGTAAATGCCAGTTCTGCTTTGACATTTGTGAAGTGAACAGATACATTATACACTTCATTAGGAAATGGAGCGCTTTACTACTCAAGAACGCGGTATAATTGTTTCGATTTTCTGAGGACGGCATTTTTAGGTCGTCTCATCTCTCCTTTTTGGTGATTTGCACTAGCGGGCCATATCGCCCGATTTAACCGTTCTCGACTTTTTTTTTGTAGCATTTTTTAAGTCACGAGTCTATGACAACAATCGTCCGTCTCTTTAAGTTCTTAAAGAGAATATCTGTCAGGAATGCCGGAACATGTCGACGGAAGTTCTGGCAAATGTGATGGAAAATGCCATAACTCGGGACCGTATGGTGGCTATCAATGTTGGGGCGGCCACATATCCTTTTTTTACGTAATGAAAAAAAAAAATTATACATCAAATAAACTAAATCCAGAAGTAGAAATCAATGCGTTTCATTTATTAAAAAAAATACAGACAAAAAGCTTTGGTTAAAAACTCTTGCGCCTCCTTGTATAATCTTTTTTATTAAAAGTTTTTTTTATAAAACTGTTTTATATTAAAAAATTTAATTCTCTTTCTATTTTCTTTCAGGTAATTAAAATTTTTTATAATTTTGTTGATGAAAATCCGTAAGTTGAACAAAAATTTATTTAATATTATATATTTAAAAATGTTTTTTGCATATAAAAATTTCGACTTGCCTTCTAAGAGATCTAAGTGCCAAATAAGGATTGATTTTTATTAGATAAAATAATATGATTCCGGAGTCTATATCAAATTTCAATCCGAATAAGACTTTATATTGTGTGTGTTTTTTTTTAGCTGCATGAACACATAAAATAATAATACAAGACAGAAATATTGTTGGAATGAAATTTTTTTTTATTATAATTAGGTAGATAATTTTATGGCATAATTTTTTTTAATATGATTTCCGGCATATGTCCTCCGCGGCTCAGAGTAACATGGTCCATTCCATCTGTCCAATTTTGACTACTTTTTCCAATTAATCAGACCGTATGGCGTCAATGGTATTGCGAATATTGGCTTCCCATGGTTCAAGAGTTGCTGGTTTGTCGGCATAAACCAACGACTTATCATAGTCCAAGAAAAGTAATCAAGAGGTTTTAAATTGCACAGGGCAACTTCTGGAAATAAAGATGTCACCAAATTGATTTTGCAATAAATCGATTTTTAATCGCGCTGTCGTTGATGTTTGGCTCATTAATTTTTGGTAACAAAAATTTATTGAGCAGGGCTCGATAGCGCTCGCCATTCACCGTAACGGGAGCTGCTAACTTATTTCGAAAGAGAATGTAAATCGCACCAAATGGTAAATTTTTAATGATGCAATGGTGATCGTTAACGGCTTGAGAATTGTTTTCTTCCCTCCAAACACGGCACTTTTACTTATTGACGTAGCCATTTAACCAGAAATGAGCTTCGTAAAATGGACGAAGTGCTCTATGAACTTTGCGAAAAGATTTATTTTTTTCAAAGTAAATTTCCAAAATTTTTTTTTGTATTTTTCCCTATGCTAATCCCGTGAAGCTCTACGCTTGTCTACAGGAGACTAGAGTCTCTGGCGGAAATCGAACCCGCAAACCCGGCATTGATAGACTAGCTCACTACCAGATAGCCTACCGGGGCACCCGGATGCGTTCTAGCGTTAAACGTTTCATGATGACTTTCCAAACCTGGCTGAACTGAAATGTCAATTCAGTTTGACATTCTCAGCTGTCAAACCATTATTATCGTTATCGAAAGTTCTCATTCAACTAAAAAAGCTCTCGACATTAAAAAATATTATACAAAAAACGATTAAGTGTTAAAACTAAAGACACCATAGGTGGACAGGTTATTTATGCTGTGATGTCAGTAAAATATAAACTTAATATACAGATCGAATAAGATTCAGTTTCTTAATCGATCAACCAATGTCCGACCATCCGGCTGCATAGCGGTCCATGTCAAACTTATGCGCAAATTACAGATCGCAATGTTGGAGATAATTGGATAAACTTTGGTATATACACACTGACAAGGTCTATTGAAAATGGTGGGAATCAGTCCGTAATTTTATATAGCCTTCATACAAACCTCATACAGGGGAAGAGTCTTCGTGCACTAAATCATCTTAATCAGCCCAATTATGAATACAAATTCACCGGGAGTTTTTTCCCTTTTCTCATTTTTACAATTGAATTTAAATAGGAAAAATGGGAGAAGGTTCAAAAATATTTAATTGCCAAATTTTATAAGAATCGGTCCATATTAGACCATACACTGCCGAAAAAAATTTATAATGCCATAAGTTCCCCATAAATTTTGGTATTATAATTGTTGATATATACTGGTTGGTGACAATAATTTTTGTAATATGTACTAAATATGTTATGGGAAATTTTTGTGCTGGTAGGTCCAGAATTTACCATATGTCCTAGGGAGGTGATTAACTTAGAGCCAAAAAGTAAGCAGTGTTGCCTAAAGACTTCTATTATAATACTAAATTGCTAGATAATTCTTTAAAAATCTGTGAAATCAACGGTCCGAAACAGCTTTTAATAAAAAAAAATTTCAAACATCACAAGCGATAACACACAACCTTTCTGTGTGAAAGCTCAGGTGAGACTGCATGCCAGTGCTGCCATTTGAGAAATGAACAAAATTACGAAAAAAAAGGGTAAAAAGCGCCAAGAAAAAAATGAGAATTTGAACAAAAACGTTTAAAATGTGTTGTTTTCTTTGCAAATAACACATTAAGGCCGGGGTTTCGAGATGTAAATTAAGTTTAAACTTTGTTTAACGAACTCTTAAACTCAGATTTTTCCGGTGAAATGTGTTTTTTTTTTTTATTTTATAAAAGACCCACATTTTAAGCAAAACTAAGCTTTTCCGTCTCAATTTTGTATACGAACTTGGTAATGGCGGCTCAAATCTGTTTTCAGATTAACTAAACCTAGTTTAACTAAGATCGTATAAATCCAGCCTAAAAAGGGCAGAATTAGCACAAAAACTTTAAATAAAAAAGGATATTAAAATTTTAAAATAAAAAAAATTTTATTATTATTTTTTTAAAACAGATCTCGTGTATTGATAAAAGAGCATCTTTGACCAAATTTTAATGCTTTTACAGTAACCGTTCTACAGATATACAGAAATTTTAAGTGTCTTCGTATGGGAGGTGCCATGCCTAATTTTCCCATTGAACATAACTTTTGTATTATTATCTAAGCAATTTGTACAAAATTGCAATACTTCCACTGTTACAGTACTCCAAATACGTAGAATTCTTTATTGCCATTGTATGGGAGGTGCCACGCCCGCTTTTCTAATCCAGCCGTCTTTTTGGCAGATGTCGTATTGGTAACCAAGTTATTTGTTTCATATTCGAAGACTTACTGTAACCGTCCTGCAGATATAAGGTTATTCATATTTTCAATAAATGGTTGGTGCCACGCCTACTTGAAAATTTAAAGATATTAATAGCCTATGTTAAGCGCCGGGTAATCAGGAAATTGCTGTCAAATTTCAGAAAAATCGGCTCAGTAGCTGAGGAGTCTGTAGAGAACAAACAAACATGCGCTTTTTCATTTATATTTTATATTTTTATTTTGAAAGAGTGGGTCCTACAAAGCTTGAAGACATTTGCCTTCAGATATGAAGTATTTAATATTTTCGTTCTATGGGGGCTATTGCTTCTTCTTCGTCTAACCCGCCTATTTTTATTTTGAAATTTATAGTTTACCATAATAGTGGCTTTAACCACATTTGAAGACTCTCGCTGTAATAGTTCTTTAGTTACACGGTATTTAATATATGCTTCCTACCCCCTTTATTTATATTTTTAAAGGTGTAGTTTTTCATAAGAGTGACTGACTCCTATCAAGTTTGAAGATTCTCACTATAAAAATTTTTAAGATATGCGATATTTAACATTGGCATCCTATGGGGGGCTACCACTCCCCCTGCAGCTTTCTTACTTCGATTTCGGTGCTCAGAAGATCCTACTACAAAAAATTCAAGAAAATGGGTGCAGCGGCTCTTAATATATCCGATATTTAATATTGATATCCTATGGGGGTACCACTTCGCCCGCGCCTAGCAAAAAATAAATAGCCTTTTTTATTTTCGGGGTTCATGTGATGTTACTGTTAAAATTTCAGGAAAATCGGTTCAGTCGCTTAGGAGTCTATAAGCCAACAAACAGATAAACATATTTAATTTTTATATAAAATATAATCGAAAATTGAACCATACCAATATTGTCATAATAAAAAGAAATTACAATAATTTCCTAAATAATTTGTCTTTTATTCAAAATCAACATCGGCTCTTAAAATTTAACCACCCCTTATATATATAATGAATTGGCTGAGCTTAAAAGTTATCGATTTCTTATCTTTGGTTTTAAAACGTGCATTAAGCCAAATATTCTTTCGACTTCGGCATTTGAGAAAGGAAACGAATATTAAAGTCAGTTAGTTATTGAAAAGTATTTTTCCCCAAAGAATTTTAAAAATGTTAGACTTCAAACCAAAATTTATCAGTTCTTTCTTTATTTTTCAATTTTTGCGATGTTAGATTCTGTAGATAATTTCTATTTTATTTATTAGAAAAAAGGCATTCGGAAAAAATAATAGGGCAACGAGACCAAAACAGCATCATAAAATACCCGAAAAGCGTCAAAATGGCAACACTGCTGACTGGTTTTATGTTATATTAAGGAGCACGTAGGTGAGGAATTAAAAGGGGGAAAAAGCACGGTGTTGTTACTTTGCCGAGCTCTGATCTAGATATAACTTAACGCACATAAAACTCTTATGTGAATCTCATAACGTCATTTTTTTCTGGATTACGCCTGGTACTCTATTCAACATTTCACGTGAAATGCTGTCAAAACTCATATGAAAAAAACTTGTGCGGAATTTCTATGAAATTATGTTGATAGAGTTGTACTCCGTTCAATTTGTGAAAAAGTTACGAAATGTTTTTGGCAACATTTTTTTACAACTGCGAAATAATATAAGCTGCACTTATTTCACGTGGAATTTTAAGCAAATGAAAAAATATTAAATTGAATACTAAATGAGAAAGTAAAAACATAAATAACACAACTGGTAACAGTTTATCATTCATATTTACTTTAATTTATTATTAAAAAAATACTTGTCAGTAAAATACATGTGGGTCTTGTTCACATACGCAAAACAATGTTGCATACTTTGAAAGATTAAAAACGTCGAATTAAGCAAACTCGCTAGATATGTAACATTGATACATGTCAAATTTTTCGTATGAAATAATAGATGTTGCTGAACATTTTTCACAAATTGAAACAGATTATTAGGCTTTAGCCATTATGGTCCATGGGTTCCAAATAGGATACAATCCCGAAAATTTGCCTACTTTCTTACTTGAAGGGGTAAATATAAAAAAAAAAAATTAATACTTATATCACTAATATGGACTGTATCGACGAAGGTTCGAAAATTGTTAAAGAAACACTGTTGCGTCAAAGAATTGCACACTGCATTTTCTGACCTTTGAATTTTTATTAATTTGTTTGTCATCATTCTTCTTATATGTATATCCTCCCGTTAGTTACCACCCATAGAAAACTGTCATTTTTATTGTTGTTTTGTTTTCATTTGGTATAATTTAAAATTACAGCCATTTAATCTCAATAACATTAACATGGTTATAATCCTTGCTGGCGCCATTCAGTTACTACGTTGTGCTTATTATTACTTATTTAATCTTATTTTTATTATGCTATCCAACACCGTTGTTAGTCGGTTCTTTGTTTTCCTTTTTTGCAATAACAAATGTTTACTTAATACAACTAGAGTTTTTCTTTTGCTTTTCGTCCTGGGATTTAATTTTTTCAATTTTCGCTTTCCGGGGAATTTTATGCGGAATTGATTTATTTTTTTGTTAACTTAAAATTAAGAAAATAAAAAAAAAAAAATACTTATCTTACGTGTTTATTTAGACAAAAGTTACTTAAGTCGAAATTTTACTAACATTTGCCATTAATGAAAACCAATCTTAAGAAAGATTGAAGCTTTTATTTTTTATTTTAAAAGTAAAAGTAAAAGTAAAAGAAAAAAAGTCGAAAAATAACAGTTATTTTTGGTCGAAAAAATAAAAATCAAAAAATAACTTGGTTTGTTTACGAAAGGTTGATTATCAGGTTATATGGTTAAGTAGTTATATTTACAGTAACGAAATATATTTGTAAAAAATATTTATTATTTATTCACTAATCTTCTCCAATATTTCGATATCCATCGAAAAACCAGCAGCCCCATAAATAAAGCATAAATTTAATTTTTGAATGGAATATTTTTAATAATTAATAACTTTGAAAATTCCATAAATCCTTAGTTTACTTAGGTAAAATATGGGAAGGGTTTTAGAGTTAAGCAAATCCTCAAATGTTGCTAGTAGATAAGCACACCTTCACCCAGAGATCAATATGGTCCATTTTGACGCCTTGTTTAGATATATGTAGATCGATGGAAAGTAGGTTAAATAAATAACGAAAGCATAAGAAAAGATAAAAATGATAGATAAGAACAGAAGATGTCGGACCAAACCCGAGAGAATCCCCTCTCAATACAAATTCTCCCTACGTGCGGCCAGTCTCCTGCCACGCAGCCAGGTCATCCCCATTACGAATCCTATCAGACTCTCGAGTCCACAGCCCGAGACATCCCCTTATTCGTCTAGGAATATGCTGCCCAGCTAACTCAGCCTGCTGCCCTGTAGCCAGGGACAGTGGCACAGAATGTGCTCAACTGTCTCGAACTACTCCGGGTCCTCACACAACCCGCACATATCCGACAAGTCGGATCCCATCCTCATCGCCATGGTCCTAACGCAGACCCTACTCCTGCCCAGCAGCGACTCCGAATCGGACTTCCTAAGCACCGGCCACAGCGTCCGTGATACCCGGTAGTCCGTTCGATTCCTCTAGGCCCGATTGGTCGCGCCCAGAATCCATTCCCTGATCCTTCTAAAACAGAAGTCTATTGGAGGTCTAACCGCCTCCATACAGCTTGGATCCTCCATCTTTGAGCCCTGTCTCGCCAACTCATCAGCCACCTCATTGCCGATTGTGTTGCAGGGAACTGGCACCAACCACATCCTTGACACACCTTCCTAGGGCTTCCTCCAGAGCCCTCCTACAACCATCAACTAGCTTGGTGGTCACATAACAGCCCCTTACGGCCATCAGAGCCGCCTGGCTCTCCACATATGTAGTGACCTCCGACCACCTATTAATGTTGTCCCTCATAGGTTCCACGGCTCTCAAAACCCCCCGAACCTACACCTGAAAAACACTGCTGTCGTCAGGAAGCCTGTATGACATTATAATGTCCAGAGCCTCAATGTAGACCACCGCACCCGTGCCTCTCATCTTCGAGCCATCAGTGAAATAAGTAAATCCACTAAATAATCTGTTCCTACCTGACCAACTCTCCCTAGAAAGCATTATTACCTCCGGCAATCACCCAAAATCTACCCTAATGCCCATATAATCCGTGAAGCCGGGTGATCCCAGGCAAAAGACACCAGCTTGAATCTTGCGCAGCACCCGCAAGTGACCCTGCGTGAAATTCTCCATCAATCCCAACTCCCTCAGTCAAAGAATGCTCCTGACTACAATTTCCATCACATACTGCTCAATTGGCAGAAGATGTAGAATGACATCTAGGGCCGCTTGAGGAGTACTTCTCATGGCACCTGTCATGCCGATTGAAGCACACCTCTGAGCCTTAGACAGAAGGTTCCTTCGACTAGCCACTCTCAATGACTTTCACCAAACACAGCATCCATACGTAAGAATGGGTAACCAACCACATCGTGAAGCGCACTCTCAACAGATCTACCCTTAAGATAGGCGTGTTGAGCGCCTTTAATGATGCCGGCGTCAATCTTCGTCCTCAGATGTAGATCAATCGGTCTCTCCAACGTCTTCAAAAGAAAAAACGATAAGCTGATTGGCTTAAAATCCTTGGGTTTAGAGTAACTGGGTTTTCCCGCCTTGGATATGAGCACACAGACTCTAAACAGTTCAACTTACACCAGGAGTGATGATCTCCCGATATTCTGTAGCATCGCCGGAAAGATACCATCTGGTCCTGGTGATTTGTTCCCCACCGTCTGCCTTTCGTCACAGCCTGAGTTCGACCCAAAGAAGAGATCACCACATTCAACCTGTTCCCCCGGCCAAGGATCCACACACCTCGGAAAGTGAGTCTCCATAAGCAGACATAGAGATTCAGAGCTAGATTCCGTCCATGAGTTGTCCGGTTTCTGAATAAATCCCGGGACTACCGGCTCCTTGGATAAAATTCTCCTGAACCTGGACATGTCATTAACAGATTCCACTGACTCCTTAAACTTGATCCACGAGTCCCTTTTCGCTCTTCTAATATCTCCCTTATATCTATTGTAACTCAATCTAAAGTTACTCCAATCCTCTTCCCTACGCGTATACTTCGCTCTATTGAACAACCTTCTGACAGTGGACCTTTGAGTCCTCAACTCGTCTGTCCACCATATTGTAAATTTTCTTCATTTCTATTACGACTTGTTTTCTCAAATCTTGCGTAAATGCGATTTGATGACGATTCCAAATATTTTTTTTTGTCATTTAAAATTGTTTCTTATTATTTTGCAAAACTAACATTTTACCTATATACATCGTTTTAAAGGGGGTTTTTTTCAACCAATTTAAATAATTTTTTAAATATTTCTCATTCGAAAAATTTTAAATATTTAACATTTTTTCACTTCCCGAGAAATTCCAAATTGTGTTGCTTCAAACTTTCTTGGGATTTAAAAAAGTGTGCGGGGAAACCCCCTAAATAAAACCCATTATAAGATAAATCTCTGCACTTTTGTCTCTTTTATATAATTGTTGCTATTACTACTTTTTGTATGTTGTTGATTTCTTTTGTCAAACGACTAGATACGTAAGTATAAAGAGGTATTAACTTTGGATTTAGTTTGGTATTTGAGTTATTTCTAGATGATCCTTTTTATTATTATTTTTTTTTTGTTTATAATGACATGGCATACCCATACTGGTACTTTTTATTATGATTATTATTTTTTCTACAATTATATAATGGACATAACACCATATGCTATTGATGCTGTAGCTTTAATTGCAACGGCTACCGCTTAATCGTCATCAACGCAATTTATATTAAAAGTAGTGGTGATTTGACTTTCTTTTCTCTTTTTTTTCTTAGGGGGCAAACGCCATGCGGATATTGTACTCAAATGAGTTGAAGAAAAAACTGACACGTATTAAGATATTGTGGGTGTTTAAACACAAATACTACTTATCTAAGGTTAAATTTTTTTTATTGATGATTTAGTTTATGGCAAAAAATGTTAAAATAATGCTAAAGGAAATGGTTTAAATTTAGGTTATGTTTGTGAAAAATATTTCACTACTTTCTCAAAATATTGGTTGCATAGCGTTTATTGTGTAATGTATAATTAAATTTTTAAGCGTGAGGTATTACTTTTAAAAAGTTTTTAAGTTTCTTATAACCAAGGCTCGGATTTTTATGCAAATACGTATTTGTTGTCGTCGGTCTGAGATCAACATAAACTATATATATTTGCGAATTATGAAATTTTAAGTCAAATGACATCGATTTGTAAGTGTATATTTTTGCATATTTTGCTTTAAATGCATATATTTGCATATATTGGTGACATTGTATATTTTTGTTGCATATTTTGAAAAACAAAACATGTTTTATTCATATTGATTTATGGATTTGTTATGGCAAACAAATTTTTAAAGCACCTCGCGATTTGCCGCATATTAAGAGAAGTATCCCGATTTATTTCGTCCTCCACAGCCTATAACAACCAGTTGGGGAACGCGGTTGAAAGCAGTTATGTATTATGCTGAAAATTTTGACCAATTCAAGTTTGTGGTGGAAGGATTAAACGATGGTGATGCACTTTCATTAAAAAAAATCAACTTTATTAAATATAAAAGCTCAGACAATGTTTGTATTTTCAAATAATGGATTTATCTCTGAGACTATTGCGAAATTAGAGAAATCTAATCCATTCAGAAAGCAAATTAAATTAATTGATAATGCAATAAATAAAATGTATGCAGTGGAGGGTAACTTTAGCAAACAAATTCGTATCAAGCTTAATAAAGTTTTTGGAAAAATGAAGGATTCAAAACAGTTTAAAAAAATGGTGACATATTTAATTTAAATTTTTAATTTGATATACCACAAAGGAATTATCAGCATTTGATCATGCACCGATCACTTTCGTCGCGTTGAATGTTCATTTTCCATGTTTAAAAGCTTTTTGAGGCCAAGCAGTCTTAACTTTACATTTAAAAATATTAAAAAAAAAAATTATGTATATATATAAACAAAAAATTTTTTGATTGTTCATAATTAATTTTATATGTAGGTTCAAATATCTATCTAACAAGTGACTTAATTTACATGATTATTTTGCTTTTGGGTTTTCTTTATATTTTTGTACTTAACTTTATTAAACCTTCTACTTTTGTGTTTATTGTACCTTAATGTCGTTTATCAGGCCTGTTCTGAAAATCACTTTAATTCAAATCACGTGATTTCAAATCAAATGTGCCTTTCAAAATCGCACGTGTGATATTTTGGTGTTTCGAGTTGGTTTTTAATTGCCTTAAGCACGTCGAGAAACAGAATAACCGAATGATTTTCAGAACTCCACTAAATCACACGTGTGATTTTAAAAGCACGTGATTTGAAATCACGTGATTTTCAGAACAGCCCTGTATGAGACCGAATTTTTACGTTTTTATGTTATTTTTTTTATCATTAATAAATGTGTAAAAAAAATTTTAAGTGCATATTTTTCCAATTTTTAGCGCATATTTTTCTATTTTTAGTGCATGTTTTATGCGCAAAAACGCGATTTTAACTGCATTAAAGGGCGGGCCTTGCTTATAACCAATATTTCAGCACTCCTTTGTGTGCTTTCTTCAGGGGTTTTTTTCTTTACTGCGTAACCTTTCGCTAATATTTTTTTTGCCAATATATGGCTTCCGCGCCAAAAAGAAAAAACTTAACTTTTGTTGAGGCCAAAAACAAGTCTATCCGATTTCGGATACTCTATTCTGAAGTGAAGCTTTTTACAAGAAGAGCGTTCTGCATTGATAGAAACAAAACCTCCTAACCACTGTTTTCTAACTAGTTTTTAACTGGTCTAGCAATATGTGAGTGAAAGTTTTAATGATGGAATACGAGTAATATGGCTTTATGTTTGTTCACATATTCCAGTCGATTTTCGGGTAATGCTCACTCTTAGCGATTCAATTGTTTTCGGTACAGTGACCGTGTGATCGTATGGTTCCATAGATGGATATATTCTGATCCTCCTTAACACAGAGTGTTACCTTAGCGTCATGGCCATTTAACTTTGACGTTGATTCGGCTGGTAGACCGGGCTTCACATACGATTTCTTGCGCTTAGGGTTGTCATAGTAAATCCGTTTATCATCGCCAGTAATAATTTGATGCTAAAGTGACTTCTTTTTATGGCATTCAAGTAGCATTTTGGACATCACAATTTTCCTTGTAACATCTGTCGGTGGTTCAACTCATGTGGTACTCAAAATGCCTGTAATTCAAAATCTTCATACGTTTTTCATATACCTGAGCTGTATTCCATATTAATACTAAATTTTCTACCAGATTTATCGATGAAACATATTGTTTCCAAAGTAAATTTAGCTAAGAATTATTTGTTGTTTGGTATCTTTTTAGTTGTGATTTTATTTGTATATGAATTATGCACGTAATTGTAGTACAGGTTATTTAAGAGAGAGCTTTGCTTTAAAATATAAATATTCGTTACGTCTAAAAAGTCAACATTAAGCTTAAATAACAGAAGTTAAGGTGGGAACATTAAAAAAAAATCAAGAAATTGCTAGAAGTCTAAAATGAGGTCTAAATACAGCACGCCATTTAGCACAGAGTAGTAAATTTTAGTTCAGACATTAAAAGGTGCATATCACAATTGCAAGTCCAAAAACAAATAAATCCATTTATAATCACTTTAACAAAAAAGGTACGAGTGTGCACGTTCAAGATGTAAATTTTGTTTGCGACATGGGGATAGAATATGGCTTTTCTGATTTCATATTCAACATGAATTTAAAATTTTTTTCAGCCATATGAAAATTTTGACTTCAAATGTATTGTAGGATCAGCGCGTTTGCTCACGAATCGAAAACATAAAGACTTGTTGGCGCATAACGATATCGACGATTTCTAAAAAAGAAGTAGAAAAGTAGACTATCGGCCATGTTCTTGAAATAGAAAACACGTGAAATTGAAATCGATGAAGATTTTCAATTGAATTTTGTAAAAAGGAACGTAGCTATTCCTGATTTCAAAAGTAGTTTAGTTAGAGAAAAGTGGCCCTCAAAGTAAAAGGTATATAAAAGAAAATATTTTTACGAACTTTGAACACGGGAGAGATTTCAAAATTTGTTCGATTTCAATTTCACGTGATTTTATATGTGCATATGTATATTTACAGATATGTTCGTATGTACAGCATTAAAAAATGCTATAACATAAAAAAGCACCATAAATAGTGCCAAAAGCACTAAGTAGGCATCACTGGCATGATGGTTTCTTCTCTTTTGTTGTAACAGTTATTCTTCAATAGTCTCTCTGACAAACCTGCTTCTTACAGCCGTAACTAAACAACAGCGGAAGGCGAAACTTTTTCTTCCACGTAGCTTTTAAGCTGATATGCCATACCTAAACAAGAGCGTCAGCGTTGTGTCACAAACAGTAGTGTTAAAATATAGCAACCCTGATTATTTTAACGCGCTGTCAAAATCGTATGTTTCAATTGCAAAGCGCTTCCGCTGCATTGCCGTCGCGTTGTTTCGGTATGCCACATACAAATTTTCTGAGCATGAGGATTTTTGACAGCTATTAAACGCGTTCCGCTCTTGTTTAGGTATGGCTGTTAGCTAAATGTTATGTTTTTGTGGAATTTTTTAATAAATCGTTCACAAAATATTTGTCTGGATTATGGCGTAGCGCGTTAATGTGCGCTTGCTTTTAAAAATGTGCCATGAGTGGGTCGCAAAATAAGAACATGGCTGCTTTTCTAAACGCATGATGCTTTACAGCACAACAATGTCACGAACTACCAAACGCAACCGTGCAAACATTGATAAAGTATGGCATTCCGAAAGTCATCTGTTTCGCAGCTTACGTGCAAACAAACGCAACTAGCGCATTATTTAAATTGACGATCCTTTTGCAAAGTTTTAAATGAAAATGCATTTGAGTTGCGGCGTTGTCAAGTATAATTGCTTGATTTTAGCACTGTTGACAATGCAGAAGCTTAGTAAGCTAGACCATTTTTTATTGGGTACCTTTAGGCGGCGCACAGTGGCGCTATTTGAGTTTTTTCGTTGCAAAAATCATATCTTTTGAACCGAATAAGATAATTGAACAGTTTAAACAGCATATGATAGATAACTGTTCAGCCTATGAAATGAGCGTTTGGAAAGGGTGCTACGCTTTGTAGGGGCCTACTTATGGGTTATCAAAGTTAAAATTAGTAGAAAAATCAATTTTATGGTAACTAAAAAAAATTATTTTTACATTTTTAGATTGTTTTTATTTTTTTTCTTAAGGGTTTTATGTATTAAATTATTACCCAACAAATTAAAAAAAAATTATTTAATTTTTAAATTTATTTTTTCAATTTTCTGTAAAATATTCATCACAATTCGTAAGAGAAGGTATATCTAAAAGACTAACCATTTCTAAACTATAATTATTTTGTAACTCTATTCGTGACTTCACATGCCGCAGGGAAGAAATAAGTGGATCGGAAGATGCTGCCAACATGTTGAAGAGGTCCTTATTTTGCCTTACCCTTGATGCTTTGAATGTGTTCTGCAATCAATATTTTTTATAAAATTTGTTAAGAGACTCCTGTGCTTCTTCAGAAAGCTCTCCAATTGGCAAAGACTGGTATTCAATTATATCTTTGCCATGCGCCAATATTTTATGGACGGTCGGGGTCAACTTCTTCTGTGGATACATTTCTGCTAAAAGAGATGCAGTTTTCGACGCATATTCTCCATATTTTGTAGAATTGACATTTTCTTTGCAGTTTAAAACATCCAAGATCGTTCCCAATCTTTTCACGATTTGATTGTCAATTCCAATGATTCTAGTTACTGCCTCATCATTTTCAAAAAATCTCCTAGAAGTGTTTCCACCGTTTGAGTTACCGTATCCGTGCTTGGGTCAGTCTTCTTTTAGTCCAACTTGTTTAAAAAAAGCATCCTGTATTTGCTTCTTTCTGATCTTTTCCTTATCCTTTATTGATGTATTTTCATCGAAGTTTTCCTCCTCTTGTGGTAGGGTATATGCCAGTTTTAGCAAGAATTCCATACACCTTATCCTTGCGTGCAATGGTGACATTCCATATTCGTAATTCTCCTCATTTGTAGAATCGTTTAAATTACCAAAGTTCTTCTGACAAATAATAATATAAAATCGATAAAAAAAATATAAAAATAAAACGAAAAAAGGGGTTTAAATAGGTTTTTGCTAAATTTTTACCTCCAATATAATTCTGTCTATATATATGTATATGATAACTAATTGAAATATATTATAATTAAGCAGAAAAAGATACTAATCTTAAACTCTTTACAACTAATTATATAAAATTGAGATGTAACATATTATATATGAAATAAATTGAATTGAATTGAAAAAAGTTTTCTGACTCTTTTTGCAAATCGGGCATGACATTGTTGAGGTTGTTCCTGTCAGTTCGTTTACGACTTTTCCGTCAGCCATGGTCAGGTGGAACTCGTAATTGCATTCAATATATTTTCCTTCTCCAATTTGCAGCTTTGTAGGCTTAATCTTGCTTATTTGTTCTTCAATGTCCTTCACCGTAGTCCTTATGAGTTCTGCCGATTCCCTTGCAAACTGAAACATTATTGGTCGGCAATAATGCACTGATGACGGACGTGGATTTTTCCAGTGTAGGGAATCATCCGATTTTAGCCGCAAAGGAACAACAGATGCCATAAACATATTTCCGTCCGATATTGTAGCGTCATCGGAAGATATCCTTTGCTTATAAATGCTTTGTCCGGATGATCCATCGCAGACCCATTTGCTGATCAATGTCAACTTCTCAGGAAGAATTTTCACTTCCGTGAAAAACTTTGGTGTGGTTGACTTTCTAAACAGTTCAAATAATTTTAAATTGTACAACGCCATGTTATCAGTACTTAAATTGTTTAATGGTTTCAGTAATTGTTGCGCGAACTTTCAGGCGTAGACTAATCCGGGCATTATGCTTATTTTGCAATATATAGGCTTATGCTACCATGCCTAAAAATTTACCTGTTCCCTGCATACATATGGATTTAGGCTAAATAATGCAATTTTGATATTATGCACGTGTCCAAATAAGATTTGTGCCTACCTGTAGGGACCATAAGTCAATATTGTTCCTGACCATTTGTACGCCAAAGTATTGTTTATGTTAGGTACGTACCTGCTAATTTCAATGAGTAGTTTTTTTCAAACTATTAGATCAAACTACTGTCAGTCAAAACATATAAGGGATGGACGCCATACAATTTCTGCAACCATGTCTTTTTGAACTTTTTTTCCTCTAGAAGCCAAACGGGCACGTACGGGCAGATAAAACCTTTTGAATTATGTAAAGAAATAATCAAAGAACAGGTTTTGCACGTATGGCAAATATAGAAAAATATAGTTTTTTTTTATTTTCCGTCAAAGTTGAAAAATAGTGAAAAAACGGATAGTTTTTAAATAGTGATTTACCAGGAGAAACACAAAGCAAACAGTTAATTTTTTTTTTATCATTATACATTTAATAAATACATCAATCAATACAAACAAAAAATAAGGCGATTCGTTACCTATTTTTCGTGATATTACACCTGAAATCGCAACAAATTGACTAAAAATTGTGTGTTTTTTTGAAAACCGAAAGTCGGTCAACTTTGAACGGTTATATCTTCTAAACTAAAAATGTGATATTATTAAGAGTGGCATATTTGAAATCGTTGAAAAGTTTCCTATAACATAGGTTTATTCAAAACTTCGTTGGCACTCATGAAAATTTTGATTTTTGCAACCTCGCTTGCTCTACGGGCGCCACTGTGCGGCGTAAGGAATTTCAAAACGTTTAAGGCAATACCATTGCATTTCTTTAAAGTTTTAAGTTTAAACTTTAAAGATCTAAGAAAAAACTTAATATTAAAGAAAATATTCTAATCATATTTATTAATTACTTCAACATTAAGAGACAATTATTTATCCTTTCATTTTTTAATTAAATTCCCATCAATATACATTTTTCAAATATTTGTTGCACAATACTAAACTCTCAATTCAATACTACTTTATCACATTTAAACTTGCTAATAATCCTGATGAGTTTAAGGGCTGTGTAAATTTAATATAAACCTGTTATTTATGTATTTTGTTTTGTGGTTGGTACCTAAATGTAATCATTCATTTTTGTTGTCGATTGCTGTGGGGTTTGCTTAGTGTCCTTTGCAAAAGGACATTTAGATGAATCTTTGCTAACCTTGTTGCCATATTCGATTTCCTTTATCTCTCTTCTTTTCACCTTAAATGACATTTTGTTTGATGGTTGGCAAAATTAATACTTTTTGCAAATATGTATAAAAATACTGAATTTTTATGTATATTTTATGTTTGCAGACTTAATAAAAACGTGTTAATTCTGTTGAACAATGTGTTTTGGATTTCAGTTAATTGTTTGTTTGCTTGATCTTTAAAAGGATTTAAAGTTTTTTGATTAATTTAGAATTAATTCAGAGCAATATTTAAAGTAACATTTTCAAGGCATTTAAAGGATGGCCCAACCAAAACTCACGATGTTAATTGTAAATAAAAGAAAAAGTTTGAAAATTATCTTAATATTTTTTTATTATGATAGCACAGAAAAAATTAAAAATTTTCTCTAATCACCAAATTTATTCCAAATTCATAATATCAAGCAAACAAAATGATTATATTGATTACTAAAAATGTTAAAATTTTGAAATTTTTTTTTACAATAAATGATATTTTTAATTTTAATTAAAAAAGTGATCAAAAAACTTTGCCATTTCAAACAATATGTTAATTTATTTTATTAATTTATTAAATATTGACAATTCCCAACAACAATTCTACAAGTTTTAATTATGTTATTTTTAACGAAAAAAATTAATTAATAGCGGTTTTCACCCTTTGTATTAAGTGTACAACTCTGTTAAATTTAATACGATTTTATACTTCAAAGCGTGAGTGTCTTTTTCGTATGCATTGTAAATTAATGAATTTGCTGAGTGAGAGAAAGAGATAGATAAAGTTTCTTCAACTGTTTTTTTCTGGTAAATTCACACACTTGTTTACTACTGCTTTTTGTGGGATTTTTCAACCACAGCGTAGTATATTTTAGTATAATACATTTTGTTGTTGCAGTGTTGTAAATGTTAGTATTTTTACTAAAATTATAAGATTGACAAGGTCTACAAGGGACTTTACTATCAAGGGTGAATTCCGCTTATATTTTGTGATATTTAATAAATATTTTAATTAAAAATTTATTTCAAAACAACTAAAATATTATTATATTTTAATTTTTTTCAACTAAAAAAATAATTGATTCAATTATCACATTAATTAAATTTAAATACTTTTTAAACCATTTTTTTAATTGATAAAAAACTTTTTTCTGTGAGAAGGATCTATGGTTATTATGCGTGAAACAAAATATCTTCCATATGCTTCCCACAGCTTTGGTGGCATACCTTTATCCGATGGTCCATATTTTCAATGACTCTGAGACATAATTGTGGTTCACTGTCGTGAATGTGCCGAATTTTCTTATACTTTGAATTGCTCCTGACTTATCGTACATTTTTTCTTTAGAATATCCCCAAAGAAAGAAGTCCAACGGCATCAAAACACATGATCGTGGCGGCAAATTAACATCGCCACGAAGCGAGATAACTAGACCATTGAATACAAATGAGCAAAAGAGCCATGTCACAAGCACATATCGTCACTCTTTGTGCATGTCTCGGCTTTTTAACATCACTCGTGGATTCACATTTGCCTAATTTTCCCGATTGTGGACATATTTGGTCGATTATGCCGGCCAAAAAAATCACGAAATGCATTTTGGTTTGAATGTCCATTTTCGCAAAAGCTTAATAAGGCAGCGGCATTGTGTTCCTCCCCATGGTTGAATTTGTCAAACACTGGAACAGAGAAATGTCAAACTAAGTTGGGGAAAAGATTTGACGTTAAGGCATGACTCACAATTAACATCGTGCGTTATGGTTGGACCACCCAATATTATTAATAAATATCGGGTTAAGATACAAATTTGGGCCACTCCATTATTTATTTAAATCATCTGTTTTAATGTGTGATTTTATTCATCGGCTGAGGTAGCTCAGACGAGTCCTTTCTGGGGTTGAATTAATCTCTTCTTTATTGTTTTCTCTTAACTAATTTAATTACAATTCATGAAATATGATAAACTACGACAACTTTGATATGGATGTGTTCGGCCTGAGGTATCGTTGGTCGGCTCTCGGCGCCCGAGTACAGCGTTCCTTTTCGGCAAATTCGGATCGGCGGTAACGTTTGGCTGGGCCGTTCGGCGGCTTCCTATCAAGGCCTTCGGCGGCTTCAGTTGGCGGCGTGGTTGGTAATCGGTTCGGCCTCACCCCCGGCTGCTTCTTTGCATCACACGTTCGTCGTATTAATGGTAAATATAGTACGTACAAAGGTTCTTACAGCTAGTACCTAACTACTACATAAACCTTAGAAAATAACTTATTTTACGGAGTTCTACGATACCAATACTACTAGTGGGAACAGGCGACACGAAGCCACATATGAGAACAGGCGACATGAGGCCACTTGTGAGAACAGGCGACACGAAGCCACTTGTAAGAACAGGCGACACGAGGCCACTTGTGAGAACAGGCGACACGAAGCCACATATGAGAACAGGCGACATGAGGCCACTTGTGAGAACAGGTGACACGAAGCCACTTGTAAGAGCAGGCGATACGAGGCCACTTGTGAAAACAGGTGACACGAAGCCACTTGTGAGAACAGGTGACACGAAGCCACTTGTGAGAACAGGCGACACGAAGCTACTTGGGAGAACAGGATATACGCGGCCACTTGTGAGAACAGCCGACACGAAGCCACTTGTAAGAGCAGGCGACACGAGGCCACTTGTGAAAACAGGTGACACGAAGCCACTTGTGAGAACAGGCGACACGAAGCCACTTGTAAGAACAGGCGACACGAGGCCACTTGTGAGAACAGGCGACACGAAGCCACATATGAGAACAGGCGACATGAGGCCACTTGTGAGAACAGGTGACACGAAGCCACTTGTAAGAGCAGGCGACACAAGGCCACTTGTGAGAACAGGCGATATGAGGCCACTTGTGAGAACAGGTGACACGAAGCCACTTGGGAGAACAGGCGACACGAAGCCACTTGTGAGAAACAGGCGACACGAAGCCACTTGTGAGAAACAGGCAACCGCAGTCACCTGTTAGTTTCCAAAAAGTGACTAATCCTACGAATGTAGTCTAAGTCTGCTCGTTATTTATTGTATAACGAATATAACTTCCGAGCTTGTGGGCGGTTTTCTTGTCTTGTGAGAATCGCCTTAGGCATAACAAAGCTAAAGTTCACATAAGTGGAATTTTGTAAGTTTTGAGGCGGAGATCTTTACGTAAAATACGCCGAGTTGTAGAATATGACAAGCCAAGCTGCTGAGAATGACGCCAATCGATTCGTCATGGTCTTCGTGTACACTTTTAGATACAGCTGCTATATTTAGTTCACTACGTGCTGAACGTGGCTTAACCGGTCGAGTATCATCCACTGATTTAAACTGGGACTCAAATTTGCGAATGGTGTTGGCAATAGTGGTTTCAGGTCGAACGCTGATTTTCGTAATACAGCTGAACAATTTGGAGATGCTGATGTGAGTCTTTCCAAGATGTCATGCCAAACGATACTGAACTAAAATTACAAAGCAGTTTGATATGAGTCACACTTCATGCAGTCATGCATTCCTAAACGCAACCGTTTAAACATTGACAATGTTATATGTCTCTAAGTGCATATTAACATTTGTCGATGCACAAACAAAGGCAAACCGAGCTTCAATAACTTTGTTGATGCTTTGTTAACATTTATTTTTTTGGTTTACAAATTAAACAAAACAGCACGTTATTTTGTAACGAAACAGTATCCAAACCGCATCACAGCAATGTGTTTTGATGTTTTGAAACTCAACCTATAGGACTGGAAGAGAAAATAAAGTTATGTTTTGTTGCACGGATAGTACCTCTAGAACAGTTTATAGGGGGTATAAAAAACAAAGCACGGATAAAAGAGGTATAATAGGGAAAGTTAGAGGATGAAAAACAAAGCGAGCTGCATGTCGGATAACCGAAGTTCAACTGTATTTTCGTTGATGTATCCTGTATTTGTGTGTGTGCGAAAAGTACTTGCCGAGCTCGGCTCCTGACTGGCATGGCTGTGTTTGTGTTTCTCTAATTTAAATTTAGACTACAATATAAAGAAATCATTTATATCTACATACATGGGCATATGGCTGTGGATAAGTTTTCACATACGCATAAAAAATGCTTCCCTTTGTAACTCGGTAGGTGTGTATCTTCATATTATTTAAATTTTGCATTTTTTGTTGATATATTTGCTACAATTCGATACAGCACAATAACAATTTCTGCCTCCTTTGCTGCAAGCGTTTTTTGAATATTCTTCTGTGGGTCAAGGTTGTTCGATTTTATGTCATTCATTTTAATTGTGTGAGTGCGTATACCCAACAAACACAGAGTAGAACCGTTGACATGAAATAAACTTATTATTTTTGATTTGAAATGACCGTATCATTTGATATCAAGAACAATTTTCAAACTATTTTTAAATTTTTTTGATTTTAACATTTGCCTTCAAATTGATAATGATTTGAGTATAAACCTGTGACATACAATGTGTTATAAATTTGATATCAAATTGTTATCAAGTGTTATTTTCAAATAATAAAAAATTAACTTTACAACATTAAAGCGAAAAATAAATGTAAACATTAAAAATGGTAATTTAAGTTGAATGTGTTTTACAATTAAAGAATAAATTACATATTGCACTTGATCATAAAGATCAACTCGAAATTTTTATTATTTAGAAAATATCGACTCGTAATATTTATATGTACTAGGAATGGCAATCGGGACTGGTTTTCGCAAATCCCGGCATTCGGGATTTCATAAATCAAATCACGGGATTTTTCGGGATTCGGGGTTTCTGAAATTTAAAAGATAAATGCTTTTTAAAGATATTAATTGTAAAAAACGTCTTTATAAGATTTTTACAAACAAAAGTTTTATAATTCTTTTAATTTTACAAAGTTGAATATAATGATTATACTGATTACTAAAATTTGTAAAAAATTTAAATTGTGATTTTTTCTTAATTTAATTAAAAATACGATGAAAAAGAACGTACACTCACAATATTATTACAGTAACGGACTGTAAGTTATTCAAGAAGTATTCCGTTCAGTCATTTTTAAATAAGTAAACATTTTATATTCCAAGCAAATTTATTTGTAACTGATTCTAACATTTATTCAAAAAACTAAGTGCATATTAATACGGCTTTTCGGTTGCATTTAATATTGTCAGTTGATTAGGTAAGAGTATTTTGTATGTAAAATGAAATGAAAATGAAATTTAAGACAACTGTAAATTTAATTAAAACCCGATCTACTTATTTTGCATTTTATTTTAACGAAAAGTTAATTTAATTTTTACTGTCAAAAATTCAACCACAAATTCCGTAAAAAGAAATTAATTTTCAGTTATTTTATAAAATTTACTACCAAAAAATTAATTTATAGTTATCTATTTAAAGATCTGTGACAAAAGGGAAAAGTAAAAAACGATTTGCTTGTTTTGTACAAAAAATTCCCATATTCTATTTGTTCAAATTATTCAGTTAAGTACATCAAATTTTTAAAGTAAAATAATTGCGAATACCATATCGGACATGCTGCTGGTGTCTTATAATTGAGAGTTCTTCTGTAAACAAAGTGGTCAGTACAACAAAAGTAAAACCAACATGTATAACGGGGGAAAGTGAATAAAAATAAATATTCTCCTTCTCTCATTAGAAAAACAAGCAGACAGGTGTCTGGTATTTCTTAGAAATTCGACTAAAACCTGTATTATATAAAATTACTGAATAACATAAAATAACTGAAAATTCATTTGTTCTTACGGAATTTGTCAGTTATTTTTTAATAGTTAATTTTAATAAAATAACTGAAAATTCATTTGTTTTTACGGAATTCGTGGGTTATTTTTTTGATAGTTGAATTATATAAAATAACTGAAAAATTCATTTGTTTTTACGGAATTCGCAGTTGAATTTTTCACAGTAAAAATTATATGAACTTTTCGTTAAAAATAAATGAAAAATAAGTAGACCAATTTTTAACTGAATATTTATTTATTTTATAATACAATTTCAGTTAATTTTACGTACAGAATATTTTGAGTGTACGATTTTCAACAATGTGTTAATTGACTCAATTAAAAAATAATTAACATAAAATCTTTATTTTATTCAATTGCCTCAGTTGATTCAAACTAAATAAAAAAATAATTTATATGGTAATTGAATAGATCAAACTAGTAATTGATTTATTTGTAAGATTCTATTAAAATTTTTATTAAATGAATTAAGATGAATAATTGAAATTTGAATTCGAAATTAATTTACAAAACCATAAAAATCACATTTTTATACACTCCACCACTTGTACAAGGAATTATGTAGTGTATAAATTACACTACTTTATTTCGTGAAATCGCTCCATAAATTACCGTAGGTCCCATGCCTACTCTCGGAAAACACTTTAATTAGCCTAAACCTGTAAAGAGTAAAGTTAAAATTTTGCATTTGGTGCACCAGTTGAGTCAATTAGAAAAAAAACTACACGGAACTTTTGTCTTTTCTTTTTGTTTTGTGCATTTCAAAACACATATCATTCTTTAATTATTTTAAGCACTTCTCATATTATATTTTCTTTATAACTGTTGGGCACGCTTAAAAATAATAACAAAGTTTTACTTTTTTTTCGTTTGTTTTTAATGGCAGTATTAACACAGTTAATCAAAAAAATTTAAAAGATCAATATTGTGTTCCCTATCCTCTCAAGGGAGAATGTCATGATAAGCTTATTTTTATATAAAAATGGTAAAATTAAGTCAACGATTTCGATATTGACCAAATCCCGAAAATCCCGGGATTTTTCGGGATTGATAAATCCCGAATCGCGGGATTTATTTTTATGAGTCCCGGGATTTTTAACATATCAACTTTTTGTACAAAACTGTTCGTTTTGATTGAATTTTTATTATATAGACAAAAAAAATTATATTTGAGTTATATTTTGTATTGCAAATAATTCTTATTTTTGAGTTTAATTTTTGTTTTTGGCCCACAGCGAGTATTTTAAATTTTTAATTTTTGCTTGATATACATATTACGACTATTTCTGTTTTTTGTATTTTGCTTAATAAAAACCATTATTTTAAGTAGAAATGAAATTTGCAGATTCACATCTCAAGCCTTTTTTACAATTACGTTTAGCAAGTTCAGCTTTGGCTTAAGACATAATTCCAAAATAAAAATGATTATTTTTATGCAAAATATAGAAATCAAGAAATAATTGTTATGATGAAATAGCTCATATTCCTTCCGGTCCAATAAAAATAAAAAAATTGCTTAAAAACATACGGTAAATAAAATAATTTTTTTATAAATAAACACTTTCTGACGTATTCATAAATAAATTATTTAAACTTGAAATCTGTTTTAAGAAACATTTGTATAAAAATTTCTTTTAAAATAAATTTCAAACATACTTAAATTATTGATAATGAATCTCGCCCTCACCCTGGAGGTGTACTGCACTGCAGTCGACATAGTGTTTCAGTTTTTAACTCAGCTATCGAGATCGATGAGAGACTACACTTTGCAGTGTATTAATGTCGTCACAACTTAATTCACATTAAAAATTGAATTGCTGTCAAAAAACCGAAATGAATTGATCTAGAAAAACTAAGAGATACGTATATTTTTTTAAGGTTTTTTCAGAATCAAATCAGTTTGATCATGGGTGAGGCCAGTGTTATGAACATATGAATAAAATAAATTGTTTTGTTGTTTTCATTGTTAAAAATTTATGTTACGTATATAAAACCTTTTGAATACTTAAAAAGTGCTGTTTATTAAAAAAAGTAGCATTTTAAGGCAACACATTGATCCCGAAAAATCCCGAAATCCCGGGATCCACAAAATCCCGTGATTTCGGGATCGGGATTTCAAAATCCCGAATCCCGGGATTTTCAAAAATCAGTCCCGATTGGCATCCCTAATATGTACCCCCTGAAGAATATCGTGCCAATTTCGTATACTTTTTGGTACTGAAACGGTTGGCTTAAAAATCCTTTTTCATATCTTGACCGAAAAAAAGGAGAGTTCGAAGAGAGTGGCACTTGCACAGATCTCCTCAACTTAAGAAATTATTAAAAGAGTGCACAAAACGTTTAAGAAAGTTACTGCAGTCTCAGAAAACGGCATCCTTGAAAAAATATCTTATCTGGATGCAACTCCAAAATCAGACTGCTCATTATGGGTGCAGCTAGAAATCTCAAAAGGCCAGTTATCTCTAAGCCAACTTTAAGAAACTTTAATGGAAGTTGGGCAAGAAATTATACAGAAAAAGGAAATTTGTTTGTTAATCATTTGAAAAACGTACACCTCACCTGTTATGTAAGATTCGAGATAAGAGAAATCGAAAAGACTATTTGCGATTTAAGCCCCCAAGAAAGCTCCTGGTTTTGACAGGGTCAGTAACAAAATGCTTTTGGAACTACTTTGCATAACAATGAAAATGATTCTTATTATTTTTAATGCTATGTTCAGCCTTCAATACTACCCTCAATAATGGAAAGTTTCCTTAGTTAACATGATACCTTAACAAGAAAAATATCACACAAAAGTTGAGTCATATAGGCCTATAAGTTTATTATCTAATATATAAAAGCTGTGTGAGAAACTCTTCGTGTCCAAAATTAATCCCAATTTTAAATGAAAATAGATGTATTTCTAACCATCAGTTCGGTTTAAGAAAAGAACACAGCACAATTGAACAAACCCATCATATAGTAAACGCTATAAGAAAAGTCCTTGAAGAAAAAAAAATATTGTTCCGCCCTCTTCATCGATGTTGCTCAAGCTTTTAATAAAGTCTGGCATGAAGGCTTATTACTGAAATTGCAGCAAAACTTACCAGCAAACATACACAAGCTGTTAGAAAGGTACTTAGTCGGTCGTCAATTTATTATAAAAGAAGGCGATTTTTTAAGTTTCCCTCAGCCAATTGACGCTGGAGTCCCTCAGGGAAGCATCATGGGCCCACTGTTATACTTAATATATACCCCAGACATGCCAACAAACAACCACACCCTAAAAACTCGTATATCCACAAGGATATACGTGCCATTGATAAAAACTATGATTACAAAATACACAATAAAATATTAAAAAAGGCTTGAACTAACCCAAATCCACAAGTTCGAAATATTTTAAATGATGGCGGCCACACTCGACACTGCAGCACTCACCCGATCAGAAGAGCGATAAACACCTAAATATGTGAACAGAAACAGTGATTAGAAAAATTTTTGTCGGGCACTGGCAGGACATGAATTAAAGTATTAGGATAAGATTTGATTACTTATTGTTAGTTCATATTTAATATATGAAGATTCAATAAAGAAGAAACTCAGGAAAAAAATTTATCGAGCATTTGATGCAATAGAGTCATAACTCAAAAACCCGGATTTTTGACCTAATGTAATTAATTCCTTAATTCCCAGTGAAACATAGGGCTATTAATGTGGAGCTAATCGCCATATCGTTTCTTTATATTGTGCAAAAATTTCATACAAATATCTCAACTCACACTCAACTCTAGAGAGAATAATAATTTAAGGTGCTCGAAAATTTAAATTAAGAAACTCGATGCTTTTAATATTAAATTAATAATTGTTTAGCTTTTACTGAAAATTTTGAAATTTTGAGTTAATACCATCTTTATGAACAAGTGCGATCGATACGTATTAAGTGAAGAGAATTCGACTTTAGAACACCATATTTTTTTTGTGAAAAAAAAAAATATAAATTATATGTGAGTTAATCGCACAGAGAAAGAATGTCAACAAAAATAATACGGGAAAGTGAAGAAATTATAAGTTTGTTGCACGATCGCGGTGCTATGCAGAGCCATGACAATGTATAAATTATGAATGCAAAGAAAAAAACATCTCTTATATTTATGTTCCACATTGCATTCCAGTCCACTTTTGAAAAACATTTGAGAATAACGTTCGAAATTAATGGAGTTCTCAATTTAAACATAATTTCCCCTTTTTGTTAAGAATGCTATGATTTTCAAGCATAGTTGGGGGTAGTGCACTAAATATTGATTTTAATCAGCAGTGCACTATCATTAAGGCCCTAATCATGTACAACGCAGCGCAACGCCACAGAACTAACGCAACGCCAAAGAATAACATTGAAAGCACAAACAATGTCATAAATATTTTGTAATTTTGTTGTTGCTTTCTACAGAAATTCACATTGCGTCTTAAAATTTCAAACGCTCCATTGCTTGTGTCGTTGAAAATTTTAAAACGGTACATGAATTTCTGTTGAATGCAACAACAAAATTACAAAATATTTATGACATTGTTTGTGCTTTCAATGTTATTGTTTGGCGTTGCGCTGCGTTGTACATGATTAGGGCCTAAATAAAACTGCAAAAAAATTAGTTTGCACTGTTTTTTTTTTACCAGCTTTACTGATGATTGCTATTTTTTTAACTACAACTAAAAAAAAATTAGTGATATTGCAAATTTTTTCACAATCACTAAACGAAGATTGAATGCAAAAAATCTGCACTCAATTCAAATAGTGCCAAATTTTAACTTGCAATCAAAAAAACAGCATATAGACAGACTCTCACGAAAATTTAAAATATGTAATTTTGTATGAGCATAATTTTTTTATTTTTTGTCAATAACGGAATATCTAATGGCTTTAATCATAAAAAAAAACAAGTTTTTTGTTTGTAAATTTAGTGCAAAATTTTAAGTTGCACTCAAATGAGTGATGAGCAAAAAAGTTGCAATAAACAGATGATTGCTTTTTCTTAAATCAAACTATTTTTTTTTGAGTGCAAAATTTTTTAGCATCACTATCACTCATGTTTAGTGTGGCTGCTAATTTTCAATTCATTACTCAATATCAACAAAATGATTGCAATAATTTTGCACTATCACTAACTGTAAAATTAGTGCACTACCCCCATCTATGTTTTCAAGGCATTATCAAACGTTTGTCGTTTAAGAAAAGCTTCGATTTTAAAACATTTTCAATTTAAAATCAAACCTGCGTGTTTGTTGGGTAAACATGTACGTGTATGTGCATATACATACTTGGTAAATGTATTTTATGTAGTATTATTACATAAATGTATATCAAGTTTGCCTGAGTGAGTGCTCTTCTTCTATAGAGATGTACAGATAAAAGTTGAAATGTCTAACTGTTTACTTTATGTATCAATAAAAAAACGTTAAGGATAATGGAAAGTCGCCCACATAAGCCATTTCCATAGTTGGAGGGAAAAGCTTATTGGTATTTTTGCCTGTTGTTTGTTTCCTTTTTTCAACTTGAATTGCACGTAGTTGTAACTGTTGTATCCTTGTTTATGGCCAGGATGGTCAAATGTTTATTTAGTTTAGTTTTCTTTATTTTATGTTCATGTTGTTCTTCAATATGTTACCTATTTATTTAATTTACGTTCATTGTTTATTTTGATGTTTGTTTTTTTAATAAACTTTAGAAGGAAAGTACACGTCAAAGTTTGTGAATATTTATCGTTTTATCTCTTAACATAATTTTGTTTAATATAAACTAAAAAAATAAAAAGTTTTCTGAGAATATAAGAAATATGATTTTATATGATTTTGAGAGATAATAATGGAGCTTTTTCTAGGGACGGTACTGCTAATATGATAAGAATCTTAGGCAATCAACGAGTTGGTTTTAAAATATGTCACATAAATGCACAAAGCCTTGTAAATAAAATAGATGAGTTTAGATACTTATTCGAAAATTCTGAAATTGACATAATTTGCGTATCGGAAACGTGGTTTCACAAGAATATCAGTGATTTATCTGTATGTCTGAGTGATTATAAACTTTGTAGGGTTGATAGGGAAAAACAAGCTGGCGGTGTTGCAGTGTACGTTAGGAAGGGTATAATGTTTAATGTTGTATGTTGTTCCGGCATTGCTGGGGCTAATGAGGTTGTTGATAATGAAGATGGATATGAGAATATTTAAGCTAACTTGGTTGAATATCTATTCGTAGAAGTAATCAGTGAGGGAGGCAAGTTACTTGTGGGTAGCGTTTATAGGCCAAATAGTAGAATATGTACTCAACGTTTTTTGAGAAGTCTTGAAACACTTACAGCTTCCTATGATAACATTATAATAGCAGGTGACTTTAATTCAAACCTTTTAACTGAATGTACTCTTTCCAATAATATGATATCTCTTGGGCTTTTTACGCCAAACACTTGCACGCCTACGCATTTTACATCAACAAATAACTCGTTACTTGATCTGTTTTTTGTCAGTAATCTGTCGCATGTTTTGCTTTATGACCAACTTTCTGCATCTTGTTTTTCCAGGCACGATCTTATTTTCTTGGCATATGATTTTAGATTACAGGTACCTGAGCAATTGATAACTTACCGTGACTTCAAACATTTGAACTATCAAACCCTTGAGAATGAATTCATCAAGATAAATTGGAATAGTTTGCGTAATATGGCTTCAGTTGATGATCAACTTTCCTTTTTTGAGTTAAACCTTAAAAATCTTTTTAATCTATCTGTTCCACTCAGAACGAAAACTATTAGTAAACGGAGAAAACCATGGTTTTCTTCGGATATTAAACGAGCTATACATTATAGGGATTTGTCTTTTTCACGATGGAAACGTTTCAAAACTGACCAACTTTATGAAGAATATCGTATTGCCAGAAGAGTAACAAACAGGATGATTAAAAAGGCTAAATCAGATTTTTTTTCTGCCAAGTTCACTTCCGCCTTAGGTTCTAAGAGAACATGGCAAACTATTCGCGAAATTGGTATTGGTAAAGTTACTGCACAGAAACCGATTACTGTGGATGTTGATTCAGTTAATGAGAATTTCCTGAACATACCCATGGTCGAGGCAGACTGTAACTACTACCATGACTATAATGTTGTTCATGAAAGTGACGAATTTGTTTTTAAAACTGTGGATCAATGTGATGTACTTTGTAGTTGTTTGTCTATTAAGTCCAACGCTGTTGGCGATGATGGTATTCATCCAAGATTCATAAAAATCCTTTTTCCCAGTTTACTACCTTTTATAACATTAATTTTCAATAACATTCTTACTTCCAGCTTATTTCCCACAAAATGGAAAAATGCTAAGATAATTCCGATACCTAAAACGAAATCTGAATACTGCCCAATCGCGATTCTACCATACCTTTCTAAAGTTTTTGAAAGGCTTATTCATACACAAATAAGTAAATTTTTAGACAATAATAATTTGTTGACTATTCGATTCTTGGACCTCTTCTGTTCTCAGTCTATTCAAATGATCTCCCGGATACACTTCAGCTGTGTAAATCTAGAATGTATGCGGATGATGTCCAACTTCATGTTAGTTGTAAGGTAAATTCAATTGATTTATGCGTGAAAAATCTAAATCGTGAACTGCACAGAATTTTTATATGGGCCTCAGCAAATGGTCTTAGGATAAACCCAAGGAAATCAAAATGCTTAGTAATTAGGAAGCGGTTAACAGTCATCAATTTTGTACCTGTCATAACTCTTAATGATCAACAAATTGAAATAGTAGACTCCGTGAAGAATCTTGGAGTATATTTCAATAACACTCTCACGTGGTCTGACCATATTAATTATGCTTGTGGTCGGACTTTTTCCATGTTAAGAACGCTCTGGCAAACACAGCACTGCACGCCAATAAATATTAGAATACTTCTTGCTAAAACCTATTTAATACCTACTCTCTTATATGGGTGTGAAATTTTTGCTAGTTGTGACACACAGAGTAAAAGAAAACTTAACGTCGTTTTTAATAATATCGCCCGATATGTCTATGGTTTGAAACGATTTGATAGGGTCTCAGCGTTTTCGATAAGGTTGTATGGCATAAGTTTTGATAGTCTTCTTAAAACTAGAATATTACTATTCCTACATAAGATTATTTACACTAAACAACCACAGCATTTATATGATCGATTGAATTTTTCAAGATCCAATAGGGGAAGAATATTGATACTCTTTAGACATCATAGTTTGATATCCGAATGGCAATTCTTTTTATACGCTACTCGTCTCTGGAATAAACTTCCATATGACTCTCAAGTTATAAGTAATGCACTTCAGTTCAAAAATAACATTATTTGCTTATTCAAATGAAGAAACTGTATTTTTGTTTTTCCTTTTTTTTTTATTTGGTTATGTTAAATTAATTATTATATGATTTTCTACATACTATGTTTAATTAATTTTTTGTTTATGTTTTTATGTTTTTTTTTTTGTTTCCAATTTGAAAATATTTTAAATTGATTATAAATATGTAATATTTTTATTTTATTAGTTTTTAAGTTTTTAATAACAAAACCTGTAATTTCTACAAAAGCTCAGTTCTGTACTGTAATATGAGACGTTAAGTCTTGTGTATGGAACATCAAAATAAATATATAATAATAATAATAATAATAATAATAATAGTAACTTGTTTAGTAGCGCACCATAAAAAATGCAATGAAGCCCAGTTCGTAATATTTTAATACCAATACAAATTTGAGTTTTAAAAGTTGCAGGTTTGTAATGAAAAAATGCAAAAGCTTCGCTTACGGAAGGCATTCATTTTGGAATTCAAGCTCCCGCTTTAAAGAAATAAATTTTTGACACAAAAAGTGATTTATTCACTTTATTCAACTCATTTTAAAACTGGTGAATGCATTTTAAAACTGGTTAATATTCTTAAGACAGTTTCTTTCAAAATAATCCAAAACAGTTAAAACATTTTGCCTTTACTCCAATGGAAATTTTTTAATTGGAATTATAAGTAATTCCGCGGATACGGGCGTTAAAAGGTCATTCAGACTCCCGGATGAGTGCATTGTTTTTCAAGCCGAGATCCTAGCGATCTGGAGTGCGACGGAGGTGATACTGAATCACATCGTGGGTGGATCTGAGGTGACAATTTACGTCGATAGTCGGGCAGCGCTTAGGTAATTGACAAACTAAACGGTGCGATCGTGCCTGGTCGCTCGGTGTGGAGGTTTTCACATTAATGTGGTGTTTTTAGAACACGAGCGCCTTACTCGTCCGTTCAACTTTCATTAAAAACAAAAACAAAATTTCGAAATTTGTTTTTGTTTTAAATGTTATTTGAACGGACGAGTAAGGCACTCGTGTTCTATAAACTACACATAAGGCTGTGTTGGGTACCAGGACACTGCAAGGAGGATGGCAATGCGTGGCGGACGAACTCGCGAGAGAGGGTTGGGTAAAGCTATGTCACTACTTTGAGGTGATACGGGAAAGATTCCTTGATGACGTTAACCGATCCTGGAGAGACAGAACGGATTGCAGGGTACCTAGGGCAGTTTGGCCTGGACTAGTCGCAGCGGCAACCAAGGTTCTGCTTGGATTGGATAGGAGTGGTCTCAGGACACTTATAGGGTTCTTGACGGGTCATTGTTCTGTTAGGGTTTTTACGAGTAAATGGGACAATGCCATACCGGACTTCTGCAGATTATGCGATGATTCTGAGTAGCTAGAGACGGTTGAGCATGTACTGTGGCACTGCGTTAGGATGCAGGGTCTCAGACAGAAATGGCTGGGGAATAGATTTCACGACGAACTGGATGTAATCCAGTCGATCTACTGGGGTTTGTCAGGGAAATAGGACGGCTGTTTCTGTTGAGGGGACTGTAGAGGGAGTAACTTTCCTACGTAGTACCTAATAACATCTTTTACTCTATCAATCTGTTTATTTCATTCCTTCTTCAATTCATTATTTTCTCTACCTCCTTACTAAATGGATTCACAACTGACCGCATTGGCCTCCGAGTGGAGGTGTGCCTTGGGCGCATAACCCTTATTAACCTATCCTAACCATAAGTAATTCCCTAAGTCCTCGTCCATATTATGAAACATTTGCTGCGAAACATTTGAGTTTGATGATGAAAAGGAAAAGACGAATGGAAACGTGTACTTTGTTTCGTGTACGAGCAATTTTTGTTTGCTATATTGAAGCAAAGAGAGAAGACATACAAAATACTTAAACGCTGCAAAACAAAAGTTTTATTGTATGGACATGAGTGCAGTTTAAAAAGAAAATTGAAGAAAGTTCATGCAGCAAATGTTTCATAATATGAACGAGGACTAAGCAGTAGCTCGTTTCTGTAATTCTCGCATCGTTATATTTCTCACATGAAGTGTGAAACAAAAAGTTCCATCGTTTCTCGATTTGTGAAAAAAAAGTGTTTCTGTGTTTGAATGCGAAAACAGACAACACTGACGGGAATATTTCCAGTAATTAAGTGTAAAATGCAAGCGAAACGTCAACGAAAGAAATAAGTCAAAAACTAGTCAGCTGTTAAGAAAAATTTGTTTTGTATTTATTTTTTTCGTTGACGTTTCGCTTTTTTTTATTATCAATCATTATCATTTGTTTTAGGGCACCATGTTAAATCATATTTTAAAAGCCATGTACATATCTTTCTTATGTACGTAACTCTAAAATTTTGTCACCCAATAACTTGCCGTCGATAAAATTTATGAGACCAAACAAATATTAAAAATAAAAAAGCAAATGCAATAAATTAAAGGCGCAGAAAGAAAAAAGTGAATGAACATCTACTACTAGAGTTATCAGTGTAAATTGTTCTTTTAAATTCAAATACTCCCTCTCTTTTTGTCTTTTAAAAAATTAAAATTTAAAAAAAAAAAAATAGAATTGTTTACCAGGGATTAAAATTGGCCCTTCCAATTTAACCAACTTTTAAACCAACATGTACCAGTTTTGTTAAGTACCATGCATTTTTCGTCCTTTAATAAATTGGTTAATCTTGAAAGGTTGCATTTTGCTGGAGAATGCGGAATGTGAATCGATTTGTATTAAAGAAATTCACCATACAAGCAGATAATTTTCGATAACATTAAAAATAAAATAAATTTTTTCATCATTGGCTATGAAAAACAACTGGCCTTTTTTTAACACGCATGTGACGCATACAAAAGTAAAAGGAAGCGAATAAGTTTATATGCGTGTATGTACTCCACGCTTTTTACTGTGTAACTTGTCACATACAATAACACTGATTCTTCTTTTTTGACAGATGAATAATACACATCAACGCATTCCGTTTGCTCTGTTGATGTTGCTTTAAAAAGAACAAAACAGCTGTTTTTTGTGTGTAAACAATAACATCCAACATATTTAAAAAAAATATATATACGCAAGTCAAAGAAAGAATATATTATTTGAACAATAAATTTTTTAGTTTTTTTAAATGCGCAGTAAATTATTTGCTATTTTTTTTATTTACTTTGTTTCTTTTGTCTAATTTTGTTGTTAAAAATATTTTAAAAAAATATATTATTTAAACAATAACATTTTTGGTAACAGTAACACCCAAAAGATATTTCTAGAAAATGCGCAAGTTAAAAGAAAAAAATATATTATTTGAACAATAACATTTTTGGTAACAGTAACACCCAATATTTCTAGAAAATGCGCAGATAAAGAAAAAATATATTATTTGAACAATAATATTTTTAGGTTTTTTTTATTTACTTTGTTTCTTTTGTCTTATTTTGTTGTTAAAAATATTTTAAAAAAATATATTATTTAAACAATAACATTTTTGGTAACAGTAACACCCAAAAGATATTTCTAGAAAATGCGCAAGTTAAAAGAAAAAAATATATTATTTGAACAATAACATTTTTGGTAACAATATTTCTAGAAAATGCGCAGATAAAGAAAAAATATATTATTTGAACAATAATATTTTTAGGTTTTTTTATTTACTTTGTTTCTTTTGTCTTATTTTTTTGTTAAAAATATTTTAAAAAAAATATATATTATTTAAACAATAACATTTTTGGTAACAGTAACACCCAAAAGATATTTCTAGAAAATGTGCCAGTTAAAAGAAAAAAATATATTATTTGAACAATAATATTTTTGATTTTTCATTATTAACTGCGCATTAAATTATTTGCTATTTTTTTATTTACTTTGTGTCTTTTGTCTTATTTTGTTGTTTAAATTATTTAAAAAAAAAAATATATATTATTTAAACAATAACATTTTTGGTAACAGTAACACCCAATATTTCTAGAAAATGCGCAGATAAAGAAAAAATATATTATTTGAACAATAATATTTTTGATTTTTCATTATTAACTGCGCATTAAATTATTTGCTATTTTTTTATTTACTTTGTGTCTTTTGTCTTATTTTGTTGTTTAAATTATTTAAAAAAAAAATATATATTATTTAAACAATAACATTTTTGGTAACAGTAACACCCAAAATATATTTCTAGAAAATGCGCAATTTAAAGAAAAAATATATTATTTGAACAATAATATTTTTAGGTTTTTTTTATTTACTTTGTTTCTGTCTTATTTTTTTGTTAAAAATATTTTTAAAAAAATATATATTATTTAAACAATAACATTTTTGGTAACAGTAACACCCAAAAGATATTTCTAGAAAATGTGCAAGTTAAAAGAAAAAAATATATTATTTGAACAATAATATTTTTGATTTTTCATTATTAACTGCGCATTAAATTATTTGCTATTTTTTTATTTACTTTGTGTCTTTTGTCTTATTTTGTTGTTTAAAATATTTAAAAAAAAAATATATATTATTTAAACAATAACATTTTTGGTAACAGTAACACCCAATATTTCTAGAAAATGCGCAGATAAAGAAAAAATATATTATTTGAACAATAATATTTTTAGGTTTTTTTTATTTACTTTGTTTCTTTTGTCTTATTTTTTTGTTAAAAATATTTTTAAAAAAATATATATTATTTAAACAATAACATTTTTGGTAACAGTAACACCCAAAAGATATTTCTAGAAAATGTGCAAGTTAAAAGAAAAAAATATATTATTTGAACAATAATATTTTTGAGTTTTTATTATTAACTGCGCATTAAATTATTTGCTATTTTTTTATTTACTTTGTGTCTTTTGTCTTATTTTGTTGTTTAAAATATTTAAAAAAAAAATATATATTATTTAAACAATAACATTTTTGGTAACAGTAACACCCAATATTTCTAGAAAATGCGCAGATAAAGAAAAAATATATTATTTGAACAATAATATTTTTAGGTTTTTTTTATTTACTTTGTTTCTTTTGTCTTATTTTTTTGTTAAAAATATTTTTAAAAAAATATATATTATTTAAACAATAACATTTTTGGTAACAGTAACACCCAAAGGATATTTCTAGAAAATGTGCAAGTTAAAAGAAAAAAATATATTATTTGAACAATAATATTTTTGATTTTGTATTATTAACTGCGCATTAAATTATTTGCTATTTTTTTATTTACTTTGTGTCTTTTGTCTTATTTTGTTGTTTAAAATATTTAAAAAAAAAATATATATTATTTAAACAATAACATTTTTGGTAACAGTAACACCCAAAATATATTTCTAGAAAATGCGCAATTTAAAGAAAAAATATATTATTTGAACAATAATATTTTTAGGTTTTTTTTATTTACTTTGTTTCTTTTGTCTTATTTTTTTGTTAAAAATATTTAAAAAAAAATATATATTATTTAAACAATAACATTTTTGGTAACAGTAACACCCAAAAGATATTTCTAGAAAATGTGCAAGTTAAAAGAAAAAAATATATTATTTGAACAATAATATTTTTGATTTTTCATTATTAACTGCGCATTAAATTATTTGCTATTTTTTTATTTACTTTGTGTCTTTTGTCTTATTTTGTTGTTTAAAATATTTAAAAAAAAAATATATATTATTTAAACAATAACATTTTTGGTAACAGTAACACCCAATATTTCTAGAAAATGCGCAGATAAAGAAAAAATATATTATTTGAACAATAATATTTTTAGGTTTTTTTTATTTACTTTGTTTCTTTTGTCTTATTTTTTTGTTAAAAATATTTTAAAAAAAATATATATTATTTAAACAATAACATTTTTGGTAACAGTAACACCCAAAAGATATTTCTAGAAAATGTGCAAGTTAAAAGAAAAAAATATATTGTTTGAACAATAATATTTTTGATTTTTCATTATTAACTGCGCATTAAATTATTTGCTATTTTTTTATTTACTTTGTGTCTTTTGTCTTATTTTGTTGTTTAAAATATTTAAAAAAAAATATATATTATTTAAACAATAACATTTTTGGTAACAGTAACACCCAATATTTCTAGAAAATGCGCAGATAAAGAAAAAATATATTATTTGAACAATAATATTTTTAGGTTTTTTTTATTTACTTTGTTTCTTTTGTCTTATTTTTTTGTTAAAAATATTTTAAAAAAAATATATATTATTTAAACAATAACATTTTTGGTAACAGTAACACCCAAAAGATATTTCTAGAAAATGTGCAAGTTAAAAGAAAAAAATATATTGTTTGAACAATAATATTTTTGATTTTTCATTATTAACTGCGCATTAAATTATTTGCTATTTTTTTATTTACTTTGTGTCTTTTGTCTTATTTTGTTGTTTAAAATATTTAAAAAAAAATATATATTATTTAAACAATAACATTTTTGGTAACAGTAACACCCAATATTTCTAGAAAATGCGCAGATAAAGAAAAAATATATTATTTGAACAATAATATTTTTAGGTTTTTTTTATTTACTTTGTTTCTTTTGTCTTATTTTTTTGTTAAAAATATTTTAAAAAAAATATATATTATTTAAACAATAACATTTTTGGTAACAGTAACACCCAAAAGATATTTCTAGAAAATGTGCAAGTTAAAAGAAAAAAATATATTGTTTGAACAATAATATTTTTGATTTTTCATTATTAACTGCGCATTAAATTATTTGCTATTTTTTTATTTACTTTGTGTCTTTTGTCTTATTTTGTTGTTTAAAATATTTAAAAAAAAATATATATTATTTAAACAATAACATTTTTGGTAACAGTAACACCCAATATTTCTAGAAAATGCGCAGATAAAGAAAAAATATATTATTTGAACAATAATATTTTTAGGTTTTTTTTATTTACTTTGTTTCTTTTGTCTTATTTTTTTGTTAAAAATATTTTAAAAAAAATATATATTATTTAAACAATAACATTTTTGGTAACAGTAACACCCAAAAGATATTTCTAGAAAATGTGCAAGTTAAAAGAAAAAAATATATTGTTTGAACAATAATATTTTTGATTTTTCATTATTAACTGCGCATTAAATTATTTGCTATTTTTTTATTTACTTTGTGTCTTTTGTCTTATTTTGTTGTTTAAAATATTTAAAAAAAAATATATATTATTTAAACAATAACATTTTTGGTAACAGTAACACCCAATATTTCTAGAAAATGCGCAGATAAAGAAAAAATATATTATTTGAACAATAATATTTTTAGGTTTTTTTTATTTACTTTGTTTCTTTTGTCTTATTTTTTTGTTAAAAATATTTTAAAAAAAATATATATTATTTAAACAATAACATTTTTGGTAACAGTAACACCCAAAAGATATTTCTAGAAAATGTGCAAGTTAAAAGAAAAAAATATATTGTTTGAACAATAATATTTTTGATTTTTCATTATTAACTGCGCATTAAATTATTTGCTATTTTTTTATTTACTTTGTGTCTTTTGTCTTATTTTGTTGTTTAAAATATTTAAAAAAAAATATATATTATTTAAACAATAACATTTTTGGTAACAGTAACACCCAAAAGATATTTCTAGAAAATGCGCAAGTTAAAAGAAAAAAATATATTATTTGAACAATAATATTTTTAATTTTTTATTATTAACTGCGCACTATATTATTTGCTATTTTTTTTATTTACTTTGTTTCTTTAGTCTAATTTTGTTGTTAAAAATATTTTGAAAAAAATATATTTATTAACAATAACATTTTTGGTAACAGTAACACCCAAAAGATATTTCTAAAAAAATGCGCAATTTAAAGAAAAAATATATTATTTGAACAATAATATTTTTGATTTTGTATTATTAACTGCGCATTAAATTATTTGCTAATTCTATATTCCATTCACCGATGGCAAAGGGGTAAAATACAACTTTGTTATTCCGTTTGTTATTTCTACAATATTGATCCTAAGTATATATATTCTGGATCCTGCTGAGAAGAGAGTTTCTAATTACGACGCCCGTCCGTCCATCTGTTCGTGTGTCCGTTGAATTGGTATCTACGCAGACCCCAGGTACGAGAGGGGCACAGGTATTTATATATTTATGTCACACATATTCAGGAATTGCTTGCTATTAAAATTAAGCCTGATGGGTCCATAAATTGCTGAGATATGAGAAAATAAACACGACTGCCTCAAATTTTACCCATAAATGTCTCGTTGTTGTTTTTTTTTAATTTTTTTTATGTATATCTGGAGTACGGCAAGAACAAAAGTTTCCAAATATGATACAAACATCTTAGTAATCAATAAACAACATACGACAAAAAGTGTGTGGGAGGGGAGAAGTGGGAGTGGCACACAAAAGATTTATTTCTTTCTAATGAACTGTATTTATAGGACTTTCTGTTCGTATCGCACCATGATGAAGGGTATTTAAAACATTATTTAAACAATGATATTTTTATTAACAATAACATCTGAAACATATTTTAAAAAAAATACGCAATTTAAAGAAAAAATAAATTATTTGCACAATAATATTTTTAGTTACAATAACACCCAAAAGATATCTCTAAAAAAATGCGCAATTTAAAGAAAAAAATATATTATTTGAACAATAATATTTTTGATTTTTCATTATTAACTGCGCATTAAATTATTTGCTATTTTTTTATTTACTTTGTGTCTTTTGTCTTATTTTGTTGTTTAAAATATTTAAAAAAAAAATATATATTATTTAAACAATAACATTTTTGGTAACAGTAACACCCAATATTTCTAGAAAATGCGCAGATAAAGAAAAAATATATTATTTGAACAATAATATTTTTAGGTTTTTTTTATTTACTTTGTTTCTTTTGTCTTATTTTTTTGTTAAAAATATTTTAAAAAAAATATATATTATTTAAACAATAACATTTTTGGTAACAGTAACACCCAAAAGATATTTCTAGAAAATGTGCAAGTTAAAAGAAAAAAATATATTATTTGAACAATAATATTTTTGATTTTTCATTATTAACTGCGCATTAAATTATTTGCTATTTTTTTATTTACTTTGTGTCTTTTGTCTTATTTTGTTGTTTAAAATATTTAAAAAAAAAATATATATTATTTAAACAATAACATTTTTGGTAACAGTAACACCCAATATTTCTAGAAAATGCGCAGATAAAGAAAAAATATATTATTTGAACAATAATATTTTTAGGTTTTTTTTATTTACTTTGTTTCTTTTGTCTTATTTTTTTGTTAAAAATATTTTAAAAAAAATATATATTATTTAAACAATAACATTTTTGGTAACAGTAACACCCAAAAGATATTTCTAGAAAATGTGCAAGTTAAAAGAAAAAAATATATTATTTGAACAATAATATTTTTGATTTTTCATTATTAACTGCGCATTAAATTATTTGCTATTTTTTTATTTACTTTGTGTCTTTCGTCTTATTTTGTTGTTTAAAATATTTAAAAAAAAAATATATATTATTTAAACAATAACATTTTTGGTAACAGTAACACCCAAAATATATTTCTAGAAAATGCGCAATTTAAAGAAAAAATATATTATTTGAACAATAATATTTTTGATTTTTTATTATTAACTGAGCATTAAATTATTTACTAATTCTGTATTCCATTCACCGATGGCAAAAGGGTAAAATACAACTGTGTTATTCCGTTTGTTATTTCTACAATAATGATCCTAAGTAAATATATTCTGGATCCTTCTGAGAAGAGAAGTTCAAATCACATATAGTCAGGAATTGTTTGCTATTGAAATTAAGCTGGATCGGCCCATAAATGGCTGAGATATGTGAAAAACCCACGACTGCCTCTAATTTTACCCATAAATGCCTCGTTGTTGTTTTTTAAAAAAAATTTTTATGTATATCTGAAGCACGACAAGAACAAAAGTTTCAAAACAATTAAGGATATTTTGAGGGATAACTGTTTTCCAATTGAATTAATATCAAATTTAATAAGACAATAATCATAGAGCAAACAAGTCAGATGTAATTACAAATCACTAAGTTATAGTCCTAAAATATCGGAACGTTTAGAAAAAACGAAAATATTTGAAAAATTATTCACTAAAACAAAAGATAAAGTATACAAGTGGGAAAAGTCGAATGCCGTTTATAAAATACCTTGTAAGGGATATAACGATGGATAATGCAATAACGTATAATAATTTTTATGTAGGTACGACAAAGAATAAATTGAAAGTAGAATTGCAGGTCACAAGTAAAATCAAAAAACAGCATTACAAACCACTGTGCTAGTTTAAATTACTCTCCGGTCTTTGAGAATGTATCAGTTTTAAACACAGAAAAAAATTAAGCGCCGTTTTATGCTAGAAATGTTGCAAAGCATTAACGTACCAGAATTGTTAAGGATTAATTTTAAATCGGACACGGAAAAAGTAGCACAAAATTATAGACATTTATCCCCATATTCATAAAAAATATTTTGGGGGTTATTTTCATAAAAATTTTTGGAATTTTCAAATATGAAAAAATTTTCAACACAAGGTGAAGGAATTTACAAAATTAACCCCTTATGCTTATAGCAGGCTTATAAAACGAATTTTTATTAAAATTTGTTTAATAAACTTTTTATTAATCAAAAATATTAAAACAGGAAATTGAAAATTTTTTAGAACGTAATAGATTATTTGTAAAAAATTTTTTTAATTGTAAATAATTTTTTCTATGTGACAATTGTTTATTGTAAAAACCCCCACCACCACTAATGGTGAATGAGGATATACTTAGTTTGTCATTCCGTGTGAAATTTATTTATTATGCATCTAAGACCCCATAAAGTATATATATTCTGGGTTCTTGAGTTACTCGTAAATCGATTTAGCCATGTCTGTCTGTCCGTCTGTAAAAACACGCTCCCTTTTGAAAAGCGCAACAGAAAAGAAAAAACTGAGTCTTTAATTGCTTGTAGTTACCCTAAGCAGTTTGGGATTGAAATCCAGCAACATCGGTTCAGTAGGAACAGAACTATGAATCAAAATGTGGAACCACCACCTTAAAAAATTGATTATTTTGCTACCAAAACAAACATAAATGGTGGAATAATGCACGGAATGATATTAAATTGTGCACAAATTCGCTACATATGACTGCAAACCATACTACGCTCGGTCCATAACTTACCCTAGTCACAGTTTTATATGGCTAGAAATAACACTGCAACATGTCGTGAAGATCGGTCCATAATTAACTCTAGGCCCCATATAAACCCTACTCCCCGAAAATAGTTTAGTTAGGCGAACTACCGCAATTAATATTGCTATCACAATAAAATTTGGTATATCACAGTTTTATAAGACTAGAAATCGCAGTGTTGAATTTGGGAAAGATCGGTCCATAATTTGCCTTAGATCCCATATTATAAAACCTTCTGAAATTCACTGTAAACGCTAAAACTTATTTATTCTAATTTAGGGTTTTTAATACCAGAAATAAGTCTTCAGAATTCTGGGATGATTGGTCCATAATTTATCATAGATCCAATACAAATTACCCTCCTAAAAATCATTTTAGTTCGGCAAAACTGTTACGAATCATGATATTTTACTCAAGCCAGTTCAAAGTTCTAAAAGAAACGCATAATACTTTCTAATTGTCGGTCAATAATTTAATATAGGTTTAAACCGCAAACAATTTTAATGCCGACGTTCGTTTTTTTTTAAGATTAGTTAATAATATATATGAAGATATCATTTAGAGACCACTCCTGTCGGTGGAGGGTATCAAAGATTCGTCACAGCCGAATATTGCACTCTTACTGGTTTTTTTTCAATATTTTGAAAAAAGAAACGTTAGGTTAAATGTTTGATTTTTTCCTGATGATGATACACACTGCTGTATCGAAATAAGGGATTGCTGTTCGGTTTTAATCGCAAACGAAACCGCGAATTTTAATGCCTTAAAAACCAAAACCGAAAACCGACAAAAAAACCCTCGATTTTAAGCTTTTACTTTAAAAATATATTTATGCTTAAAGAAATTGCAAATTATATATACAACAATGGAAATGGTTTACAAAATTTTTAAAATTAAAAATGGTGTACTGAGAAGGTGCTGTATCGGTTAAAAATAGAAGGATCTTTTGTTAAAGTATTGAAAACTCATGTATTTTATGCAGAGCTCCAAAAGAATTTATTTATAGATTAAAATTTTTTTTGTTTATTATATTTTTCCTGAAGAGTTTTTTTTATAGTATGGAAATGAAGAAAATCACTCAAAAATTTCAAAATATGCAACAACAAAAAAAAATATGGATTTAAATCCAAAATATGTAAAAACAAATCGATGCCATTTTAACGCAAATTTCATGATTCGGAAAGATAATTGGTCGATATCGTTCTTACACCATCGAGAAAAAATATTCATTTGCATGGAAATCACAGCCATATTAATTACCAATACAATTTGGCAGCATATTTAACCTTTTTTACTTATTTTATTTTACTAATTTTATTTCAGAAATGTCTGAACTAAAATCTGGAGTTTGATTACATTTCAAATTATCAGAGCACCAGTCAAACCCAGCAATATGCAAGAATTGTAAGAAAACCCGAAAACCGAACCGAAACCGACCGGTTGTAATCATTTTAAAACCAAAACCGGGGTTTCACTATTTTACGGTTTTTTAGCAAACTCTAATTTAAAAATTGCAGTTATAAAATAAATATTAAACATTTTTTATATAAAAAAAAACTTAAGCTCAATAAATTATACAACAAATTAAAAAAAAAACTTATACAAGGTTACACCTTGTTATTTTCGGTGATGGCTATAAAAAACAACAAAAACGTGGGGTTTTTTGAAAACAAAAAAAAATTAATGTGTTGTTTTCAGGTGACAGACAACTGATAGTGTAGGAAAGTTTATATGAAAAACACTCAAAAAACTGAGTGGTTTTCATATTAATTTTACTACACAATCCATTGCCTGTCACCTGGAAACAGCACATAAGGCAGTCGTGGTTTTTTGCTCATATGTGAGCCATTTGTAAATCAGTCGGGATTTATTTCAATAGCAAACTTTATCGCAACATATCTGACATAAATATGAAACAACATAGTCCCTATCATATCTGGGGTCTTCGGAAAACATATTTCAACAAACTGACGGACGGTCGGACATATATTAAATCAACTTGGCTCCAAAAAAGTAGAATCCGCTTAATTGTATGTGACAACTTACACAGCAAAACGAATAGAAGGTATACGTAGCAACGTATCAAAGTAGGTTTACTTTCAACTTTTGTATGCGCCGCATGTGTGGTGAAGAAATGTCAGCTGTTTTTGATGGCCATGAATGACAAATTGTATTTTATTTTCAATGTTATCAATAAATAAGTTTGTGTGGTGGATTTCTTTTTACTATTTTATGTATTAAATGATTACAATAACTTTCAAGAATAAAATATATTGAAATTAATTTTTAGAACAATTTTTCATGAACAAAATTTGCCATTCTAGTTATCGATTACTTGTTCTGAGTGCTATCCTCGTTGGGTTTTTTTTTTTTTTTTTTTTTTTTTTTTTGCACAAAAAGTATCATACGCATCTACGCATGGTATAGACCTCCAGCTTAAGAGTTTTCTAATGTCAACCGTTTTCAGCAATGATTAGGTTTATAGAAACAGGCTTAATTTCATTTGGGTAATTAAAAATTTTGTTTGGATAATGAAAGTGTATCATCTTTCATGTATAAGGGCCTCCTTACTTTTACGTTAATGTTGCCGACACGTTAACTTTATGGTCGGTATTAATGGTTGGTACTTAAAATATGTTAACTATGAAATGCGTAAAAAATGAAACACAAAATTTGTCATAATTTATTTATGTAATAAATTTTAGCTTTTATTATCTGTGCGTTTTGTATAAAAATATGAAAAACCATCATATACGCCGATTCAATGTTCTCTTCAACTGTCACGTAAAACCGTTTGCGTAAGAGTACCAATTTAAGCCCCAGTTAGCTGACAGTAACAGTTACTTTGCAAATCAACTGCGTCTTTTTGTTTTATGTAGAGCAATTAGAACGATTATAGTTAGCAGTAAGATGTAACTTAACCGTAACGTCTAAATCTGTAGAAAATAGCTTTTTCTTACTTTTTTACTGTACGGTTTCTGTCAGCTAACTGGGGCTTTAAGCTTAGTAGGGAAAACGGAACAGTTGATCCGCAATGGATACGTTTACGTAAGTGTAAAGGGGCCTTTAGAGCATAAATTTTAATGCCGTAAAACGTAAATTACGCATCCGTCTTACATCTATATTGGTGCTTGACTATATTATGCACCCAATTCGCAAGTTGTTATTGCGAGATTTATAAAAGGTTTTCATAGACAATTTTCTTTATTATTTTGCAGATATGAAAGACATAGAATTTTCTTATTTTATGCAATGTAGTTTCTTCTAATGACAAAAAAGATACTTCATGTTATTTTTGTTTAGTATTGTTTGGCATTTCATAATGGAAAGACTTACGCCTTCCCGAGCGACATCGCTTCGCTCTTTATGCTCTCGAAAAGTTCCAAAAATTTGTGGGCCGGTGGAATCATCGGTCCATATTTCTTTAAAAATGATGCCGTTGCGAACGTAACCGTCAATGGCGACCGTTATCGTGCCATGATAACCGACTATTTGATGCCTGAAATTGAAGCTCGTGATCTCGGCGACGTTTGGTTTCAGCAAGACGGCGCCACTTCCCACCAGAGAAGCAAGCCTTAACGGCGCTGCTGGCGGCTAGCTGCTCAGCCAATTTTTTTTCAACAAGCCGCGCCGCCTCCGAAGTACTCGGCTGATCGGCAGCTCAAATTCAAGTCGATTCTTATTTTTACTATTTTTTTTTAGTATTTATCCAAAATTGGTTATTCAATTATTTTTGGTTAATTTTAATATTATTTAAGTTAGTGAATACTAAATCGGCAGTGGCAGATATTTATCTAACTTTTAAAGTTTGGGCTTGCTTTCTATATTTTCAACAAGAAAAAAATTTTCAACGAAATCAAAAACGGATATTTTAAGTATTTTTAAATATTTTTTGCAAAGTACTATATTTGTAAGTTATTCAGACACAAGTTCATTTCATTCACATCTATTCCATTCTGCCACTTGTATACATAATTAACTTTTCCTCATTCTTAGAAGTTATGAAAATTTAGTAAATACAATTGTCTTTCTTAGAAAAATAATTTAATGGACTTGAGCCTGAATAATTTACTAATACAATTGTTAGCAATAAAATATGCAAAATACTTAAAAAATCCGAAATATTTCATTAAGTTCGACTAAATATCTAAATATTAATCTTAACCTATATCATCCTAGTGTTCCATTTTTGGCGTTTGCTTTTAGTACTCATAATTTTTTTTTGTGAATGTAAATATTTTTATGCTGTGGTAGCCGTGGAGTGTTTACCTAACAATCTTAAGTGCTGTCAGTACTCAATTCTTGCTTTGTTGCTTGTTGTTTGTTTGAGTTTTTTGCAAAAAATGTCTCGACGCAAAATGTGAGTTATTTTGGTTTGGTCACAATGTAATAGAATATTTTTCTTAAAACTCATATATTTATATTAAATGTATAAAATAGTTCTAAGACTAATCAAAATATGAATTTTTTTTTTTGTGTTTCGGTTTTCACATAAATCCAATTATGTAAATTAAAGTAAAACTTGTCTAGGTTGTACAGTATTTGTTGTACTGAAATATTTTATTATTATTAATAATATTAATTAATATTATCCTTAAGGAGGGTATTTACATACCATCTTACAATTTTTACTAAAATCTGAAGACCAGAATATCGCTTGGAAAAATATAGGATAAAATAATTTTTTAAAAAGTGTTTTCAACTCGGAATAAGTTGTTTTGAAAATTAATTTTAATATTTTCAAAATAAAGTCTGGCAAAACCTTATTACTTGTTACATTTAAATATAATTTTAAATACTGATTATTTAAAAAGATTGGTAACCTATTATCCATTTTTAAAATTAAAATTGTTAAAATTGTTTTCATTCGTTTGAAAAGTTTAAATAAAAGTGTTCTTTATTACAAGTGTTAAAAAAATACCAGTTGTGTAACAATTTACTTTTTTAAAACGCCTGATATTTTCAAATTTTAAGAAAATCTTAATGATTTCAATTTACTCTGTTACTGACCGTAGTACAACTAATAGAATTTTTATTCTTAAAAATTTGATTTATCTTTAATAAAATTTTTAGTTTTCAAATGAATAAATCATTATTTGACGATAAATCAAAATTGACGATTTATTGTTGTGACTTTGTTGAAGCTTTGATATTGTTACATTTAAGACCAGAGTGTTTTAAAATTCTTATTCACTTTATGGTCTTACTTGTATAATATTTTTAGCTTTTCTAAAGTATTTGGAAAAAGTTTCCTGACGAGCTGGCCTAAGCAACCAGCGAAATGCGCATAGGAACTAGCTTTCCCACAACAATAAATTTCAGTATTTTCATTTAAAAAAATTGGGATTATTAGCACATCATTAATAAATGAATTAATTAATACATTATTTGTCTTTTTGTTTTGTTTAACATGTTTGTTTATGTGTTTTCTTGATATTAGTCTTCAAAAAACTCGGCGCAAAGCAGCTAAGCCGCCGCCGCCGGCTTAGCTTCTCTGCTTCCCACACATCGCATCAATCAATGGATTTATTGAGAGAACACTTCGGTCAGCAAATAATTTCACGTTTTGGGCTGGTCGATTGGCCACCAACACCGTTAGACTTTTTCCTGTGGGGATATGTAAAGTCTAAAGTTAATGCGGACAAAACCCGCTTCGATTCAGGCCTTGGAGGAAAACATCACGCGTGTCATTCGCCAGTTAACAGTCGAAATGCTCGAACGAGTCATCGAAAATTGGACTCAACGGATGGGCCATCTGCGACATAGCAACGGCCAACATTTGATAGACATAATCTCCAAAAAATAAATGCCAAAGAATGTTCTTTCAAATGATAATAAACATTACCAATTAAATTTGAATTTTCTGTGTTTTTTTCTTTAAAAAAATAAGGGAACCTCGAAATGTATCACGCTTTATTTTCTTGTGGGGAAAATATTTCATAATTCTTCTTTTTTGACGGTATTAAATTTTGACGATTGTAAAAAATAGTTCAAAAATATTTATAAAATAATGAACAATTTAGGAAAATATAATGGCATAACACAATTTTTTTGCAGTTGCACTATTTGCGTTTTATATTTTGTTTTATTTTGTATTCATAAATTTTTTAAACGCTTTTATTTAACTTTTTTCCATTTGTACTTCTAATTTTCTGCTTGTCAGAAATGTATTTGGAATAAGTCATTCACCTCAGAAGTGTCAAAATTTTACTTACAAAATAGTACTTTGCTACCGTTTCACACACGCCCTAATTCTTAAAAATTTTAAGTATATTGAAAGCTGAAACGGCATAAAAGTTATTGCAGATTTGCAAATAGCTTGGGAATATCTTTTAAAATAATTTTTTTTTAAATTCAAGTTCATTTTTTGGAGTTGAGAATTTTTTTTTTTTTTTTTTTTTATTGAAACAAATAATTGAATGTAATTATTACAAATCTTTTTTTGTTTACTTAAACTACAACTAGTTCAAACTAAGAACTATCTAGTAGTATTATTCTATTGATATAAGATTTGATAATGCTGATCTAAGGCAAATTTACCCCAAGCAGATCAATGGGTTTTGTACGAACCAATCTTCGTTCGTTACATGGGTTAAAGAAAAGTCGAGATGCTTCCTCATTGATGTGGCGTTGTAATTTTGTATGATGATTTGAGGAGTTGAGAATGATTTCAGAATTAGTGAATACAAAAACGGAAAAAATTTCCCAAAGTTTTTTTTTAATCAAAAATAAAATCAGTCTTAATTTAAAATTTAATCGAGTGAATTAAATGTTTAATCAAGTGAATTGAACGTTTAATCAAGTGAATTAAACGTTTCATTGATACTATTAATTAATTAATGTTTACTGTTGCAAATTTAATACATTTTTTAATTAGTATCAGAATTTTTTTAGTTAAAATCAATTTTTATTTTTTTTTCTGTGCAGAGAAACATCAAAATTAATAAAAATTTATACTGAAACAAATCTCTTAGGGCACAAGTAAAAGAGCTATATTCGGCAGTGCCGAATCTTTGATACCCTTTGCCATAAATTTTAAACCAGTTTTTATAAAATCAACCGCACAGCATTATAATTCGTAAAGGTGTTGGGCAACTCGTTGATAACTGGGCAGTGGCCGCTGGAGAATCATGCGAGGAGAATGGGCCTGAAATCCAATGACTACTGTCGAAGTTACCATGTAATTTATATGCATGCCACTGTGCATTAGTAACACAAAATTACACACAACACTTGTTTATTACTCACACAAAATTCCATACGACACTTGCACTAGAATGCAAGTGAAAGACAATATACAAAGCGGAGAAATGAAAGCAACAATTTGATTGGTCAACAATCAGTATTACAAATTTCATAGTTTTAGTAACAGTTTTAAAATAAATAGAAACCATAGATCTTCCCGAGTCCATGGCTTTTAACCCAAGGTAAAAGGCAAATTTCTTCGCAAACACGTCGCACACTGGGGCCAAAAACCCGTTTTTACGGATCAATTCATATCTTATAAACTATAATATTGAGGCACACTAAATTTGATGTGGGTAACTATAAGAACAAACTTCATGTTCCAACAAAATCTCGAAGGAGTAAGAGGTGGAATACGGGTACCGCCATCTTAAAAATTAATAATTAAATAATAAACGTAATTTTTTATTTACGCACGCTTACGCAGAACACATTTTCAAATTCTTACGATCACACTTACGAACATAATTGTTTAATTCACGCCCGCTTCCGCTGATTTGCCTTTCATTGAAAAAGTTCAGACTTTTTAACAAATCTAAGACTTCGTGAGTGCGTGAGAATTAAAATTTAATTCACACACTCCATTTTTTTTAATTATTATAATATATAAATTTGTTAGTAAACTCAAGGCGTGTTGTTACTAATTTGTACATAACTCTTAAGGCGCATCGATGCGCAAACATAATTTTTTCTAAAATAATGATGATTTGGTCAGTCTCTAAAATAAAGTTAAAATCTCTGCTCAATTGAGCCCAATTTATAACTTTATGTCCATGTAAACGGAAAAAATTCAATTTTTTTGCATTTTCCATATAAACTTAATAAATAAAAGCACTTCCACTAATAATTTTTGTACAAATTTAAGCAAAAAATTTGAATAAATACCTGAGCTTAATGGTTGCACCGTTAAATTATTTTAATTTTTAAAATTACTTTCGTTACATCGCATTAAACTACGAAAAGTTGTTAGCTTTTTTTTTTTGCCTATTTTACTCGTTTTTCTTAAAATGTTTAATTTAAACCCGTCACTACAAAAGCACCAAAAAAATGGAATATATATTCAGGGAATATTTGAAATGCGCTTATCCTGTTGATTGTAAATATTATTTGCCCTTTGATATTGTTATATAAAACTACAAGGAAATTTCAGTTTGTATTTTAATAAAAATTCAATAGTGTAAATGTTTGAAAAAATGTTTGCTCCAAAGTGCTGAAAAAATAATAATTCTAAAGCTTCAGCTTTTCTTAAACTATAAAAATTAAATGATCTAAAAAAATTTGTATATCATAAATCTTTTAAATTTTGCATGTATCAGGCGTTTGCGGGCCCCAAAATATCAATTTTAATCTCAGCTACCTGTGCTTCATATTTATATGTTACTTACATATGTTTACCAAAATCTACACACTTGTTTAAATATAACAATTTATTTAAATTTCGTCGAAAAATAAGTCACTAAAATGTATTTAGTTTCGATAAAAATTTCATACTGGTGATAAATTTTTAACAAAAATCTTTAAACAATTTTAGCCTTATTTTAAGCATTTTTTAAAATAATTTCCAGCATTTTTTGGCCCATTCTAATGCCAGATTTAGCGGTAAACTTTTTTTACATCTGGTCACACTCCCAGCAAAAACTTTACTTACAATCCTAATTGTAAAGACTTCTTGAATTCATTACTTTGTAGCTTTATTCGCCGCTTTTTGAATTATTAGTTATATATTCGTCGTCAGTGGCGGTGAGAGCTTAACGTCACACCCCACTGAAGAGATTGTGTGGTTGCAACCGAGGGTAGTCTGGGCGGCCTGTCCGTGAGAACCTGGGTTCAATTCCCAGCTCAGTCAAGAATGAAAATTTATCAATAAATTTTAATTTATTTCATGTTGTAAAATACCTTTCTTCATAAAAATAATTTAATGAAAATTAAATTCAATGAACTTAAGCCTGATTAAAATATCAAAATTTGGATTAAAAACCATTAACAGTTCAATAAAATAACCACAATACTATTTATTAAATAATAACTTTATTATTATATTTTAAATAAGTCATTATTATAAATTACAAAAAAAAAATACTTTAATATAATGATTTAAATAAGTTATTATTATATGATTTTTAATTATTTTAATTATTTGAATCTATTTGCAATATATTCCAATACGTTTTTTATATCTGCAATTTTATTATTTTGAAATGTTTAAATATAATATTTTTTAGTAAAAAGTACAAGAATGGGAAAAAGTTATATATATAGCATTTATATATGTGTCCTTAGAATCAGCATAAAATGTGGTGTAAAAAACACGTTCCAGAAAAGGGTTCAGAGCTGAACCGAACTAAGTCATGAAACATAAGATATTTAAATAATTCAAACAGGCTTAATCAAAAAGTGTTTCGTTCCTTAGGTAACGGTTATAAACCCAAGTCAATAACTCGAATTCACACCCATTCTCAAATTATTTTCGAATTTACTTTTTTCACTTGGTTCGCTTTAGCTCTATTCTTCTGAAACATCTTTTTTACACCACATCTTATGGTGATTTTAACGACACAATTAAGATTTTTTAAATCTATCCAGGGAACGGGGGGCACCCATGTTGTCCAGTTCTAGAACAATTGGTAGCAGATGGGGCCAACGCCACAGCTAAGATTACTCCAAAAATAAAAATGGTTAAAAGTTTCATTTTATAAAAGTTTATTAATTTATTTTTTTGCTGGTTTTTTCAGTTCGTTCCAAAATGTTATTGATGGACTCTTGGATTGTACTAATGATCTTTGATAATGATTTTTAGTATTTATAGAAAAAATTTTGATATGATAATTTCGAACTAAACAAAAACACTTGTTTTTAAAAATTTTTTATTTACATAAATGGAGTAAAACCAATATTTTTTTTGTTTTACAAATAAATCTATTGCGTTGTTATTATTTTTATGAAAATAATGGCTGAAATCTTAAAAACAATTTTTTTTTATTTATTTTGTTGTATACACGATAGAAAAAAAACTTTATTCTCAAATGCTAACATTTCGTTCTGAAAAATAAATATTTTTCTTAATTTTCTTGTTCAAAAGAATTTAGAAAAAAAGACGTGTTCGATTTTTATTGGGCCGTGTGAGTGAAAAGGTAGATTTTGCTTATTCTAGAAATTTAGAAGTTTTAACTAGCTTTGACGTAACGTTACCAAAATAGTACCAATATATTATTTTTGTCCCCTAAATGTACAAATTTCCAAAAACAGGCCAACAATTGTCCATTTTTGTTTTGATTTAATAATGATGTTTTGGAATTTTACGTCTACCTCTGTTAGATGACAAGCTGTAAAGTTTACCGAGCTTATCCGTTTTTACCCATTTCTAATCCTCCGATTTGCATTTCCAAAAATCCCTTCTTGTTGTATCTCAAAGGGGCAGTCTTTATCAAAAAATCAAGTCGCAGGCTTCAGTTGTTTGGGCTGGGTGAAGATCACGCTAATATACAAATAGATGAAGTCACTTAAAATTAGGGAAGTAATGAATACCGATACCGATATTTTGGCGATACTCCGATATCGGAGTTTTTGGTTTTTTTGAAAAAAAAATTTAATTTTCAATGCCTATTTTTTGCATAACAACAAAATCAAAACAGAATAATAAATTGTTTCTTTTAGTTCTTCAGCTAAAGGTCCACACCACGCGTTCTGTTCAATTTTACACTGATTCTACTTTTTGACAGATGATTAAACACATCAATGCATTGAACGCGTAGTGTGGAACTCCAGCTTTAGCCGTTTTGCTTTGCACCATAGTAGTGAAATGTTCTCTCACTGCTAAATCTTTTATGTATTTCCAGTACAAAAAACCTAAAAATTTTGCACATTTTTAGATTTTTAAGCTTATTTTTAATGAGATCTTTGTGAAAATAAAAATAACTTTGCTGAAAATTTTGGGTTACTTCAAAGAGGCTACAAAATCCATAAGCAAGGCCACTGCTCCAGTGTCGGGCGTTATTCCGCTAGTAAGCAGTCTTCGAACATTATTAGATAATATACTTGCGATCTCCACAAAAGTGGAGAATACCTTCTATTTTTAGCAAAAATCTTATTAATTTCAATTTTAATCCAAATTTAGATATTTTTTTTTTAATTAGGCTTAAGTTCATTGAATTTAATTTTCATTAAATTATTTTTATGAAGACAGGAATTTAACAACATGAAATAATTAAAATTTTTTTTTTTTTTTTTTTTTTTTTTTTTTTTTATTGATAATTTTTCATTCTTGACTGCGCTGAGATTTGAACCCAGGCTTTCACGGATAGGTTGCCCATACTAGTTTCGATTGTAACCACACAATCTCGTCAGTGGGGTTTGCCGTTTTACTCACTCGGCTATTGAGGCCGGGCGACGTCAATAGTCAAACATCAATCCTTAAACCAAATGGTATTTCACCTTGGTAGATCGAAATTTGCTTTTTGAATGAATGATTATCTATTTTAATTGATTTAAATGTTCTTCCTAACTTCTGTTTTTTCGTACCTTTTGTCAAGAATTCTTCTTGAAATCCAAAGTACATTTTTTTTGTTTTTCATTATTTATTTTTTGTTATTTCTTAAGGCCTTATTGAGCCTTTTTTTGAATGCGTTTCAGAAACTCTGGCGAAAGAAGGGATACCAGAAGGCCTACTTCGCAATGACAACGTGTGTAAAAATATATGAGTATGGACTGGAGCGAGTAGCTTTTGTACATCCAAAAGAAGGATTATAAAGGCCTTCTAGAAGGCATCAGTACGCCTTCTTTTTCCTACTGGGTTACTGTTAAACTATCACAACGACCAAAAATTTTACAGATAATTGTACTAATATTTCTTCTTGTTAAGCCCCCTCGCTTCTCCCTCATAGAAGGGGGCTTAAACAAGGCAATAGAACAATTTTTGAAAAAATCTGTTTCTGTTGTAAGAAATTCATGGAAACCATATTTCTTCCCGAGTCCATGATTTATAACCCAGGTAAAAGGCAAATTTCTTCACAAACACGTCGCACACTGGGGCCAAAAGCTCGTTTTTCACGGATCAATTCATATCTAATAAACTACAATAGTGAGGCACACTAAATTTGATGTGGGTTACTCTAAGAATAAACTTCATGTTCCAACAACATCTTGAAGGAGTAAGAGGTGGGATACGGGTATTTAAAAATTATTAATTAAATAATAAACGTGATTTTTTATTCACGCACGCTTACGCACAACACATTTTTTAAATTCTTACGATCACACGAACATAATTGTTTAATTCACGCACGCTTCCGCTGATTTGCCTTTCATTGAATAAGTTCAGACTTTTTAACAAATCTAAGACGGTTAGTTCGTGAGTGTGTGAGAATTAAATTTTAATTCACGTGTCCGTTGAAATGGGATTTACGCAGACCCCAGGTACGAGAGGGGCACAGGTATTTATATATTTATGTCACACATATTCAGGAATTGCTTGCTATTAAAATTAAGCCTGATGGGTCCATAAATTGCTGAGATATGAGAAAATAAACACGACTGCCTCAAATTTTACCCATAAATGTCTCGTTGTTGTTTTTTTTTAATTTTTTTTATGTATATCTGGAGTACGGCAAGAACAAAAGTTTCCAAATATGATACAAACATCTTAGTAATCAATAAACAACATACGACAAAAAGTGTGTGGGAGGGGAGAAGTGGGAGTGGCACACAAAAGATTTCTTTCTTTCTAATGAACTGTATTTATAGGACTTTCTGTTCGTATCGCACCATGATGAAGGGTATTTAAAACATTATTTAAACAATGATATTTTTATTAACAATAACATCTGAAAGATATTTTAAAAAAAATACGCAATTTAAAGAAAAAATAAATTATTTGCACAATAATATTTTTAGTTACAATAACACCCAAAAGATATCTCTAAAAAAATGCGCAATTTAAAGAAAAAAATATATTATTTGAACAATAATATTTTTGATTTTTCATTATTAACTGCGCATTAAATTATTTGCTATTTTTTTATTTACTTTGTGTCTTTTGTCTTATTTTGTTGTTTAAAATATTTAAAAAAAAAATATATATTATTTAAACAATAACATTTTTGGTAACAGTAACACCCAATATTTCTAGAAAATGCGCAGATAAAGAAAAAATATATTATTTGAACAATAATATTTTTAGGTTTTTTTTATTTACTTTGTTTCTTTTGTCTTATTTTTTTGTTAAAAATATTTTAAAAAAAATATATATTATTTAAACCATAACATTTTTGGTAACAGTAACACCCAATATTTCTAGAAAATGCGCAGATAAAGAAAAAATATATTATTTGAACAATAATATTTTTAGGTTTTTTTTATTTACTTTGTTTCTTTTGTCTTATTTTTTTGCTAAAAATATTTAAAAAAAAATATATATTATTTAAACAATAACATTTTTGGTAACAGTAACACCCAAAAGATATTTCTAGAAAATGTGCAAGTTAAAAGAAAAAAATATATTATTTGAACAATAATATTTTTGATTTTTTATTATTAACTGCGCATTAAATTATTTGCTATTTTTTATTTACTTTGTGTCTTTTGTCTTATTTTGTTGTTTAAAATATTTAAAACAAAAATATATATTATTTAAACAATAACATTTTTGGTAACAGTAACACCCAAAAGATATTTCTAGAAAATGTGCAAGTTAAAAGAAAAAAATATATTATTTGAACAATAATATTTTTGATTTTTTATTATTAACTGCGCATTAAATTATTCGCTATTTTTTTATTTACTTTGTGTCTTTTGTCTTATTTTGTTGTTTAAAATATTTAAAACAAAAATATATATTATTTAAACAATAACATTTTTGGTAACAGTAACACCCAAAAGATATTTCTAGAAAATGTGCAAGTTAAAAGAAAAAAATATATTATTTGAACAATAATATTTTTGATTTTTCATTATTAACTGCGCATTAAATTATTTGCTATTTTTTTATTTACTTTGTGTCTTTTGTCTTATTTTGTTGTTTAAAATATTTAATACAAAAATATATATTATTTAAACAATAACATTTTTGGTAACAGTAACACCCAATATTTCTAGAAAATGCGCAGATAAAGAAAAAATATATTATTTGAACAATAATATTTTTAGGTTTTTTTTATTTACTTTGTTTCTTTTGTCTTATTTTTTTGCTAAAAATATTTAAAAAAAATATATATTATTTAAACAATAACATTTTTGGTAACAGTAACACCCAAAAGATATTTCTAGAAAATGTGCAAGTTAAAAGAAAAAAATATATTATTTGAACAATAATATTTTTGATTTTTCATTATTAACTGCGCATTAAATTATTTGCTATTTTTTTATTTACTTTGTGTCTTTTGTCTTATTTTGTTGTTTAAAATATTTAATACAAAAATATATATTATTTAAACAATAACATTTTTGGTAACAGTAACACCCAATATTTCTAGAAAATGCGCAGATAAAGAAAAAATATATTATTTGAACAATAATATTTTTAGGTTTTTTTTATTTACTTTGTTTCTTTTGTCTTATTTTTTTGCTAAAAATATTTAAAAAAAAATATATATTATTTAAACAATAACATTTTTGGTAACAGTAACACCCAAAAGATATTTCTAGAAAATGTGCAAGTTAAAAGAAAAAAATATATTATTTGAACAATAATATTTTTGATTTTTTATTATTAACTGCGCATTAAATTATTTGCTATTTTTTTATTTACTTTGTGTCTTTTGTCTTATTTTGTTGTTTAAAATATTTAAAACAAAAATATATATTATTTAAACAATAACATTTTTGGTAACAGTAACACCCAAAAGATATTTCTAGAAAATGTGCAAGTTAAAAGAAAAAAATATATTATTTGAACAATAATATTTTTGATTTTTTATTATTAACTGCGCATTAAATTATTCGCTATTTTTTTATTTACTTTGTGTCTTTTGTCTTATTTTGTTGTTTAAAATATTTAAAACAAAAATATATATTATTTAAACAATAACATTTTTGGTAACAGTAACACCCAAAAGATATTTCTAGAAAATGTGCAAGTTAAAAGAAAAAAATATATTATTTGAACAATAATATTTTTGATTTTTCATTATTAACTGCGCATTAAATTATTTGCTATTTTTTTATTTACTTTGTGTCTTTTGTCTTATTTTGTTGTTTAAATTATTTAAAAAAAAAAATATATATTATTTAAACAATAACATTTTTGGTAACAGTAACACCCAATATTTCTAGAAAATGCGCAGATAAAGAAAAAATATATTATTTGAACAATAATATTTTTAGGTTTTTTTTATTTACTTTGTTTCTTTTGTCTTATTTTTTTGTTAAAAATATTTAAAAAAAAATATATATTATTTAAACAATAACATTTTTGGTAACAGTAACACCCAAAAGATATTTCTAGAAAATGTGCAAGTTAAAAGAAAAAAATATATTATTTGAACAATAATATTTTTGATTTTTTATTATTAACTGCGCATTAAATTATTTGCTATTTTTTTATTTACTTTGTGTCTTTTGTCTTATTTTGTTGTTTAAAATATTTAAAACCAAAATATATATTATTTAAACAATAACATTTTTGGTAACAGTAACACCCAATATTTCTAGAAAATGCGCAGATAAAGAAAAAATATATTATTTGAACAATAATATTTTTAGGTTTTTTTTATTTACTTTGTTTCTTTTGTCTTATTTTTTTGTTAAAAATATTTAAAAAAAAATATATATTATTTAAACAATAACATTTTTGGTAACAGTAACACCCAAAAGATATTTCTAGAAAATGTGCAAGTTAAAAGAAAAAAATATATTATTTGAACAATAATATTTTTGATTTTTTATTATTAACTGCGCATTAAATTATTTGCTATTTTTTTATTTACTTTGTGTCTTTTGTCTTATTTTGTTGTTTAAAATATTTAAAACAAAAATATATATTATTTAAACAATAACATTTTTGGTAACAGTAACACCCAATATTTCTAGAAACTGCGCAGATAAAGAAAAAATATATTATTTGAACAATAATATTTTTAGGTTTTTTTTATTTACTTTGTTTCTTTTGTCTTATTTTTTTGTTAAAAATATTTAAAAAAAAATATATATTATTTAAACAATAACATTTTTGGTAACAGTAACACCCAAAAGATATTTCTAGAAAATGTGCAAGTTAAAAGAAAAAAATATATTATTTGAACAATAATATTTTTGATTTTTTATTATTAACTGCGCATTAAATTATTTGCTATTTTTTTATTTACTTTGTGTCTTTTGTCTTATTTTGTTGTTTAAAATATTTAAAACAGAAATATATATTATTTAAACAATAACATTTTTGGTAACAGTAACACCCAATATTTCTAGAAAATGCGCAGATAAAGAAAAAATATATTATTTAAACAATAATATTTTTAGGTTTTTTTTATTTACTTTGTTTCTTTTGTCTTATTTTTTTGTTAAAAATATTTAAAAAAAAATATATATTATTTAAACAATAACATTTTTGGTAACAGTAACACCCAAAAGATATTTCTAGAAAATGTGCAAGTTAAAAGAAAAAAATATATTATTTGAACAATAATATTTTTGATTTTTTATTATTAACTGCGCATTAAATTATTTGCTATTTTTTTATTTACTTTGTGTTTTTTGTCTTATTTTGTTGTTTAAAATATTTAAAACAAAAATATATATTATTTAAACAATAACATTTTTGGTAACAGTAACACCCAATATTTCTAGAAAATGCGCAGATAAAAAAAAAATATATTATTTGAACAATAATATTTTTAGGTTTTTTTTATTTACTTTGTTTCTTTTGTCTTATTTTTTTGTTAAAAATATTTTAAAAAAAATATATATTATTTAAACAATAACATTTTTGGTAACAGTAACACCCAAAAGATATTTCTAGAAAATGTGCAAGTTAAAAGAAAAAAATATATTATTTGAACAATAATATTTTTGATTTTTTATTATTAACTGCGCATTAAATTATTTGCTATTTTTTTATTTACTTTGTGTCTTTTGTCTTATTTTGTTGTTTAAAATATTTAAAAAAAAAATATATATTATTTAAACAATAACATTTTTGGTAACAGTAACACCCAAAATATATTTCTAGAAAATGCGCAGATAAAGAAAAAATATATTATTTGAACAATAATATTTTTAGGTTTTTTTTATTTACTTTGTTTCTTTTGTCTTATTTTTTTGTTAAAAATATTTTTAAAAAAATATATATTATTTAAACAATAACATTTTTGGTAACAGTAACACCCAAAAGATATTTCTAGAAAATGTGCAAGTTAAAAGAAAAAAATATATTATTTGAACAATAATATTTTTGATTTTTTATTATTAACTGCGCATTAAATTATTTGCTATTTTTTTATTTACTTTGTGTCTTTTGTCTTATTTTGTTGTTTAAAATATTTAAAAAAAAAATATATATTATTTAAACAATAACATTTTTGGTAACAGTAACACCCAATATTTCTAGAAAATGCGCAGATAAAGAAAAAATATATTATTTGAACAATAATATTTTTAGGTTTTTTTTATTTACTTTGTTTCTTTTGTCTTATTTTTTTGTTAAAAATATTTAAAAAAAAATATATATTATTTAAACAATAACATTTTTGGTAACAGTAACACCCAATATTTCTAGAAAATGCGCAGATAAAAAAAAAATATATTATTTGAACAATAATATTTTTAGGTTTTTTTTATTTACTTTGTTTCTTTTGTCTTATTTTTTTGTTAAAAATATTTAAAAAAAAATATATATTATTTAAACAATAACATTTTTGGTAACAGTAACACCCAATATTTCTAGAAAATGCGCAGATAAAAAAAAAATATATTATTTGAACAATAATATTTTTAGGTTTTTTTTATTTACTTTGTTTCTTTTGTCTTATTTTTTTGTTAAAAATATTTAAAAAAAAATATATATTATTTAAACAATAACATTTTTGGTAACAGTAACACCCAAAAGATATTTCTAGAAAATGTGCAAGTTAAAAGAAAAAAATATATTATTTGAACAATAATATTTTTGATTTTTTATTATTAACTGCGCATTAAATTATTTGCTATTTTTTTATTTACTTTGTGTCTTTTGTCTTATTTTGTTGTTTAAAATATTTAAAAAAAAAATATATATTATTTAAACAATAACATTTTTGGTAACAGTAACACCCAAAATATATTTCTAGAAAATGCGCAGATAAAGAAAAAATATATTATTTGAACAATAATATTTTTAGGTTTTTTTTATTTACTTTGTTTCTTTTGTCTTATTTTTTTGTTAAAAATATTTTTAAAAAAATATATATTATTTAAACAATAACATTTTTGGTAACAGTAACACCCAAAAGATATTTCTAGAAAATGTGCAAGTTAAAAGAAAAAAATATATTATTTGAACAATAATATTTTTGATTTTTTATTATTAACTGCGCATTAAATTATTTGCTATTTTTTTATTTACTTTGTGTCTTTTGTCTTATTTTGTTGTTTAAAATATTTAAAACCAAAATATATATTATTTAAACAATAACATTTTTGGTAACAGTAACACCCAATATTTCTAGAAAATGCGCAGATAAAGAAAAAATATATTATTTGAACAATAATATTTTTAGGTTTTTTTTATTTACTTTTGTAAGATAAAATGCAACCTTTACTTAACAACCCAAATGTATACAACTATGAATAGTTTAGTAACTGTCATAAAATAATTTTTCATTATCATTCCTTTTTTATAATCTAATCGTTTAACATTGAATAAAACTTCAACTCAAATAAAACTGAATTAAACAAATTAACTCGTATTTTTACTTTGATTATATTGAGGAGTCACGTTTGAAATTCCCGGTAAGGATCTGTTGTGGAATACGAAAAATATTCCAACAAAGGTTATGGGCCCAGATCCCTATAAATCAAAGAAAAATTTTTTTGAGGTTAAGTACGACATTCCTACAACGTGTTGAAGGTTTTAAATTGTTTTTCCCAACATAAAAAAAAAACAAGGCTCAACAATGGCAACAGGTGTAGCTTGCATTGAAAAATTGAGTGGAGACAATTACGCGACGTGGTGTATTCAGATAAAGAGTTTGCTGATTACATTGGATCTGTGGAATACGATCGTTGAAGATGTGCCACAAGAAGCGGGTGAAGCACGTAAATGGGTTATAAATGATTCCAAGGCACTCGCAACCATAACGTTAAGCGTAAAACCAAGTGAGTTAATTCACATAAAAAATTGTAGCACAAGTAAAAGTGCCTGGAATGTTTTAAGTTCTCTTTATAAAGCAGATACGGCTTCAAGAAAAGTTAATTTGTTTAAAAAACTTGTCAAGTTTAAGTTTGATATTAATCAAAAATTTGCCCCACAAATAAACGATTTTAGTTCAGTTGTTGATGAACTTAAGGAAATTGGCATAATGTTAAATGATGATTTTCTTTCTATTCTACTTCTGTGCAGTCTTCCAGATGAGATGGACAATTTTGTAATTGCCATTGAAAGTAGAGATATTTTGCCAAGGTATGATAAATTAATATCAAAAATATATGAAGAAGAACTGCGACAAACGAATAAAAGTAATAAACAGAATGAAACAGTGTTTGCAGCAAATTCTAAAAATGTCTATAAAAGAAACAAGAAATATAACAGCAATCATAAGCAACGTACAAAAAGCGACCAAGAGAAAAAGCCTAATGATTTTAATGTAAATAACATAAAATGTTTTCGCTGTGGGAAAAAAGGCCATTATCGTTCTCAATGCAAAGACAGTGAGAAAACAGATTTTGCATGTTCACTTCTTGAAAACACCAAGAGCTTAACAGAAAGATTTATTCTTGACAGCGGAGCAACATCCCATATGTGCAGAACAAAAGAATATTTCTGTAACATAACAGAAACAAAACAAAAAATCGTATTAGCATCTGGTGAGAGCATCAATGCAGAAGGTATGGGTGATGTTATAATAAAAACGGAATTTTGTAAGCTCACTTTACATAATGTTTGGTACGTACCGAAACTACATTCGAATTTTATTTCTATCAACAAAATTTTAAAAGCTGGCCATTCTGTTAATTTTCATAACAATAAAGCTTTTATGAAAAGTAAGCAAAAAGAAAACATAATGACAGCAGTTTTAAATGAAGGTCTGTTTATTGCGAATGTGGAAATAATAACAAAAGAACAAGAAAGTATAAATTCTATTTCGGATGAAGCTGTTGTAAAAATGTGGCATGATCGGTATGGACACATTAACGTAAAAGATTTAAACAAACTGTCGAACTATAAAATGGTCAAAGGCTTAAATTTGAAAAACTCAAATAAAATTGAGTTCCTTACGTGTGCGGTTAATAAAATTGTTGTAAAACCCTTTAAAAACTATTGTAGTGTTCAAACAAAAGAGGTGCTAGAGGTGGTGCATATTGACTTATGTGGACCAATAAATGTAAAAACTGTTGGTGGATCGTCATATTTTATGACTTTTATAGATGACTACTCACGTTACATTTCGACATACTTCTTAAAGCACAAAAGTGATGCATTTGAGGCATTTACTAATTTTGCTGCGATTGCGGAGAAGCAGACAGGCCGCCAAATTAAAATTGTCAGAAGTGACAACGGAAAGGAATTTATTAATTCCAAGTTTAAAGAATTTTTTTCAAAAAAGGGGATAGTACACCAAACCACGGTAAGCTATTCACCGCAACAAAATGGTGTTGCTGAAAGGGCCAACAGGACCCTTGTCGAAATGGCACGCTGTTTGTTAGAACAATCTAAATTGCCACAAAGTTTATGGGGCGAAGCAGTATATACGGCTACATATTTAAGAAATAGATCCCCCACTAAGGTTTTATCTAATATTACCCCGTACGAAAGATGGTCTAGTAAACAGCCATCAGTACTTCATTTTAAAACGTTTGGCTGTGATGCGGTTGTGTTAAACAAAGGGCCAAAACCAAAAGGCAGTAAATTTTTACCTAAAGGGCAAAAAATGAAGTTTGTTGGATACCAGTTACACACCAAAGGTTATCGTTTGTATAACCCAACAACTAAACAAATCGTGATAGCTCGTGACGTCATATTTTTTGAAAAATCATTTGATCAAATTGCAGTTGAAGATGATGAACAAGAAATGTTTTATGCAAATATTTTTAAGCAAACCTCTAACAACGGTGAAGATGTTAATTTACAAGTACTCACAAATAACGATGCTGTTGATGATGAAAGTGATATGGAAGAAGAAGAAGAGGCGATTTTGTGTGACAGTGAATCTGAAAGGGAAGACACAATTGTTGTTGAAAACAAAAGAAAAAGAGGTAGGCCAAAAATAGTTAGAAATGGTGCCAAAGGAAGACCTCGAAAGGTGTATGTTACCGAAGAAGGGCCTGAAATGATAAATTCTATTATAGAAAATCCAAAAACGGTGAACGAAGCGTTGAACTCAGAAGATGGTGAAAAGTGGAAAGAAGCAATGCAAACAGAATACAACTCCTTAATTAATAATAACACTTGGGACTTGGTAGAAAGACCTACTGAAAAAAACATAATTGGTTGCAAATGGGTTTTTGTGTTAAAACGTTCACCGGATGGCGCTATAGAAAAATATAAGGCAAGATTAGTCGCTCATGGATGTTCGCAAAAACTTAATGTCGACTATCAAGAGACATTTGCACCAGTAGTAAGGCATTCTACTATAAGATTATTATTAGCATTGGCAGCTAGACACAAATTATTAGTAAACCATATCGATATAGAGGCAGCATATTTAAATGGAATTTTAGAAGACGACGCTTACATGGTGCAACCAACTTTGTTTGAAGATAAACAGTATCCAAATAAAGTATGTAAACTCAATAAGGCGTTATACGGATTGAAGCAGGCCGGGCGAGAGTGGAATAGGAAAGTGAACGACATTTTACTAGAAATGGGGTTTGAGCGCTGTAAATCCGATACTTGTGTGTACGTTAAACGAAATGGTAATAATATTTGTTTGATTGCCATTTACGTCGACGATATGCTATTGGCATGTTCGAGCGAATCACAAATGAAAAATATTGTTGCGAGCTTAAACAAACATGTTAAAGCTGTTGATCGAGGTGCTATTTCATTTTATTTGGGGATGGAAGTAAGTCGTAATGGTCGAAGAGGTGACATTAGCATTCATCAGGAGCGGTATACCAAAGATTTGCTTGAGCGATGGGGTATGTCAAATTGCAAGCCTGCAGCTACTCCTTGGCCCAGTGGAACAGTGCTAAAAAAGTGCGAAAGTAAATGTGAAGACTTAGACATAACATCCTATCAAAGTTTAATTGGGGCCTTGATGTATTTAGCAGTTATATCGAGACCTGACATAATGCACGTAGTATCAAGATTGTCTCAATTCAATACGCATCCACACAAAGAACATTTTGCTGCAGCTAAACACGTTCTCAGATACCTTAGGAAAAATCCAATAGGTAAAATAACTTTTTGTAACAATTTAACCAATTTTGAGTGTTTCACAGATTCTGATTGGGCAAGTGATTCTGGTGATCGAAAATCGTACTCAGGCTTTGTTATGTTTATGGCAGGAGGTGCCATTGCGTGGGAATCGCGAAAACAATCTGTAGTGGCATTAAGTACTATGGAAGCCGAGTACATTGCTTTGTGCCAGGGCACAAAAGAAACTGTTTTTAATCGATGTCTTCTTCATGAGATGGGTTTTGACGATTATATTGCATCTTCTACTCCTATCTTTTGTGATAACCAAAGTGCTTCTTTTTTGGTTAAAAATCCTGCAGTACAAAAGAAAAGCAAACACATTGATATTCGTTATCACTACATAAGGGAAAAGTATGAAGAGAAAGCCATCGATATAAAATATGTAACAACAAATGAAAACGCGGCAGATATTTTAACTAAAATTTTAACCAAGCAAAAACATTTGTATTGTTGTAATTTATTAAAACTCAATTTGTAATTTTTTTTGGATTTTTATTATATTTTGAATTCACATTTGGTTTGAGCGGGAGATTGTAAGATAAAATGCAACCTTTACTTAACAACCCAAATGTATACAACTATGAATAGTTTAGTAACTGTCATAAAATAATTTTTCATTATCATTCCTTTTTTATAATCTAATCGTTTAACATTGAATAAAACTTCAACTCAAATAAAACTGAATTAAACAAATTAACTCGTATTTTTACTTTGATTATATTGAGGAGTCACGTTTGAAATTCCCGGTAAGGATCTGTTGTGGAATACGAAAAATATTCCAACAACTTTGTTTCTTTTGTCTTATTTTTTTGTTAAAAATATTTTAAAAAAAATATATATTATTTAAACAATAACATTTTTGGTAACAGTAACACCCAATATTTCTAGAAAATGCGCAATTTAAAGAAAAAATATATTATTTGAACAATAATATTTTTGATTTTTCATTATTAACTGCGCATTAAATTATTTGCTATTTTTTATTTATTTTGTGTCTTTTGTCTTATTTTGTTGTTTAAAATATTTAAAAAAAAATATATATTATTATATAAACAATAACATTTTTGGTAACAGTAACACCCAAAAGATATTTCTAGAAAATGCGCAACTTAAAAGAAAAAATATATTATTTGAACAATAATATTTTTGATTTTTTATTATTAACTGAGCATTAAATTATTTACTAATTCTGTATTCCATTCACCGATGGCAAAAGGGTAAAATACAACTGTGTTATTCCGTTTGTTATTTCTACAATAATGATCCTAAGTAAATATATTCTGGATCCTTCTGAGAAGAGAAGTTCAAATCACATATAGTCAGGAATTGTTTGCTATTGAAATTAAGCTGGATCGGCCCATAAATGGCTGAGATATGTGAAAAACCCACGACTGCCTCTAATTTTACCCATAAATGCCTCGTTGTTGTTTTTTAAAAAAAATTTTTATGTATATCTGAAGCACGACAAGAACAAAAGTTTCAAAACAATTAAGGATATTTTGAGGGATAACTGTTTTCCAATTGAATTAATATCAAATTTAATAAGACAATAATCATAGAGCAAACAAGTCAGATGTAATTACAAATCACTAAGTTATAGTCCTAAAATATCGGAACGTTTAGAAAAATCGAAAATATTTGAAAAATTATTCACTAAAACAAAAGATAAAGTATACAAGTGGGAAAAGTCGAATGCCGTTTATAAAATACCTTGTAAGGGATATAACGATGGATAATGCAATAACGTATAATAATTTTTATGTAGGTACGACAAAGAATAAATTGAAAGTAGAATTGCAGGTCACAAGTAAAATCAAAAAACAGCATTACAAACCACTGTGCTAGTTTAAATTACTCTCCGGTCTTTGAGAATGTATCAGTTTTAAACACAGAAAAAAATTAAGCGCCGTTTTATGCTAGAAATGTTGCAAAGCATTAACGTACCAGAATTGTTAAGGATTAATTTTAAATCGGACACGGAAAAAGTAGCACAAAATTATAGACATTTACCCCCATATTCATAAAAAATATTTTGGGGGTTATTTTCATAAAAATTTTTGGAATTTTCAAATATGAAAAAATTTTCAACACAAGGTGAAGGAATTTACAAAATTAACCCCTTATGCTTATAGCAGGCTTATAAAACGAATTTTCTATTAAAATTTGTTTAATAAACTTTTTATTAATCAAAAATATTAAAACAGGAAATTGAAAATTTTTTAGAACGTAATAGATTATTTGTAAAAAATTTTTTTAATTGTAAATAATTTTTTCTATGTGACAATTGTTTATTGTAAAAACCCCCACCACCACTAATGGTGAATGAGGATATACTTAGTTTGTCATTCCGTGTGAAATTTATTTATTATGCATCTAAGACCCCATAAAGTATATATATTCTGGGTTCTTGAGTTACTCGTAAATCGATTTAGCCATGTCTGTCTGTCCGTCTGTAAAAACACGCTCCCTTTTGAAAAGCGCAAAAGAAAAGAAAAAACTTAGTCTTTGATTGCTTGTAGTTACCCTAAGCAGTTTGGGATTGAAATCCAGCAACATCGGTTCAGTAGGAACAGAACTATGAATCAAAATGTGGAACCACCACCTTAAAAAATTGATTATTTTGCTACCAAAACAAACATAAATGGTGGAATAATGCACGGAATGATATTAAATTGTGCACAAATTCGCTACATATGACTGCAAACCATACTACGCTCGGTCCATAACTTACCCTAGTCACAGTTTTATATGGCTAGAAATAACACTGCAACATGTCGTGAAGATCGGTCCATAATTAACTCTAGGCCCCATATAAACCCTACTCCCCGAAAATAGTTTAGTTAGGCGTACTACCGCAATTAATATTGCTATCACAATAAAATTTGGTATATCACAGTTTTATAAGACTAGAAATCGCAGTGTTGAATTTGGGAAAGATCGGTCCATAATTTGCCTTAGATCCCATATTATAAAACCTTCTGAAATTCACTGTAAACGCTAAAACTTATTTATTCTAATTTAGGGTTTTTAATACCAGAAATAAGTCTTCAGAATTCTGGGATGATTGGTCCATAATTTATCATAGATCCAATACAAATTACCCTCCTAAAAATCATTTTAGTTCGGCAAAACTGTTACGAATCATGATATTTTACTCAAGCCAGTTCAAAGTTCTAAAAGAAACGCATAATACTTTCTAATTGTCGGTCAATAATTTAATATAGGTTTAAACCGCAAACAATTTTAATGCCGACGTTCGTTTTTTTTTAAGATTAGTTAATAATATATATGAAGATATCATTTAGAGACCACTCCTGTCGGTGGAGGGTATCAAAGATTCGTCACAGCCGAATATTGCACTCTTACTGGTTTTTTTTCAATATTTTGAAAAAAGAAACGTTAGGTTAAATGTTTGATTTTTTCCTGATGATGATACACACTGCTGTATCGAAATAAGGGATTGCTGTTCGGTTTTAATCGCAAACGAAACCGCGAATTTTAATGCCTTAAAAACCAAAACCGAAAACCGACAAAAAAACCCTCGATTTTAAGCTTTTACTTTAAAAATATATTTATGCTTAAAGAAATTGCAAATTATATATACAACAATGGAAATGGTTTACAAAATTTTTAAAATTAAAAATGGTGTACTGAGAAGGTGCTGTATCGGTTAAAAATAGAAGGATCTTTTGTTAAAGTATTGAAAACTCATGTATTTTATGCAGAGCTCCAAAAGAATTTATTTATAGATTAAAATTTTTTTTGTTTATTATATTTTTCCTGAAGAGTTTTTTTTATAGTATGGAAATGAAGAAAATCACTCAAAAATTTCAAAATATGCAACAACAAAAAAAAATATGGATTTAAATCCAAAATATGTAAAAACAAATCGATGCCATTTTAACGCAAATTTCATGATTCGGAAAGATAATTGGTCGATATCGTTCTTACACCATCGAGAAAAAATATTCATTTGCATGGAAATCACAGCCATATTAATTACCAATACAATTTGGCAGCATATTTAACCTTTTTTACTTATTTTATTTTACTAATTTTATTTCAGAAATGTCTGAACTAAAATCTGGAGTTTGATTACATTTCAAATTATCAGAGCACCAGTCAAACCCAGCAATATGCAAGAATTGTAAGAAAACCCGAAAACCGAACCGAAACCGACCGGTTGTAATCATTTTAAAACCAAAACCGGGGTTTCACTATTTTACGGTTTTTTAGCAAACTCTAATTTAAAAATTGCAGTTATAAAATAAATATTAAACATTTTTTATATAAAAAAAAACTTAAGCTCAATAAATTATACAACAAATTAAAAAAAAAACTTATACAAGGTTACACCTTGTTATTTTCGGTGATGGCTATAAAAAACAACAAAAACGTGGGGTTTTTTGAAAACAAAAAAAAATTAATGTGTTGTTTTCAGGTGACAGACAACTGATAGTGTAGGAAAGTTTATATGAAAAACACTAAAAAAACTGAGTGGTTTTCATATAAATTTTACTACACAATCCATTGCCTGTCACCTGGAAACAGCACATAAGGCAGTCGTGGTTTTTTGCTCATATGTGAGCCATTTGTAAATCAGTCGGGATTTATTTCAATAGCAAACTTTATAGCAACATATCTGACATAAATATGAAACAACATAGTCCCTATCATATCTGGGGTCTTCGGAAAACATATTTCAACAAACTGACGGACGGTCGGACATATATTAAATCAACTTCGCTCCAAAAAAGTAGAATCCGCTTAATTGTATGTGACAACTTACACAGCAAAACGAATAGAAGGTATACGTAGCAACGTATCAAAGTAGGTTTACTTTCAACTTTTGTATGCGCCGCATGTGTGGTGAAGAAATGTCAGCTGTTTTTGATGGCCATGAATGACAAATTGTATTTTATTTTCAATGTTATCAATAAATAAGTTTGTGTGGTGGATTTCTTTTTACTATTTTATGTATTAAATGATTACAATAACTTTCAAGAATAAAATATATTGAAATTAATTTTTAGAACAATTTTTCATGAACAAAATTTGCCATTCTAGTTATCGATTACTTGTTCTGAGTGCTATCCTCGTTGGGTTTTTTTTTTTTTTTTTTTTTTTTTTTTTTTTTTTTTTTTTTTTTGCACAAAAAGTATCATACGCATCTACGCATAAACGCATGGTATAGACCTCCAGCTTAAGAGTTTTCTAATGTCAACCGTTTTCAGCAATGATTAGGTTTATAGAAACAGGCTTAATTTCATTTGGGTAATTAAAAATTTTGTTTGGATAATGAAAGTGTATCATCTTTCATGTATAAGGGCCTCCTTACTTTTACGTTAATGTTGCCGACACGTTAACTTTATGGTCGGTATTAATGGTTGGTACTAAAAATATGTTAACTATGAAATGCGTAAAAAATGAAACACAAAATTTGTCAAAATTTATTTATGTAATAAATTTTAGCTTTTATTATCTGTGCGTTTTGTATAAAAATATGAAAAACCATCATATACGCCGATTCAATGTTCTCTTCAACTGTCACGTAAAACCGTTTACGTAAGAGTACCAATTTAAGCCCCAGTTAGCTGACAGTAACAGTTACTTTGCAAATCAACTGCGTCTTTTTGTTTTATGTAGAGCAATTAGAACGATTATAGTTAGCAGTAAGATGTAACTTAACCGTAACGTCTAAATCTGTAGAAAATAGCTTTTTCTTACTTTTTTACTGTACGGTTTCTGTCAGCTAACTGGGGCTTTAAGCTTAGTAGGGAAAACGGAACAGTTGATCCGCAATGGATACGTTTACGTAAGTGTAAAGGGGCCTTTAGAGCATAAATTTTAATGCCGTAAAACGTAAATTACGCATCCGTCTTACATCTATATTGGTGCTTGACTATATTATGCACCCAATTCGCAAGTTGTTATTGCGAGATTTATAAAAGGTTTTCATAGACAATTTTCTTTATTATTTTGCAGATATGAAAGACATAGAATTTTCTTATTTTATGCAATGTAGTTTCTTCTAATGACAAAAAAGATACTTCATGTTATTTTTGTTTAGTATTGTTTGGCATTTCATAATGGAAAGACTTACGCCTTCCCAAGCGACATCGCTTCGCTCTTTATGCTCTCGAAAAGTTCCAAAAATTTGTGGGCCGGTGGAATCATCGGTCCATATTTCTTTAAAAATGATGCCGTTGCGAACGTAACCGTCAATGGCGACCGTTATCGTGCCATGATAACCGACTATTTGATGCCTGAAATTGAAGCTCGTGATCTCGGCGACGTTTGGTTTCAGCAAGACGGCGCCACTTCCCACCAGAGAAGCAAGCCTTAACGGCGCTGCTGGCGGCTAGCTGCTCAGCCAATTTTTTTTCAACAAGCCGCGCCGCCTCCGAAGTACTCGGCTGATCGGCAGCTCAAATTCAAGTCGATTCTTATTTTTACTATTTTTTTTTAGTATTTATCCAAAATTGGTTATTCAATTATTTTTGGTTAATTTTAATATTATTTAAGTTAGTGAATACTAAACCGGCAGTGGCAGATATTTATCTAACTTTTAAAGTTTGGGCTTGCTTTCTATATTTTCAACAAGAAAAAAATTTTCAACGAAATCAAAAACGGATATTTTAAGTATTTTTAAATATTTTTTGCAAAGTACTATATTTGTAAGTTATTCAGACACAAGTTCATTTCATTCACATCTATTCCATTCTGCCACTTGTATACATAATTAACTTTTCCTCATTCTTAGAAGTTATGAAAATTTAGTAAATACAATTGTCTTTCTTAGAAAAATAATTTAATGGACTTGAGCCTGAATAATTTACTAATACAATTGTTAGCAATAAAATATGCAAAATACTTAAAAAATCCGAAATATTTCATTAAGTTCGACTAAATATCTAAATATTAATCTTAACCTATATCATCCTAGTGTTCCATTTTTGGCGTTTGCTTTTAGTACTCATAATTTTTTTTTGTGAATGTAAATATTTTTATGCTGTGGTAGCCGTGGAGTGTTTACCTAACAATCTTAAGTGCTGTCAGTACTCAATTCTTGCTTTGTTGCTTGTTGTTTGTTTGAGTTTTTTCCAAAAAAATATCTCGACGCAAAATGTGAGTTATTTTGGTTTGGTCACAATGTAATAGAATATTTTTCTTAAAACTCATATATTTATATTAAATGTATAAAATAGTTCTAAGACTAATCAAAATATGAATTTTTTTTTTTGTGTTTCGGTTTTCACATAAATCCAATTATGTAAATTAAAGTAAAACTTGTCTAGGTTGTACAGTATTTGTTGTACTGAAATATTTTATTATTATTAATAATATTAATTAATATTATCCTTAAGGAGGGTATTTACATACCATCTTACAATTTTTACTAAAATCTGAAGACCAGAATATCGCTTGGAAAAATATAGGATAAAATAATTTTTTAAAAAGTGTTTTCAACTCGGAATAAGTTGTTTTGAAAATTAATTTTAATATTTTCAAAATAAAGTCTGGCAAAACCTTATTACTTGTTACATTTAAATATAATTTTAAATACTGATTATTTAAAAAGATTGGTAACCTATTATCCATTTTTAAAATTAAAATTGTTAAAATTGTTTTCATTCGTTTGAAAAGTTTAAATAAAAGTGTTCTTTATTACAAGTGTTAAAAAAATACCAGTTGTGTAACAATTTACTTTTTTAAAACGCCTGATATTTTCAAATTTTAAGAAAATCTTAATGATTTCAATTTACTCTGTTACTGACCGTAGTACAACTAATAGAATTTTTATTCTTAAAAATTTGATTTATCTTTAATAAAATTTTTAGTTTTCAAATGAATAAATCATTATTTGACGATAAATCAAAATTGACGATTTATTGTTGTGACTTTGTTGAAGCTTTGATATTGTTACATTTAAGACCAGAGTGTTTTAAAATTCTTATTCACTTTATGGTCTTACTTGTATAATATTTTTAGCTTTTCTAAAGTATTTGGAAAAAGTTTCCTGACGAGCTGGCCTAAGCAACCAGCGAAATGCGCATAGGAACTAGCTTTCCCACAACAATAAATTTCAGTATTTTCATTTAAAAAAATTGGGATTATTAGCACATCATTAATAAATGAATTAATTAATACATTATTTGTCTTTTTGTTTTGTTTAACATGTTTGTTTATGTGTTTTCTTGATATTAGTCTTCAAAAAACTCGGCGCAAAGCAGCTAAGCCGGCGGCGGCTTGTGTGCTTCCCACACATCGCATCAATCAATGGATTTATTGAGAGAACACTTCGGTCAGCAAATAATTTCACGTTTTGGGCTGGTCGATTGGCCACCAACACCGTTAGACTTTTTCCTGTGGGGATATGTAAAGTCTAAAGTTAATGCGGACAAAACCCGCTTCGATTCAGGCCTTGGAGGAAAACATCACGCGTGTCATTCGCCAGTTAACAGTCGAAATGCTCGAACGAGTCATCGAAAATTGGACTCAACGGATGGGCCATCTGCGACATAGCAACGGCCAACATTTGATAGACATAATCTCCAAAAAATAAATGCCAAAGAATGTTCTTTCAAATGATAATAAACATTACCAATTAAATTTGAATTTTCTGTGTTTTTTTCTTTAAAAAAATAAGGGAACCTCGAAATGTATCACGCTTTATTTTCTTGTGGGGAAAATATTTCATAATTCTTCTTTTTTGACGGTATTAAATTTTGACGATTGTAAAAAATAGTTCAAAAATATTTATAAAATAATGAACAATTTAGGAAAATATAATGGCATAACACAATTTTTTTGCAGTTGCACTATTTGCGTTTTATATTTTGTTTTATTTTGTATTCATAAATTTTTTAAACGCTTTTATTTAACTTTTTTCCATTTGTACTTCTAATTTTCTGCTTGTCAGAAATGTATTTGGAATAAGTCATTCACCTCAGAAGTGTCAAAATTTTACTTACAAAATAGTACTTTGCTACCGTTTCACACACGCCCTAATTCTTAAAAATTTTAAGTATATTGAAAGCTGAAACGGCATAAAAGTTATTGCAGATTTGCAAATAGCTTGGGAATATCTTTTAAAATAATTTTTTTTTAAATTCAAGTTCATTTTTTGGAGTTGAGAATTTTTTTTTTTTTTTTTTTTTTATTGAAACAAATAATTGAATGTAATTATTACAAATCTTTTTTTGTTTACTTAAACTACAACTAGTTCAAACTAAGAACTATCTAGTAGTATTATTCTATTGATATAAGATTTGATAATGCTGATCTAAGGCAAATTTACCCCAAGCAGATCAATGGGTTTTGTACGAACCAATCTTCGTTCGTTACATGGGTTAAAGAAAAGTCGAGATGCTTCCTCATTGATGTGGCGTTGTAATTTTGTATGATGATTTGAGGAGTTGAGAATGATTTCAGAATTAGTGAATACAAAAACGGAAAAAATTTCCCAAAGTTTTTTTTTAATCAAAAATAAAATCAGTCTTAATTTAAAATTTAATCGAGTGAATTAAATGTTTAATCAAGTGAATTGAACGTTTAATCAAGTGAATTAAACGTTTCATTGATACTATTAATTAATTAATGTTTACTGTTGCAAATTTAATACATTTTTTAATTAGTATCAGAATTTTTTTAGTTAAAATCAATTTTTATTTTTTTTTCTGTGCAGAGAAACATCAAAATTAATAAAAATTTATACTGAAACAAATCTCTTAGGGCACAAGTAAAAGAGCTATATTCGGCAGTGCCGAATCTTTGATACCCTTTGCCATAAATTTTAAACCAGTTTTTATAAAATCAACCGCACAGCATTATAATTCGTAAAGGTGTTGGGCAACTCGTTGATAACTGGGCAGTGGCCGCTGGAGAATCATGCGAGGAGAATGGGCCTGAAATCCAATGACTACTGTCGAAGTTACCATGTAATTTATATGCATGCCACTGTGCATTAGTAACACAAAATTACACACAACACTTGTTTATTACTCACACAAAATTCCATACGACACTTGCACTAGAATGCAAGTGAAAGACAATATACAAAGCGGAGAAATCAAAGCAACAATTTGATTGGTCAACAATCAGTATTACAAATTTCATAGTTTTAGTAACAGTTTTAAAATAAATAGAAACCATAGATCTTCCCGAGTCCATGGCTTTTAACCCAAGGTAAAAGGCAAATTTCTTCGCAAACACGTCGCACACTGGGGCCAAAAACCCGTTTTTACGGATCAATTCATATCTTATAAACTATAATATTGAGGCACACTAAATTTGATGTGGGTAACTATAAGAACAAACTTCATGTTCCAACAAAATCTCGAAGGAGTAAGAGGTGGAATACGGGTACCGCCATCTTAAAAATTAATAATTAAATAATAAACGTAATTTTTTATTTACGCACGCTTACGCACAACACATTTTCAAATTCTTACGATCACACTTACGAACATAATTGTTTAATTCACGCCCGCTTCCGCTGATTTGCCTTTCATTGAAAAAGTTCAGACTTTTTAACAAATCTAAGACTTCGTGAGTGCGTGAGAATTAAAATTTAATTCACACACTCCATTTTTTTTAATTATTATAATATATAAATTTGTTAGTAAACTCAAGGCGTGTTGTTACTAATTTGTACATAACTCTTAAGGCGCATCGATGCGCAAACATAATTTTTTCTAAAATAATGATGATTTGGTCAGTCTCTAAAATAAAGTTAAAATCTCTGCTCAATTGAGCCCAATTTATAACTTTATGTCCATGTAAACGGAAAAAATTCAATTTTTTTGCATTTTCCATATAAACTTAATAAATAAAAGCACTTCCACTAATAATTTTTGTACAAATTTAAGCAAAAAATTTGAATAAATACCTGAGCTTAATGGTTGCACCGTTAAATTATTTTAATTTTTAAAATTACTTTCGTTACATCGCATTAAACTACGAAAAGTTGTTAGCTTTTTTTTTTTTTGCCTATTTTACTCGTTTTTCTTAAAATGTTTAATTTAAACCCGTCACTACAAAAGCACCAAAAAAATGGAATATATATTCAGGGAATATTTGAAATGCGCTTATCCTGTTGATTGTAAATATTATTTGCCCTTTGATATTGTTATATAAAACTACAAGGAAATTTCAGTTTGTATTTTAATAAAAATTCAATAGTGTAAATGTTTGAAAAAATGTTTGCTCCAAAGTGCTGAAAAAATAATAATTCTAAAGCTTCAGCTTTTCTTAAACTATAAAAATTAAATGATCTAAAAAAATTTGTATATCATAAATCTTTTAAATTTTGCATGTATCAGGCGTTTGCGGGCCCCAAAATATCAATTTTAATCTCAGCTACCTGTGCTTCATATTTATATGTTACTTACATATGTTTACCAAAATCTACACACTTGTTTAAATATAACAATTTATTTAAATTTCGTCGAAAAATAAGTCACTAAAATGTATTTAGTTTCGATAAAAATTTCATACTGGTGATAAATTTTTAACAAAAATCTTTAAACAATTTTAGCCTTATTTTAAGCATTTTTTAAAATAATTTCCAGCATTTTTTGGCCCATTCTAATGCCAGATTTAGCGGTAAACTTTTTTTACATCTGGTCACACTCCCAGCAAAAACTTTACTTACAATCCTAATTGTAAAGACTTCTTGAATTCATTACTTTGTAGCTTTATTCGCCGCTTTTTGAATTATTAGTTATATATTCGTCGTCAGTGGCGGTGAGAGCTTAACGTCACACCCCACTGAAGAGATTGTGTGGTTGCAACCGAGGGTAGTCTGGGCGGCCTGTCCGTGAGAACCTGGGTTCAATTCCCAGCTCAGTCAAGAATGAAAATTTATCAATAAATTTTAATTTATTTCATGTTGTAAAATACCTTTCTTCATAAAAATAATTTAATGAAAATTAAATTCAATGAACTTAAGCCTGATTAAAATATCAAAATTTGGATTAAAAACCATTAACAGTTCAATAAAATAACCACAATACTATTTATTAAATAATAACTTTATTATTATATTTTAAATAAGTCATTATTATAAATTACAAAAAAAAAATACTTTAATATAATGATTTAAATAAGTTATTATTATATGATTTTTAATTATTTTAATTATTTGAATCTATTTGCAATATATTCCAATACGTTTTTTATATCTGCAATTTTATTATTTTGAAATGTTTAAATATAATATTTTTTAGTAAAAAGTACAAGAATGGGAAAAAGTTATATATATAGCATTTATATATGTGTCCTTAGAATCAGCATAAAATGTGGTGTAAAAAACACGTTCCAGAAAAGGGTTCAGAGCTGAACCGAACTAAGTCATGAAACATAAGATATTTAAATAATTCAAACAGGCTTAATCAAAAAGTGTTTCGTTCCTTAGGTAACGGTTATAAACCCAAGTCAATAACTCCAATTCACACCCATTCTCAAATTATTTTCGAATTTACTTTTTTCACTTGGTTCGCTTTAGCTCTATTCTTCTGAAACATCTTTTTTACACCACATCTTATGGTGATTTTAACGACACAATTAAGATTTTTTAAATCTATCCAGGGAACGGGGGGCACCCATGTTGTCCAGTTCTAGAACAATTGGTAGCAGATGGGGCCAACGCCACAGCTAAGATTACTCCAAAAATAAAAATGGTTAAAAGTTTCATTTTATAAAAGTTTATTAATTTATTTTTTTGCTGGTTTTTTCAGTTCGTTCCAAAATGTTATTGATGGACTCTTGGATTGTACTAATGATCTTTGATAATGATTTTTAGTATTTATAGAAAAAATTTTGATATGATTATTTTCGAACTAAACAAAAACACTTGTTTTTAAAAATTTTTTATTTACATAAATGGAGTAAAACCAATATTTTTTTTGTTTTACAAATAAATCTATTGCGTTGTTATTATTTTTATGAAAATAATGGCTGAAATCTTAAAAACAATTTTTTTTTATTTATTTTGTTGTATACACGATAGAAAAAAAACTTTATTCTCAAATGCTAACATTTCGTTCTGAAAAATAAATATTTTTCTTAATTTTCTTGTTCAAAAGAATTTAGAAAAAAAGACGTGTTCGATTTTTATTGGGCCGTGTGAGTGAAAAGGTAGATTTTGCTTATTCTAGAAATTTAGAAGTTTTAACTAGCTTTGACGTAACGTTACCAAAATAGTACCAATATATTATTTTTGTCCCCTAAATGTACAAATTTCCAAAAACAGGCCAACAATTGTCCATTTTTGTTTTGATTTAATAATGATGTTTTGGAATTTTACGTCTACCTCTGTTAGATGACAAGCTGTAAAGTTTACCGAGCTTATCCGTTTTTACCCATTTCTAATCCCCCGATTTGCATTTCCAAAAATCCCTTCTTGTTGTATCTCAAAGGGGCAGTCTTTATCAAAAAATCAAGTCGCAGGCTTCAGTTGTTTGGGCTGGGTGAAGATCACGCTAATATACAAATAGATGAAGTCACTTAAAATTAGGGAAGTAATGAATACCGATACCGATATTTTGGCGATACTCCGATATCGGAGTTTTTGGTTTTTTTGAAAAAAAATTTAATTTTCAATGCCTATTTTTTGCATAACAACAAAATCAAAACAGAATAATAAATTGTTTCTTTTAGTTCTTCAGCTAAAGGTCCACACCACGCGTTCTGTTCAATTTTACACTGATTCTACTTTTTGACAGATGATTAAACACATCAATGCATTGAACGCGTAGTGTGGAACTCCAGCTTTAGCCGTTTTGCTTTGCACCATAGTAGTGAAATGTTCTCTCACTGCTAAATCTTTTATGTATTTCCAGTACAAAAAACCTAAAAATTTTGCACATTTTTAGATTTTTAAGCTTATTTTTAATGAGATCTTTGTGAAAATAAAAATAACTTTGCTGAAAATTTTGGGTTACTTCAAAGAGGCTACAAAATCCATAAGCAAGGCCACTGCTCCAGTGTCGGGCGTTATTCCGCTAGTAAGCAGTCTTCGAACATTATTAGATAATATACTTGCGATCTCCACAAAAGTGGAGAATACCTTCTATTTTTAGCAAAAATCTTATTAATTTAAATTTTAATCCAAATTTAGATATTTTTTTTTTAATTAGGCTTAAGTTCATTGAATTTAATTTTCATTAAATTATTTTTATGAAGACAGGAATTTAACAACATGAAATAATTAAAATTTTTTTTTTTTTTTTTTTTTTTTTTTTTTTTTTTTTATTGATAATTTTTCATTCTTGACTGCGCTGAGATTTGAACCCAGGCTTTCACGGATAGGTTGCCCATACTAGTTTCGATTGTAACCACACAATCTCGTCAGTGGGGTTTGCCGTTTTACTCACTCGGCTATTGAGGCCGGGCGACGTCAATAGTCAAACATCAATCCTTAAACCAAATGGTATTTCACCTTGGTAGATCGAAATTTGCTTTTTGAATGAATGATTATCTATTTTAATTGATTTAAATGTTCTTCCTAACTTCTGTTTTTTCGTACCTTTTGTCAAGAATTCTTCTTGAAATCCAAAGTACATTTTTTTTGTTTTTCATTATTTATTTTTTGTTATTTCTTAAGGCCTTATTGAGCCTTTTTTTGAATGCGTTTAAGAAACTCTGGCGAAAGAAGGGATACCAGAAGGCCTACTTCGCAATGACAACGTGTGTAAAAATATATGAGTATGGACTGGAGCGAGTAGCTTTTGTACATCCAAAAGAAGGATTATAAAGGCCTTCTAGAAGGCATCAGTACGCCTTCTTTTTCCTACTGGGTTACTGTTAAACTATCACAACGACCAAAAATTTTACAGATAATTGTACTAATATTTCTTCTTGTTAAGCCCCCTCGCTTCTCCCTCATAGAAGGGGGCTTAAACAAGGCAATAGAACAATTTTTGAAAAAATCTGTTTCTGTTGTAAGAAATTCATGGAAACCATATTTCTTCCCGAGTCCATGATTTATAACCCAGGTAAAAGGCAAATTTCTTCACAAACACGTCGCACACTGGGGCCAAAAGCTCGTTTTTCACGGATCAATTCATATCTAATAAACTACAATAGTGAGGCACACTAAATTTGATGTGGGTTACTCTAAGAATAAACTTCATGTTCCAACAACATCTTGAAGGAGTAAGAGGTGGGATACGGGTATTTAAAAATTATTAATTAAATAATAAACGTGATTTTTTATTCACGCACGCTTACGCACAACACATTTTTTAAATTCTTACGATCACACGAACATAATTGTTTAATTCACGCACGCTTCCGCTGATTTGCCTTTCATTGAATAAGTTCAGACTTTTTAACAAATCTAAGACGGTTAGTTCGTGAGTGTGTGAGAATTAAATTTTAATTCACGTGTCCGTTGAAATGGGATTTACGCAGACCCCAGGTACGAGAGGGACCCAGATATTTATATATTTATGTCACACATATTCAGGAATTGTTTGCTATTGAAATTAAGCCTGATGGGTCCATAAATGGCTGAGATATGAGAAAAAAACACGACTGCCTCTAATTTTACCCATAAATGTCTCGTTGTTGTTATTTTTTTTTTAATTTTTTATGTATATCTGGAGCATGCAAGAACAAAAGTTTCCGAATGTGGTACAAGCATCTTGGTAATCAATAAACAACATCGGACAAAATGTGGGCGGGCGGGGAGAAGTGGGCGTGGCACAAAATCGATTTATTTCTATCTAATGAACTGTATTTATAGGACTTTCTGTTCGTATCGCACCATGATGAAGGGTATTTAAAACATTATTTAAACAATGATATTTTTATTAACAATAACATCTGACAGATATTTAAAAAAAAATACGCAATTTAAAGAAAAAATAAATTATTTGCACAATAATATTTTTAGTTACAATAACACCCAAAAGATATCTCTAAAAAAATGCGCAATTTAAAGAAAAAAATATATTATTTGAACAATAATATTTTTGATTTTTCATTATTAACTGCGCATTAAATTATTTGCTATTTTTTTATTTACTTTGTGTCTTTTGTCTTATTTTGTTGTTTAAAATATTTAAAAAAAAAATATATATTATTTAAACAATAACATTTTTGGTAACAGTAACACCCAATATTTCTAGAAAATGCGCAATTTAAAGAAAAAATATATTATTTGAACAATAATATTTTTGATTTTTTATTATTAACTGCGCATTAAATTATTTGCTATTTTTTTATTTACTTTGTGTCTTTTGTCTTATTATGTTGTTTAAAATATTTTAAAAAAATATATTATTTAAACAATAACATTTTTGTTAACAGTAACACCCAAAATATATTTGTAGAAAATGCGCAATTTAAAGAAAAAATATATTATTTGAACAATAATATTTTTGATTTTTCATTATTAACTGCGCATTAAATTATTTGCTATTTTTATACCCTCCACCACCACTGTGGTGAATGAGGGTATACTAAGTTTGCCATTCCGTGTGAAACTTTTTTATTATACATCTAAGACTCCATAAAGTATATATATTCTGGGTCCTTGAGTAATTCTAAGTCGATTTAGCCATGTCCGTCTGTCTCTCCGTCTGTCCGTCTGTTGAAAACACGCTCACTTTCGAAAAACGCAAAAGAAATGAACAAACTTAGTCTCAAATTGCTTGTAGTTATCCTAAGCAGTTTGGGATTGAAATCCAGCTACATCGGTTTAGTAGGATCAGAACTATGAATCAAAATGTGGAACCACTACCCAAAAAAAATTGATAATTTTGATACAAAAACTAACATAAATGGTGGAATAATGCACGGAATGACATAAAATTTTGCACGAATTCGCTTTATACGACTGGAAATCATACTGTTAAATTTCGTGAATATCGGTCCATAATTTACCATAGGCCCCATATAAACCCTTCTCGCGGAAAACAGTTTAGTACGCCTAAAACGGCAATAAATAACGCTAGCATACTTAAATTTGGTACGTCACAGTTTTATAATACGTCAAATCACACTGTAAAATTTTTTGAAGATCGGTCCATAATTTACACCAGGTCCCATATAAACCCTACTCCCGGAAAACAGTTTAGTACGCCTAAAACCGTAAAAAATAACGCTATCATATTAAAATTTGGTACGTCACAGTTTTATAGGACCAGAAATCACACTGTAAAATTTTTTGAAGATCGGTCCACAATTTACAATAGGCCCCATATAAACCCTACTCCCAGAAAACAGTTTAGTACGCCTAAGACCGCAATAAAAAATGCTAGCATAATAAAATTTGGTACGTCACAGTTTTATAGGACCAGAAATCACACTGTAAAATTTTTTGAAGATCGGTCCACAATTTACAATAGGCCCCATATAAACCCTACTCCCAGAAAACAGTTTAGTACGCCTAAGACCGCAATAAAAAATGCTAGCATACTAAAATTTGGTACGTCACAGTTTTATACGACCAGAAATCACGCTGTAAAATTTTTTGAAGATCGGTCCATAATTTACACTAGGCCCCATATAAACCCTACTTCCGGTAAACAGTTTATTGCGCCTAAAACCGTAATAAATAACGCTATCATACTGAAATTTGGTACGTCACAGTTTTATAGAATCAGAAATCACACTGTAGAATTTTTTAAAGATCGGTCCATAATTTACACTAGGCCCCATATAAACCCTTCTCGCGGAAAACAGTTTAGTACGCCTAAAACCGCAATAAATAACGTAAGCATACATAAATTTGGTACGTCACAGTTTTATAGGACCAGAAATCACACTGTAAGGTTTTTTGAAGATCGTTCCACAATTTACACTAGGCCCCATATAAACCCTACTCCCGGAAAACCGTTTAGTACGCCTAAAACCGCAATTAATAACGCTAGGATACTTAAATTTGGTACGTCATAGTTTTATAGGACCAGAAAGCACACTGCCAAGTTTCGTGAAGATTTGTCCATAATTTACCATAGGCCCCATATAAACCCTACTTTCGGAAAATAGTTTATTGCGCCTAAAACCAAATAAAGCCCACTTTGGGATTTATAGATATTGCGGTGAAATTTTTTACTTAAATTCATATGGCAAGAAAAACTATCATGCAAATTTGTGAAATTTACTGTTAACGCTAAAACTAATTACACTGCTGTATTGAAATTTATTCTAATTTATTTTTTGTAATACCAGAAATCAGTCTTCAGAATTTTGGGATGATTTGTCCATAATTTACCATAGGTCCAATACAAATAACGCTCCTAAAAATAATTTAAGTCCGGCTAAAACTGTTACGAATAATGATATTTTACTCAAGCCTGTTCAAAGTTCTTACAAGAAACGAATAACATTTTCTTATTGTCGGTCAATAATTTAATTCAGGTCTAAACCGCAACCAATTTTAATGCTGACGTTCGTTTTTGTGAAGCTTAGTTAATAATATATACGTATTTATCATATAGAGCCCACTCCTGTCGGTGGAGGGTATCAGAGATTCGGCACTGCCGAATATTGCACTCTAACTTGTTTTTATTTACTTTGTGTCTTTTGTCTTATTTTGTTGTTAAAAATATTTTAAAAAAATAAAATTTTTTAACAATAACATTTTTGGTAACAGTAACACCCAATATTTCTAGAAAATGCGCAATTTAATGATATAATCACAGTTTCAAATTCGGAATTTGCAAGTCCAGTTGTACTTCAGAAAAAGAAAAACGGTAATGAACGACTTTGCATAGATTACAGAAGGTTAAAACAACATATAACTAAAAAAAATTTCCCAACACCAAATATTGAAGAGTGTCTACAGGATGCAAAAAAATATAAATATTTTACAACTTTAGATCTTAACAGTGGCTATTATCAAATTGAAATTGAACCTGAAAGTCGCAAATACACAGCTTTTATTACCACAGAGGGATTATTTGAATTCAAACGTATGCCTTTTGGGTTGAAAAATGCACCCATGGTTTTCCAACGATTAATGGCAAAAATACAAAATATAGTTGGCAAGGAAAACATGATGCATTACATGGATGATATACTCATTGGTAGTAACACAAAAGATGAAATGCTGGATAAAATAACAAAAGTTTTAAATGTTTTACAAGATGCAAACTTAACACTAAATATAGAAAAATGTGAATTTTTTAAGACTACAATTGAATTCTTAGGACATCAATTAACGCCAGGGGGAATTTGCCCTGGGAAAGTAAAGTCTGCGGCAATAGAGAATTTTAAACGTCCGGAAAAAATTCATGAAATTCGGAAATTCCTTGGGTTAAGCGGATATTTTCATAAATTTATTCCAAAGTATTCAATAATATCGGAACCATTGAGGAAGCTTTTATGTAAAAATCAACAATTTGAATGGACAGATCAACAAGAAATAGCGTTTAACGAATTAAAATTAAAATTATCGTCTCAACCAGTTATGACAGCCTTCCGTCTCGATGCGGAACACCAAATCCATACAGATGCAAGTTCCATAGGATTGGCAGGTGTATTATTGCAAAATGACAATGGAATGTTAAAACCCGTTGCATATTACAGTCGCTCAACTAGTCCAACTGAGAGAAATTTTCATAGTTATGAATTAGAAACTCTTGCAGTTGTGGAAACTTTGGAAAGATTTCGATATTATATTTACGGTAAACAAGTTAAAATAGTAACGGATTGTAGTGCTATAAAGTCCGCTATGACAAAACGTGAATTGATTCCTCGAATAGCCCGTTGGTGGTTGAGAATTCAAGATTTTGATGTAGTTTTAGAACACCGGAAAGGTCCGTGTATGGAACACGTTGATGCGCTAAGTCAAATGCCAAATAAGTCGCCTAGTGATATAGATGTTGCTACTCTAAAAATTGATAAAATTAATCTTCATAAAGAGGACTGGCTATCTGTAATGCAAATTCAAGATGATTCGATTAAGGAAATTATTTCGAAAATTCAAAATAAAGATAAGACGTTGTTAGAAGATTATCGCTTGCAGAATGGAAGATTGTTTCGAAAATATAATAATAAAAACTTGTGGGTTGTTCCCAAATCATTACGTTGGAGAGTAGTTGAAGATTGCCACGACAAAAATGGTCATCTTGGGGTTGAAAAGACGATGGAAAAACTTTTAACTTATGTATGGTTTGCCAGAATGAGGAATTTTGTCAAGTCTTACATTAAAGCCTGTGTCGAGTGTGCCTTTAACAAAAATAAAGGTGGGCGAAAAGAGGGTGAATACCACTTTAATGATATAGATCCAGTACCGTTTAATACAATTCATTTGGATCATTTGGGACCTTTTCCAAAAAGTAGTAAACGTAATGAACATATTTTAGTTCTAGTGGATTCTTTTACAAAATTCACAATAATTAAAGCTGTAAAAAGTACAGTAACCAGACATGTTATAAACATTCTAAATGAATTTTCAAGTTACTTTGGAGTTCCAACGCGCATAGTTTCAGATAGGGGAACGTCATTCACATCAAATGAATTTAAGAAATATTGTTCTGAGAATGATATTAAACATGTGCTCAATGCAGTAAGAACGCCGAGAGCTAATGGTCATGCCGAAAGGACAAATCGAACATTACTTTCAATGCTTTTGCCTACTACACAAAATGATAAATGCTGGGACGATCATTTAAGAAATATCCAATGGACTTTAAATACGATGAAGAATAAGACTTCGGGTAAAAGTCCCCATGAATTATTATTCTGTTATTCTCCACGAGATATTCTGCAAAATAAAATACTCTTAGCTGTACATAATAATTTAATTCTAACTGAAGATGAAGTTAACAAGTTAAGACAAGCAGCTGCCGAACAAATTAACACAAAACGAAGTCAAGCAAAAGAACAATTTGATAAAGAGCATTCGAAGCCTAAGAAATATGAAATTGGTGCAATTGTACTTGCTGAAAATGAACCTCAGAGTAGCGGTGGTTCTCGCAAATTGGAACCTCGGTATAAGGGTCCTTTTATAATCGCAAAAGTTCTCGATAATGACCGATATATTATCGATGATCTTCCAAATACCAAAAGAACAACGCGTCATTATTCATCGGTCTATGCTTCAGATAAACTGAAATCTTGTTGGGAACTGCCGCCTATGTTCGACAGTGAACTTGATTATGATACTTCCGGTGAAGACAGCGAGGACGCTTTAAATGCAGGATAGCCGACTGTTGGAAACCCTTATGTTACTTTTATTATTTGTTTCATATTAATATTATTTTATAAATCAAGTTACCTTTGAAATGTATGATTTTTACTGTGAATTATCTGTCATACTCAGGTTTTGTGTTTTTTTTTTTGAATACAATTCTTCGTTTTAATGATTATTAGTCTTATAAAAACCTTTGCACAATAAATCAAATATATTTTTAAACTTAAAAAAGATTGAAATTGCTTTAGTCCTTTTAAAATATGCAACAAAAAAAATATGGATTTAAATCCAAAATTTGTAAAAACAAATCGATGCCTTTTTAACGCAAATTTTATGATTTGGAAAGATAATTGGTCGATATCGTTCTTAGACCATCGACAAAAAATATTCATTTGAATGGAAATAACAGCCATATTAATTACCAATACAATTTGGCAGCATATTTAACCTTTTTTACTTGTTTTATTTTACTAATTTTATTTCAAAAATGTCTGAACTAAAATCTGGAGTTTGATTACATTTCAAATTGTAATAGCACCATTCAAACACAGCAATATGCAAGATTTGCAAGAAAACCTGAAAACCGAACCAGAACCGAAACCGACCGGTTTTAATCATTTTAAAACCGAAACCGGGGTTTCACATTTTTACGCTTTTTAGCAAATTCTAATTGAAATATTGCAGTTATAAAATAAATGTTAAACATTTTTTATATAAAAAAAAGAAAAACTTCAAGCTCAATAAATTATACAACAAATTAAAAAAAACTTATACAAGCTTACACCTTGTTATTTTCGGTGATGGCTATAAAAAACAACAAAAACATGGGATTTTTTGAAAAAAAAATTTAAGGCGGTCGTGGTTTTTTGCTCATATGTCAGCCATATATGAACCAATCGGGATTTATTTCAATATCAAACTTTAACGCAGCATATCTGGCATAAATATAAAACAACATAGTCCCTACATATCTGGGGTCTTCGGAAAACATATTTCAACAAATTGACGGACGGACGGACATCGTTAAATCAACTTCGCTCCTCATAAGGACCTGAATATATATACTTACTTTACAGGGTCTAAGATCAATATTGTAGAAATTACAAACGGAATGCCAATCTTATATGTGTATTAGGGTGTTCGGCCGATTAATTATTGTTCGATTGATCGAACAATTTTAGACGATTAATTGTTCGATTAATTTAAAATTGCTGATTCCGATTAAAGGATTAATTGAACAAAATTCCGTAACCATTACTGAAATAATGCAGTAATCGGTTAATTTTTACTTGTTATTGAAACAAATGCAAAAAAATATTTTTAACCCTGGAGCCACACGTTCAATAAATCACATTCAAGTTGTTCACATAAACTGCTTGTCAAAACTTGTTTGAATTGACAGCTGTGTAAGGCTACTCAAAGTATTTTGTAAAAAAAGGACAAGAATTTTTTAAAACACAATTTTTTTTAATAAAGCACAATAATTTTTTAAGAAATATATTTGTTATAAAGAAATCGCCAAAGTGAATTTGTGGTCAGGTGTTAAATTGAACGTAAAATTGGCAAACAAATAAAAGGTAAAATTGAGAGCAATCTCGTGGACATTTTAAAAAGGTTGAGTGCGTTAGTAAGAAAGTGAGAGAGTATGGCAAATTAAAAGAAGAGACAAAACTTGATCGTGTGGCTTACAAGTAAAACAAACATTTAAACAACATATTATTTTTAAAAGATCTGTTTAGGTTTTATCAATTAGTATGAATTGTTACGTTTGTTTGGTTTTTTTGTAAATAAAATATTAAAAGACTTGTAATTAATAATGTTTATTTACTAAAGTACCAATTTTTTCTAAAATTATCGAAATTTTTTTTTGTAATAGTTCTATTCCTTAAATATTTAGGAATGACTTTATTCCTAAATATTTAAGTAATATAACTATTAGAAAAAGCTTTATAAAATAATAACTGAAATTAATCTCATAGAATAAATTCGAAAAATAAAATTTTTTTAATATAATAAAGTAACTTATGAAAAAGAATAAAATTCCCAGACTCTATTATCGAAAAAAATATATTAATTTATAAAATTTCTGGATTTTGAATTTTTCGATTAATCGATTAATTTTAAAATTTTATTCGTTTAATCGATATGTCAAAAATGCCTAATATCGGTTTATCGTTTAATCGAACAAAAAAAAAGCTGATTAATTGAACGCCCTTATGTATATACATGGAAAACATTATTTACTATATCAGCAGAAAATATGGCTTGAAACAAGAAAATTTAGCATGATCTCGTCCAAATATTACTTATTCTAAATATGTGAGATTTAAGAAAATTTCACTTAATACGAACGAAATAATTTAAAATCAAGAAATTATTATGGATTTTCTTGTTTTAAGAAACGAAATTTATTACTTTAGAAAATCAACTTCTTTCCGTATACCCTTTTCACCTAATTAAAAAAACCATATTTGGTAATGAAAATTTGACATGTCAAAAGGTGAACTGTATTAAAGATAAGGGATCAAAATAATACTTTCCTTACAAAAAATTCTTTAGGCTGTTCCTAAATAATCAAAGCGGCAAAAAATAGGAATTAAAGATTCTATGATTACTAGTCAGGTTAAAGGAATAAACTATTGGGGTATACACAAGGTGTGCTATCAAGTCATATCGTCATAATATTTCACATTTAAAAAAATATTGTTGTGTCATTAATAAAATAAGAACTTTAATGCTGTGTTTATTGCTTCGTCATAACTGTACAGTAGAAATCTTAATTATAAGCGGTTGCCCACAGCAGTCATATATATTTCTTATAATTATTTTAAGACATGTGACTACAACCTTATGACTACGTTGTGAATCCCCCATATATATTTACGGCCACCATCTGTTCTGTATTGAAGAGAACAGTACTATATTTTACAGCTTTGTTTTGTGTAAATTTTTTTTATAAATGTTTCAGACTATACGACCTGTTCCTGCAACACTATTCGTTGTTGTTGTTGTAGCAGCTAGACCTGAAGAACAGGTACTGCTTTAGGCCTTTTTACTCTATCACACAAGTCTTACGTATTTTGACGAAAATGATCTAATTATTGTTTAAAATTAAAAAAAAAAACAATAACAATTTATTATGACAGTGTTGTATTTTTTAAAAATATGTAAGACTTGTGTGATAGTGTAAAGCAGCTTTAAGTTTACATTCCTTGGTCGTTGAAATCCAAGTCGTTCCGGTGCATAGATCCGATTGTCGTGGGAACGAACATTATTCGTAGTTGTTTATGTCCCTTCGAAAACCGGTATGCTTGCAAACGTTACTTTTTTTTGTTGTAAGATTCAAATTGACGTTTAAGTCTTAAATTTAACTATTAAATTTTAAAACTGTTTACGAATCCTATTAAAAGAGATCATCAAATTGTTGCTTAATTTTACATATTTTGTACCTATCAGGCGTCACGCAACATTGTGTACCTAGCACGCGACGTACACCCTTTGTCCCAAATGTGTACGACATATCGCATAGTCTAGAGCAGTTTTTATTAAAACGCTAAAATCATTCCGTGTTTAATTATTAATTTATTTATGTATAGTAAAATTTCTATGAAAAGTACTCAAAAAACAAAACCAATCGCCTGTCATTTGGAAACAGCACAGTTGTATAAGTAATGCATTTGAAAAACTTGCTGGAAACTTATATAACTTTTCTTTCTTTTCGAAAATTTTTAGCAGAAGTAACTGGGCATTTACACATGAAAGTAGTTTCTTGAAAGTCACAATACACTCACACTTTTTCACTTACACATTTAAATTTTTCAACTTTCAGTCCAACTTTCAGCTAGCTTTCAATGAAAATTTCAAGAAAGGGATTTCATGAAAGTAAATGACAATAACTAAGCAGTGTTACCAATTGAAATTTTTTTTTCGTATATATAAAGAATTTTAATATATTTTTTCAACTAAATATTAAGAACACAATGATTCTAATTAAAATTTAAATATATAATGAAAACTAATAAAAATAAATATTATTTTGAACGAATGCCTGAAGTTCGGCTTAAATATTTGGCTCGGCAACTCTTAAGCTTGAAATAAGCAAAACAATAAGAGAAGAAGAGAAATTTTTGGTAGTAGTTTGCCTTTTGACGACATTTTGAAAATGAAATTTCACTTTCATGAAATTTTATTATTTTTTTTAGAAATTTTTGGTGATAAAACGTATACAGAAATTTTATGAAATTACTTTCATGTGTAAATGCAGCGTAACGTGAAAAAGTTGAAAATATTTTTCTCAATATCATATTTTTTTCCAAAGAGCATTCTGCTTTCGAGCATTCTATTTTCAACTCTTACGAAATAAAAGTAATTTAGTTTAATATTTGCATTTGTTAGAAACCGCACAATTTTTTATTTTATAAAACTTATTGATATGAAAAGATTTCGTAAATTTAGGCCGTGCATTACTTTTTATATAAATCCTCCCAAGATTTTAGGTTTTTATGTTTTTCCACAAATCACTCCTTGGTACTCCCCTGACTTCAAGTTTATATTAATGTTAAGTTGCTTGAACTACGATATTTGTAAGATCTCGAGTAAGAGATTTCAAATGTCAACAGTTTTCACCAATGATTAGGTTTATAGAAACAGGCTTAATTTCATTTGGATAATTAAAAATTTTGTTTGGATAATGAAAGTGTATCATCTGTCATGTATAAGAGCCTCCTTACTTTAACGTTAATGTTGCCGACACGTTAACTTTGTGGTCGGCATTAATGGTTGGTACGAAAAATATGTTAATTATGAAATGCGTAAAAAAGGAAACATAAAATTTGTCAAAATGTAATAAATTTTAGCTTTATGTGTGCGTTTTGTATAAAAATATGAAAACCCATCATATACGCCGTTACGTCACGTATAAACGTTTACGTAAGAGTACCAATTTAAGCTCCAGTTAGATGACAGTAAATTATGTAAATTATGGACCAATCATCCCAAAATTCTCCGGAAGTTTGGTTTATATCGGGCCTTGTGTAAATTATGGACCTAACTTCAAAAAATTTTACAATGTGATTTCAGGTCCTATAAAACTGTGACGTACCAAATTTAAGTATGATAGCGTTATTTCTTACGGTTTTAGGCGTACTAAAATGTTTTCCGGGAGTGGGGCTTATATGGGGTCTAGTGTAAATTATGGACCGATCTTCAAAAAATTTTACAGTGTGATTTCTGGTCCTAGAAAACTGTGATGTACCAAATTTGAGTATGATAGCGTTATTTATTACGGTTTTAGGTGTACAAGACTGTTTTCCGGGAATAGGGTTTATATGGGATCTAGTGTAAATTATGGATCGATCTTCTTTAACAGTATGATTTGCAGTCGTATGAAGCGAATTTGTGCAAAATTTTATATCATTCCGTGTATTATTAAACCATTTATATTAGTTTTTGTATCCAAAATATAAATTTTTTTAGGGTGGTGGTTCCACATTTTGATTTCTAGTTCTGATCCTACTGAACCGATGTTGCTGGATTTCAATCCCAAACTGCTTAGGATAACTACAAGCAATTTGAGACCAAGTTTGTTCTTTTCATTTGCGTTTTTCGAAAGTGAGCGTTTTTTCAACAGACGGACAGACAGACGGACATGGCAAAATCGACTTAGAATTACTCAAGAAGCCAGAATATATATACTTTATGGGTTCTTAGATGCATAATAAAAAGTTTTACACGGAATGACAAACTTAGTATACTATCATTCACCACAAGTGGTGGTGGAGGGTATAATAACATCCGAAAGATATTTTTAAACAAAAATACGCAATTTAAAGAAAAAATATATTATTTGAACAATAATATTTTTGATTATTACCTGCGCATTAAATTATTTGCTATTTTTTTTATTGACTTTGTGTCTTTTGTCTTATTTTGTTGTTTAAAATATTTTAAAAAAATATATTATTTAAACAATAACATTTTTGTTAACAGTAACACCCAAAATATATTTCTAGAAAATGCGCAATTTAAAGAAAAAATATATTATTTGAACAATAATATTTTTGATTTTTCATTATTAACTGCGCATTAAATTATTTGCTATTTTTTATTTATTTTGTGTCTTTTGTCTTATTTTGTTGTTTAAAATATTTAAAAAAAAATATATATTATTTAAACAATAACATTTTTGGTAACAGTAACACCCAAAAGATATTTCTAGAAAATGCGCAAGTTAAAAGAAAAAATATATTATTTGAACAATAATATTTTTGATTTTTTATTATTAACTGCGCATTAAATTATTTGCTATTTTTTTATTTACTTTGTGTCTTTTGTCTTATTTTGTTGTTTAAAATATTTTAAAAAAATATATTATTTAAACAATAACATTTTTGTTAACAGTAACACCCAAAATATATTTCTAGAAAATGCGCAATTTAAAGAAAAAATATATTATTTGAACAATAATATTTTTGATTTTTCATTATTAACTGCGCATTAAATTATTTGCTATTTTTTATTTACTTTGTGTCTTTTGTCTTATTTTTTTGTTAAAAATATTTTAAAAAAAATATATATTATTTAAACAATAACATTTTTGGTAACAGTAACACCCAAAAGATATTTCTAGAAAATGCGCAACTTAAAAGAAAAAATATATTATTTGAACAATAATATTTTTGATTTTTTATTATTAACTGCGCATTAAATTATTTGCTATTTTTTTTATTTACTTTGTGTCTTTTGTCTTATTTTGTTGTTTAAAATATTTAAAAAAAATATATTATTTAAACAATAACATTTCTGGTAACAGTAACACCCAAAATATATTTCTAAAAGATGCGCAATTTAAAGAAAAAAATATCTTTTTTTTTTTTTTTTTTTTTGAGAGAGAGCGGGGAGATTTCTCCCAACGGAGACGGTACCGCGACCAACCAGGTCTATTGTACCCACCCCCCTTTAGTTGGCCAGAAGACCTTCTGCCTCCCAGAGAAATCCAAGAAGGTATTTTGCCGGTATTGCACCGACTCGGGACGCGCCCATCGTACCGTGCCCCAAGTGTCTCCTTCTTGCCCACGCCAGCGCCGGGCAGTCACACAGTAGGTGCCTTGTAGTCTCGTCCTCCTCACGGCATAGTCTGCATTCCTGGTCCTCTGCCAGGCCCATCCGAAACAGGTGGCGCTTGACCGTATGGTGGCCCGTCAAATAAGCCACCAATAGCCGTAGCTCTCGTCTGTTGAGACCCCTTGTCTCCAATGTACTCCCGGGAAATACAAATTCCTTCGCCTGACGCATTCCCGGTAGCGATACCCAGTATTTCCTGTGCTCGCTGAGAGCCCATTCCCCCAATAGGGACTGGGTAGTGGCCCAGCTTAACCCACAAAAGGGCTCGGGGCCGACCATTTGGGCGTTTGCTCCAGCCCTAGCCAGTTGATCAGCCCCATCGTTACCCGGGAGTGTCCCGGCACCCAACAGAGTGTCACTCTGTTTCTTGAGCCCAGCTCCTGTAGCCTACCCCGGCATTCCGCCACCAACTTCGAGGACAATTTCCAGGAAGAGAGTGCCTTAATGGCCGCTTGGCTATCGGTAAATATCGCAATGCTGTTTCCTATCATTCCCTTGTTCAGAATGTTGATACAGCACGCCTCAATGGCGTGGATCTCAGCCTGGAATACACTTGATGATCTTCCCATGGCTATCGAGATTCGCGTGTTAGGTCCAAATACCCCAGCACCCACTCCATGCTTCGATTTGGATCCATCAGTATACCAGCGTAGTCCCTGGTTCTCATCACAGGGATTTCCACTGTCCCAGGCTCCTCCATTTGGGAGGATTGTGCTAAACCTTCTGTTAAAGCTCAGTTCCGTAGTCTTAATGTCCGCCCTTGTGCAGACCGATAGACCAGGAGCTAATTTCATCAGACCAGCGTGTCCGTTGACCCCATCTGACAGTCCGGATGTTTGTTGGATCCTAAGGAGACTCGATATTGCGACCCTCCTTATATGAATGTGTAGTGGCAAGATGCCCAAGATAGTCTCAAGTGCCGCTGTTGGACATGTGCGCATCACCCCCGTCAGAGCTACACAGACCATTCTCTGTAGCCTTCCGCACTTTTGGATCGCCGACACCTGCTGGATCTTAGGCCACCATACCAGGGATCCATAGGTGATTATCGGTCTGATCATCATAAAATAAAGCCACTTAATCATGCTAGGGCCAAAGCCCCAGGTCTTCCCAAAGAAGCTCTTACAGGCCCAGAAGGCCCTAAGTGCTTTCTTCAGGGTCGCATCCAAGTGCGAGTTCCAATTCAGCCGTTTATCCAGAACAATTCCCAAGTACTTGACTTCATTGGAGTACTCGATTTCCGTCCCATTCACTGACAGCCTACCCAGTCTGTGTTTATACCTTCTCGTGAACGGGACCACGACCGCTTTTTGGGGGTTGATGTTCAGCCCCCTTTCATGGCACCATTTGAGAACCTTGTCGAGAGCACCCTGCATCACCTCAGTGATTGTTCTCTCGAATTTCCCGGTAACAATGATGGCCAGGTCGTCCGCATACCCAATGGCCCGCAGGCCGTATTCTTCAAGTCTTACGAGCAGGTCATCAATTACAAGGCACCATAGCAGGGGAGAAAGTACCCCCCCCTGTGGACAACCTTTAACAGCACTAATGCTGACGCTAGCATCATCCCAAGAGGCGGTAATTCTCCGTTGTCTCAGCATGGCGCCAATCCAATTGATGGTGCAATCATCTATCCGTTTTTGCGACAGAGCATCCGTGATAGAGTCGTAACTTGTGTTGTCAAAGGCACCCTCCACATCAAGAAAAGAAAAAATATCCTTGTTGTTCTGTGCCTTCTCTATTTGCGCAACCAGATGGTGCAATGCTACTTCCGTCGACCTGCCCTTCTGATAGGCGAACTGCGTTCCGTGCAATGGCGCGGAGATTCTCAGCTTGTCCCGGATGTGCAGGTCTAGTAGCCGCTCAACAGTTTTAAGCAGAAATGATGTGAGGCTAATAGGCCTATAGGACTTCGGCTTCTCTAGCGGCCTGTTGCCAGATTTGGGGATGAACACTACTCTGACCGCCCTCCACGCGGTCGGAATATGACCCCAGGTGAAGCTAGCCTTAAACAGACCAATTAGCGGGTCCATTATAATATTAAGACTTTCCTGTAGTAATACCGGGAAAATCCCGTCACCACCTGGTGACTTGTAAGGGCTGAAGGAGCCAACTGCCCAGCGAACCCTATCCTTATCGAAAATTCTACCGGCCAATCCCGTGGCTCGTCCAGCTCCTGGGATTGCCGCTTCGATCTCAGCGTGTTCATTGCCAGTCACAATTGTAGAGCAGGGTTTCCAGAGTTTCCCTACGATTTGTAGTGAAGGTACCATCCGTTCTCTCCACCAGGCCCACTCCATTTGAGTGTCCTTTGGCCATTACCCTATGAAGCCTTGCCGCATCAGGGAGGTTTGCTATGCCACTGCAAAAGCTCCTCCAAGTATCCCTTTTGGATTTGCGTAAGGATCTGTTGTAATCAGTAAGAGCACATTTGTACTCCTGCCAATTCTTAGTCTTTTTTGCCTTGTTGAATAACCTTCTGACCTGTCGTCGCTTCAGCTCGAGCGTGTCGTTCCACCAGGGAGTTCTACGGCTGGAGCTGAAGCTGCGTATGGTCGTGCTCTCCCGAAAGGATGAGATCAGTGTATCCTCTACAAGGTTGGCTGCTAGCTCAATATCATCGACAGACCCTATGTCGGTCATTAGGAGCCCAGCCTTTCGGCTGACGAGGGACTGGAACTCCTTCCAGTCCGTTCGTCTAGGATTAAAAGCGCCTCTGCGCAGATCCGCCCTACCCGGTATGTCGAACCGTATGTGTTGATGGTCCGACAACGAGGCCTCATCCGTTACCCGCCAGTTACGAATTGAGTCTCGCAGGGCGCCGCTGACCAGTGTGAGGTCCAATACCTCTTCTCTGATTGCATTAATAAAGGTCGGCTTGCAGCCGACGTTAGCTATATCTAAGTTAGTACCTACCAGATAGTCTAGTAATAACTCACCTCTTTTGTTTATGTCACTGCTACCCCAAACGGTGTGATGAGCGTTGGCATCGCAGCCAATAATTAGCTGCTTACCGTGCATACTGCAGTGACGTACCAGGTCCACCACCTCTTTCGGTGGAGCAAATTCATCTTCGCCGGGGAAGTATGCCGTCGCTACGACGATCTCCGACGACCCCCGTTCTGTGGGTATATTGATCTGTGCAGCCACTAGATCTCTGAAAATAAAATTTGTCAATGGAATTATATCAACACTCTTGTCGACAAGTAACGCAGTGCGAGGCTTGTCCACTGACCGATCATAGATCAACTTACTTGAGAGGGATTGTAGTCCCCGGACCAGGCTACCACTGACCCACGGCTCTTGCAACAGCGCAAGACCGATGTTTTCCTCGGCGAATATCCTACACAGTGTGGCCGACGCCCCTTTGGCGTGGTGTAGGTTCGCCTGTAGCACCTTAATGGTGCTCATCTCCATCTCTTATGGAACGCTGCACCAAATCCCCTAGCCTGTTGCGTCGGGGTCCCTTCCCTCTTGAACCTTTGGTCGGTTTTTCCGGCCTTTCCTGAGGGTTGGTTGTGCTGCGTTTGGCCGAAGGCTGAGGCTTTCGTGTGTTTCTCGCCCCCTCATCTGCCCGTTTCCTCTCGCGAGCAATCGCCGCTCTGCTGGTAGACGGGCCATCGTGTGGGGTGGGTATTTGTTTTGTCTGGGGTGGTTCCTCAACTCCTTCAGTTTTGGCCCCAGCAGGCTTCTCTTGCTTGTTGGCAACGTCTCTCGAGCCAGTGCTCTTGAGGTGTAGCCTGACTTGCCCGAAGCAATAGCTGATCTTACCTCCCAGCTTAACCAGCTTCTGGTAGGAGCAGCCATCCACAGCCAGACGGAGGTGAAGGAATTCTCCATGCGTCTGCCGTTGTACCACCGCCCAATGTGCAGCAGCCAAGTCGTTTTGAGCTGATATGAAGGCCAACACCTTTTCATTTGGCAGCTCCAGACTGTGTGGGAAGTATCCGCGCACGAAGTGCGTGCGAGGGAATTCTTCTTCAGGGACTATCTTGCAGTCAACACCTGATTTGGCTTGGATGAATCCAAGGTTGGCCTTTGTCCACTCCGCCGTCTCATTATTGACGCACACAAGCATCAACCAATCAGTGCGCCGTAGACAGCTCTCAAACTGTGGTTTGAAATTACCGGATTTTTCGATAACCGCCTGCAAAATTGCACCCTTGACCCGTTCGATCTGGTCGGCGGTAAGTGACGGAGCCTCCAATGCTGAGACAAAGCCCATTCTGATGCCCTTTGGCATATGAACCGTTTGGGTCTTTGTCTGCTTCGCACAGGCGCGCTTTGCAGGAGCTCCATCTGTGGGAGAGTTTTGCGAACGTCCCCTTTTTAGTGTGGTCACTGCCGGAGCCCTTGTGGCTTCTTTTAGGGCGTCTTCCCTCGGCAGTCCTTTCTTTATTGCTGCTTTAAATAGCCGCCGTTCCCTAGAGTTCAGCTTCACAAAACCCACTCCAGATTTCAGGCTAAGCCCCTGAAGGTTGACGTCTCGTACTGTGCTGCCTGACTCCACCGAGCCCTGGCTGCACGCAACGTCCTGATCCGCGGTATCGCTGTCTGAGCTAGTAGACAGTATCTCCTGCTGTGGTAACCTGGGCGTTCCTGTCGTGACACAAATTGTCGCATTCAGGGACCTCATGTCCGTCGTCCTCAGGTTACTGCCTTCATCAGCTTGCCCAATGGCACTGCCGTTGTTGTTGTCCGAGCTGGAAAGTAGTGTTTCCTTTTGCGGATTTCCGACCACTAAGGTCGATTTGTTTTCTCCTACATCAACAGACCACGTGTCTGTTTTCTGGAGTTTGGTACTAGCATCGGCGTGCCCAATGGCTCCACTAATGCTGGTACGGGAGCTCGGCGTCTCCGCCGTCTCCAATGCAGATGTTTTTAGAGTACCATCCAACTCATTATTTGTTTTTAAATTTGTTTCATCCATACTTTGTTTTTGTTATGGTAGGGATGGGGATGGTCACCCATGGCAGAGCCCGTGTACAATGGGAAGTCTTAATTTAAACTGGAGGTCGACAGGTATCCAGAGTCCGCTTACTAAAGACCAAAACATCCCTTTGGCCATGCATCTATTGGCGTAAGCTGTTCCACCGTAGATTGGGGTAATTTTTGCTAGAGTTGTCTTCTCTACGCCCGACTACCATTAGCCAGCATCCAAAGCAGAGACATGACCGTGCTGAGGATCTGTTTCCAGCCGCCCTCACGTGGAGAGTATAGTCGCACTTCCGGAAGTGAGACACAGTTACGGCACGATCACAAAGATCATGTTTGTCCCCCTGTGTCTCCTTCTGGCTGACGGCCAAAAAATATCTTATTTAAACAATAATATTTGAACAATAAATTATTTGCTAGTCCTGTATTCCATTCACCGATGGCAAAAGGGTAAAATACAACTTTGTAATGCCGTTTGTTATTTCTACAATATTGATCCTAAGTAAATATATTCTGGATCCTTCTGAGAAGAGAAGTTCAAATCACATATACTCAGGAATTGTTTGCTATTGAAATTAAGCTGGATCGGCCCATAAATGGCTGAGATATTAGAAAAACCCACGACTGCCTCTAATTTTACCCATAAATGCCTATTTGTTGTTTTTTACATAATTAAGGATATTTTGAGGGATAACTGTTTTCCAATTGAATTAATATCAAATTTAATAAGACTTTACAATAACCATAGAGCAAACAAGTCAGATATAATTACAAGTCACTAACTTATAGTCCTAAAATATTGGAACGTTTAGAAAAATCGAAAATATTTGAAAAATTATTCACTAAAACAAAAGATAAAGTATACAAGTGGGAAAAGTCGAATGCCGTTTATAAAATACCTTGTAAGGGATATAACGATGGATAATGCAATAACGTATAATAATTTTTATCTAGGTACGACAAAGAATAAATTGAAAGTAGAATTGCAGGTCACAAGTAAAATCAAAAAACAGCATTACAACCCACTGTGCTACTTTAAATTGTTCTCCAGTCTTTGAGAATGTATCAGTTTTGAACACAGAAAAAAAATTTTACGTACCAGAATTGTTAAGGATTAATTTTAAATCGGACACGGAAAATGTAGCACAAAATTATAGACATTTACCCCATATTCATAAAAAATATTTTTGGGGTTATGTTGTAAAACATTTCACCTCACTTAAAAAATATTTTCATACGAATTTTTGAAAATTAAAAAAAATTTTATATGAAAAAATTTTCAACGCAAGGTTTACAAAATTAACCCCTTATAGCAGGCTTACGAAACGAATTTTCTATGAAAATTTGTTTAATAAACCTTTTATTAATCAAAAATATTAAAACATCTAAGACCCCACAAAGTATATATATTATGGGTCCTTGAGTAACTTGTAAGTTGATTTAGCCATGACTGTCTGTCCGTCTGTTGAAAACACGCTCCCTTTTGAAAAGCGCAACAGAAAAGAAAAAACTGAGTCTTTAATTGCTTGTAGTTACCCTAAGCAGCTTGGGATTGAAATCCAGCAACATCGGTTCAGTAGGAACAGAAGTATGAATCAAAATGTGGAACCACCACCTTAAAAATTGATTATTTTGTTACCAAAACAAACATAAATGGTGGAATAATGCACGGAATGATATTAAAATTTGCACAAATTCACTATACCATACTGTGAAATTTCGTAACGATCGGTCCATAACTTACCCTAGGCCCCATAAAAAACCCTACTCACCGAAAACAGTTTAGTTTGGCGTACTACCGCAATTAATATTGCTATCACAATAAAATTTGGTATATCACAGTTTTATAAGACTAGAAATCGCAGTGTTTACTTTGGGAAAGATCGGTCCATAATTTACCATTGGCCCCATACAAAGCCCATTTTGGGAAAATAATTAAATTCGCCTAAAACCGTAGCAGATATAAATATTGCTGTAAAATTTCTCCAACTAAGCTTCATATGGCCATAAAAAATGGCCTTCAGTTTTATAATATACGGTCCATAATTTGCCTTAGATCCCATATTATGAAACCTTCTGAAATTCACTGTAAACGCTAAAACTTATTTCACTGCTGTATTGAAATTTATTCTAATTTAGATTTTTTAATACCAGAAATCAGTTTCAGAATTCTGGGATGATTGGTCCATAATTTACCATAGATCGTCCATAACTCCATAATTTACCCTAGATCGAATACAAATTACCCTCCTCAAAATTATTTTAGTTCGGCTAAAACCTTTACGAATCATGATATTTTACTCAAGCCAGTTCAAAGTTCTAAAAGAAACGCATAATACTTTCTGATTGTCGGCCAATAATTTAATATAGGTTTAAACCGCAAACAATTCGTTTTTTTGAACATTAGTTAATAATATATGTATGTATATGAAGATATCATTTAGAGACCACTCCTGTCGGTGGAGGGTATCAAAGACTCGGCACAGCCGAATATAGCACTCTTACTTGTTTTTTCATTATTTTGAAAAAAAAAAAAACGTTAGGTTAAATGTTTGATTTTTCCTGATGGCGATACACTCTGCTGTATCGAAAAAAGGGATTGCTGTTCGGTTTTAATCGCAAAGGAAACCGCGAATTTTAATGCCTTAAAAACCAAAACCGAAAACCGACAAAAAAACCCTCGATTTTAAGCTTTTACTTTAAAAATATATTTATGCTTAAAGAAATTGCAAATTATATATACAACAATGGAAATGGTTTAAAAAATTCTTAAAATTAAAAAAAGTGTACTGAGAAGCTGCTGCATCGGTTAAAAATAGAAGGATCTTTTGTTAAAGTCTTGAAAATTCATATATTTTAAGCAGAGCTCCAAAAGAATTTATTTATAGATTTAAAATTTTTTTTAGAAGTTTTTTTTTTTGCTTATTATAAATTTCTTGAAGAACTTTTTTTATAGTATGGAAATGAAGAAAATCACTCAAAAATGTCAAAATATGCAACAACAAAAAAAAAAATATGGATTTAAATCCAAAATATGTAAAAACAAATCGATGCCATTTTAACGCAAATTTCATGATTTGGAAGTTAATTGGTCGATATCGTTCTTAGACCATCGACAAAAAATATTCATTTGAATGGAAATCACAGCCATATTAATTACCAATACAATTTGGCAGCATATTTAACCTATTTTACTTGTTTTATTTTACAAATTTTATTTCAGAAATGTCTGAACTAAAATCTGGAGTTGGATAACATTTCAAATTATAATAGCACCATTCAAACACGGAAATATGCAAGATTTGTAAGAAACCCCGAAAACCGAACCAGAACCGAAACCGACCGGTTTTAATCATTTTAAAACCGAAACCGGGGTTTCACATTTTTACGCTTTTTCGCAAACTCTAATTGAAATATTGCAGCTATAAAATAAATGTTAAAGATTTTTTATATAAAAAAGAAAAACCTTAAGCTCAATAAATTATACAACAAATTAAAAAAAAACTTATACAAGGTTACACCTTGTTATTTTCGGTGATGGCTATAAAAAACAACAAAAACGTGGGATTTTTTGAAAAAAAAAAAGAAAAAAAAAAAAATAAGTCAGTCGTGGTTTTTGGCTCATATGTGAGCCATTTGTGAACCAATCGGTATTTATTTCAATAGCAAATTTTAACGCAGCATATCTGACATAAATATAAAACAACATAGTCCCTATCATATCCGGGGTCTTCGGAAAACATATTTCAACAAACTGACGGACGGTCGGACATATATTAAATCAACTTCGCTCCAAAAAACTAGAATCCGCTTAATTGTATGTGACAACTTCCACAGGAAATCCAATAAAAGGTATACTTATCAACGTATCAAAGTAGGTTTACTTTCAACTTTTGTATGCGCCGCATGTGTGGTGAAGAAATGTCAGCTGTTTTTGATGGCCATGGATGACAAATCATATTTTATTTTCAATGTTATCGATAAACATGTTTGTGTGGTGGATTCCTTTTTACTAATTTATGTATTAAAAAGGTTTTTAATAAACGAAAAAGCTTTCGTAATAGTGATTACAATAACTTTCAAGAATAAAATATATTGAAATTAATTTTTAGAACAATTTTTTCATGAACAAAATTTGCCATTCTAGTTATCGATTGCTTTTATGTTCTGAGTGCTATCCTCGTTGGGTTTTTTTTTCTTTTTTTTTAACAAATGCCTTGAAAGAGAAACTTACTTATTGATACCGTGAAAGATTACGAACTTTTTGATAATTAAAGATTACTCCTCTATGAATTCATATAAATAAATTATATTAAAATATTAGTTACATTGCATGTAACTTGAATTTTGAAATGCATGAAATGCACAAAAGGTATCATACGCATCTACGCATAAACGCATGGTATGGACCTCCAGCTTACGAGATTTCAAATGTCAACAGTTTTCAGCAATGATTATGTTTATAGAAACAGGCTTAATTTCATTTGGATAATTAAAATTTTTGATTGGATAATGAAAGTGTATCATCTTTCATGTATAAGGGCCTCCTTACTTTTACGTTAATGTTGCGGACACGTTAACTTTGCGGTCGGCATTAATGGTTGGTACTAAAAATATGTTAATTATGAAATGCGTAAAAAAGGAAACATAAAATTTGTCAAAGTTTATTTAAGTAATAAATTTTAGCTTTAATTGTGTGTGCGTTTTGTATAATAATATGAAAAACCATCATATACGCCGATTAAATGTTCTCTTCAACTGTCACGTAAAAACGTTTACGTAAGAGTACCAATTTAAGCTTAGTAGGGAAAACGGAACAGTTGATCCGCAACGGATACGTTTACGTAAGAGTAACGTTTTACATCTATATTGGTGCTTGACTATATTATGCACCCAATTCGCAAGTTGTTATTTCGAGATTTATAAAAGGTTTTCATAGACAATTTTTTTTATAAGCATGAAATATTTTTATGAATAGGGCCTTTAATCGATTCTTAAATCGACATTAAATATTTTGCAGATATAAAAGACATAAAATTTTCTTATTTTATGCAATAGAGTTCCTTCTAATGACATAAAAGATACTCATACATATTTCATACGTTTTAATACCCTTCACCGAAGGTAAAAGCGTATATATAAGTTTGTCAGTCCGCTTGTAATTTTAACAATATGGGTCATTATGAGTAGCGAAGTTCAGTTAACAATGTCCCTTTGTCCGTGGTTCCATTGAAATGGGTTTTCCGTTGAACCCAGATATAATGGGGACTTGGTAATTATATATTTATTTCAAATAAAGTCCGGAATTTTACTTATAAATCCCTTGTTGATTTTTTTTTTGCTGCTTTTTCTGCATATCTGGAGAACGGCAAGAGGCAAAGTTTCAAATTAAGATACAATCATATTGGTTGTTAATATACAGCATCCAGAAAAATGTGGGCGGGAGTGGACAAGTGGGCGTGGCATAAAAAAGATTAAAGAAAACCTGGGTTCAATTCCCAGCTCAGTCAAGAATGAAAAATTATCAAGAAATTTCAATTCATTTCATGTTGTAAAATTCCTTTCTTCATAAAAATAATTTAATGAAAATAAAATTCAGTGAACTTAAGCCTGATTAAAATATCGAAATTTAGATTAAAAACCATTAATAGTTCAATAAAATAACCACAATACTAATTATAGTTAACAGCTAAGGCACGAGATATATGTTTACATTTGTCCTTTAAGTTGTGCTAAAAAAGGTCAACAGGAAAAAGAAAGACAAAAACATGATAAACAAAAAATGTACTTTAGATTTAAAGAAGAATTCTTGACAAAAAGTACGAAAAACAGAAGTAAAAAAGAACATGTAAATCAATTGAAATAGGTTATCATTCATTCAAAGCAAATTTCGATCTACTAAGGTAAAATACCATTTGGTTTAAAGATTGATGTTTGATTATTGACATGATCCGTCGTCAATGGCCGTGAGAGCTAAACGGCACACACCACTGAAGAGATTGTGTGGTAACACTCGAAACTAGTCAGGGTAACCTGTCCGTGAAAACCTGGGCCCTATTCCGCAAAACAACTTATCAACTTTTCACTTTGCACTTATCAAATTTTTCGTCAGTTTGCAAAACTTTATGTTCCACGGAACTTAAAATTTGATAAGTGATAAGTTGAAATTGATAAGTGTAATTGGCAAAGTCTTTGCAATTTTTATTTTCTCTTTGCAATTTCTGTTCCACGTACGTTCTCTTATGCAAAGTTAATATTGAAAAGTGTAATTTGCAAAGACTTTGCAAATAATTATGCTGTTTCGTTCCACAAAAACTGTAAATTCTATTTTTGCAAAGGAAATTTTGATAAATTTGTCAAAAATTTGCAAGGTAAACGATCGCTTTGAAAATTCATATTCTTATATCTTTTGAAGCTTTCAAAATGTTATGACGTGAGTTTTTGTTCGACGATAGTGAAAAGCCGCAGTTATAAGAAGAATTTATAGAGATCGAATTAATTTTTTGAGACTACAAAAGTTTAATTTTAAAGACTGCATCCGTTTAAATGAAATCCAAGTTGATTTCATTTTAAATAAAATTGGGGAAAAATTAGAGCAAAATACACAGCGCAGTATTACTTTGTCGGATCAAAATCAACTGCTACTGTGCTTGCATTGGCTCGGAAATTGTTGCCAGTACCATGGAGTTGCAGCTATACATGGTGTTGCAAAATCAACAGTTTGCAGAACCATCCAAAGAGTTGTCGACGTTTAAATATACGTTTTATTTTAAAACACGTCTGTTTAGCAGGCAGCCTGTTTAGTTTATTTATTAACCTTCAAAATGATATATAAACTTAAATATATTCTAAATATAATACATGCATATGTATTTATTTGACCCTTATTCTTTAGATTGTATAATCAAATTTTCGACTTTGAGGACATATTTTTTATATACAAATTTAAATTTTTTTATCTGTTTTGTGTTCTTTCTTCAGGGTTTAATTTTTTCTTTATTATTTAACAAATTTAACAATATATACATATAGTATATACATAGCGCACTGCTTCCTCTAAAGAGCGTCAACTCAAAACTTACATATATTCTTCAGTGGAGACAAAAAACTGTTTTCTTTTTATATGTACTCTAATATCACAAAGGGGGATACAATTGCATTTTTTGACAAAATACTAGAGAAAATGATGTAAGATTTTTACAGTGGGTAGATATGGCCACTGTACAGCGATTTCTTGCAAAAAGTGAAAATTTAACAATTTTGAATTGACCCTGTTTAGAGGAAGCAGTGTGTATTTATATCAAAATATCAAATTAAAAAATTTTTTAATTGCATCAAAAAATGTTTTTCAATTCCATCTTGATCAAATTAATTGCTAAATTTTGTTTAATAATAAAGAAAGAAAAAAACCTTGTAGAAGAAACACAAAGCAGTGCCGAAATATTGGATAAAATAAAATTAAAAATTTTTATATAAAAAATAAGACCAAAAGCTCAAAATTTTTATTATACATATGTACATATGTCCTAAATATTTACAATAATTTAATAAAAAGTACTTAGGTTAATGTTTTGAAAACTAGCGAATAAAATATCTTTTTTTTTCTTTAATAATATTTAAAACTGCTAGTTTTTTCTCCATTTTTATTTTGCGGCTTATTTTAATAACTTTTATTTAGCAACGCAAAGTGAAAAGTGATAAGACAGAAATGCAAAGATGTTTAAATGCTTTGTGGAACACTTTGCACACTCACTTTGCATTAAAGCGCAAAAACTTTGCAAAGAGAGCAAGGTTTTTGCAAAGAGAGCAAAGTCTTTTCAAAGAGAGCAAAGTCTTTGCAAAACTTTTCTTACTGCAAAGTGAGATTTGCAAAGAATATTGTGGAACAGAAACACTTATCACTTTGCCAAAAAATTAAATTTGATAAGTGCAAAGTGAAAAGTTGATCATTTGTTTCGTGGAATAGGGCCCTGGGCTCAATTCCCAGCTCAGTCCAGAATGAAAAATAATTAATAAATATTCATTAATTTCGTGTTGTAAAATTCCTTTCTTCATAAAAATAATTTAATGAAAATTAAATTCAATGAACTTAAGCCTGATTAAAATATCGAAATTTAAAGAAAACAGTCTATGGATTAACCCGTTAACGCCCAAATCAAAATTGTTAATAATTTTACAAATTAAATTGTTAATATCAGTATTGAAACACGTATCCTAAAGTACTACAAAAGAAAAAATAACATAAAATATTTCAAAGTTGTGTTTTTAGAGGCGTATTAAGTGTAGTGAAATGGGCGCGATGAGTCTCTTTTAAAAAACCGATGCGATATATTTTATATTACTTTTCTTATTTAAATCTTTTGAACGACAAAATTTCCATAAATTTATTTTCTTATTATGTATCATAATACAAATTTTTTCTCTCTCCTTCTTTTCTCTTTCAGGTAAAAAATTGTTCTCTTGTATATTCGTAAGTCCAACTAGAAATAAATGGTAATTGTGAGGAATTATTGTATGTATGTATATCTTGCGCATTGTTTTAAAATAAGGATATGACAAGGACATGCCTGTCATCAGAAACGTAACATAAGGATTTTTTATTTTCCGCATATTTTATTTTAAAAAATTTATTCCTCTTTTTTTTTTTTTTTTTTTTTTTTTTTGTTATTTAACCATACCTAATTAATTTTAGTTTTGATTAATTTTTTTAGTAAGTTCTCTTATTTTATTTTATTTTTTAATTTTATTTTTATTTTTGTTTTCTTATTTATTTTTATTTAGATCAGTTTCCTTGGTAGATTCCATTGTTAAAGAAACTTCGTGAGTACCTTTTAAATTTTATTATTTATTTCAGATTATTTCCAAGTGATTTTTTTTAAGTTCATCAGGTTAAAGAAATTTATTTGCTAAATTTAATAATATTATCTGAAATAATAAAAGAGCTTTATTAAAAAAAAAAAACTTGAATTATATGTATAAAGGGGCTTTCATTAAGTCATTAAGAGCGACTAATGTTGTTTTAACGTGAAAACTTGTGGGTTTGGTATTGATTTTTATGAAAGAACAATCGATTTTATTATTTCTGGAATACGATACCGTTGAAATGTCCGCTTCACTAGCTCTTGCAGAAGTGAATACTCTGGTCGAAATTTTTTATGACTCTAGCACACAAATCGGCCGAAATACCAAAGGTGTTTATCTGCAGCTCTTCTAAATTTGGTAGCTTCTTAGCATATACTAGCGATTAAATAATATCCCATAGAAAAGTTTTTTTGAGGCTCAATTGCACAAACGAGGCAGCCATTCGCGATTATAGTTGATTGGTCTCAAATGTTTTGTTTGTGCCTTACGCAGTATAGCAAGTTACGTTTGCCTGTTGGTACCACATATTGCCCAAGTATATAGCGTTAAGCCTAGTACTCTGTTCCAATTTGAGAAAAATGTTCAGCAACATCTATTATTTCATGCGAAAAATTGACATGTATCAATGTTACCTACCTCGAGAGTTTGCACAATTTGACGTTTTTAATCTTTCAAAGTATGCGACATTGTTTTGCATATGTAAACAAAACCCACATGTATTTTACTAAAAAGTATTTTTTTAAATAAAAAATTAAGTAAAAATTAAATTAAATATTGATGAAAAACTGTTACCGGTTGTGTTATTTATGTTTTTTAGTTCTAATATTAAGTTTAAACTTTTTTCTTATGCTTAAAATTCCACGTGAAATAAGTGCAGCTTATATTATTTCGAAGTTGTAAAAAAATGTTGCCAGAAACATTTCGCAACTTTTTCACAAATTAAACAGAGTACAACTCTATCAACATTTTTTCATAGATTTTACGCACAAGTTTTTTTCATATGGGTTTTGACAGCATTTGACGTGAAATGTTGAACAGAGTACTAGGCTTTAAGCTGGAACAAAAAAATCGCCATTAACGTTTGCTGGGTTTAACCAAGAAAAAAAAAACGCACCAAACAGTTTATTTGTTCGTAAAAAGTTTTGCCTCGTGCACAGTGTTGCTATATTTTTTTTACAAAAAACTGACAATTTCCATAGAAAAAAAACTGTTAATTTAAAAAATTAAAAATTAATTAATAAATCTCTTTTATTTTTTATAACTATGGAGCATTATGCAGTCAGTCAATAAAGCTTAGGCACAACATGTCTCAAAAGATATCTGTCAATAACTTAACATGAAAAAAATAATTAAAAAAAATTGTTTTGATATCTTTTTATACATTATACAGTGCAAAAAAAAATTTCATTTTGTATCATAGTGTAAGCACATGCTGTGCTTAAACTTTTTTATGTGGTTTCTGCTTTTTAAACGGTAATTTTTAAGTTTGTTATGTTTTAATTCGTTTTTCTGTACAAGTTAATTGCAAAGTACCCGAGCTTAAAATCCAAAAAATTATTCTCGATATAGTATTTTTGGCGAAAACAGCAAAATGAGCAATCGGTCAGGAATTTTCATAGACGTCCACAAAATTATTATAAATCTTCACGCGCAAGGAAAATCATATCGCGAAATTAGTGTCATTGTACAGAGGCTATATATTAGTGTCAGAAACATTGTAAAATATCTAAGCAGATGTAAAGGTAATGGACCGATCTCTTTTGAAAATCATGCTGTGCCTAAACTTTATTGATTGACTGTATATAAAAAATACATACATATGTATAAAAAATTTAATTAAAAAACGGAACAGAAAATAGTCCATTTAATTCATGCCAACTAGAGATCGTAGTAAATTATTTAATTACACATATTTTTTGAACATATATCTATTAAATTTAATTTTTATAACTTCTGTGTGTACAAAGTATTTAGTCCGCAAAATTCCACATAGAGTAGAGCTATGGACAGTCCCACTTAAGGCTAGTTTACACTTTTATACTTTGTTTTATTGCATTATTGTATTACATGCTAAAAACTCAAGTAATATGTAAAACTGTGATAGTGTGAGTGCAATGTGTTATGAAAATTACAAGTATTACAAAAAAAATTTGACATCCCATACGACGTCATCGTTTTTTGAAGTTTTTCTTAACAATAATACTTTTAATTTGATCAGGGTTATAGTGTGAATGAATACAAACTCTAATGACTGTCAAAAACTGTAATCTCACAAAGTCTTATGGAATACGTATCAGCCGTACCTAAACAGGAGCGGAAGGCGGAACGTTTTCTTCCGCGTAGCTTTAACGCTGATATGCCATACCTAAACAAATAGCGTCAGCGTTGTGTCACAAACAGGAGTGTTAACTTTCGTGCTTACTAATAGCCTCATAAAAGAAATAAGAAATGGAATTAACACCGCAAGTTTCATCTAAAAATAGCTAATTTGCCATTATTTTTTATCAAACGTTAAAAACAGGATTGTGAAAACAACAAATCTAGTCCCTGCTTATTTTAACGCGCTGTCAAAATTGGATTTTCCAATTGCAAAGCGTTGACGCAGCGCCATTTAGGAATGCTTCATACAAATTGTATGGGCATGACGATTTTTGACAGCTAGAAAACGCGTTCCGCTCTTGTTTAGATATGGCTGTAAGACTTGTGTGATAAACTAGTCTTTAACAAACATTTGACATTCGGTAAAAAATTAAACAATTTAGAAATGCTTTTCATATTACCTTTTCTAACAGAAGCAAGTGCTTATCCTTCAACATATTTTAAAACATTATTGTCAAAATCAAACTTATCCTTTAACCGGTTACATGGTTAGGTTAGGTTAGTTTAGGTTTGGTGGCCGTTCATAAAGACCCCGCATAGACCGAATTGGTCCCTAGCGTTACCACGATGTACGAGAACCCTCAGTTGAAAAGGTTAGCTCAAAGTGCTGGTACTCAGAGTACTCCACACCCTCTTGGCGAATGCCAGGAGTCTCAATAGTCCAATTCCAGAGATTTCCCCTAGATCTTGGAAGTAATGGTCTCCCAGGAGTGTTTGAGTGCCAGACAGTATCAGAGTATATGCCCCACTTTCGCTTTCTCCTCTGGTACCCCACAGAATCTACAATTGTCACTAGTCCTAGTTGCCCGCCCTTTTTGCGTATACTGCCGTCCACCAGTGACCCGTTATAAACCCTACGAGAAACCTACAGTCGCTTCACGGTAGCACTAGAAGAAGTTTAGTCGAATTTATATCATGGGATCCCCACATGACTTTGGATACCTTGCACGTCTGGGTTTTTCTTCAAGCTGCATCAGATTTCCTCTGTTTAGTAGAGTCTCTATCTCTTTTAATATTACGAATTGGAATTGGAATGTCATTTACTCTGTTGTACGGTAATTGTACCCCCAGTTTCGCTAACTCGTCTGCCACCTCGTTACCTTGTATGCCCTGGTGGCTGCGGACCCAATAGGTGTGTACCCTTCTGTTGGCACCAAGTCTCTCCATTAAGTCCTTACACTCCTGGACAATCGAATAGTATGTATATTTAGCGGATATCGCCGCAAAGATTTCCGTCTGGAAAATATTACAGTAATCGGGAAGCTTATTAGATTCCTGAATACCCAGTTCCTGACAGTAAACTGCAGCTCCAACTCCCTCTTCCATTTTGGAACCATCCGTGAAAAAACTGAAAGTCCAATGGTTAGATCGGAGTCCCGCCAACCAGCCGTCCTCCTCTAGAGTAAAACGTGGTTTTATATTAAAAACCAGTCTCGTAATGATGTAGTCACTGCTACAGTCAATATCCCTTATAATATTACCGTGACCGTAAAGTCTAAACACAAGTTGAATCGTCGCTTTTAGGAGGATCGCAGATATCCTTGCCGTCCCTTCCGCTACTAGACGAATTGGTTTTAGGATTACATCTAGTGAACTAATTACATATTCCTACATAAAATTTTGAAGAGAGTACTCTAAAGTTGCTTTCACCATCCGTAAATAATTTATGTGTTGACTTAAGTGTTATAGATCCCTTCAGCCTTTTAAATGCATGTAGCATTAAATATAGCATTAAAAGAACTTCACTGCACAAGTAAAAATTACATTTTAAAAACAAATCAAAACAAAACAATATTGACTTGTATAGTAAATATTGGAAAAAAAAAATAATATTGATAAAATACATGAAATCGATTATAAATGAAAGCTAAATTTTTAAATGTCTATTTCTTTATATGTGTTACACAAAAAACTTTCGGTCAGCTGTTTTTTTATGCAAGCACAATCTCGCTAATGTCAAATAAAATTACAATGTAAACGCACTAGATTTTGAGGAAGATTTTAAATAAAATCTCTACTAAATTTCGTTGTAACGGTCTATTACACAGTACAACATTTTTCAGTTAATTGATTGCCAACTCAATTCTGTGAACTGTATGTGAAATTAGACCCAAAAAGAAGAATTTCTGCATCATTCGTTTTGTCTTCTTACCTGCGATTTGAAGTTAGTATCGATTTGAAGTTAGTACTATCGTATAGGGGAATTTATCACGTTTTATGCCCTGTTGTTTGACATAGCTCGACAACCACTAGCCCAATTTAGTTGAAATAAATTTTAAAAAATCTGTTCATATATTGTTTTCCTATACAAGTAACACTTTCGAAGTTAAAAGTGAATGTATGAAGGGAAAAAATTATTTTTTGCCTAAAAATTTAAATTTTTTTTTAAAAATACATAAAAAATGCAAAATGGAAAAAAGTTTCAAGTCTAGTTATTTTTTCGCAAAGTCACATAACCTATGAGCAAAATGAGACAAATATCATAAAAATCGATGCACGCGTTTCGCTTTTATTCGCAATTGAGTAAATGTATGAATTTCAAAAATTTGCTCGAGATATGCACAACATTATTTGGAGAAAACATTGACACCTTTTTCATGATTCTGAGAATTAAAAAAAAAGGAATAAACAAAAGGTTATTTGATTTTTATGATTGCGGTAATAAATGTACGTGGACAATTAAACGGAAAGTGGACCTTTTTATTATTTGGGTTTTTCCGGTGGCTACCTATATGATTTTTTTACAGAAATTGCACCCACATTTAAGGGTGGTCATTATTTGGAAAGTTTTGCACAGTTTGAAACGTACAAGTGCTGAATCAGGTATATAGCCAGCCGCCCTTAAAATATGCGCCCATTTATAAGTACCTGGCAGTAAAATATTCAAAAATACGTAGTATTTATAGGTGTGCATTGATCGATTTTTGGCATTCAGCCAGTGCCGACGAACGCGAACAGTAAAAGTGATTTTTCTCCAGTTTTTTAAAAGTGAATAACAACAAAACATAAAATATATCAATATGGAAAACAACAAGTGCCCATATTTGGATGAATATTGTTACGTTTGTGGTCATATCGTCCGAAAAATACAGAAAAAAGATCGAAAAAATTTGTTTACTGAGCAATTCAAAACCGCGTATTGTAATTATTTCGATGAAGCAGATTTAAGTGGTGCAAATTTTACGCCGAACACAGTGTGCAACAGTTGTTATACTACCCTTCTAAAATGGATTCACGGAAAAAGTAGAAAGTTATCTTTTATGAAGCCAGTAATTTGGGTGGAAGACACAACTGGACATGATGAATCCAGGTGCTATGCATGCATAAATTTTCGTCCTGGATTAAACAGACAACAATTGAAAACAAAAGTATACACTGCTGCATTTACTGCCACACTTC